>CM023449.1:166765966-167416261 GCA_013339765.2 Haemaphysalis longicornis | reverse complement strand
CATCACTTCGAGTTGCTATCACTTCGCTCTCGCGCTACAAACGGCTACCCTCCATGTTAGCTAAGGTGCTACAGTCACTGCTCCGATTAAGCGGTGTCCCGGGTTCGAAATTGTGTAAAAAGACGAATTTTTCTTCAATGTGAAGTTTCTTAGAAAGCTTTATAGCTTTTCTTTGCAGCCGTACGGCTGCATTGAAAAGAATTTCAAACTTTCCTTTGCAAAAGTTTAGTGTTATCTTTAACCATTGATTCGGTGGTAGTAGAAATTATAACCCAGCATCAATCCCTTTATTGATGCTATCATTCTTAACTAGCCGCCGGGAATAGGCTGTTATTTCTTCCTTGTTAAAACTATTCTCAGCACACTGTCTTGTGGTGAGCTTCAACAACGTGCTCCTACCCACGTACACCAAAAGCTGGCCAGAAAACATTGCACCTTTTAAAGTTACAAATGTATGGGTCTTGTTCCCTACGTTCTGACTGCAATGCAGCTACAATCACTAATCTGATTATGTGAATATATTTAATGACTGCCCTAGTCTGTTTTGCAAATATGTCTGTGAGTTTGTAATGGCGTAACTGTCAATTTTACTTATTCTTTATTTGTTTTCCCCCTGTGTTCATAACGTTTATTGACTTCCCTTCTTTCAACTTCAGCATAAGCCACCCTTTCGTTGTTTTTATTTCTTTAATTTGTTTGTCTCGTGTTATTTCAGTCAGATGTGCCTCACTGCTAGGCAGTACCTATTTGAATGAATGGGTGCTTGTAAGTGTGTGCGTTTGTGTCTGTTTGCAAAATCTGTAGTTTTCTTCATGTGTAACCACTACTACTGTGTTTGTGCTTTTTCGTGAGTTTATGTCAAAATGTGTAGTTTTCTTTGTGTGTAACGACTACTGTTCTCCCCTTACTTTTTTCTTTGAGATATATGTACTTTATGCGCCGTGTGCGCCAGCACAAAGGCCTCTCGGCTGTTCTTGGCCACGCAAATACATTGATTATTATTGATTAATTGATTGATTATTGATAGCCATTTTGTTGAAATCTCGTCGAATCAATCTCTTCATTTGCATTTCTCCCCTAATATTGCTTGTTTACTACGATGTATTGAACACAAGTCTGTTGGCTTATATCCGCTGTTCTGACGGGTGGTTTTTGCAATTCATGCAAATCTGTATGGCGCGTTTGGATAGATCTAAGTATTTCGTAAAGCCACTTAGTGAGAGACAAAGTTGCTACCCCCTATGTCATCGTTCTATAAACACTTTATTTTAAACTGCCTTTAGTTGATACCTGCGACAGATAGTAGTAGTAGCAAAAGTGCCAATGTATTCAACATTTATTTCAGGGTGGGGGGTTGGCGAAGGCCAAAATGGCCCTCGCGACTTTCAGGACTCTATCCGTGATGGTTTCTTCCGTTCTGAGGTCAGAGCTCCCCAGAGCTTGCTCCCAGTGAGAAAGGAGGGGAGGAGAAGGGGCAGAAGAGGTCACGTAGACACTCAGAGAGGGAGTGGAAGAGTGCGTCCAGCGTGCCCCATGAGGGGCAGTGAGGGAAGGCCAATTGGTGGGGGTGAGTTTGCAGAGAAAGTGTAGGATTGTGGTAGCGGCCACTATGTCGCTGGCGGTACACGAAGTGAAGGGTGCGGGGAGCAGAGTTCCTGCGGAAAAGGCCGTAATGTTGAGTTAAGTCTCTGTACGTGATTAGGCTCGAGTAAGACATTTCGGGGACGTGGTGTGTTGGCGTAAAAGAAACAGTATTCCGGACGTCCAAGCACGGGCGTGTTGCTGTGCCACCTCATGACAACCTACTCCTTCTTGGGCCGGAGTCCACAGTAGAATCCCGGGGTAGGCAAGGGAATTTTGAAGAATTTTCGTGGCAGCGAGGGAACTTACGCACTTTGTATAATTTCGTAAGGCAGTTTGGTTGCCATATAAAATAATTTGGGGATAGGCAATTGAGTAAAGAAAAGGAAAATGGCTGCCTCTTTCGCAGCTATTGAAGAGGTGGTGGTGACTGTAGCTTAAACATGAGGGATAGTGGAGGAGCTCCTGCTACAGCGACTGCGATGGTAGCACGGCTGGGGTAGGCCGCTGCTTCTACGTAGAGCGGGTGCTCGCGGGGAGGGTTACGTGAGAAGTGTGGTTGGGCTCGGATAGGCGGCTCCGTGTTCGTATTATGAATGCATATTTCGCTGCATCGGCTTAATGTGCAGGCGTGCACGGAGAAGCAGGGGATATGAGCTGGAGGGTCTAGTAGAAGCAGGGGGTCGGGGGGAATTCAATGGAGGATCAGCCGACCAGCCGGGTCCTGGGAAAGGCACATGATCTGGACCAGACGATGGGCTTCGATTAGTTTGTCTATGGTACTATGCACACCAACCGCGAGGAACCGTTAAGTGCGTGCGTGCGGGGGCAGTGCCAGCCCTCAGCGATAACCTATTCGAGGTAAGGCATCGAGGTAGGTGCGTTGAGAGGGGGTAAGCTGTGCGTACGGGAGGAGATAGCAAAAACGGCTCACCAGAAGCAGTGCACAAGTCGCTACCGTTTTAATTCCGTTAGTCCATGTCTCCCATACGCAATACGTTATATTGAGAACAATATTTTGGATGGTGTGAGTACGCAAGAGATGTGTACTGTCTGTGTTGCTCCTGCAGATAGATTTGTAACACTGTAGTACCCTGCCGAACATTTCGGAATACTTAGCGAAGGCTGCCTAGCACAGTTATTCTTTCCGCTTATGTTCTGTTAGGTTGGTCATAACTGACCATTTCGCAAGGGTACTACGCTTCTACATGTTTTGTAAATTCAGTTATTTATTCGGCTGGCATGAGGTGCCAATAAATGGCATGGCGGGAGCAGAATGTCTTCACATGACGAGGTAGCAGCTTTGGGCGCAACGAGGCAACTTTCGCGTGTTCGAAGCGGTAGGTTTTTTGTGTATTGAAGTCGAAAATTTTCCAGGTTTTGCAAACGGGGTTTTTAAATGATCATCCCCAGATTCGTGCAATTTATTCCAGTTGTTTTTGTCTGACCGGTTTTTGAGTACCTATGGAAGCTAAATAAGATATCTTGTGCACTATGTGAGACGAGGTTCCATGGTTGTTGGTATACCTAATGAAAACAATGTTTTGCAGAGAAATGGCCACGTTTTTCCCTCTATGAGGTCACGAAGTGTTGCTTACAGACGTGCCAAGAGGTATTATTGCTGTAGCAGATGTCAAACCATTCCAGCGAAGTTCTTTTCGTGGAAATGAATACGTTTGTGACTATCATTTGTCCATCCAAGTGGTTACAAGCCTTCACGCAATGGCACATGTTGTGGCCCTCTTCATATCAGCACCATCTGGGGAAACGTAGCGTGGACCACAAGGGTGAGGCACAATGGTTATCGATGCCATAGGCGTCACCAATCTGTAGCAGGAAATATTGTGAGTTGCGCGGTGGCATCTTCTGAATGTTTGTATACTGTGTGTTCGACAGGGATCGAGGTGCAACCGCCAACAAAAGTTGTGATGAAGATCGGCCAAGAATAATGGTGTATTTTATACCCTGCGAGAAGAAATGAGGACACAAGAAAACGAACGGACGAGTGCTTCTTGTCCCGTCTTTTTCTCGTCTTCGTGTTTCTTTTCGCGCTGTAGATATTTCAAGACGACCTGCCAACTCTCCCAACACTACATGTTGTGTTGCTGTATTCATAAGCTTTACAACTACTGTACACATTACGAAAAATAAATCATAATAGTGTTCAATAGGCGTGCGGTGGCGAGCACCACACCAGTTATTCGTCTGCGTTTTCGCTGACTACAGGTCTTATTACTGCCTCCTCTTTATCCTCCTTGTCTATAAGCGCTGTAAGCGTTGCTTGGAACACTTGGAACGCAGCGTTACTTCGCTTGGTTTAGCTGTTCTTTTTGTTCCTCCAGTGTGAAACATACTAAATCTGCCTATTGGAAAAGCATTAGTAGTTGATGAAAGGAAACAAAAACGTAAAAAAAGGTACGTATTGAAGTTCGGCGCCAAATAAGGATAATATACAGTAATTAGAAAGCATTCTGAATCAATATAGGAGAGATTGAAATTGAAACAATATTAACTTTAAATTTTAGAAATCGCGAAAGCAAACCATGCCAATTATAGAGCAACTGGATTGGTTTTTTCAATGAAGCTCGTAAGGTTAAAACAATCATCTCGGCGACGGGATGCCGTCTGGTGAGCCCCGAATAAAAGCAGAGCCGGGACTGTATCTACGCTGGCCACACCTTTCTTGCCACTCCCCTTCAACTTTTTCGAACCAATATCACGAACCGATTCTATGTATTTCGTCGTAGAAGCCTCTAAAAAGGCTAGATGTACGTTTAAATTAATATCTCTCGAAGTGAACTTCATTTGAATTTTCCCCCGTCTCATATAGCTCGCTATCTCTGGGACATTTATGCAACCACACGCCACCCGTAGCAGCCAATGTTAGACTTTATAAAACTGTTGTTTTTGGATGTCTTTAACACCTTGCGGATAATACTTCCCATGAGTATACAGGCTTTTCAGCACACCATTTTGAAAAAAATTACACTATCTCCCCGAAGGGAACTATGTAGTGGTGCAAAGCAGAATTTTGGTCGTCCATTCAGCTTATCGGACGGTGCAGCGTGTCTCAACCGAAGCAGCAACTGAGGAAGCGGTGCGAGGACCGGGTTTATTATATTGAGCAGATGAAGTGGAGAGGAGCAGATGATAGAGGAGACGCGCATCCGCGCTTATCGCACAGCTGGCGTGTTGCCGTTATGTTGAGTGATCTGGTGTTTAGTAGCGCCATGGGGAATTCCACGTCCGGGTCCACACCGGTGGCAAAGGCGCGCAAGTACTGTTGTGTTACGGAGAGTATGCGGTGGAGCTCGAGGCGCCGCAACTGGTCCATTATGATCTTGTCGATGTTGTCATCTCTGTGGTAGAATCGGTAGTCTCCGTCAGCGTTGGTGAGGTCAAGGTTGTTGACGTTGGTGCAACGGCTTAGAGCAACGTACACGCCCTCGTCTTCGCAGCTTTGTCTCGTTCTCCTTCTTCTTCATCAGCGGTTCTCCTACCGGAAGATGACGAGGGTGGTTGAACGCGAAGATATCTCTTGATGAATTCTTTGGTTGCCCAATCCCTAGGGGCACCCTGACAAATCATCATCAGAAGCGTTGCGGACGGGGCACGGACGCGGGACATCCCCGCGAGCGAGAGACGCTAACATATCCTCCTCTAAAGTTTTCAGTTCGTCGTTTCTATTGACGTTCAGCTCCGCGTGCCTTCGTTGTATCAGTAGCGTCTTGACGTAGTTTGAATGAGTCAAGGACATAAGGCGCATTCGTAGCACTTGCTCCTGCCTCGGTTTTGTAGCGCAGTGGGAAGAGCGCCGCGTAGCTCCCGTTGCGGCCAGAGAGTCTTGGGATCGAAACCGGGCGCCAGTAACTATTTCTTTTTTTATAGTGTAGGGGTGAGAGGTGCCGAAAACGAACGGACGCCGGACATAACCCCGAGCAAGAGATGCTTTGCATCTAAAAAGCTTCTCGTGGCAGGAATCGATCCTGAGTTTCTCGCGGTATGAGGCCGGCGTCTATCCGACTGCGCTACTTCGACATGATTGAACCGCTTTTGCAAACTGAGATGATACCGAAATAATCTGTCAAGACAAGAATGCGGTGCTTTGTGGGCCGTAAAGGTATTTCCCACGAAGGGTTATACCTAACTTCATATACTTGAGGTTTAGGGCGTTAGGCCTAACTTCCCATCTAAGGGGTCTAGCGCATCAAACCACCCCACTCACAAAAATGCTCACTGAATGCCAAGCAGCAGGCCCCGATTCGTGCGGTACAGCCAACCCCCGACGTTAAGCCTGCATAGTTAAGCCTAAAGTTAAGCCTACATTAAGCCCCAGGGTTGCTGTGGGTATTCTATACAACTGGTGCGTACGTCGAGAGTAGCCCTTACTCGCAGTGTGGGATTGGTCAACCAAAGAATCCATCCCGACATGCTTCGTGTCCAACCGTCGTCGTCGTTAAATGGTGAGGAGGAGGATAAACTTTATTGACAGCATTGAATTTGGTGTCGGGCCCTTAGTCCAGGACTCTATTGGAGACCACTGCCGCCACGACCCTTTCCACCAGCCTAAGCTGGAAATGGAGACCGGAGCTGCACAGCTCCTTGCATGATATTGTTTTGCTTGTATGTATTGCGTCCATTTTTCTTTTGCATTTTTTTCTGACTACTCAAACCCTAACCATCTTAACTAGCAAGCCCCGTATCAAACGCTTGTCTCTTCGGGCTAATTATGGATTGCTGTTGCCGTCTTAAAGCAGGTGGTTTTTTAGCACATGTAAGGCCGCTAGGTAACTCAACAGTGGTTGACATAAAAATTAAGACGTGTTACTGTAAGTACCAATGCAGCCTCTTTGGTGCTTAATACAGAGAGGCTGATCCTTCCTATGCTGATTTCCAAGCCTCTTTTTTCAACTGTACTTCGTCGCAGCGGGTCAAAATAGGATGCTCCCCGTTGCAATCAGCTGGAATCAGCACGACACTATCTGTACCTTTGCCATATACCACTTGACCCCCTTTCTGTTCTTCCTGCCATCCAGCCGAAAGTAACCTCCTTCTTTCGGGATTGTTTCTTATATGCATGGATGGAGTGCCAATACACTGAATGGGTGTCTCGGGCCCCAGCGCTAAGTTCAGGCACGGATTGTGATCGTACTTACCTTCATGGCCTTCCGTTCAGTCGCATCTTATCATCTCTTATTTCTACCAGGTGACTTGCACCCACGTCGCATCCCCACAGAAAGCTCAACAATGAGGCTAATAGGAGGGCAGCAGGTACCTCTTTGCACTGCTGATTTAGGGCAAGACACCCGTATACCTTCACCCGTGCGTTGGGGTAAATTAGGCAGACAAGCAATGTTTTTACAAATGCCATCAGCAGGATTCTGAAAAATTTTTACTTGATAGCTGTTGGCCACACTGAGCCTTCCCTTGGATGTAGCAAAATCTTAGGCCGAAACATTCCCAACTCACCGTTTCCTTGCAGTGGCTTTGACACAAACAATAACACTGGGACTAAGAATGGTGGGTCTAGTTTTGGACAGGATACTGGAGATTTAATGAAGGCTCAACTTGGGGATCGCGGTATGTGAGTGTGCGTGCCTTGTGCAATTGCTTGCAAAGTAACACGGGAAGTGTGGGATTGGAAACTGGCGGGCATAAGGGTTGCTGGAGTGTACCCCATTACTTCCGATTTGCTGATGACGTTGCTTGCAAAGTAACTCGGGCGACGATTTGCGAAGTATTATTACCGCACTGGAACAACAGCGGAGAATCAAGGGCCGGAAAATAACATAACAAAACTTTATTTCAGAAGGTGGACGCGTCGGTCAGCCGGAAAATAACATGCAGAATACTCAAGTAATGCTCAAAAGATTCGGGATAGCACAGCGGTTTGAGATAAGTGGCGAGGCACTGGAAGTGGTAATCGAATATGTCTGCTGAGGCCAAGCTGCGACCTCGGATCGAGACCATAACGCAGAGATAATTGCAAGGATAAGAATAGGATGGGCGCATTTGGCACGCATTTTAAGATAATGAATGGCAGCTTACCGGAGTCCCTGAAGGGGAAAGTGCGCAACAGCTGCATCTTACCGGTACATACCTATGGGCCACAAACTTGGAGGCTCAATAAAAGAGTACAACTCAAATTGATGACGCCTCAGCAAGCAATGACACGGAAGATGGTAGGTATAACTTTAAGGGGCATGACGATAGCGGTGTGGGCATGAAACAAACGCGTTTTAAGGACATATTTGTAAAAATTAGGAATAAATGGGCGTGAGCATGCAATGCGAAGGCACCATAACCGTTGGTTATTAGGGGAACAGAGCGCATCCCTAAAGAATGCAAGCGTGGCAGTGTACGGCAGAAAGTTAGATGGGCAGATGAGATCAAGATGTTTGCGGGGATACATTGGTCGCAGTTAACCCAGGAACGGGATAATTGCATATCTATGGCAGAGACCTTTGCGCTGCTGCGGGCGTAGGCAGGCTGATAATGAAGCGACGTGTGCAGTTCATGGACTGACTGCTGCTTCAACGTTTTAAAGTAAGAGTCCCAGCCTTGCACGCTCAAACATAGGTCAAGCTCCAAGCCCATGTCGATAGATCGGAAACAATGTCACCATGCCAATAGGCTACCAACGAAGCCTGGCTGCGTTTTGTACGATATACTTGCACTCGTACAAATCTTTCACGCTTCGGCGATACCGATGTAGCTTTCAGGTTCCGTCTAAACAAGCAAAATGGCGTTATTTCACCATTTGTCTGCAACCTGGACAGCACCCTGTTAGTTTGTGGAGACATGCCTCGAAAGCGAGCAGGCCTGTATCGCCTAGAAGCATCCTTTCCCTAGTTGCAGAACAGCATTATTTTCCTCACAAAGCACAATTCTGCCCACCGTGTATCATTTAAGCTGAAGGGCACCACAACGTTTTGCTAAAATATGCGCTGATTTCTTTTCCAACACGGCATGGAAGTAGCGCCTACGACAAAGGCAATAAACACCTTGGAGCATAGTAACTTACAGCAAAAAGGTAACACGCATGGCAAACACAAGGCCTACTTTGATACCATCGTTGGAAAATTCGTCACCTGGATGTACCAGCCATCAAATCTGCTCACGGTTATACTAACATCTGCAGCTCAATGCCCACGGGCTGCACCATAAAATTGTGCCCCTGTGAATTCAAGACGTCAAGCTACAACTAAGAAAGCCACCCCTAATATTTTTTTCCCAACACTCCACCAATCCGTCACCTCGAGTCACGACTAGCGGGGTTCTCTCACACGTAGTTGTTTTTAGATCACCCGTAAATATCGTTCAAAATGGTGTGAGGGCGTGGAAGGCATATGCAGATTCCCCACTGAGAGACTCATTAAAAAGTCACGCATCCCCACGAAGGAAATCATGACGAGTGGGCGAAGCACTGGGGATCGTTCGTACCATAAATAACCCGTGGCATTCAACACTCGCGCATGTAAATGAGTGACAATGCGTGGGTACCGTATATACAATTCCAATGCAATACAATACGAAACAACTCCATTATTTACTATCCTATCCAATCTAATTCATTTCAATTCAATTCAATCCAATCCAATTCATTCAGATCCAATCCAATTCAATGCTCATCGCGCATGCGCAACACTGTACACAGACGCCAAATACCTGGCAGAGCGAGGTCTATGATGCTTCCGCCTAAAATAATCCATTCTTTGGTCAAAAGACGACGGTGGTTGAACCCGAAGCTTTGCCATGACTGATGCTTTGGTTGTTGTATGAGTTTGGACTGAGCTTCGATCATGTCGAATGAATGGATGCCGGCTTCATGCGCAAGGTACGCAGGTTCGATTCGGGCCATTTCACCGGCGATCATTCATCATCGTCCTCAAAGAAATTTGGCTTTCCTGGCGAGCGTTTCCGCGTTGCAGACGTCATATTGTGAACACTAAAGCTTCGCTTTAAAACACGCACAGTAGCTTCCCTCGGTCCCAACGTTGCCACTGGAAGCTCCGGTATTGCTTCCACGCCCCCGGAAGGGATCATTCAGTGACCCCTACGCACTCGTAAATACATACCCAACTTTATTTACGTGCTTATTCAGTCACAAGACCATGGTCAATACCAATGCAAACAATCCGCCAGCTTCTTCAAAAAACCTGTCCGGACAAGGCGCACAAATATCCCGCCCATATAAGAAAGAGTGACAACTCCAGAAGATGACGTTTCCATTACGTTTTGGACCCATTTATAAAACGTATGAGCTTATCATGGACGCCGACTTTTCACGGCAATGTTGCCAACCAAGCCTTGCAATGTATAAACCGAAAGTATTGCTATCGAGGGCCTTAGAAATATACACAAAAATGTTTGAGCCGTTTACCCTTATCAACTTGAATTATCATCCCTGCTCCTATTATAAGAAACCTCTGGTGCTCAGCCCTTTGGGAAACCGTGCTATAAATAGCCTAGCAAACCACATTTATCTCGAAACAATAAAACACAAATGTAAATGAACTTTTTGGATGTACAATTTTCGCAAAAAATTGGGACAATCAGCGGAAAGCACGGACAAGTTTATTTATTACATGTAAACCGTATTTTCCAAGGAAGGGTAGCCAACGACGATTGAATTGTTCGCTTGTCTCGATGTACTCGTATGGTGATAGATACGGGGCTGAAACAAAACAAAAAAATACAGCAACGCTAATATAGCATTTGCTACAGTTAAACGCTAGAGAGGAATTCAATCCAGTGCAGACAAAACTGGCTTCGGCGTGACCCCAAAGACCAAAGTCCTAGATTAATTACATTGCTGAAGACGTAACAATACTTTCAATAACAGCTATATTTTTGCATGTACGCTCAGTGTTTTTGAAAATTTAGAAAACAGGTAAAAAAGTTTTGTTTCACGGTATTTAAATGGCCTTGTCTAGAGTGCCGTCCGACGGTATTATAAGCACTCCACTATATCGACGTCCACCGCCATTTTGTGGCAAAATTGCCACGCCTGGCAGTACATCGCTCTAGATAACGTAAAGCCAGGCAACCTAACATAAACATAACTTAGGATAACCTAACGCTCACAAAGTAATCATTTAAAAGCAAAACTAACCTTAGGGACAGAAATTACACTTCAAATGAAACATAAAAAAAACCCGTGGCAAAAACCGGTCTCGAACCACCGACTTTGGGAACAAGAAGCTAAGACGGATCCTCTACACTACAACGACAGACTGTTCAGCCGCTGCTAGCCTAGTTGTACATACTCGAACGTTGTCGGACGGCACTCTAGCCAGGCCTGCAACGATGAGCTAGAGTGCCGTCGGACGGCCCTCTAGACACTGCGTATTTAAATTTGTAATTTTGTTGTAATCTAATTAGATTTTGTTTATTACTTGGAGCAGATGATCAACTTTTCGGTTTTAATCAAACACAGCCCTAATATCGAGGAAAACAGAAAGCATTTTATTTGCTAGAAACAAAAAATTGAAAGTGAATAGATAATCAAAACTAATTACCTGAATGAAATCAATGAAAGCCATTGAAATGTATAGTATAACTTTGGCACTAATGCGTTTGGTTTTATTAACCTTGTAGTGATATTTGTGGCCCTATTAATTTGCTGAGAAAACTGAAAGTACAGGTGATATCAAGGTCACATAGCGTACTACGACGTCAGAGACGGGTAGGGGTGCCAAAAATCATGCACCCCTATCTCTAACGACGACGATGTTTAAACGCAATGCTTTCTTCTGATGTATTCTTTGGTTGGTCCTCCCACACTGCGAGTACGTGCTACTCTTCAGGCGCGCACTACTTTTCTACAATATCCAAAGCCACTTTCGGATGTGCATTCCGTACCACTAAAGTTCGGGTTTGTGGTGCAGCTTGGAATCAGTGCTTGCTGCTTAGCGAGAACTTAGACCATGTCGAAACAAAAACATTCGAAAAACGCCGGTTACATAACGAGAGATACCCAGGTTCGATTCCGGCAACTGCAAGCGTTTCGTTCTTTCACTCCACCCACAATCATTCATCATCACCTTCAGTGAAAGTTGGCTTTCCGGCAGGGCGCGTTAGCGTACAACAACATCAGAGAGGACGATAAAGGTTTGCTTTATTAAAACCAGTTTTTTATTGGCGCCAAATATCAAGCAGGTAATCAACTGGGTATTTTTGGTTTCAACTGTTGCCTCAAACCAAGGCACACTCTGGAACTGAACCTATAGTGCCTATGACACGCCGTACCTTACAACGTGGCACTTAAGTGGCACTCTGCGCGTTAAGTTTCTCTGAATACCACAGTGAATTTACTGAGTTATTGGAAAGCTTCGGAGAACATGCCAAAAACGAACAAGAGCATAGAGGCAACGCACGACGGTCATAGCGATGAAAGCGTAAAGAGGAAGGAAGAGAAAGGTTGGTAAAAAAGATACAAAGAGAATAGAATAAACAGAGTACGGGGAAAACCGCGGAGGCCGTACAAGTGTCCATACCAAGCGTGCTCGAGAGTTGCGACTCAATTAGAGACGGTTCACGACCAGTGACCCCGTAGTTCCCTCGGCGAAAACTTCATCGGTTGTGCATGAGGTGGGTGCATCCATCGAAAACTACTCTGGACATTGAGTAGTGCAGCGGCGAGATCAAGGCGGCACCTAGCAGATGTTATGTTTTTCTGAAACTTTCCTGTTATATGAAGCCACAAATCTTAAACAAACAGACAATGGTTTACGCTCACCGACAAAGCCGAAGCTTTTATAGCTCAAGAAAGTCATTTTAAGACCATATTAGATTATCAGGACTAAAGTAGTTTTATTCACCAAACTGCAATTACTAAGGCGAGCCTCGCCACATCACGCATTCGCAAAACTTGTCAGAAAAAAACGGCATTTGTTGCTGGGCCATAAAAGTAAGTTCTGTGTACGCTGTCCGTGCCTTTTTTGCCACAGACTTTAGCAAACCCCGTCATATACGAGCAGGCTGCCTAAGATAGCTCTTAGTCACATTTTGTTATTACTGCACGCCGGTAAAATATTTATGGATTGTGGTCAGTAAGCACCTGCACTTCCTAGCAATGTACCTACGAAACACCCGGACGGAAGATTACAACTATATGCACGTAAGATAACCTAAAGCTAGACCAATCTTTTTAGACAGTCCTCTGTCATCCTTAAACTTCGCGATATGTTCTTGCTAGCCCAACCATAGATTGGTATTTTACGGGTAATTCCTGGTATGTTTACACCACAGGAAATACACATTCCACAGCCACCTCCGCAAAATCAAACCCTCTGCCCCCCAGTATCAGGTCTGCCGAAAAATCGGACCTGTGATTCCCTTTTCGGCTTCAGCGTGAAGGGGTGCTCGCCTGAAAACTGCAGCGCCATCGCTGCGCAACTTTTAGGGTTTGCGCGGAGCAATCGCCATCTAAACGTGGGCAGTGAGCGGCACATTTACGCCCACTCCACAAGTTAGAGGGAGAGGAATTCGCCTTTGCGAAATCACCTAGACATCTTTCGGTAGGCAGCACAACCTCTGCCTGGCTCACGACGTGCAGAAGACTTATGAGATGGCGTGACCTACAAAAGGCTCCCATTGGCAAGTCGCAACAGGATGCGAATATTCTATTACTAGAAATGTCTACTGTGCCAAGGGGATAAACCAGCGTCACTTTGAAATTGCGTTAAAACAATCCTTACGATTTCATTCCAGCGCGAAGGAAAGAGTGAAATTGGGTATCACTTCGCTGAACGTTCTCTATAAATCAGCAGTGAAAATACCAATCGCTGCGTGGGATTGGCATGCTTCTTGCTCGTAGCTCTAATTTTGATTCGTTGTCATGGAGTGCATGCCTACTGGTTTCACAACAAATTTTCCTAGCTGAAATGTTTGTATTATTTCTTGAAGTGATCTATAAACACGACGCAGTCATTCTGCAGTGGTTACGAGGCGTTTGAGGCAACAACCGGTAATACGCACCTCAGTGCTAAACGTACCCTACATGATATCTCTTTCTTTTTACATCGACCCCTGCTAGACCAGTATCATATTTACACTGGACTGAACGTCGTGCTGAAGGGTTTCTACTTCGCTAATGCACTTGACGGCGTTAAGGCGAATAGGCGCACAATCTCGTTTTCGTAGCTGCGTCTTCAACTCGTGGTTAAATATCATCTCAACACAGACGAAACCACAATATTCAAAACATTTCCGCTCACCCACACGTTCGTCTTTCCGCCCTCTTCCTTTAGAAAGTTGTTCATCTGAACATTGAAATCCTTGGCACGGACCCGAGTAGGTATCCTCGATGGACAAGGTTTCCGTAACCGTTGGGGCCCGCGCTGGAAATGTTGGCGACAATCTGGGAAATTACAAGCATTGCCGGCAGGATGTATGGTCGATTGCATCTTCCTAGAGAAAAGGCGCTTTGAAATTCAACATTGATTTAGCAGCGTTATTTTCCTAAGCCGGCCGGCAGGACCTTACTCGCCCGATCGGGCGAAACGTGCATCTGGGACTACGAAACTCGAACGGGCAGCTACGTGATCTTCGGACAATACTGCGGTAACGTCACTTCGAGAAGTTTCTTCCCGACTAGGGGCTGGCCATTCTTTGCTACGGTATTTGTGACTGCTGCCGATAATCGAATAGGGCTAATTTACCTAGACTATTGTACTCGGCGTTCGGAACTTTCCAGAAAGGCAATCCGAACCAGAACGTATTTATTGTGATGAATCCATCTTTGTTTTTCCTTCAGGTGGCCTTCTCCCAAGTTTTTTTCGGCTGCAGATTTTTGTTGTCTGTCTGTATTGGCGTCACACGCAATTTGCTATGGTTTGCAGTGCCTCCTGTGACTTAGGCACGCGCGAAAAGTCTGTCCTACGCTTCAGGTATACAAAGTATAAACAAAAAAGATGAACCGGCCACCAGGTTCTTGCGGAGTGGCGCTTTTTCTTCCAGCGCGGTGTAGTAGCGGATTAAAAATATTTAGTCATGACACTCCTACGAAGAAGCAAGACCAGCAAGCTCAATATGATCGCACTGAGTTTTGTATTGTAACATACCGCAATGAACGAAAAAAACACATACACCTAGCTCTCGACACACTAGCGCCAAATAGTTCTTACATATTTTCCTTTTCGTGATAGCTTCGATTGCGCAGAGTTACCGCCGTTTTTTTGTAACCATAGCGCGGCGTACACGGTATCCATTGAAAGCGGATGGGAATTCTGTGACTTGTACCACTTCGCTGTGAATAATGCATGAAAAGTAAATAAAATACGGCGTATTTATTGTCAATAAAGCTTATCTTTTTATTTAGACTTTTTTAGGGTACCCAGGTCGGAGGAATAGATAGAAGGCATTTTTCACTCGCTCTACAGCGATCGCGTGCAATTCTTTGTTGACGTGTCGTTATACTCTCGCTATTTTCCAAGAAACCAGGGCAAGGCAGCTGCGCTGTAAAAAGAACAAAAAAAATTGGTTAAATCGTGTAATAAAGTGAGGATAACCGGCGAATGCTCGTGAAGAGACATAAAAACACATGGCGAAAGAAAAAAAAAACAGGTGTTGATAGGAGTGAGACCTCCACTTGGAAACCTGAAGTGCGCCTAATTCATTCGCACCTAGTGCGTGGGCACGTTCGATAGAATTTAGGGAGCATTGATTACAACAAATGTGTTGCACATGATGTATTCCGACTAAAACGGTGCATGCCAGCTGCCGCGCAAACACAAAGAAAAATTTGATAACTTCAGAGAATAGTTTACTAATTTGTAGCATTCTTATGCTGCTTCCCTGGACCGTGAGTTTCTTAGAGCCAATAATGACTTTAATACTCAAAGACATTGGACTATTTTGTTCTTTTAAATTTCATGTCTTTTTGCCAATTATGCAAAATTTTATCATTAGAGCAATGAACTGCCTTCACTTCGGTAATTCTGTTTCTTTCTGAAGATTCAAGCTGTACTGCAGAGTTGGCCAGTCCACGTAATTTTTCTTCGATTTTCTGAAGTTCTTCGGAGGGGTCATGCAGACAAAATACGTTTGTTTTATTCGAAAAATGTTGCTTTTTATAGAGCCTTAAGCGCTTGTTCGGCGACAAACGATGTCTCATTGCATTAGAACTTGAATGGCTTAAGTCAAAATTTCAGTTCTCCTACTAAATTGTGTGTTTTCATGACGTCTACACTGACGTTTTAGGAGCTTCGCCTTAAAACTAAATATTGCATGCTGACCAGGGCTGCTCCCATATGACAGCAGCACGTTTTATTGTCCTGTTTATCACCCACTTTCTTAGATGGCGCTGCAATACTGCTGAAGGGGCAGTGTTTGGTTATCATGTTTATCGCCCACTTAGGAGGCGCTCCAGTAGTGCTGATGTACCAGTGTTTGCATTTTGTTTCTGACTGGACTTCTACACCTGCCGCATTTTCAATATGGTTCACACGGATCGCTTGCTAAAACTTAAGCTTTGACTCTACAAACATGGTCACGTCAGTGACCGCGCACCTTGTGTAAGTTGGTCTGCATGGTTTAGGCAATTCCAGCGCATCCGACGGCGTTGTTAGCGATCAGCCGGCATAGTGTCGCACTAACTGCTTAAGTGTTGACGTGTTCGTTCATAACATTAATTGTTCTCTCCCAATTCTTAGTGCTATAAAAAGAATGTGACGTATATTTAGGCAGAAACAGCTTGTTCGAAAAGCGTACAAGGTCTGTCCAATTGGCGTTTACTTTTTCTGGCCTCAGCCAATCGCACAGAAGGGCTTTGACATCACAATTTCTCTTGCGGGAAATGAGCTGGTGAGTGGCATGACCATTGACTTTTTTGCTAATGACGTAGCCTATTTGAGCAAAGTTTCCTTTAACAGTGGTGACAGTATGATTCTCATAAAGAAATCTTTCTATATGAAACAGGCTCGTGTTTTGTCTGCATGGCCCCTCTAAGGACTTTTTTGTTTATTCATTGTTGTTTAGGAAATGTACAGAAGCATATTTTTTATTTTGTCAGATAATTTTCGTGCAAATTAACTTTTGGATGGTGTGTTCTTTATTTTTCATAATTCTGTCCGATCGTTGATGCTATAAAGATTATCTCCATTTACGCTATAAATACATTAAAGGTGTAACTTCCAGGGCATCTGCATTTTTGTAAACATTCCTGGTGCTACAGGGTCCCCGTTTTACATCGTATTGTGAATGTCCTTTTCTGGACTTCTTTAGTTTATTGTTGCGGTTTGGTGGCAGATGTATAAAATGGATATTTTTGGAATCCATATTGTTTTTATTTCTGGCTTTTCAAAATTGTGCCTCAACAATTATCTCAATTTAAGCCACTATAACGATTAGTAGCGTTGGATATTTTTGGAATCCATATTGTTTTTTTTTCCGGCTTTTCAAAATTGTGCCTCAGCAATTATCTCAATTTAAGCCATTATAACGATTAGTAGCGTTACTTTCGCAAAATCTGTATTTTTGTCGAAATGCAAGGCACGTCAGTGTTCGCCATATACGCTTTTCTTTTTTACTTTTTTTTATTTCACCATTTTTCGTGGAATTTTTTTCCTCTTCGGTTGTGGAGCGTATATTTTTCTGTCAGATCATCTTTGTGAGCATTTTATTTTTCCATTTTCCCTAAATACCGGCCTTTAAAAATTTTCCCGACTAATTATCTGCATTTACGGTATCATAAGAACTAAATGAATCACTTCGGCCAGATATGCACTTCAGTAGAAAGGCAGCGCATTACACGAACAATCCTTCGGAGTTTTCGGCAAAGAATGCTTCGCATTAAAGCAACCCGCTGTAATGGGTTCCGCATACTTGCCACACACCGAAACGCGTAGATTGAAGGAGGGAATAAAGAGGCTTCCGAGTGAATAAAGAGGCTTCCTATACAGCGAGCACGATCTTTGGTGGATCTCCCTTTGGGAGGTTCCCTCAGTTTAATACAACTCGGGCCTTACAGTTGATTTGGCACTTTGCCAGCACACGGACGATGTCCTGGGTCGAGATATAGTACCTGTATATCATGTAGCACCTGTATGGCGCGTTTGTTTCCACAGGCTGCGGGTTCCACGTTGCGACAGGAAAGCCCGCTCTCGTGTGCACAAAAGAACCATTTTTCAGTCAGTTCTGCTGATGTGAGTGGCGACCATTGCGATGCCGGCGGCTGCTCCGCCTTTATGCAGCCGACTATCCCCCACTTCCCGGCCCTGCATGTGCTGGCACGCACATGCACAATCCACTCCCAACCGCTGCCACTGGCGCGGCTGCCCTGCTGCGACTCCGGCATGCGTGAAGGGCGGCTTTCCCACATGACTTTGGAACTCAATATTTTTTTTTCTCTCTTGGTAGGCCACTTGCCCCTCAGCGAAGAAATTTTAATCCCGAAACTTCTCGAACGCGTTAATCCTCTGACGCGTGTTTAAAGGCCAACTCAGAAGTCACGTACGCATTCGCGTTCGCACAGGCTCCCGAGCCCTAGCTCATGCAGAATCCACAGCGCCAAGAAAATAAGCTGCGTGTTTTGTTACGATATGTACCCCGGACAACTTTTGATTTTCTGTCTCGCGTGTAGAAAGACCGTGGGTCGAATACCGGTGCCGGACAAGGCCCCACCCCCCCCCCCAAAAAAAAAAAAAAAAAAAATCTCGCAATTCTCGAATTGCAGTTGGCGCTTGGGGTGCGGCCTGACCCCGGCGACCATTGCCGGTAACGCACTCCCTCACCAGAGCAGGATTGGCCACCCTGCTGTAGTAACGGCCACAACCTCCCAAGAATACGCCAATGAACCCACGGCCCTCACTCTCCAGCGGCTGCGAAGCAACTGACCACGGCGGCGGTCAGACCTGTGACGCGGAAGGGGGTGCTCAGAATCCCTGGACCCTGACAGGCCGCCGTTGGAATGTGAACCTGGCAACGTTTAAAAGGAGAACCTTATCATGTGAAGCGAGTCTAGAGGTGTTGTTCGGGGAATTAAAGGGCATCAAATGGGATGTCATAGGGATTATTGACGTTTGGAGAACAGGTGAAGCCATTACGGTGTTGAAAAATGGACACGTTGTATGTTACCGCGGTCTAGAGGAAAGACGAGTACTGGGCGTAGGATTTCTACTGAATAAATGCATAGCTGACAACATAGAAGAATGCTATAGCATTAACGAAATGGTAGCAGGTCTTGTAATTAGGCTCAAGAAGAGGTACAAGCTGAAGGTGGTACAGGGCTATGCCCCCACATCCAGCCACGACGACCAGGTATTGGAACGCTTCTATGAAGATTTGGAATCGGCAATGGCTAAAGTAAAAACACAGTATACCGTAGTTATGGGAGATTTAATTGCTAAAGTAGGCAAACATCAGGCTGGGGACAAGGCAGTTGGGAACTATGGTCTGAGGTGTAGAAATACCCAGGGGGACCTACTAATTGAGTTTGCAGAACAGAATAACCTACGCATAATGAATACCGGAAATGGACGTGGAGGATCCCGAATGGGGACCATAAAAACGGAAAAGACTTCATATTATGCGATAACCCTGGCCTTGTGAAGGATGTGGAAGTGCTCGGAAAAATAAGGAGTAGTGCCCATCGTACGGTAGGGTCTCAAATTAAGCTAGATTTGAGGAGGGACCGTAAAAAGCGAGTACGAAAGAAGCCGAATAATGAGTTAACAGTAAGACTTAAAGTAGAAGAATTCAGGACCGCGCTGCGGAACCGATACTCGGGTCTTACCGAGAGAGCCTAGCTTACGACACAGGAAGCCAGCGACAACCTTACACGCATTATCACGCAGTGTGCAGTAGAAGTCGGGGGCACGATGGCTAGACAGGATACTGGTAAACTTTCCCAGGAGACGAAAACTCTAATCAGGAAACGGCAAATCATGACAATCTCCTCCCCAGCTGACAGAATAGAACTAACGGAGCTTTCTAAGTTATTTAATAAGTGTGAGACAGGGAAGAGGAAGAGGAAGATGAAGGTGCGGCCGTAGCTGTTTCCTTGCTCTGTGTTATTTTTTCAGTTTCGTACAAAATTCTACGTTTCCATAAATGTTCTATGTGCACTGCAAGGCAAGAGATCCTGTATCACTACGGGAAACCAGGAAAAAGCAGGTGAGGGGATTCAAAACCCTGCATTTTTCTTCGCCACGGCGGTGGTCAACCAAGATCATTGGCAAGAGCGTCATGCTCGGAAGCAGCATACAAAACGCTTGAGTGCCACTTGTAAATCAAATGAAAAGACTTATGTTAAGGAACACTTCAGTCATGTCATAACACCACCGGCGTTTGCATTTAGTTCTTCAAATAAGTATTTGGAAGACATATCTGACAATTTTGCAAGCTCGAAGAAACCACGCTTAGAAGGAAAGGATGGTATTTTAGAAAATGAAACCTCACCTCAAGTTTCAGGAGAAAATGAAGGCGTTGACGACGACAATACTCTCTTCACTCTTGTAACTGATAAGAATCAGAGGAAACAAGGCATTCCGGTGGCGTTTAGGCCGTTGAACACGACTCTAAATTTCTGGCATGTAAACCCTAATCGGGTTGCGTTGGAGATTATTTCTACTGCAAAGGAGAAGGTTCAATCATTCCGAGTCAATAAGGATGGCTCATTTTCAGTCACCGTGGCATCCATCTCTTCCGCAAAACACTTACTATCATTACCTCTGTAGCAGGACTAAGTGTCAAGCCATCGATTCCGGAGTCTTACACCCGTAATGTCGGGAAAATACGTTTCGTACCACCTCAATACACAGATCATCAACTTCTTGACTACTTAAAGGATTTCGGTGTTCTGTCTGTTCGTCGACAACAGCGGTTCAAGCGCAAAGAGGATGGTACTGTTGACACACGCCCAGCGACAACAGTGATACTACAGTTCCGTTCTGACCGACCTATGCCAGGGAGGACATTCCTCGGCTTTACAAGTCACCCCGTGGAGGAATACTTTGGACCGGCAGTACGCTGTTACAATTACCAGAGATTTGGCCATATGGCTAGAAATTGCAGCCAAACGCGTCGATGCAAAATTTGTGCGCAAGATCACGACCACAAACAATGTAATCTGCTCCGACAGCCTCACTGTGCTAATTGTGGAGGAGATCACGCTGCTTCGTTTTCTGGTTGTCCTCAGTATAAACAGGCTCCACAACCTCGTAAAGAGGAGCTTCTTAATGGACCAAGATCTCGTTTCAAGATGCCATCACCCAATCCTGAAGCAGTCAACCATGTGCAACTTCCCCTTCCACGAGCCAAGCCTGAAATAGTCAACCATGTGCAACTTTCCCCTCCACGAGCCACAGATAACAGCCAACCTCCACAAAATAAAAGCTACGTGTCCGCCCTTCAGAACGCACATATCCAGCGTTCAGAACATCAGAGGTCCTCTCGAAACTCAGCGACACTCCAGGAGCCTGCGAAAGCCCTCCCATCAGCAGACATCTCCCCAAAGTCACAGGTTGGAGCAATGCCTGAGTCGGCGTACACTAATACCAACGCCTTTTCAATGGATAAACTGATCTTCCCAATGCCCTTTGCCACCGTTCGAGCCATCGTGGCAGCAGTACCACAAGCAAGCGACGTACCCGAAGTAAAAGCGCTCCTTGCCATGGAACCTTTACTCTGTTCACTACCTACCCTGGTACCTCGAAAATTTGACAATGAATAACTGGTATTTCAGTGGAATGCAAACAGTTTGCGATCAAAATATGATGATTTTCGTAAATTAGTTGCTCAGTTCAATTTTCCTATTCTTTGTATTCAAGAGCCTGCCGTAACGGGCACTTTTCGATTAGCAAATTATGTAATTTACAAATCTTCGCGACCTGGAGGAGTGAGCAGAGCAATTTTATGTGAACTTAAGTGAACTTAAACGTGGTAGTTTTCCCCTAGTAGAACTCTGTGTGTTCAGGATTGACTTAAGTGTCGCAGTATGGTAGTGGCTGTACCTTCATATCGTCAGCTAGTTTGGCCCAGATAAATGTTCGTCTTCGTCTTATACGCCGGTCTCAAGCGCCTGTCTCGTTTGTGCGACGCGAATCCCGAGGTCTTAGCCACCAATACCATCACAAGAACACAGTCGCCCAGATAGCCGAATTGGCAAGGCATTCGATATCTAATCGAAAGGCGTGGGTTTGGTCCCAAATCTGGGCGCGTGTTTTTTCTTTCTTTCTTTCCACTTACATTATTAAAAATATATATATAACTTCACCAACGGTCAAAAAATAGTCTACCCATTCCCCTATGCCTTCTTTGGCATTGTAGACTTCTGGCATTTCTTTCTGTATTTCCTAACGAGCCCCTCATTTCCAAACCATATATATATATATATATATATATATATATATAATATATATTTGTGTGTGTGTGTGGGTGTAGCGAATCAGAATAGGAAATGTGGGGCTCGTTGAAAATAACACAAAAATAAGAGTTGGCGGTGAAGAAAACCTCGGAAAACAGAAGGGAGGATGTGGTAGGTCATTGAAGCAGATAAAGAATTTGGAAGGAAAGAAAGAAAGTGGAGAAAAAAGCCCGCCAGGTTGGATCCGAACCCACGAACTTCCGAATACCGTTCTGGTGCGATAACCACTACTCAACAGCGGCGCGATTTTCCCCTCCACTTTTTGGGGTATTTATGTTTAGGTATTTTTGTTTTGCTGTGCTTTGGGGTGGTAGCCAGCGCCACTCGGACGACTCGGGGTGAAGGGCACCCTCTTTTTAACCCCCGACTTACCACATCCTCCCCACCTACCGCACTTCCCCTTTACTTTCCGAAGTTTTCTGGACTGTAAACTTTTATTTCTCTGTTATTTTCAACGAGCCCCTCATTTCCTATGCTCATTCGCTACATGCAAAGCGAGGGCCTTTGTTCTGGCACTCTTGGTGCCATAGGAAGCTTAAGATGGTTTATCGCTGGTCGACCATTCGCGACATGTCGTAGTCCCTCGAGTCACGGCCCGGTGTTTAAAAAAAAGAAGGTCTCCTTCACCCCTAGTAATCCGAGGGACTCTGGCTACCACCACCAAGGACAGGAAAAAAATACCTAAACCTAAATACCCCAGAAAGTGGAGGGGAAAATCGCCCTGCCGGTAGCGTAGTGGTTATTGCACCAGACCGGTATTCTGGAGGTCGTGGGTTCGGATCCCACCTGGCGGGCATTTTTTCTCCACTTTCTTTCCAAATTCTTTATCTGCTTCTATGACCTCCCCCATTCTCCCCTGTGCTTTGCGAGGTTTTATTGACTGCCAACTCTTATTTCTGTCTTATTTTCAACGAGCCCCTCATTTACTATTCTGATTCGCTATATGCATAGCGAGGGCCTCTGTTCTGGCAGTCTTGGTGCCATAGGAAGCCTGAGAGGGTTCAACGGTGGTCGACCACTCTCGACATCTCGCACACACTAGAGTCACGGCCCGTTGGCAGTCAAGAAAACCTCCGAAAGCAAAGGGGAGGATCTGGTAGGTCATTCAAACAGTAAAGAATTTGGAAAGGCAGAAACCTTGTGGAGGATAAATTGCCCTCTGCGTAAGATCCAAACCCACGACCTCGAGATTACCGGTCTGGTGCGCTGAACATATGTAACGCTGGAGACACCATACGCGTTTAATGTTTTCAGCAATAGGTCATATTTTAGGTGGACAAAAGTGTTACGGATATATAACAATACAGCAATCGTAATTTTGTTGCGTTCAACATTGTTTATGATCAATGTATCATCATTAAAATTGCTGTCGGAATGGACTAGCCCTGACTGAATCCATGTTGGCTTTCTTGCGAGTATAAAGTATTTAGCCAGAAAATTATTTATATGGAATAAAATAACCCTCTATAGTACTTTCGTAAACACGGAATGTCTGGAAAATTACCGAGAGGTATTTAAATCATTTTGGTCTGCTCCCTTATAAATAGTAGTTTGAAAATATCCGGGCTCTAGATTAAGGATATATAGGGTGTTTTAGGATAGATTTTGGGTAATTTTATAAAATAGGCTTGCGGAGGTAAACGGTTTTTCTTGTGAAAAGTGATAGTGGGCAGTTTCCGGCACAATAAAACGATTTCCACTTGCTATTTAGAAACAATTAACGGTTGCTTGTTGACAAACTTTTAAATTATTGCCACCAGGCACGTGATCGTACGATGGGAAGGGTTGAGGATCATTGGTCAACCCAATATACAGCATCACATTTGCAAAACTTGAATTGCCCGCAGAACTTTTCGTTGAGTACTTCAATTCCAGACGCGCGCATCTGGAGATCGGGGGCAGCAAAGTGCGGCAATGCCTTGCTTCGTTATGACCTGACTAAGAGGTGTATATGACACACGTACACTGGCGAACTTTCTGTTCGAGGCAAGATAACGCCAGAATCGGGCTTGAGCTGAGGCGCTTGCAAGCGAGCAGCGCAGCTTTAGCCTGGCCATGATGGAGCTGCCCGTATTTGGGACGTCTACAGCTAAGTACAAAAATAGTGCTAAAACGATACTGAAAGGAAGGAAAGAAAAACGATGCGTTGAACTGCCAACTAAGTTTGATTTAGATGGACAACGAATACATGCTCTATGCTAAAAACTGGGGGATATTCATTTCCTATATCCTAAATAACCCTCCGTAGCTCTTTTTAGGCACCTAACTGACCGTAAATTTTTCGAAGCGTTGGGTGGCACACGGATATTGGGTTTGCAACTTCACAAAATGGGCAAAGCGCACGGTAGAAGCATCGCAAGTCAAAATACGGATCGCCATAGTGTTATTGTGGAGATTTGAGGGCTTCTTAGACTTTACTAAGTTCATAACACCCTAGAAACCAGTGTGTTCAAGTGGATGAAGTAGGGGTTCAATAAGGGTTCAGGTTGGGGTGAATGTATTTCGTTCCGGTTCAGTTCAAGTTCGCATAAATCGGACATCAAGCCGGTTCGCAACCTTGAACTTGTTCGGAAGCTGTTTCCGCGACGTAAATCATTAGCAAAGTGCGAAGAAAATGTTTGAACGACCGCCCCCAAAAAACCAAATAGAGTTTTGATGCATTAAAAATACCCAATGAATGTTGTGAAATTTTAAACACAACTGTAAGTAATAAGGCCAGGTACTAAGAAAAAGCGACGAAGTTGAGAAAGTTAACCGCGAACTTTTACACGCAACCCTTACGTCGTTCTAGAGCCTACTTAAAGGGACCCTGCAACACTTACCATCGACTACAGAGGAATGTATTTTGGGGTAAAGTCTATTGCCCCAGCAATCTCCTCCCGCAAGAATTATGAAAATCCGTTCACTATCACCGAAACTATGCGCGATGAAAAATCGCGCATAAATGTTCCCTCTCAACTTAACCGCGGGCAACGCGACGAAAGCTGCGCGCTCTCTCCCCGGAGAGGGGGGGCGGCACGCGGCGTTCTGTTCGGCGGCCTTCGATATGTCACAGGCCGGGAGTTTCGTCCTTTTCCCCGCAACGTGGACGGGTCTATTTCTGGTCTGGTGCAACAAAAAAGCAGGCATGGTGGCCTGCTCGCAACCAAGCGGTCAGGCCGGTAGGGCGTTTTTGGAGCAATAAGCGTTTGTTGTCGAGTGGGCTCGTTGAAAATGGAATATTTATTTCGTCACTCAAACTCCACACGCCCTCAAAACAAAAGAAACACCAAAAGCATGCGGACAGGTTCAGGCATAAAAGAGGTTCACACACAGTGCCGACAACGGCTGATCGTCACAGGAAATGCCAGAATTTAGCCGCGAAGTTGACCACCGACAGCCAATAGGACAGCCAGGACAGCCATGGCCCGATTGACGTCGCAGAGGCCATGCATAATGAAGAGGATTGAAGAGAGCGCTGTTGGTTTTTCCGCGTCTTTCACGGCGATTTGCGTGCTTACCGCTTCACGTGCACGTGTAATATTTGGCTCGGGTGTTCCTGGAAGTCTAATCTAAACGTCTCTCAGGTTTACTTGCACTGCACGAAGAGTGTTGCAGGGTCCCTTTAAAGCCACTGCCAAAGGTCATGCTCTGTCTGGAATTTACTTTATGCCGATCCCTTTTTTTGTTGGTATTGCAATGCTTTCCTAGGAATCGGCCATCGCACGCAACATTCGACCCGAAAAAAGTCCAGCATATTGGCGAGTCACCTTTGTTCATTAGCATGGGGCTTGCTTAAATATCACCCCTGTAATGTATCTCACCAGCTGTAGAAGAACAGAAATCCTACGGTGTCCACGAAAATAGTACCTGTGAATTCGATTTTTTTGCTACCAGGGACTATTTGTTAGCACTTATCTTCTCGAGAGTGTGAGTCAAATCTTAGTATAAGAGAGCTCACGTTAACTCTCAGTCACTGCATCTTGCTGTGATCACTGGAATGCATTTTTGCCTAGCTTCTATTCTGTAAGTATGCATAACCATGAATACGACTCCATTCTGCCTACCAACGTCATCGTTCCATTCGGTATCGGAATAATATAAATTCATTCCATTGAAAACTGGTCGGTGTATTGAACATGTGAATTGGGGCAGAAGTCTGTTGAGAAAGCTCTCTTTGATGCCCCCCCACCTTAACTTCGGAACCACTAGCAGGAGCAGCAGAGTACCAAGTTAAACTAGTCAGTAAAGGTGGATTTTCCAGAGCGAGGCTACCCTTAAAGACACGAAACTGCAAAAAAACCACAACAGGTGAGCGGCGGGACAATTGGACCGGACGGAATGGGCCTGCCTTCCCACATGTTTCATTGATTCTAGTGCTCTTTTCTTCTCTCCCAAAATAAAATACGTAGTGGCCTTATGAAGTGCAGTTTGTAACAGAACAGTGAATTGCGTGCTATGCGCAAACAGTTTTTTCTGGAACGTGTATTATGGTTTTCGGATACGCCAAATAAACGGAAGTTTGTCCGCTCTCCGAGTCCTCCAAACTGACGATTATACTAGGCACCACAGCGCTAGCTGCCTTCGCCATGGTAGCACATTTGGTTCTGCAAGGTCAGACAAAGGAAGGGACGTCTAAAGAAAAATCTATCTTTTTGTGCTTTCCTTATTCGATGGTATTAGTCAGCAAGAAAGTGCAGAAATTTTTCGTGTGGGCATACGGCACGGAATAATTTCAAACCATACCGTGGGTCCGGTCATTGTTGTTTTCGCGTAGTAACCCGTTTCCCAAAACATATTGGTGTGTTTGATCACACGAAGCAACACCAGACTACACTGGCACACCGTCTGTTGCCCATCAGCCCCCAAGCTACAATAAAACACCGTGGTCTGCAGGCCGACAGAACAATAAAACCACGATGGTATCTCTAACGTGCGTCGAAATCTCTACACGTAGAAGTTTCTGCTTTTCATCTGTATCAAAAGATTGGCAGCTAGGGGCGATGATAGAACCAGCATCCATATAGCCACCAGTGAATGGCCGAGCCATCGAACAGTTCTTGAGGGTCACACTGGTCCAGTGTTTACACTTTCTAGGTGTGCGACCTTAACGAAAATTATGTAATGCAATAAATATGGATATATCGGTTGTTGGCCTGCGTGGTTGTACAGTGCTGCAATCTTGCAGTCGCATTGCCCCTACGAAGTCGCAGCGTGGGAAGGACAAATTTAAATTTTTATATCGCCTGCAGGCTGCCGAGAGTGCGACATTCTGTTTGCTCATCCTGGCATTCTGCTCGTGCCACCAGCAGTAGCATGCCATTTCAACGTTGGCGTGTTTACATATGCTCATGTTGAAATGACGAAGGGAGCGTTGTTAGTGTTAACTGATAATCTGTAGTGGAAAACGCGGGAACAGTTACGAAATTGATGGTGGGAAAGAGAAAAACTAAGAACGGCGTTGACCACGCGCTTTAACAGCGGATGGTCGAATCATTTCGTCATGAACCGGTAACCGTTATTTCTATTTTCGGTTCAGTTCCAGTTCGGGCTCAGGGGGCTCAAAAAAGTAACGGTTCGGTTTCGCGCTCATTTCCTGCGCAAATACCGGTTCGGTTCCGGTTTCTGTTCGGTTCAGTTCCGGTTCGACAACGTGCTATACACTAACAAAACAGCGCCTTATTCATAAAGGCACAGCTGTTATCGTTGGGGGGTCTTCGTTACCCGATCCATTCTCGAAGACCCGTCCTCCGACCGCTGGGCCGAACAGTTTTGTGCACGTCTTCGGTCGGCGAGACAGGGACACTACGCCGACTTCCGGTCGGCCGACTTCTTTGTCCAGCCTACGGGGGTGTGTGACAATGCGGTCTTCCAACTCGGGAGGCAGTGTTGCTGCCCTTTCGTCGTCGTGTGGCCTTTTGTGAGGGCCCCTTCACGAGTTCTGTGGTAAAAAAATAAAAAAGGGAAGCGTAGACGAACACGGCATTGCGTAAAATGACAACGGTGCGCCTGTGTTAAGCTGACGCTGAAGGCACCACGCTCCTTTTGAACAAAGTGAACGAAAAAAAAAACAGTTCAACAGCATGATATCTGTATCGTTACGCGCATGGGAGAATCGATGACATACACGGATTTTTTAGGCGGGGACCCAGAACACGCAGCAATTGGTGCGAAACGGGCGCAAAACTTTCCACTGCACGTAAAAAC
Source organism: Haemaphysalis longicornis (assembly GCA_013339765.2). Classification (NCBI taxonomy): domain Eukaryota; kingdom Metazoa; phylum Arthropoda; class Arachnida; order Ixodida; family Ixodidae; genus Haemaphysalis; species Haemaphysalis longicornis. Next base: position 167,388,126 of record CM023449.1, on the reverse strand, counting down.
ATACATTCTGTAGAGTTCAGGTTCGCCAGACAGCCTAACGATGGCGCTTGTTCAATTAGTGCGCTCGAAACGCCTTTCAGGACCCCTCTAAGGCGGAAAAACCTTCTCTCAAGCAAACACTGTAGAATAAATTACTGAATAATTCGTAAAAGATAGTTCAACAGTGTTGGTTAACTTTACACAGACTCATGGAAAACGGAAACTTTATGGTTTCCAAGAAAAATGGCATCTGCAGTAAAATGCCACATGAAATACCCTGGTCAAACAGGAACCTGTTTCTGCTTACTTTACTAGAAAAGTATTCACTAGACGGCCGTCCTCCGGCAAACGTGATAAGCACCTACCTCCCTTCGGTTTCATTTCGGCCCTTTACACTTTTAGATGCGGAGAATCCCTTGCTCGGGGGTATGTCCTCAGGCGTCGGCGTCCGCACTCACACTACGCATGCGCAAATCCCATCCTTCCCGCTCTCCAACAGCTGTGCGTTACTCTCTACACTTCTCTCCTACCACCTGCTTGCGCTTCTCCTGCGTTCTCGCTTCTGCTCTCGCGGTGCATGCGCTACTCTCCTCTTCTAGTATCCTCTCCTTGAAGTGTGAATATAAAGCGGGTAGAGCGCTGCGCGCGTTCAGTGCAGCGCTTACTTCGGTTGACTCCGTTGATGCGTCCGATGAAGTTTGATGGAAGCAACAGTCCCGTCAGTGAGTGGGCTGACGCAAGCACGCGTCAGCATCAGCCCAAACACTAAAGCAACGTTACGTTCACTCATGACAAAGCTGCGACGCGAAGGGCACGCGACGCTGAACGCAAACGCTTGAAGCGAGCGGCGGACCCTGAACTTCGTCAGCGTGAAGCAGCGTCGTAGCGTCAACGTCGAGAAGCGGATCCTGAGCTTCGGAAACGTCAAGCAGCGTCGGTTCGAGAACGGCGAGCGGCGGTACCGGAAGTTCGACAACGTGAAGTGGAGCGCAAACGTACGAAGCGAGCGGCGTAACCGAACCTTCGAGAACGGGAAGCCGTTTGTAAACGTCAGCGTCTACATTCCCATCGGGGGTTCGTTGCGTTCCGTTGTGTTAGTAGTTGAGTTTGGGGGAACTGTAGGTGAACCCCGCGTTGTTCCGCATCCTACTCAGGGTTACCCTCGGGAAGATGGAAAATTTTTTTTCACTAAGTTCTCATTATTTTAATGCTGAATGCAATGGTTGTTCACTCAATACAGTGCGATGTTGCAGCGTTCGCAGTGCCCGCATGCCGTCCGCTAGGATAGCACGCTTGTTTTCATTTTTCATCAGTGGAACTGTTTGAAATTCTAGTTGCGCTGTCGAGCGTTACCAAAACAATACAAAGAAAAATAACGATCACACGTGCATGTCCTCCTCGTGAGGAACGCCACGAATGGACCAGGCGTGTGCGAGGGTTCGCGCCATGTGAGGAGGTCGCTAAAACAATATAACAAGAAGTGCTGATGACATCTACATTTCTGCCTTAAGATGTACGACGCAATACCATTACTGCGACTTCCATGTCGCGTATTGGAACTAAAATGCTGCACTTAGGACCGACGCTTCACAATCACTAAAGGTCCGCGAACAGAAAACGACTAGCAGCAAGGTTGTTTAAACGATCTGGCCGCGGAGAGACTGAGGTCTTACTTGCGTCTGTGGTCAACATGTAAGCGTCAAAGGTTGCGGCTGGGGGTGTTGCTTCGTTGGAGCAACAGGGTGCAGTGTCAATCTTTTCCAAATGTTTATTCTGTCGCATCTGTGCAGGAATGAACGTTTCTGCTTTTTCTTGTGGAAAGAGAGAGAGAGAGAGAGAGAGAGAGAGAGAGAGAGAGAGAGAGAGAGAGAGAGAGAGAGAGAGAGAGAGAGAGAGAGAGAGAGAGAGAGAGAGAGAGAGAGAGAGAGAGAGAGAGAGAGAGAGAGAGAGAGAGAGAGAGTGAAGATATTTGTTGCAGATCAAATCCCGGGGCTTTGGAAATAGGGGTAAACGCATGCCAGACACCTGGGAGGCGTATTTTGAAGTAGAGCAGAAATGGACGCAGCAGCGACTTCTTTCGACCTCCCAATCAGCTTACGGCGAAATCGATTGGTTAATTGTAACGCCTAATGCGGCGACGCAGCGTCGGCGATGAGACCCGCGTAGAGGAGGGCTTCTGATTAATTCTTCCACCTAGGGTTCTTTAGCATGCGTCGAAATCTCATACACACGAATGTTTTTGTTCTTTTCGCCTACATAAGAAAAGCGGCAGCCGGGGTTGGGATTTGAACGCGCGTCATCGTGTTCAGCAGCACCCTGACTTGGCCCCTGAGCCACATCGGCGTGTACCTTGCGCTTATCTCAAAATAACTTGATGGCCAAAGCTGCCTACTATGTTTAGGTGAAAGTGAAATTTGTAATGTGTACGTTATTCGCCCCTGAGCGTACCAAGGTTGCCTGGGAGAGGGTGGGCATTTTCCCGAGTTTAGCAGACTTTTATGTTAATTTATGGTGTCGCACACAATACCTTCGCCCAAATTAGTTTCAGATACTTCTGCTGGTAAATCTTCTACAGTGTTTGCAAGTGTTCGGCATTGAGCCCTCTAGGAGCATGGTAATACTGGGGAAAGTAGTGTTCCTAGGGGTCGGATTACGAGTTGTTATTAACTATGGTAGCAGCGCAAAGAACACGAGACAAAAAGGACAGTGCACGTCTTGTGTTTGCCACGTGTCATTTCTGCTGTTACTATCCCCACCGTCCTTGTCACGTTAACATGTTTTCAGGCAGGGGAGTGAAGTAGTCGTGGTCGTGGTGTGAGTCCGCATGCCACTTGTTGTCTGCCCTCGATCTCTTCGAATTTATACGGACTAAGAGCGTGCACAGACGAAACACAATGGCAAAGAAGGTGACTTGACGAGCGCTGACTCGCAACAACTCTATTGAAATGTAACACAAAACCATTTTCGCACGTAAATGAACCGTAAAAGGGGGTGGGAAACCGCCAGTTTAACACCGCGCAAGATAGAAACAAACAAAGCCAACTACTCTACAAGGCACAGCACTGCAGGAACAAGCCATCCCGTGTAATCTAAAAACTCGCACTCTTCATGGCTAAGCAAAATTGAGGGCTTGTTACACACATGCCACGGACCAGTGAGAACATGATTACATGAAGGAAGGGAACCCGGTCGGCAGATGTTCCATTCATTCTCAAATGAAAGGGTTTTGTTTTGAATGAGATCTCAATGTTTTGAATGTTTAGAATGAAGGTTTTGAATGAGATCTCAAATGAAAGATCTCATTCAAATGAAAGGGTTTTGTTTTCCACTGTGTGCGCAAACTGTATCAAGGGTTGCAGAATGTAGGCAGGTGGTATGGCGTTGATGTGGTCCTATATGCGCCTGTTAAACTAAGCAGCGTGTGCTCAGCTGTTGAAAGGCGAGAAGTCCCTTTAGCGAGTAGGCACCATGGTGGCGGGGTTACCCACGAGGACCCATTTGTTTGGTGTTGCACGGGGTTGTTTACTGTGTTTCTGTGATGTGCGGCAGTCAGTATATTGGCCAAACTGGGCGATGTCGGAATAGGCACCTACTGCAGCAGAGGAATAGTATAAAAGTTACAGATGGCATCTATATTTACATATAAAATGTACCACGCGATTGCGTTAATGAGATGTCGACAAATAATTTCGAAAAGGGGCTGCTGCGTTTACCACGTATGCTTTCCATGCACTAATGTTCAGTGAACAGAGCGAAACTAGCCGCAGCTATTTTTATTTGCCGTGGAACCGGAAGGACAGAGGCCACCGGCGCTTGTGTAGCCGGAGAAGCCGGCGTGAAAAGTTCCGTCGGCAGGGTGTTGCTCGAGAAGGTTGTTGTGCCAGTGTTTCAGTTTTATTCTGTACCATCGTGACGAGCCTGACCTTTTTGGCACATCTTTTAGAGCGGAAGGGAGGCACAGAGAAGCCTTTTATGGTGTAGGATCTCATTGGAGTTTCGGAAAATGAGGTGCACTAATGATAATTAGCTCAAGGATTTTTCCCGAATTGCAAGGCCGCAAACGCAGCGGCTCTTTTTCTGCCTCTTTGTGAATTAGCTCACGCTGATATGGTGACAATGTGGTCACGTATGCTTCCCATGTTTCCACTGAAGTGTAAAATGCCATGTATCGTTTGTTATTGTGTGCGCCTATATTTAATTATCCCCAGAGTGCGTGGAGTATATTGTAAATTTTTTCGTACATATCGCTGCAGGGTATGTCGTACAAAACATATTTGCCCACCTAGAGTTCGCGATATATTTGTTGGTTCGTACATTGCGCAAAGCTTGCGATTCTTCAACAATGGCATCCTGTTTGCACGGGAAGGATGATGCCTGTCCCCGTGCTTTTTATCAGCTGCGGCAAAACCTTTCCATTGTCGCGTCCGAGTGCCAATGATGTGGGCTCTAATGACTGTAAGCGGAAGAATGTTTTTTAAGTGTTACGGTATTCTGCCTGCAGGAACAAATCTAAAAAAGCTTTTGAGAGTGCGTACTGATGATTAAGCTGATAATCGGTAATTTGATTGGGCGGGTGGGAGGTTCAGGGCTACCCTATATGTTTCCCTTTAACTCGGTGCCGTTAAAATTCTGGAACGCAGGCGTGATGAGTGTCTGCAAAAGTGTTGTCATTCGTTTTTCGCTTCTTCTAGATGCTTTCTTGGTTAGGTGTATTACAATGTTGTCCAAATTAGCAGGTTTGTTTTATCTATTGGGGGTTGTGAGATGACTTCTGCCACTTTACTGGAGTGCCAAGCGGATGATTTTTTTTTACGTGACCGTCCTCTCGGACGATATACTGACCAATCTTGAGGGTTATTATGATTTGTCTGCGTGGTTCCATCCATTCGTTTCCGCACAGAGTTTGCAGCGGTGACAGCGCCGTGAAAAGTTCCAAGAATAGTCTAAAAAATGGCTTATACACGCCCTGTGGCCACTGTTCAGTTCTTATTAACAGACATTTTTCTCACTCTGTGGTGTTAAAATGGGCCTTGTTTGCATCTTCAGCACTGAGCGTTGTACTTTTGCCAAGATTAGCGTTAATCTTTCAGATTTGCGCATGAGATTGGTGTAATGTTTCGTAAATCTTTCGCCAAGATTTTGCTTTTTATTAGTTAGGTAACCCAATATTGGCGCCGAATTTGCTGCGTTTGTCGGGAAGCTTTGAGGTGATGAAGTAAGTTGCACCTCGGCAGATAAGGCTAGAACCCAAATTTGGCTGGTCACTGTATCTGCCAAGGATGCGACAACCGATACGGCGTATAACACAATTTAGTGCGGATGCGGGCCACCACTAAAAACACGTTGCATTTCCTTCGGCGCTGCTATTATTACAGTCGAAGCTCGTTAATTCGAACTCGGTTAATTCGAACTCATAAATAATTCTGACGGATGCCTTGGTGCCGGGGGAAAACTCCCAAAAATTCGAATGCGTGGGTATCTAGAAGGGTTAATTCGAAATGTGGTGCCCCGCTTTCTATCGATATACTTGAAGAAGTCGGCCCCTAGTTACTACAATGTTGCAAATACAAAGTAAACCAAATTTACTAGAGATGCATTCAAATCAGAGTCGAGGCTGCATGTTGCAGCCCGTTATTTCTCAGCATATGGGAATTCTGACGCTAGGCTGCTGCTCTTCTTCATGTTCCAATGGAGGCTCATAGAGTCGTGACAGACGAAACCCAGATTACCGATTACTTTATTTTGATGGCCTCTACCCGGCCTAGTAAATAAACTTGATTTTTTCATAGACAGCGCGATCATTTCGAGAGAACGGCTCACTGCTCACATGAATACAACGTTAGTGGCTGTTCCTGGCGTATAACTGACTGATCTATATAATTTCGTTCGATGTTCAACCTCCACGCACATTATTGTAAATACTCACCTACCACAAACATGTACCATGGCCTACCTCGCGATAACAAGTCCACAAGTGGCTAAATTGTGTTCTGCACGCGCAGTGTGGCGCAGTGTCCATTCAATCTCTTCCCGGTAATTCGAACGCCGCTTAATTCGAACAATTTTGTGGTTTCCTTCGAGCTGTAATTAACGATCTTTTCCTCTATAATTGTCCTCCTTGCCATACTCTAGTTGTTTCCCTACTGTAGTGGATGTTTGGGCAAGCGCTAGTATCTTGTTGCACCAGAACCAGTTTCCGGTTGGCAGTGGTTACGTACTTGCGCGGGCGCTTGACGAGCACGGCTGATAGTGGACAGCCACCAAGCACGGAGAAATTGAAAAATGAGCCTAATAACGCTATCGCGTTAAAAAGATGAGCTGGTGCGACTTTTAAAGGATTGAAAAACCTGTGCCATCCGGTTCTAACCAAATTTCAGGCAAACTAAAGTGTTATTTACGCGTAAAGATAGGACGACCCGAGTGGTAGTGGAGGCTTACCGTATCGCTAAGCTGGGACATATTGTGTATAGGCCAGCCCTAGATTCTGCTGAGCCATGAATATTCCGAGTCTTTGTCTTGTTGTCTCGTTCCTGCAGTTCCATGCCATGTAGATAAGTTTTCTTCGGTTCTTCGTATTTTGTGTTAATTTAATTGTTTCCCCACCCCCTTTACGGTGTATGTTAATGCACAGCTGGTTATAGTAAGTGGATATACGGTGTTTTTTTTTTAAAGTAGTTGTGAGTCAGCGATAATCCCATCGCCTTCTTTGTCTTTGTCTTTCGTCTGTACGCGCTCTTAGTATGAATCGGTACCAACTCGCCCAATTGTAAGTTCTTCTGGATCTCCTCAAACCGTTGTGCCCTGGTGTCCTGGTGACGTCGTTAGCTTTCCTCATTCTGGATGACAGTATCTTTCCGAAGCGTTTAGGTATTCGGCCTGAAGCGATAGTCTCACGCCCTTGTGAGTCTATATTGATGCTACGCTTCTATTTCATACATCCGCTTGTCGAATGGCCAAGATGATGGTTTCAGCGTACGCATTTTCGTCCCTGTATGTAGTAGGGTCATGCGGTCCCAAAGATTTGCCAGAGTAGTGAACTTCAAGAATGGTTCCTTCATTCGCATATAACGTAGTCGGTGTATACAGTGTTCTTGATATTTGACGTTCCTCGATTTCACTTCATACTACCACATCGCCCCTCATTATGGAATTTTTCCTCCATCATTTTAATAGAGACTTTTTATGCCGAGTCACCGGGTAAGTAACACGACCGTGAGTGTATGCAGTCAATGTTTAATGGGGATTATTGAAGAGGAGGCTATTCTCTTTCTTCTATACAATGGCAAGTCCCGATTTTGTTTTCCCGGCTCTGCCGAATGATTCTAAGGCCATGCCGGACATCCTTACGGGAATGCTATCTTCGAGGATACCAGTTCCTATTTTTTAAAGTGCCTTTCAGATTTTCCGCGAGGCGGCTTCCATCGTTTGCCCAAAGCAGCTTGCGCCAGAAGCAGAACCATGGAAATAATTAACTTTTTTCGAGAATTTATGCAATTAGTTGGTTTGTATTTGGTTTTATTTTAGCTCGCATCTGCTTGTAATTTATGCATTCATTGGTTTTTGAGAGGATGGCACTAAGCCTTTACCCCCTGTATTATATTTGCGACCGAATGCCAGCGCCAGCATCAGGTCCAGTAGAGAAAACGCCGCAGTGGCTGAGTGGGTAAGGAATTGCGCCACTGAGACCAAGGACGCAATTTAGATTCCAGGTCGCGGCGGCAGCTTTCCTGGTGGCAGAGGAAAACACGCACGTTAAAGATCCCAGGTTGTTAAAATCAGTCCGAAGTCGCTTCGGCACGTGAATTATCGAAAATATAAATTTGTACATTCTTGGGGAGAGGTGTGTTTTGTGGGATGGCGTCAATGCAGGCACGGCTGGCAATCGTTTCGAGCAAGCTACCATCGACGGGGCATAGAACAAATTTGACTGCGCAGGCGCGGCACCTGCTGAAAACGCGCGTCCTTTCTTGCTGCTACGTTGTCGCATGATTGTCCTTCTTTCCAAACTTCAGTTGTCCTTGCGCCATATTCCAGATTTAGGCCAACACTCGCATCTCGCTGTCTCACTCGAAGCTTCCGGGTGCCAACGATGACGTATTTCCGAGGACGCTTGATGAGCTCGGCTTATAGCTCACGGCTAGCAGCCACGAGGAAATCGAAAAATGAGCCTAATAACGCCATCGCGTTTAAACACCGAGCGAACGTGAGCGTACACCTTCTGATGGTCAATCGGTGTCGGCCAGCTTGACCATCGATGGAAATCTGCCCAGCGTTCGTGGAGCAATCCCTCATGTGCTATTCTCCTCGCCAATTCCGGTGCGTTGGTGACTGAAGTGGGGTCCACAGACACCGATTTCGCGGATCTGGTTTCATCGAGATGGAGCGCGTAATAACACGGTCCATTTTGGGAGAATTGTGAAAGTCTGCGGATGAAATAATCCTCGCCTGCCAGTCATGAAGAATTTTCAGCGGCAATTTCTGAAATGCATGTGAGATCCAACAGCAGGGTCTCTGAAGAAGAGAAAGGGTCCAACTCTTCTATTTCTCCAGCCATGTCCTATTAGTGCAAGCAGCACCAATTTTTGGTTCTATTTGGGACATCACAAGCATACATCTTCTCTGGTAAAAACGAATCCCTTTCTTGGTTTAGCGAAACGCGATAATTTCGTCTGCCTGTCTCTGTGTAACCCGATTTACAATCCGACCATATGGTGAAGCATTCCTGAACAATAAGCATACAGAGGCAAGACACCTTAAAACTACTGAAGCCGCATGGTGTGGTCTCGCACGTATATGGAAGATCACTTTGTAAAAGTGCTTGTAAATTACTAATTAGGCTTTTACAAAATGCGCATACATACTAAAATTTTGTTAGAAACTAGCCTTCTTGCATAGTAATTACATCCCTAACTACTTTTGTCAGGTGTTGAAATTACTTTCTATTACTATGTTATTATGGAAACAAAACAAATAACGGTGCCGAATAAGTGTTTCTAAGGCGCCTAAATTCCTCGGCTATATCACAGTACGGCTCAACAAGTAGGCAGTGCCCAGCCAAAATTGGTACACCTAGAGTGTTGAAAGTTCCGAGGTATAGTTTTCAGATTGCGTAGGAAGTAACAAGGGCGGGGTTTTCAAAAATACACACTGACAGAGTAGAATGGAGAAATTGTTTTTCTAAGTTTGTGATTATTTCGCCCACCAGCTCAAATATCGAAATGCTTTTAACTGGCACGTGTATCACGTATGATTCTCTAATATTGCCGCGAACCATGTACGGGTTTGTTTATTTATTGTTTGTTTTTAATGCCCGGCCGCTCCCGGCTCTGTTATCTGTGTCCCATGCGAAGCACGTGTTCCATTCTTTATTTTTATGCCGCACGGGCTCTCTCATTCAGATAAGCAGAGTGTTTCGCCCTAATGCCGCTAGCCCAGAATAATCTTCTGTGATCTACAATGTTCTGGATATGAATCGACGGTTCCAGAAACTCTCGCGCCGAAAGATAAAAGCCTGCACAACAGACGCCGCGGCATTCGATTCTGCGACGCTCGCCGCCTCAAGTCACTTTGTTGACCGCTGCTTCGCCGCCTCTGTAGTATTTTGTGTTGTTAGGGGAGCACAAGTTCGCTCCAATAAACTTGTTTCTTCTTAAACACAACTGCGTCGTCCTTGTCTTCGTGACAATATCACAGCGGTTTTCCCTATCCAACGCTAATGGCAAAAATCTGTTTCGGAGCCAATTGGGTGTTTGTATTGATTGATTGTAGGGCTGAATACGAAGACGCAACACAGGTGATGAGGCACGCCATAGCGGAGGGCTCCAGAATATTTTCACCACGTGGGGATCTTTAACGGGCTCCGAAATCTCGTACGCATTAACGTTTTTGCTTTTCGCCTGTATCAGGAAAGTGGCCTCCGCAGCCGGAAATCAAACCCACGTCCAAATTGGGTGTTTGTAAATTTCCTCAAATATTTGATTTACTGCTTGGGACACCGAGTTGGTTCTTCCTGATAAATGTTGCTTCTACAAATCCAAACAACGAATAATAATAGTTTTGCCCTGCGACGTCACTAACAAGGTGAAAACATTTGTTTAAAATTACAATAGGGACGGTCCAAAAAGGCGAGACCTTTTCATACGAACGTCAAGAAAACCTTCTGGTTAACGAAACCTAAATTTCTGGAACAATCTTCTACTATGTTGTGGAAGCTGAATAAGCGTGAATGAGTTTTATAAAATCACACCCCTAAGGGTGTGACGACGCGAAAAACGTGTCCCACAAATTCTTGTCTTTATCGCAGGCCCGTTAGGCTATCGAACTTTTGATAAGTATAGGTAAGCAATACTAATGTGTGCAAACTGTTTTACAAGATTGTTACATAAGAAGCATGCAATAATTTTAATAGTGCACTTTTAATAAGAACCATTTTTACATAAAAGCCATCTAAAATTCATAACCACACCACATATTTGGCCTCACACTGCAAAGAGTGTCCAATCCGAACCTTTTTTGATAACACTGTCATCCTTCTGAAGAGTCTCCGTGCAGATTTGCCGCAAATGTGCAAAATTGTGGACCACGCGCAGCCGCATCAAGAGGGGCATGAGGAGGATGTGCTCGAGGTGTGGAACACGGTTCGGGCGGCAGCAGGGACAGCGAGCTCACGAGCGGACAAGGTCCATGGGCGGACCTGCAGTTCCTGCGTTCCAGTTCAAGCGCCAGTGGTTCGAGGCACGTGAGTCAGAGCCCGCCAACCCATGTGGGGCCCGCAGACGCCCGGGACCTCATCCGAAGGTTGGCTGCGGCTCGAAATTACGAGCCAAGGGTGGAACCAGTACTGCACCCGCCCAATTGAACGTGGTGCTACATCTGCTGTCGCTCTCGGGCACAGCGGGCGATAGAAGGCCAACACTCGACCACAATCGGGGCTTTCGATGACAGGCCATCGACTTCACCGAGTATTCACGACCGAGGCGGCTCTGAGTGCGGCGTTTTGTCCTTCACGTGAACACGAGTTACGGATATGGTACCCTTGTTCCGTAAACTACTCTTTTTCGCTGTCTGGTTACGCTGTAAATGAACTCATTATCTTGTCCTTTCTGTCAAGTCTCGAGCTCTCCAAGAAAAAATAGTCTTGGAGCAGCTTTTCAGCAAGTTGTATGAGAAGCTGCCTATTTTCTAGAAGGAAAGTGGCTGCGAAAGGCTACAACAGATACCCGAAAATGCTCACAACTATGTTGAGGCTCAAGGACTTGTAAACCTAGGGCAACGCCAAGAGTAGAAACAGCATGACATGCCGCCAGTGCCTCGAAGGACACTTCACCACCACGATGTCCAAGGAAAGCCGCTCTGCTTCCTTTGTAACAAGCGAGGGCACAGGCCAGCCGATTTAGTTCAAACCCTAGGGCGTCCTCTAGATAAAGGACTGTTTTCTGTACTAAGTGCAGCGCAGCCGGTCAGAAAGCGCGCACGTTCCCTACAGTAACGCTGCGAACAAAGCGTCATATTGGCTGTCACATCCAATGCAGTGTCGGGATGGTCATGAGGATAAGAGGTCAACCCTTCATGAACAAAAGAACTTAGGCCTAGCCGCAAACCTCCCCAGGCTTCCAATGATCGAATGCCTACCGCTAACGGTAGGCTGGCAGGAACGTGAGTAACTATATGGCGCCAATCCGCATCTAACACTCTAATCTTTGCCCGATCTTTGGTTCCTGACTCCAAGCCTACAGGCGGAATGAGCACTGTGCACCCTCTTGACGGCAACGTCCTGTGCTTTCCTTAAGCCGAAGTGTATGTTGACTTCTCGTTCTTCACCGATCACGTACCAGCGACCTGCATGGGAAACCTTCTTTGCGAACCTATTTAGGAAGTGTCCCTGGCGTTCCTGATGTTGCAGCGCCGCGCGTCAAATGAATGAGTCAGCAACACACTTCCATCTCTTCCCATGGACATCCCTCTTCGAAGCGGAAGTCGAAGTGCCCTGAACGACAGCATACGCAGGCCAAGCCAATTTTCGCCTCTACCGTCCATCAAGGAGGTGAAAGAGGACTGCGCAAGTGCGGCAAAACGCATGGGCCCGCTACCTGTAGCTGGCCTCAGCGCGCTTAACATAAGCCCTGCAGAGCTCCCTTCGACGCAGAAACAAGACTGCACGCTCCAGACCTGCTTCGAATTGGTTTGCAAGAAAAGTACACTGAAGACAGAAGAAAAGGTCTTCCTCCTTGTGCATGGAATTTTTTTCTGCATGTGTAGGCTTCTATAGAAGAAGGATATTGAACAACTAGTGGTTCCTAGCGGTGTCCAATTATTCGTTCTAAAAACTGCCCACGAAGTGATTCTCTCTGGCAACCAAAGCATCGTAAGGACAACTGTTAGAGTGCTAGAGGAGTTTTATTGGCCAGGCGTGTGAACTGATATCACGTGCTTTGTAAGGTCGTGCAACGTCTGCCAGAGAACCATACCGAAAAATATGGTCGGACACGCACTTGGAAGCCTGTCAGTCATCGAGACCCCGTTCCACCAAGTAGCGATCCACATTAACGGTTCTCTCTCCCCAACCTCCCGGAAGGGGCACCAGGAGGTCTTCAGAATGGTAGATTTTGCGAACACTTCTCCGAACGACGTTGCTCTACCGAGTATTTAGAGGGAGGAGGTGGACGAAGGCTTCATGGAAATTATTTCCTGCGTTGGTTTCTCCGTAGAAATCATTAGCGACCATGGAAAGTAATTTACACCAGGCCTGATGAAGGAGCTGAAGAGGCTTATCTCATTTACACATCTGTCAACAACACCTTACCATTCTATGGCCAATGGGCTTCTCGAGTGGTTCAATGGCACGCTGAAGTAAATCATCCGCCGCATGTGCGAACAGAGCTCCAAGAATTGGGATAGATACCTGGCGCCGCTACTATTTGCTTACCTCGAAGTTTGCAATGCTAGTCTAGTCTTCTCTCCCTGCGACCTGATCTATGGCCGATACATAAAGGGATCCTATGACCATCCTAAGAGAGCAATGGCCAGGAGAAGGAATCGATGAAGACACGAAGACATCGTAGGGTTGCGTTGTCGATCTGCGAGGGCGCCTGCACGATATTTGTCGAAGTGCTCACGAACAGCTTAGTAAAGCTAAGGTAGTGCAGAAACGATACTACCACCGATGCGCGAAAAGGCACCAACTCAGCGCTGGAGATCAAGTATTGCTCCTACTCTCCTCCTAAGCCAATAAGTTTAACCTGACGTGAAAGGGCCCTTCACGGTCCTCGAAGCAAAAAATGATGTTCACTACCTTATCGACCTGGGCAGGCAAAACAGCGTGTTCCACATCGACATGCTAAAGAAGTATGAACCTGGAATTGCCACTGAACACAAATACGTGTATAAGCTTCTATCAAACTCCAATCAAAGGAGGCGGATGGCCAAAAAACTTTACGACCTTTCTTTCCGCCAAACCTATGTCCGGAACCGGGGAAGCTTTTATCTTTAGAACCGCTTTTACCGCACCGACCAGCGCTGTACTGCTGCAGGGCAAATAGGAATTGCCCATCTCGTTGCTCATGCCAGTGAGCGCCGGTAAATGTACGAGGCTGTGTGCTCAATGTCTGTCTACGTTTAGTTGCATGTACTGGCCTTGTCTGTTTTTTGCCACCCCAGTAGTGAATTGTTTGCTTGTTGTGGTCAGAGTAATTGCGTGATTGTTGGATGGAGTTTGTCTTTGCCTTTGCTTTTATCAACAGGTGCATGTGTGTTTTCTGTACGTGTTACTTTGAACATCAAGCTCGTGTTTGTATGCTCCTTCTGAAAGAAGAGACTGAACACTCCGCATCATGGCCCACGAACGACCTCCGAACAGCCTGAACAGGTTGTTTGAGCACAGCAACCCCTTTATGTGGGGGTAATTCTGAAGATTGGCCACAGGTGGGCACAATGGTGGACCACGAGCGGCCCTATCAAGAGGTGGAAGAAAGGAGGTACTCGAGATGGGGAACATGGTTAGGGCGGAGGCGGAGACTGGGAGCTGTCGTTCAGACAAGGTCTACGGGTGGACCCGCCGTTCCTGCGTTCCAGTTCTGGCGCCTGTGGTTCCAGGCGCGTGAGTCGGGGCCCGCAACCGACCGGAGCACCATCCTACTGCTGGCTGAGGCTCGACATCACGGCCCAGGGCGCAATCACTCCTCCACCCGCCACGTAGAACGTGGTGCTGCTTCGGCTGTCTCGCTCGGGCAGAGATGGCGATATACGCCCAAGGCTCGACCGCGACCGGGGCTGGCGACACCCCGCCATCAACTTCGTCAAGCATTCACGACCGAGGTGGCTGGGAAATTGTTTTTCCCTCATGTGAACTCGAGTTATGGATATTTGAGTCATGTATTTTTGCTGTTGTTGTTCGCTATGATGAAGACTGCTAGCTGCTAACGCTGAAAATATACTCATTATCCTGCCTCTTCTTTCGAGTCCTGTTTGAACTCGTCACACCCCTACAAGGCCAAACGAGTCCATCACAATCCCAATAAAACGTCAAGATAGAGTGTCGAGATTTCATATTTTCAGTTACAATGCAGATCGTGCAAGGCCGGGTTGGTACTGCTGCCGCGACAGACTTAATAACGTAAAGAATGACGTAATTCGACACCTCAGCAACCCAACTGCATGAAAGGCAGTTTTTTTACGTCCATCTATCACGATACGGTTTTTCCGTCGGCAGTCTGAACATACCCTAAGTCGCGGATCCTTAGCATTGGCAGATAAGAAGTTGTGAATGCTTTCCTTCTGCGCATCAATTTATTGAGAGCGAGCACGTCTTGATGTATGCGCCATCGAATTGTTTTTTAATTGTTGTGATCAGCGCTGGGGGGGGGGGGTAGAAAGTCTTTTGCTTGAATTTAAAACAAAATTATTTTTTTGTTAGAAGTGTCAGTTCTTGTGTCTTTTCTTGTCCCAGTTTGTGAGCACTATTTGTGAGATGAACGAATTTTAACTGGAACGGCTCGCACTTATGCTTCAGTTTATTAATAGAGAGTGTTAAGATTTTTTGCGACTAAGGTGTTTTCACGAAGTTCTAAACAACTATTCAGCACAGGGCTTTATCCTTTTTCTTTTATGAATGTGGCCGATCTAGTTACCTAGAGGCCATTTTGGGATGTTGTCTTATTAACTAGCCAATAAAAAGGCCAGCGGGATTTTTTACAATTACCACCTAAAATTTCAGTTAAATTGCTTTACGTAGCAAAGGGATCGGAATCTGTTGAAAATTTTTGCAACAACACGCACCCCGTAGGATCTCATTTGGACTATTTAAAACTTTGGTTTATGGATATCTCTCACACCTACCATGACTAAATCACCCTTCAAGCACACGTTTTTGGTACAATTTTTTTCAGGGTAGTTGGAAGAAATCCCCAGTTACAGCCGTTTCCCGTAACCACACGCCTCCGTAGAAAAGCTATGTGCTTAGAGCAGGCAGGTGTTTCCACTTGTGCACAACTTCGTGGTGAACTACCTAATTCTGGCCAGAAAGAGATCCCTCCAGACGCGTTATACCCATTCGTGCTATCAGTGGAGTGGACCAGCCCCTCATAACCGGCTACTACCACTAGTCACGCGAAACACATGGGGTGTGCGCCATACTGTACCTAACTCTCCACTTCTTGTGTTCATCTTCCTCTATGTAAAATTGCTTAAAGGCAGATCGCACTTTCGATAATATACATCGATTGCTCAGCTGGTTGGTTTTTTCCTCAGCTGGTTGGTTTTTAGCTTGCGAATTAAAACAATATTACCTCTCAGTAGTAGCTGATACGCAGAGTTCCTAAATTAGTTGTTTCCTAACCGGACTGGCTGGTTGCGAAAATACGGAAGGGTGTGGGCATGTTCCACGCGGATCCCACCGTCCTTCTTCGTGTTCTAGGGGCTACAGATGGCTTTTGCATACCAGGGGTTTTCGCTTACCCACTTTCCTGTAGACCCCCGCCCAGCCTCCGTCCACCCCTTTTGATGAACAAAATCTTGTCCTCTTTCGGTTCCATCTCTGCTGTTCGCTCGGTGGCGGATCAGCTTTTACAAACCGGCAGAGCATGGGCTCTCAGCAAATGACCCTCTAGTAACTTTGTAGAATTGATACATCTGTCAGAGTTGCACGTGTTTATTGAGAGGTTGCCGTTGGCGTATTGACAGGAAAGTCGTTCTGAGTATATTGATTTATTTTTAAATATTACTGAGTTAATATAACACTGCATCACCACATTTTCTCACAAATAACGTATTTTTTTGTATCGCCCATTTCTCCACAACATATTCTTTGGTGTAGCTCGTGTTTTGATGCAGACGTACCCTGAACACTTCAACGAATGTCGCATGTTGTGTCAGCTGATCTTTCGGCTACCTGACAAACAAATCACAGAAGAAAAGTAACTGCGTGTTTTAACGCGCTGCGCCTAATACGAGTGATGCAAAATAAACAAATGACACCCCTAAAAACCGCACCCGTGTTTGTGACCGAAACTGCTATGATATGCTAGCCTCGCTCGATTTGCTAAAAGGAGTCTGACCAAGAAGTGAGGGTGGAAACAGCAACCTCGTCGATGCCAAAACTGTAACCAAAATATCTTAAGGCGAAAACTTACCGAGGTGGCTTTCACATCTATAGACTTCTAGCACCTGCCTGTGTTCAAAGAAAACTATTCTTACGAGTGAGATGAAGAATGGGTTGCCTTCGAATCTTTAGCCAAAGTGTATGGATGCCATCTGGAGCCGCTCTGTCAATCATAAGCTCGACCACCCAACGACGGCTGCCGAAACCAAGTAGTCATCTGGGTACTTGCTATGGAGCATAGAAAAACTGTAATGGTTATTCGGTTGTTTTACAAGTGAAGATGTTCTGCAAGTGGTAATTTCTTGTGTCTGCACTTAAAAATACCAAGAAATTGTCGGGCGTGCGCACCACAGCACGGGACTCGCCGCGACAGCTCGGCATTTACCAATGCCTGGAAAATGCCGAGTGCACATGGGTGTGTGCCTCGTGACGCCCGCCCAGCGTCCCCTGCGCATGTTTGGGCAGCGGGGCATACACACACAGGAAGATTAGCCAACGCTGCGGCGACCAGCAGGGAATTAAAAAGGCTACGAAAACGACGAGCGCTCATGTGTGCATACCTCGCGAAGACCACCCAGTGTTCTCGGCGCGCGATTGGGAGCTATGCATACCCGCTCAAGCAGATCAGAAAAGACTGGCCATGAAAAAACTCCAGAAATCCCGCAATCATGCCAACACTTCTTCGGAACGAGAAAGACAGCTCATAGCATACGCCCTTCAATTGTGACCTCCAATGGTTATCACTTCAATAAAAATGAAGCTATCTTACACTTGCAGCAACAGTGATGGAGTAAAGGTCGTTGCGGCAGCGCAGAAGAAGCACGTGGGCTGCACAAAGGGTCTTAAACCTTCGGGATCGTCGTGAAGGTTCAATGTACTGTCGCTCTCTTCAATACTTGTGTGTTAGTGGGAGGTTCGTTATTTTTTATACGTTTTTTTTGCGTTAAAGGAACTTCGCAAGCTCGAAGTTCACCAACACGAGTGAGCAACCAGGGCTGGAAATGTGTTAATTGGGGAGAAACTCTAGAAAAGGTTCGCTATATTCCGGACTTGTTTGCAGTATACTGGCGCCTTAGGGTATCCAGATAAAGGCGTACGCCAGGTACATGCCACGTTTGGATGTGCGTAATTTCCATTCCGAAAAGTACGCAGACGAATTATTTACCACCATGAGATGCTGCATGCAGAGATGCAGTGATGGCGTAAAAGTAGAGCATTCGCCTCGCGTGCAGAAGGACCGTGGTTTGAATCCCGGTGCCGGACAATTCCCACCGGATGAAAAAAAAAAAATCCGCATATTCATGGAATTACACAAAGGGGCTTGGGGTGCGGCCTGACCCCGGCGACCATTGCCGGCAATGCGCTCCCTCACCAGAGCAGGATTGGCCACCTTGGTGTAGTAAAGGCCACAACCTCCCAAGAATACGCCAATAAACCCAAGGCCCTCAGTCCCCAGCGGCTGCGAAGCTACTGACCACGGTGGCAGTCAGACCTGTGACGCAGCAGAGGGTGCTAAGATTCCCTGGATCCGGACAGGCCGCCAATAGAATCTGAATCTGGCAACGCATAAAGCGCGCACCTTTTCTAGCGAAGCGAATCTCGAGGTGTTGCTCGAGGAATTAGAGGGCATTAAATGGGATGTGATAGGGCTTAGCGGGGCTAAGAGAGCAGGCAACGCCTTTACGGTGCTGAAAAATGGACACGTCTGATGTTATCGGGGTCTACAGGAGAGAAGAAAACTGGGAGTTGGACTTCTAGTCAATAAAAGCATATCCAGCAACATAGAAGAACACTATAGCAATAACGGAATGGCAGCAGGTCTTGTAATTAGGATCAATAAGAGGTACAAGCTCAAGGTGGTGTAGTGCTATGCACCCACATCCAGCCGCGACGACGAAGCAGTGGAGCGCTTCTATGAAGACGTGGAATCGGCAAAGGCTAAAGTAAAAACACAGTATACCGTAGTGATGGGGGACCTCAATGCTAAAGTATGCAATAATCAGGCTGGAGACAAGGCAGTTGGGAACTATGGTCTGGGCTGTAGAAATAGCAGGGAGGACCTACTTGTTTAGCTTGCAGAAGGTAATAACCTACGCATAATGAATACCTTCTTCTGTAAACGGGAGAGTCGGAAGTGGACCTGGAGGAGCCCGAATGGGGAGCATAAAAATGAAATAGACCTCATATTATGCGATAACCCTGGCGTCGTGCAGGGTGTGGAAGTGCTCGGAAGGGTAAGGTGTAGTGACCACCGTATGGTAAGATCACGAATTAGGCTAGATCTGAGGAGGGACCGCAACAAGCTAGCACGAAAGAAGCCGATAAATGAGCTAACAGTAAGACGTAAATTAAAAGAATTCAGGATCGCGCTTCAGAACCGATATTCAGCTCTTAACGAGAAAGCCGAGCTTACGACACAGGAAGCCAGCGACAACCTTACACGTATTATCACGGAGTGTGCAGTAGAAGTCGGGGGCACTATGGCTAGACAGGATACTGGCAAACCTTCACAGGAGACGAAAGATCTAATTAGGAAATGGCAAACCATGACAATCTCTACCGCAGCTGACAGAAACACAACTAGCGGAGCTTTCGAAGTTAATCAATAAGCTTAAGACAGCTGACATACGGAAGTATAATATGAAGAGGATCAAATACGCTGTAAACAGCGGAGGTAGCCTGAAAGCTTTGAAGAGGCGTCTTGGCGTGGGGAAAAATCAGATGTATGCACTTAGAGATAAGCAAGGCAATGTCATCACAAATAGGGATAAAATAGTCACAGTGGCCGGGGAGCTCTACAGGGATCTGTACAGTAGCCGGGACATCCAGGGTAATGCCGAACGAGACAGTAGCTCAGAGGAGATAGACATCTCACCAGTAACGACCGAAGAACTAAGGAAGGCTTTGAAAGAAATGAAAGGGGGCAAAGAACCTGGTGAGGATCAGATAACAGCAGACCTCTTGAAGGATGGCGGAGAAATTGTACCTGAAAAACTGGCAACGCTGTGTACGCAATGCCTAATGACCCATATGGTACCGGAATCTTGGAAGAACGCGAACATAATCCTAATCCATAAAAAAGGTGACATGAAGCACTTGAAAAATTACAGGCCGATCAGCTTACTGTCAGTCGTCTACAAGGTACTTACCAAGGTAATCGCTAACAGAATTTCTGCAACCTTAGATTTCAGTCAA
Source organism: Haemaphysalis longicornis (assembly GCA_013339765.2). Taxonomy (NCBI): domain Eukaryota; kingdom Metazoa; phylum Arthropoda; class Arachnida; order Ixodida; family Ixodidae; genus Haemaphysalis; species Haemaphysalis longicornis. The sequence continues at coordinate 167,368,358 of CM023449.1, read as the reverse complement.
CCAAAAGAACAAGCAGGGTTCCGTAAGGGTTATTCAACAATGTACCATCTTCACACGATCAATCAGGTGATAGAGAAGTGCGCTGAGTATACTGAACCCCTATATATAGCCTTTATAGATTAGGAGAAAGCATTTGACTCGGCCAAAATCCTAGCAGTCATTCAGGCATTACGGAACCAGTGCGTAGATGAGCATTATTTAAGTATACTAGAGGATATCTACAATGGGTCTACAGCTACCATCATCCTCCATAGGGAGAGCAGTAAAATACCTATAAGGAAGGGTGTCCGACAAGGAGACACAATCTCTCCAATGTTATTCACAGCATGTTTACAAGAAGTATTCAGAACGTTTGATTAGGAACAGGTGGGAGTAAGGGTAATGAAGAATACCTCAGCAACCTCAGATTTGCTGATGACATTGCCTTGCTAAGTAACTCGGGGGACCAATTGCAAAGCGTGCTTTGCGCACTGGACGAACAGAATAGAACCGTGGGCCTGAAAATAATATGCAGAAAACTAAAGTAATGATCAGTAACCTCGGGAGAGCACAGCGGTTTGAGATAGGTGGCGAGGCTGTGAAAGTGGTAAGCGAATATATCCACTTAGGCCAAGTTGTGACCCAATATCCCAATCATGAGGCAGAGATAATTAGAATGATCAGAATGGCGTGGGGTGCATATGGCAGGCATTCTCAGATAATGAATAGCAGCCTACCATTGTCGCTGAAGAAGAAAGTGTATGACAGCTGCATCTTACCGGTACTCACCTACGGGCAGAAACTTGGAGGGTCACTAAGGGGGTTCAACTTAAATTGAGAACGCTTCTGCGGGCAATCGAGCGTAAATTGATAGGTGTAACATTAAGGGACAAGAAGAAAGCGGAGTGGGTCAGGGAACAAACACGTGTTAAGGACATATTAGTAGAGATTAAGAAGGAGAAATGGACGTGGGCAGGGCATGTAATGCGAAGGCAAGATAACCGCTGGTCATTAAGGGCAACAGAGTGGATCCCTAGAGAAGGCAAGTGTTGCAGGGGGCGGCAGAACGTTAGATGGGCAGATGAGATTAAGAAGTTTGTGGGGATACATTGGTCACAGTTGGCACAGGACCGAGGTAGTTGGAGAATAATGGGAGAGGCCTTTGCCCTGCAGTAGACGTAGATAAGGCTGATGATGATGGCGCATGCAACGGCACACTCAATGTGCACTCAACATTTCACGTCGACTACCTCGATGGTCCAATTTTTTTAGTTTATCACATTATCAGGTAATGAGGGTGGACTGTAGGGAATACGGAGGCAAGTGGTAGGTAGGCACTACAATTTCAGACGCTTTTGTCAGTGTTTCGACGAACATTTCCCGCGGAATTTTTACGTACATTTTCACTCAATAAAGTTTCTAAAGTCACTGGTGTCATAATCAAATTACTGAACTAACTATGCGGTGATAATTTTCCTTCTCTTACTACCTTTCTTTTGATCATCTTCCCCTACAGTAATTGGATTTTTATTTGCAATATTGATATAGGAGACGCTTTATTTTTATTATGAATATAATAATGCGAGTAGATGCGTGAGCAATCGCCATGATTGGTTTTACACGTACACTATTAGCGTAAACATCTTTGACACTTTTTTGACCCATGTTCGAAATACTCCCGTCGGGCTCCGCAGGGGCCGCAGTCGTGACATTCGCCCAGTCGTGATTGTTTTCTGTTTTGGTAATCTTCTTTTGCTGATTGCTTTCGTTCATTTCTTCTGGGGTGATAGACCACACCCGTGGAGTTGGAGTCAATTTTTCTTTCTTCTTTCTTCTGGGCCCTTGTAAGTTGTACAGATTTAGCGTAAGCGTAGACGTGCTTTTCAAATTTTGGCTTTATCATAGCAAAAGTACTGTTGCAGGCCTCAATCCATGTCTCTTACCACATGTTACCAAGTTGGCAGGCACCTCAGAATTCACACGACCACTTATTGATAGTCAAATCTCGGGCATGGATATGGTGCAGAGGTTTCGTCTCGAGATTCTTTTCTGGGCGACCGAGTTAGAAATCTTTAACCAACATTGCTGGACTTTTTGTTCGCTTTTTTTGTTCTTCTGCTGTCCCTTGTTAAACCTGACGTTGGGATACGCAAACGCCTGGTTCAGCACTTTAGCCTTATAAGGCATATATATACTTCGCAATGTCAAGTGTGGTACTTATTTAAGCAACTGTACTTAAGCACGTTACTAAGCGCTTCCTTGTTATGAGGCCAAGCGTTTTAAAACTCCATAACTGGTCAGTAGTACTTATGCTAATATTGCGCCTTCGGGTAGTGCTTGCTTAAGTTACAGAAGAATAGGACAGTTTTTGTGTCGTTACTGTTTGCTATGAGATTTTTTATATGCTAGCACTACAAAGTTCGGTAGAAGAATTTTTACCCTCAATACAAACTAAGAGCTTAGAAACCTTGTTAGTAATATCGACGTACCATCCCGAGACACAGTAAATTTATACCTAAGCGAATATCTGTGTACATATTATACAATAAAGCTTTCGCAATCTACCACCATAAGGCAACACAGAGGATACAGGTGACATCACCTAAAGGTGTTCATACAATTTACTTTTTTACTAAGGTATTGTGCGAACAATTCTACAAAGGATGCGCCATTTCCTTGATAACACTATTAATAAACAGTTTCCATGTGTAATTTACATGTTTTTATCGAAAGCTTCGGAAATACCAACAAAATATTGAAGATTCAGTTCACCAACACCAACATCAGCCCTTTCTGCATTAGTAGGCAGACCTATGCTCAATACTTTTCGAAACACGTTTATTTTATTCTGTAGTGAATTACAATTTTGGCAACAAAGAAGAAAGCACCTTACAATACTTTTTTAACTGTTAATTTAACACAGAATTGTAATTCAGATATAAATGCAATAAAGGAGCTTTATTATGTAAAAGCGTAAAAATAAAGCAAAGCAAATCTCACTACGGATGGTTCTCTTCGTTGCCTTGCAGATGTGGCAAGCATTGCTGCGAAATTTACTGCTGCGTTGGAACGAAACCAAAAAAAAATCATGAGTACAGTGGAACTTCCTTTGTGCAGCTGCTATATTTGCTTGCGTTATACGGAATCATTCTTGTGTCAGGGTAATCGCGCGTCCGAAACTTATAGTCTTCATTTCACTGCACGGCAAGCACAGCCAGTGTTGTGCCAAAGCGTGTATTTCCAGTAAAAAAAAATGGGACATAGAATATTATTTGTGTTTTCAACAGTAAGGGGTCCCGAAATACATACTTCATACGTAACATGCGTGCATACATACGTATAACACATACATACGCTTAACACGTACACATTAAAACAAAATCTTACTGGCATGCTATCTCTTAAGGTTCGAATCTGTGGCCCTCAATCCTGTGTGAATACACGCACACTTCGAGCTCAGTGTAGAGCAGCAGAGAACGCATGATAAAGATAGCGAACACAGTGGTATGGGAAAGTGGAAAAGGGCACCGCCGAGACAAAGAAAGAAGAGGAAGACAGTTGGCGAAACAGCCAGCAGCCAGGCACAATGCCGGGAGAAGCGGAATACACGGCGTCCACTCGCTAAGAGGTAGCTTACTAGTAGCATGGTACGATTTCTGCCGTTTACTTCATCGTTAACTTATGTGGGGAGAACGTCTAACAATGCAATTATTGAAACCGCACCGCTTTATGAAGGAGGTTTATCTTCGACGGCTAAGGAATGTTGGGGAGTACAAGCACACGTGTCTAAAATTATTTGCCTCAATGTGCGGAAAAAGCGAAAGACTTTACGAGCTGCAATGAAGCTGAGAATTTAAAAGTATATTGAATATCAGTATACTCCTTATGCTCAGCACAGAACATAACAGAATTCGCGAACTACCGAGAACCTCGAGCTGTTTTCGTAAAAATAAGTATAACTATATAAGGACCTATATACTTATACTAGATACTATATAAGGACCTATATACTGTATAAGGACTTAAACTTATATAACATATAAATATATAAGAATTTCCGACACGGCTGCTTTTTGCCTAATTACTGTAAGAGGCCAGTTGTTTCTGTAATGAGCACGTATCCTCCCCAACGCGATTTGCAGACGTATTCATCACCCTTGTTTCAAAGCCCATGTAACTGTTTTGAAATGTTTAAACAACTCCACTGGTTCTAAAATGGGGTCTAAGTACAGTTCCTGTCAATGTACTTTTGGCACCTAATTGGCCTATAAAAAATGTACTCGTTTGGTCTACTATGTTTACAACAAGCTCAAAAACATTTTCTTGTTTTATCATTGCTCGTCAAATGATAGGAAAAACATTGATGCCTAAGTGGCTTAGACCGTCTATATGGTACTGTTGGTGAGCCTCCTTTTATTTTTACTGACAAATGCATTGCGCCGCCTCTTTGAAGAAAGGAAAGCAGAATAAAACACACACCCCAATAAGCCACTGCATTGGCGAGCAAACGAAGAGCAGAACACTCTGTGGGTGAGTACTATAGCTCCGCAAAATGGCTGGGCAAGAAAGCAACGGTGCCTCATTATAGCACCTCTACAGAATTTTTTTTACAATATCAATTAGAGAAACACTTAAGTGTACGTGGAACTGGCCTGGCGCATAGCACCTAGGCAAATGTTCACTCGTGGAATTGAAATGCGACCTTGTGGTTTCCCAACGGACAACAAGCTTTTTCTGCAGTTCGTTTCTTGTTTTGCCCCCTCATTGAATATAGCGTGACTATTCTGGTGCAGTAAAAATGTTTGACGCATGATTGACAAACAGGGCTCAAATGTGCTGCACTTTCTATGTGGCTTTCTTATCCTGCCGGGTTGAAACTCACCATCCCTTCTCAGGTTTAGGGTTAAAGCCGGCCTGAATACACGCAAGACCCTTTGTTTCAAAACGTCGATTGGCTTTCTTTTTAAAACTGCGTCTTTCATTTGTGACGAATATATTCTTTACTAACATACAATCTTCAAAACACTACATCACTCACCTTCATCAGCTGTTCCATTTGGCGGAATCTTATGATCAAAACGCCAACATAATAAAATGATGAGATGTATTACGCGGGACCGCAGTATTGTTCCAGCGGGGCCGCTGGGTTTTAGTAAATGGTTGGTCCACGCTGGAAATTTTGGCATTTGAAGCCGAGAAATTACAAACATTACTGGCAAGCTACACTTTGTAAATCTCGAAGCACTGTCCTGTACCTGCAACTCCTTAGAATGTTACTTCTGTGAGTTATTTAGTCAAGCCTGCCGAATGGACCTTGCTCGCCTAGGTAGGCAGAGCGTAGACTGGTTGTTCCGACAATGGCGCAGAGATTTCGGTACTGTTCTGTTGTGAACTCATCCCGGTCGCACGTTTACAGCAGGCGTGCTAGCCATTCTTTGGTGTGCAGTTTATGGCTGCTTCGGCGCATTAAACGCTGCTACTTAACGGAGGGGGTTATTTCGGCGATAGGAGCTTTCTAGAAGGAGAATCTTCACATGACCGCATACACGGTTGTGAGCCCCATTTTTTCCTTAATTACCAGCTTTGGGATAAATTACACGTGGGTTACATACTCGTGTGCAGAGAGCAAATTTCACCCCAACTTTACAGTCCCATCCCTCGTTTCCCCAGTACATCCAGTGTGCTCGCCATAGTGGCTTCCGATGAACTTTTATCGAGGATGGACACCGGCCGTGATGAGGACAGGGGTTTGGCAAAAATTACGCTAGTACTGTTGTTCCAGTGCCACGCATATGTAAAACTATTCACAAATTTCCATCCTGTAATTGACAGTGAGACGACCTTAGATTTATCCACATCATTCACCCCACAATGCTTCCTTCCGCCAACATACGAAAGCTCCAGCGAACATCCAACACTGTACCATACCGCATGGGTTTGGAAGAACACGTCAGTGACACTCATTATTCGCGCCCCGACCATCGCGTAGAGCGAGTACACGCTGTGAAGCGAAAGTTGGCGTACCGGACACGTAGGGACAACAGCCGCCGCATGGGCCCTGGACTGAAGGCTCCTCTCGTTTTGAAGAGAGGACCTTCAATTGTAATAAATTCTTTGCCGCCACCGCCAACAGTGAAATAGTTCTTAAGAAAGCAAAAATACGCAAACGAAGAAAAAGGAAAGCTGTCTGCTCGTGAGTGGCAGCAGTAAACTTGCAAAATGGAGGAAAATAATCCAAAGCGTATATTCTATACATACACCTTCACGGGAGGATTAACCGAAGGATGTAGTGCGACACATAGGGTTCCGTATGTTTTTGAGTGCTGTGTTGTATTGAGATGTTGAATCAAAATTATTCAAGCCGTTTACCATTAAAACAAGGTACATCATCTGTACCCTGCGACATATTTTATTGCGTCCTCCATAAAAGCGTACTGTGCACGAGCCACGTTTCCGAAGATTCGTTTGTGGACGTTCAGGGCGTTATTGAGCCGCCGTTAAGGACGTATTATATATGGCCATTGCGGCAGGGGTGGAAGAATATCTGAGCACTCACCGAAGCACTTTTACAGCACAGCTGCATACTACAGCAATGACCCTTTGCCTGAAGCACAGTTTTTGAACTGATTTTTTTGAAAAAAAATAATGGACAGTTTTAGCGTCAAAAGAACCGGAGGAAATCAGCTTACGACAACACCACTATTCGTCTAGGCCCAACAGCCCTACCAAAAAAGGAGGTATCCAGTTTTCCTCATCTAGAGGAGTAAAGAAAATTCAATAGGCGTCCGAGGGAATATTTTTAAAGTTATTTGAACAAAGCGCCCAAACACATGAAATCACAGTACTCGAGAAAAAAATTTTGTGCCCTTCCACTGTGTGAAGAAGGGAAACCTGTGAAGCTGGGCGCAGTCCATTGAGTGCCCGGAAAAAACAATTCTGTGTAATTTGCGATTGAACACACTTCCTAGTTAACTAGCTGAATGAGTCCTGGAAGGCATACGAGCTTTACTCAAGCAAACACGGAACCTAGGCATCTTACTGTCTCTGTTACGCGCCTAACCAATACGCTCCACCAAGCAGGACGCCAGCCAAGCCGCAATGGATCGTTTGAAGTTCAAGTTTAAACATCCCACAAACCCCCGCAGTGGCTCAGTGGCTCAGGCGTTCCACTGCTGAGAACGAGGTCGCCGGTTCGCTTCCCGGCCGCGGCTGCTTATCTGATGGGGACGAAAACAATAACGCCCGTGTGTACGAGATTTCGGCGCACATTAAATATCCCCAGGTGATGAAAATTTATTCAGAGCCCCCCCCCCCCCCCTACGGCGCGCCTCATCACCTGCGTTGCGTTGGCGCGTTAAACCCTACAATCAATCAATCAATCAATCAATCAATCAATCAAGCAATCAATCAATCAATCAATCAATCAATCAATCAATCAAATCAATCAATCATCAATCAATCAATCATCATCATCATCAATCAATCACAATACCATAATCAATCAATCAATCAATCAAACAGAAATCTCTCGAAAAATTTCAAGAAATAACTGACACCGCCAGGATTCGATCCTGGACTCCCACAGAGCAATAGAGCGACAGCCTCTCGTTCTACTGACTAAGCTACGCTGATGATGATGATCGATTGATGATTCCTATTGGTTTCCTTTTGAAGCGGGGTGATGACATGCCATCTTACCAAAAAGGACTAATAAAACCATGTTTCACACTCTTGGTTTAATACTAGCGCTGCTTAGGGCAGTCAGTAAAGCTAATTAGGGCCGAAATACTTTCTTTTCCCTGTTACAGGTGGTAACTGTCCTAGGCAATATTCCCCTCTCTGCTTTTCGTCCACCAGCATTCTAATCTTCTTTTCGTCTCCTCGACAGCATTGAAGTTAACTTCCTCTCTCATACCCTCAAATCCTAGGGCTTCTGGAAGCCCAATATTCCCTTCATGTAGATTTGGATGGATAGCCTCACATTCTAACACTATATGCATGATAGTTTCTGTTTCTTTTTCCGCAGACCACACATACCCTCATCATTTTGTGAATACTTCCCCACAAAGCCCTTTGTTCGCAGCAACCTGCTCTAGCCGCAAAAAGCAAAGCAATAACCTTGGAATTATCGTAGAAACTTTCTTTTCTGATGTTCATTTTCTCAGCCCTGTACATCTCCAACGACGTTTTAGCTTCCATTTTTCCCTCCATTTATTCGTTTCAATTTGCCTTGCCTCTTTTTTGGTTACCTTGGCTGTTTTGAATTATCCACTGTTCTTTCCGTATTTCATCGTAAGCCTTCTAGTCTTTGTTAACCACTGCGTGTCCACGCTTTTCAAGTATACGTACCTAAAAACCTTAGCTGCCCACCTTCGTTGATCCATTGCCCTCAACCTCATCTGAAAGCATATTTTACTCTGAGCTTCTCTAATTTCAAACGACGCCCAGCCCATATCTCCCTGAACTGCTTCGTTAGTTGTTTTTCCATGCGAGCCTAAGGCCAAACGTCCTAGCGTTCTCTGGTTTACTTCAAGGCCTGATAGAACGTCTGATTTTAGGCAGAGTACAGCATTCGCAAACGTGAGACCCGGAACCATTACTCCTTTCCACATTCCTCTTACTACTTCATTTTTGTTATACCCCCACCGAGCTCTATGCTTCATTATAGCTGCCTTTCGCTTTCCCTTAACCTTATGTTGCTCGTCGTGAGTACTTAAGTAGTTATCCCCTTCGCTTATCCACACTCCCAAATATTTATATTCCTTCACTCTAGGTAATTCGCCTTGCTTGATAGACACTACGTCGGTGGTAGCGTCATTAAAAACCATTATTCCTGATTTTTCTGCACTGAAATTTAACCCAAGGTCAGTGGCTTCCTGGCCGCTAATATTTATTAGCCGGTGCATATCGGTTTGGTTATCAGCTAAAAGAACAATGTCGTCTGCATATAGCATTCCCAGAATATGCTGTAGTACCACTTCGCTTGCAGCATATGGGTTAGGCTAAACCCTACTTGACTTTCTTCCAGTTTCTTTTTTAACCCTGCCATGTAAAGCATGAACAGTATTGGGCTCAAAGGGCATCCCTGTTTCAGTTCCCGATGGATGTTGACCTGCTGGGCGCATTTATGTCCTTCCCAAGTAAGGTGCACCCTATTGTCTTTATAGATTGCTATAAGGAACTGTACTAACTCGTCATATAATCCCTGGAGTTTCAGAAATACAAGAAAACTCTGGTGCTCAGCCCTTCGGGAAACCTTGCTATTAATAGCCTAGCAAACCACATTTATCTCAAAACAATAAAAACAAACAAATGTAAATGAGCTTTTTGGATGTACAATTTTCGCAAAAAATTGGGACACTCAACTGAAAGCACAGACAAATTGATTTATTACATGTAAACCTTATTTTCGAAAGAAGGGTAGCCAACAACGATTGAATTGTTTGCTGGTCTCGATGTACTCATATGTCTTTCGATGGTAATAGACACGGGGCTGAAACAAAACAAAAATACAGCAACGCTACTATAGCATTTGCGACAGCTGAACGCTAGAGAGGAATTCATTCCAGTGCAGACAAAACTGGCTTCAGCGTGACTTCAAAGGCCAAAGTTCCTAGAATAATTGCATTGCTGAAAATGTAACAACACTTTCAATGACAGCTGTATTTTTTTCGTGTGTGCGCACAGTGGTTTCTAAAATTTAAGAAAACAAGCAAACAAGCAAAAAAGTTTTGTTTCACATAATTTAAAGTTTTATTGCGTTGTAATCTAATTAGAGGTTGTTCCTCTTCATTTCAATTTACTTTGAGCAAAAGCTAAATTTTTCGGTTCTAACCAATAAGATCGTTAACATCAAGGAAAACAGAAACCTTTTTATTTGCCAGAAACAAAAAATTGAAAGTGAAAGGATAATCAAAACTAATTACCTGAATAACATCAATGGAAGCAATTGAAATGTATAGTATAACTTTGGCACTAGCGCGTTTCGTTGCTTTAATCTTGTAGTGATATTTGTGGGCCTAATAATTTGCTCCCGAGTAAATTGACTGTACAGGTGGTATCAAATTCACATAGACTAGTACGACGTCGCAGACGGGTAGGGGGTGTCAAAAATCATGCACCCCTACGTGTAACGACGACTATGTTTGAAGGCGAGGCATTCTCCTGATGTATTGCTTGGTTGGCCGTCCCTCACTGCGAGTACGTGCTACTGTACAGGCGCGCACTACTTTTCTACAATATCCAAAGCAACTTTCGGGTGTGCATTCCGTACCGCTAAAGTTCGGGTTTGCAATCAGAGCTTGCTGCTTAGCGCCACTTACACCATGTCGAAACGGAACCATCCAAGAAACGCCGGTTAGATAACACGAGGTACCAGAGGTTCGATTCCGGCCACGGGAACCATTTGGTTCTTTCACTTTACTCACGATCATTCATAATCATCGTCAGAGAAAGTTGGCTTTCCGGCAGGGCGCGTTGGCATACAACCGCATCAGGGACGACGCTAAAGCTTCGCTTTTATAAAAACAGTTTTTTAGTGGCAATACGTATCAAGCAGGGAATCAACTGGATATTTTTGGTTTCAACAGTTGCCTCAAACCAAAGCACACTCTGTAACTGAACCTATAAACCCTATGACACGCCGTACCCTAAAACTGGGCAATTAACTGGCACTCTGCACGGTAAGTTGTTCTGACAACCATGCTGCTTTTACTCAGTTATTGGAAACGTTCGGAGATGTCAAAAATGAACCGAGAGCATAGACGCTACGCACGACGGTCATAGCGGCGAAAGCGCTAGGAGGAAAGAAGAGAAAGGTTGGTAAAAAAGATGCAAAGAAAATAGGAGGAACAGAGTTTTTGGAAAACCGATGAGGCTGGAGAGCTGTCCTTCCAAGCGTGCTACAGAGTTGCGACTCAATTAGAGATGGTTCCCGACCAGTGACCCCGTAGTTCCCTCAGCGAAAATTTCATCGGTTGTGCATGAGGGGAGTGCATCCATCGAAAACTACTCTGGACTTTGAGGAGCGCAGCGGGGAGGTCAAGGCGGCACCTAGCAGATGTTATGTTTTTCTAAAACTCTCCTGTTATATGAAGCAACAAAACTGAAACAACCAGACAGCGGTTTACGCTCACCGTAAAAGCCGAAGATTTAATACCTCAAGAAAATGTTTAATACCTATAATATTATCAGGACAAAAGTAGTTCCAATCACAAAACTGTAACTACTAAGGCGAGACTCGCCATCTCAAGCATTCGGAAAACTACTTGTCAGAAACACGGCATGATTGCTTTGCAATAATAGTTCCGTTTACGCTGTGCGTGCCTGTTTTGCCACAAACTTTACCAAAGACGGTCACATATGTGTAGGCTCCCTAAGATAGCTCTCAGATGTATTTTTATTACTTCACGCCGGTAAAATATTTACTGTTTGTTGTCAGTAAGCGCCTGCACTTCCTAGCAAAGTACCTGCAAAACACCCGGACGCAAGATTAAAACTCTATACACGGGACATAACCTAAAGCTAGACAAAACGTTTTACACGGCCCTCAGTCATCTGAATCTTCGGCGCGGTTTTCTTGCTAGGCCAACCATAGATAGGCATTTTGCGGCTAATTCCTGGCTTGTTTACACCACAAAAAATACACATTCCACAGCCACCTCCAAAAAATCAAACCCTCTGCCACCCAGTGTGAGGTCTGCAGAAAAATCGGACCTGTGATTCAGTTTTCGGCTTTAGCGTGAACGGGCGCTTGCCTGAGAACTGCAGCGCCGTCGCTGCGCAACTTATAGGGTTTAGCTAAAACGGTTGCGCGGAGCAACCGGCATCTAAACGTGGGTGGTGGGAGGCTTGAGGGACAAGCTTGAGGGACAGGAATTCGCCTCTGCGAAACCACTTAGACCTCTATCGGTGGGTCTGGGAACCAGAGGCCGCTTAACCCCTGCCTGGCCCATGCCCTACGGGAGACTTATGAGAAGGCTCAATCTACAAAAGCCTCCATGTGAAACGTCGCAACGTAAGCGAAGACTCTATTGCTATAAATGTGTTCTGCAGCGATGAGATAAACCAGCGTCGCATTGGGCTGGCGATAAAATAATCATTAAGCGGGGGACACATGGGCGGAGAGGGACGCGTCTGTGCACGCGATTCTCCGTTCCGGTAGCCGGAACGGCCCCCGCCCGCCACCCAAAACCGGCTCTCCGCATGTGTAAAACCTGCTAGATATTTTCCGCCGCTGCCACGCGTCAAACGTGTGGGCAATTGACTGGCATGGGGCGTCAGCCAATAACAGCAGGAGGCGCGGAAGCGTCATTCATCACGTTTCGCGCGGGTTTCAAAGTGGAGCCTGTATTCGGTGTGTCCTCCGCTTCTGGATTTCACGCGGTGGCTTTCTCCTGCGCCGCAGCCATGAGCAGCTGAAGGGTGGACCGCATCGCCGGAAACAATCTGCTGATATCTCTGGTACGAGCAGAAGCAAATATATGGGATAAAAAAACAGCAGCATATCGCTTTCGCTTGCCTTGTAACTGCAAAAGACCACGCTGCATACAGTAAAATTAAGAGCAACATCTCTGAGAAGTGTCGGCATTGCAGTGTTTTTTTTCTCCGTGTATTCAGTGAAGGCTTCCTTTATCGTGGTTGATGCGGTGGCTTTATTAAAGTTCATGTGAGAAGAACAACCACCGAAAACCATATTCTTGCAACGTTGAATGAGAAAAGCATTTGTAGAAACCCAGATAACTATCAATAATGCCTAGCATTCCTATGCCACTAGTGTTCATTGAGTTTTTTGTGCGAGATTTGGCTATGAGTAGCCGAATACGTTGGGTTATTTTATTTTGATTTTTTATTTGGTTTCTTTCCGCCAGTGATCTGAATTGCACCATTATATTGATTAGGCGCATTCACTTGACCAATAGTGTGTTTTTCTGCAGATGACAGGCGTAGGGCTGGTTTCGTCCGTTTGCGCGAATATTTATTCGTGTGTCCTTAGTTCTTTCCCGGGCTTTTTAGTTGAGTCTTCGTTTTTCCGAATATATGTACAGATGCATTTTTTAAATTTCGTCCCCATTTCTGCGAAATGGTTATGCTGTGTATTTGGGGGGGGGGTATTCTTTTTGACCATTTACCTTCATTACGCTATTACAACGATTAACTTTTACTTCCGCCAGTTACGCATTTTTGTAGAACTGCAGGGCGTTACACAACTGGCTCGTCTCCTCAATTTTTTTTTTTGATTCCAACGTTCTTTGTGGGCTTTTGAAGTTACGTCTTCGTTTTCGAGCACATGTAAGACATATTTTTAATATGTTCACTGTTGTGAATATTTTTTTCTTCTATTTTTGTAGTACATTTTAGGTTTTGAAAACTCCGCTTAGCCAATTATATTCATTTACGCTATTCATGGATATAATTGGCCCCAATTACTTAAAGCAACAATCTCTTAGGAGACGAAATCACGAGCATCGCGGGGCACCCAGGAGAACTCCGTCAAGCGTCAATGCGACCCTTGTGCGGGCTGCCAAAGGCTGCATGCACGCACGACGGAACGGGGCGGAGGTATTTGGCCTGACGCGTCGACGGCGTCCGCGCACCATGTGTCTCCAATGCCACCAAACGGCGGTGGGGAGCGGTTTCCGGAACGTTTACCGGCGCCGAAAACAGGCTGCAAAGACGGACATGTGTCTGTCCCTTTATGATTGCTTCCGAAAGAGAGAAATTTCGTATCGCATTGTGAAAAGTTCTCTCTAGATCAAAAGAAAAATCACCAATAGCTGCGTGGAACTGGCATGTTTCTTGCTAGTAGCCAAAATTTAGATTCGTTGTGTTGGAGTGCATCTTTAGTGGTTTCACAACTGATTATCCCAGACTGTAATTTTCTTGTTTCTTGTCTTCAAATGCTCAATAAAAACGGCGCAACAATTCAGCAGTGATTATGAAGCGTTTGAGGCAACAGCTGGTCCTACGCATCTCAGTGCTCAACGTACCCTACATGATATCCCTTTCCTTTTACATCGACCCTTGCCGGCCCACATTCATATTTTCAGTGGACTGAACGTCGTGCTCAAGTGTTTCTTCTTCGCCCATACACATGACGGCGTTAGGACGAATAGGAGGACAAACTTGTTTACTTAGCTGCGTCTTCACCTAGTGCCGAATATCATCGCGACACAGACGAAACCATAATAATGAGAACATTTGCGCTCACCCACACGTTCATCTTTCGGCCCCCTTCCTGTAAAAGGCTGTTCATGTGGACATTGAAATCCTGTGCAGAGACCCGAGCAGGTATCCTCGAGCTACAAGGTTCTCGTAACCGTTGTGGTCCCCGCTGAAAATGTTTGCGAAAAACTTGGAAATTACAAGCATTGCCGGTAGAATGTATGTTTTGACTACATCGAAACCGCGAGTACGAACTTTGGACTTTAAATGTTGATTTAGCAGCGTTAGTGTGCTAATCCGACCGGCGTGACCTTGCTCGCCCGAATAGGCGAAACGTGCATCTCGGGCTCCGAAGCTCGAACGGGGAGCTGCGCGATCTTCGGACAATACATTGGTAACGCTACTTCGAGAAGTTTCTTCCCGACTAGAGGGTAGCCATTCTTTCCTACGGTATTTGTGAGTGCTTCCGATAATCAAATAGGGCTACTTTATGTAGACGGTTGTACTCCGCGATTGGAACTTTCCAGAAAGAAAATCCGAACAAGAACGTATTCAAGGTGATGGGTTCATCTTTTTTTATCCTTACAGGCGGCCGTCTGCCAAGTTATTTCGGCTGCAGATTTCTCTTGTCTGTCCTTATTGGCGTCACACGCAATTCGCTATGGTGTGCAGTGCCTGCTGTGACTTAGGCGCGTGCGAAAATTGTGTCTTACGCTCCAGGTTTACAGAGGATAAATAGAAACGGCGAACAGGCCACCAGGTTCTTCCTGAATGGCGCTGCTACTTCCAGGGCAGTGTAGTAGCGGATTAGAAATATTTAGTCGTGACACTCCTGCGAAGAAGAAAAACCAGCGTAGGGACGCTCATTATATTCGCACTGAGTAATGTATCGTAACAGACCGTAATGAACAAATAAAACACATACACCTAGCTTCGATGCACAACCCCAAAATACTTCTTATATATTTTTCTTTCGTGATAGCTTGGATTGCACAGAATTACAGCCGTTTCTGTAACCACAACGCAGCGTAGACAGTATTCATTGAAAGGGGATGGGAATTATGTGACCATTCTCTGTGAATAATGCATGTAAAGTAAATAAAATACGGTGTATTGGTAGTCAATAAAGCTGGTCAACTTTTTTAGGCTACCCACGTTAGATGAATAGCTAGAAGACATTTTTTACTCGCTCTAGAGCGATCGCCTGCCATTCTTTGTGCACGCGTCGCTTTAGACGCTCGCTATTTTCCAAGAAACCAGGGAAAGTCAGATTCGCTGTAAAAAGAACAAAATGATAAGGGGAAACCGTGTAATACAGTGAGGACAACCGGAATATGCTCGTGAAGAGACATGGCGAACGAATAAACCACGGGTGTTGATTCCCGAGAGGACTGTACGTGGAAACCTGAAGTGCGCCTGGTTTATTTGCACGGAGTGCGGGTGCACCTGCGATAGATTTTAGGGTGCATTGATTATAACAAATGTTATGCATATAATGTTTTCACACTAAAACGGTACATGCCCCCTGGCATGCAAACACAAAAAAAATTGAGAACTTCAAAGAATTGTTTACTAATTTGTAGCATTCTTATGCCGCTTGTCCAGAGCGTGTGTTCTTTACAACGCATAATGACTTTGAATAGTCAAAGAAGTTTGACTAGTTTGTTACTTTGAAGTTTTGTTTTGTGTCTTTTTTCCTATATGTATATTTCTATCATTATAGTGATGAAGTGCCTTTATTTCTCTACTTAAGTTTCCTCCTGAAGACTCAAGGTGTACTGCAGAGTTGGGCCGTTTACATAATTTCATTTCTATTTCCTAACGTTCTTCAAAGGGGCCATGCCGACAAAATGCATGTTTGTTTTATTAGAAAATTTTAGTCTTTTATAGGGACCTAAATGCTTGCTGCAAATTATGCTTTGTTCCACGAAAAAGTGAATGGCTAAGTCAAAATTTTGATTCTCCTGCTAAATTCTGTCTTTTAGTGACGTTGACACTGATATTTTAAGAGCTTGGCCTTAAAACTAATTATTGCCTGCTGACCAGGGCTGCTCCCATCTGACAGGTGCACATTTTATTATCCTGTTTGTCGCCTACTTTTTTAGATGGCGCTGCAATACTGCTGAAGGGGCAGTGTTTGTTTATCATGTTTATGAAAAACTTTCTTAGGGGCGCTTCAACAGTGCTAAAGTGCCAGTGTTCGCACTTTGCTTCTGGCTGAAATTCTACACCTGCGGTATTTTTATTACGGTTCAAACCATTTGTTTCCTAAAATTAACATATGGCTTACAAACATGGTCATGTCAGCGACCGCACATCTTGTGTCAGTTGGTCTGCGTTGTCTAGACAATTCCAGCGCCTCCGACGGCTGTGTTAGCGATCAGCCGGCATAGTGTCGCTTTAACTGCTTCGGTGTTCACGAGTTCGTTCGTAACTTTAATTGTTCACCGACAATTTTCAGCGCTCTAGGAAGAATGTGCTCTACATATAGGCGGATACAACTCGTTCGGCAAGCTTATAAGCCCTGCAAAATTTGCGTTTGCTTTATTGGGCCTAAGCCCAAAGCTGAGAAGGTCTTTTACATGATAGGTTCTTTTCCAGGAAATTAGCTTCTGAGTGGCATGGTCATTTCCTTTTCGCTAATTATGTAGCCTATTTGAGCGAACTTTTCGTTACAGTGGTGTCAGTATGTCACAAGTGCTATGGACTCGTCTGACCACTATGTTCAACTCCGGGCAGTCCAGCGGCTCGAGGCTGCTCTTGCAGGGCAGAAGCGTAGGGAGGCGCCGACGGAGGTCTGAGGGATCACACCCCGACGACCCTCCGCGCGTCGACCTCGTAGACGCCCGCAAGGCGTTGTCTCGGGGACGACTTAGGAAACGTCAAGGAGGGGGCAGGCCCTGAGTGGCTCCCGCCCACCTCCCCCCGCAGGACAATTCAATAAAGTCTTTCTCTCTCTCTCTATGGTTCTGATGAGGCAATCTGTCGAATGATACATACTTGTGTTTTGCCTGCATTGCCCCTCTAGCGACTTTATTCTTTAGTCATGGGTGTATTGGAAACGTTTAAGATGCATATTTTTATTTGTGAGGTCTCTTTAGAGCAAATTAGCTTTTGGATATTTTTGTATTTTCTTTTTTTTCATTATTCTGTCCGATCGTTGATGCTCAATAAAATTGTCCCCATTTACGCTTTATAAACATTACACGTGTAACTTCCGGGGCTATCAAATTTGTGTAAACATTCCTGGTCTTACACGGTTCCCTATATTTAAATCGTATTGTGGATGTTCTTTTGCGGACTTCTTTAGTTTATTATTCCAGTTTGGGGGGATATTGATAATGTGCATATTTATTTGTCAGTTCAGTTTTGTAAAAAATTCATTTTTTAAATTTTCGCCTTTTAAAAGCGTGCCTCGCTAATTATCGCAATTTATGCCATTAAAACGATTATTAGTGTTAATTTCGCCAAATCTGTATTTTTGTCAAAGTGCAGGGCGCGTCACAGTTCACCATTTCTGCTATTTTTCATTTGTATTTGAACGTTTTTTCGCGGAATTTGTTTCCTCTTTGGTTGTGAGGCGCATATTTTTTATTTTGTCGGATCATCTTTGTGAGCATTTTTTGTTTTGGATTTTTCCTATGTTCTGGCTTTTAAAAATTCTGGCAACTAATTATCTCCATTTCCGTTATTATTACAACTCAATGTGTCACTTCTGCCAAATGTGCTTTTTTGTGGGAATGCATGGGATTACACGAACGTGACTTTGGGGTTCTCGGCAAAAAATGCTACGCATTAAACCAAGCTGCTGTAATGGCTTCCGCATACTTCCCACGCAATGAAACGCGCAGACTGAAGCAGTGAATGAAAAGGCTTCCTGAACGGCGAGTGCGATTATTGGTGGATCTCCCCGTGGGAGTGTCCGTCAAATTAAGATAACTTGAGGCTTACAGTTGATTTGGCACTTTGCCAGTATAGTCTTGATGTACTGGGTCGAGATATAATACCTGTATATTTAGTAGCACAAGAGTTGCGCATTTGTTTCCACAGGCCATGGGTTCCCCGATGTGACAGGAAAGCCCGCTTTCAGTGTGCACACAACAAACCCGTTTTCAGTCAATTCTGTTCATGTGAGCGGCGACGATTGCGATGGCGGCGGCTGCTCTGCCTTTATGCAGCCGACTATCCCCGGAACCTCGCGGCCATTCAGGTGTGGCACGCGCATGCGCCATTTACTGCCAACCGCTGCCACTCGCGATGCCTCCCGCCTGCGGCTCCGACGGCGTGACGGGCGGCTTTTCGCGGACCACTTTGGAACTAAGGATGGCGGACGGACAAGCAAATGCGTTCCCCTGGTGGAGCTATGTAGAGGAACAATAGGTCCAGCTGGTCAGCAGCTGCAGCCACTGTTGGTCTGTTATGTTAAAGAGTGCGGGTAAGTTTGCGTGTTTTGGTTGTAGCTATTATGTCCGAGAAAGTGCCTAGCTGTGGGCAGATTTGAGATGTAGCTGGTCGTTGCATCGATTGGTTTCGCCGAACACGCTATGGTAGCTTGTTCAGTCCAGCGATGAAGTGCTCAAGGGCTGTTAAGGCTCCTTTATAACCTTGTTATATTTTCGAGAGATGATATCTGCTTACGTTTCAAGAAATATGATTTCGATTGTTACACTTCTACATAAAAAGAAAAAAGAAACAAAAGCCCCCTGCTTAAAAATAAATGGTTAGGACGCGAAGCTCTGTCAGTGAAATCTCAGCCGATGCGAAAGCCAAAAATCTACTCTCCCCAACTGCAAAACGGAAACAGTTGATAAAAAAGCACAGCCCACTTCAATTAAGCAAAGTCAAAAGCCCAATCCTGACCTTGTTTAGAGAATGTGTTCATCATCATCACTTTCGTGCAGTCTGTTTAAAGTTGTCCGTACTGCAGTGCGCTTCATTCGCACATACGGCGCCATAAGTGAGGCATAACAATCTTCCCTTTAATTTGCTAAAAGGCATATAGCAAACACGTGGATTGGCAAGGGCCTCCTTACGCAAAGGTGGTATGTGCCAGTGTCCCCTCTTGTGCTCCCGTTCCCACTCGCTTTACCCCTGCCTACCGCAACTACAGCAAACACCTAAATTTTGTTTCAAAATCTCCGCCTACGGGATGGACGTCAAAAAATTTATTCAGGAGGCTCTTTCGATTTGCTCCCGTCAGGCCGCCGAGTAGAAACAACAGCAATGACGCCTAGGTGCATATGGAAGTTCTCGTGTTTCGAACCCACCATCTCCTGTGACCAGTGAAAGAGTTCCAGCAAACGCAAGGCCAACACCCATAAAAGCCGACCACATAACAGCGAACTCTCGGCGATGTTGATGAGACCGCGGGAAGCCAGGCTTAAATCCGTACAGTGTCCTACCCAGAGTGCGACGCAAACCAATCACATTTGAACGCCTTAATACCAGTCTTTTGCATCCCTTTGCGGTTTTCTAGTTACCGCTCTTAACGACAACAAAGTTTGACCGTCTGCACATTGGAGCACTCCACCGACGACGTCACAAACCGAGACACTGAAGAAAATCAGCACGCCCACTCTACATTTGGTCAATACCACCACTGTACACAGAGCGTCGCATCTACCCATTCTTACTTGGGATCCTTTGAAAGAAGGCAAAAAGCAGGGCCCAAAACCACACAAACACACACACACACACAAAGTAAAAGCAATAACCCAACAACTGGAATGGCAAGTGTCGCACACAGCAACATTCCTGGAACAGGCCTGTCCTAAAACTTCAGGACAGGGCTGTTCCAGGCGGGTCTAGGAGAACTCGTCAAAAGTGAACTCGTCGCAGCCAACTCGTCATAGGTGAATTCGTCACATAGGGCAAGTCGTCATAGGCCATCTCGCCCTAGGGAAACTCGCAACCTAGGGCAACTGGACACTCGGCCAACTCGTCACAATTTACGTTTTTCGTCTATCATGTTCAAATGAAAGAGTACAGAAGCTTGTATATTTCTCATCTTATGCGTAAACATTCTTACACTCCTCCTTCAATTCACCATCCTTAATGTTTCCTTTGTCGCCCTCTAGGAACGCGCCAGCCAGACAGCGTATCTTTTTTTTCCCTCTGTGCAGCTAATTACGTGAGCCTTTTATATTAGATTTAGTTTGCCCGTTCTGTTTTTTCTAAGGCATTTTTTTATTTTTGGTAATTAAGTGACGGCGCTGTATTGGGATTGCGATTTCGTTCTGTGTTTTCGCTTTTTAGTATTTTGATTTTTTGTTTTCATGCCTGCTGACAAACGATGATTGTCAAGCTGGGTAATTTTTCGTTTTGTTAATCTTCATATCACCTATATATGGGAGCGAAAGTGAAGGCTGGACTTAAAAGTTGACCCCTCCCCCCCCCCCCACCACACACACACACTCACACAAAAAGTGTGAAGAATATTTTTTAGAAGGAGAAGAAAAGCAAAAAAAAAGAAACCGGAAGTTGAGCTAAAACCGAAAAGCCAATTTCAACCACCACCTGCAAACAAACAAGAGAACAACATTTTGACCTTTTTATAGATATATACACAAGCAGGCAAAAAATTTCGAAAGATAACGCAAAAAGAAAAAAAAACAAAAGAAAGAAAAGAAAACGCAAAAGAAAAAAAAAGTCGACCCCTCCACAGAAAAAGCGTGACGAATATTTTTTGGAAGGAGAAGAAAAAAAAACCCGAAAAGAAACCCCTTACCCAGTAAACAAAATGTGATTTTTTTTTGCAACAAGAAGGGAAATCAGAAGGGGACATAGGAACATGTGTTAAAACAGAAAAAACATTTCAACCACCGCCTGCAAACTAACAAAAGCAGAGGACCCCCCGAACTCTGAAGAGGTCAACCTGGGAGTAATTATACTGAGATTAGAAGCCACTAACTTCCTCTCCCGATTTCCTCGACATCGGCCAAAAATGGAACCGCGAGACAACTTTTCCTAGCACGAGAAGGTCAGTGCTACCACTTTTCCTAGTACGGGATCACCTAGAACGAGATGCCCTCTTTGACCAGTTTCCCTAAGACCAGTTTTCCTAGGACGAGTTGGCTGCGACGAGTGGGCCGGTTCCCGTTCCAGGCACGTTGCTGTGTGTTTGTGTGGTTTTTCTTCCTGCTTTTTTCTGCTTTTTTTCTTGACCTAGTTATTCCCACCCCTTCTCTAGCTTTTCTTTTGATCAGGGGCTTGCAGATAGTTTATGATAAGGACCCCTCTCACTGCCATTTCTGTTACCGGCTGTTCTGAGATCCCTTCGCTATGCCGCGCGAAGGGTCAACAAACACCCTCTCATCCTTTATCTCCAAGAATTTCCCAGAATATCAACCCCCGGCTGACTTCCCTCCGACCTACTTGGCGGCTCAATGTACACAACCTTCTTTCCCCCTGAACATCTCCCCCGACATACACCCAAACCAATCCGCTTTCTCAATTACACTTCCTTCTTTCCTGCTCTCCTCTCACCTGGGGCCTACCCTTATATAAAGCGTGCCAGCCAGGCGAGAAGTTGCCCTGACGAAGACAAGTCTCTTTGCAGAAATGTTGGCAACAATCGTGCTTCTACCTTGCTCGACGTTTTCCTATATATATATATATATATATATATATAGTATAAGTAAAGAGTCGGATACACAGCAAGAACAATAACAAACAATGTTTACTTACGTAGCGGCAACGGGACTTGCCTTCATCAGAGTAAAGTTACATGATTTTGCTGTCGCAAACATTTCGAACACATTTCTTATACAGGTTTGCATAAAACTGTGAGAAGGAGCGGAAAATGTTTCGGAAATGGACAGTGTGCATACAGTCAGGCTACGCCTGTGTTACAACAACAACAAAAAAAAAGAAAAAAAGGGGGGGCGGAGCGAGAGAGAGAAAAAGGGGTCGTGTTAACAAGGCAGGGTTCAAGGTTGCACCATGACGGGTCAACGTATGCCGCGCGGGCTGCAAGTTCAGACAATGCGGGAAACTGGACAACCGCGGTTTGAAAAGAAAGGGAAGAGGATACAGTAAGGTATTCAGTGGCTGGGAAGAGTAGTTGGGGCGGAAGCGAAGATGGGTGTGCCCCCCGCGGATGAAGAGAATAGATAGGGGGCACAAAAGAGCATTTCACAGAAGCTAGCAACTGAACAGGAAATAGGTAGGGTCGCAAAAGGTCAAACATAAATAGATCACAAAACTTTAAACATTTTTAAGTGGTGGTGGGAACGAGGCCTCCTTCCCCAGGACAAATGGCATTGTTGAGCCGCATTAGGCTAATAAAGCTGCTGTATTAGGAGAGTTTCTGCGAACTCTGATGGGAAACTCGAGGGTAGGAATAATGAGGGAACGAGCCCACTCGTCACAAGCCCATTCGTCACCGGAAAACTCGTCCTAGGGCACTGGTCACACCGGCCTTTTCGTGCAGTGCCATCGAGATAGGAACTCTCGTGCCAGGTGGCTTCTCGTCACATGGAGTTCGTTACACCGCGGCCGTGTGAACAAACGTCTAGAAGCCCTGACCGGAAATTGGCGTTTAATGCTGGTCTGAGGTTGGTTTCTGCAATGGTAAATTCGTTACGGCTGTTTAGGGGGGCGAGCGGAGGTCTGTGTGAGCAGCAGGTGGGCATAAAGAGCTGTTTTTTTTTTCTTTTGCTGGGGAGGGGGGGGAGAGGTCAGCGCGATTTGCACTTCTTCAAGTGCCGACAATCAGCAGGGTTGAGGTGGTGTACGTCCGTATTTTCGCACGTATAACCTGCCCTTGCATAAAACCCGCACCCCCACTTTCAGTCTGCGAATAAAAATAAAAATAAAAATTGGCAAAGCTTGCACCAACGCGCGCAAGGCTTGAACCATAGCTAAGCTGGAGGATTTGCCCTGTGACGAGTTGGCATTCCTGACCAGTTTACCTGTGACGAGTTGGCCTATGACGAGTGGACTTGTGACGAGTGGGCCTAGACCCCAATAATGAACATAGTTATAAAAATTATGAAGCCGCTAATTTTAATCGAGGGATAAGCACGTTAGTTTTCCGTAACTTTCATTAATTCCAAGTGTGGCTGACCCAAACTTATAAATGAGATAAGATTCCCGAACCTCGCGGTCGTGGTGCGTTTTGAAGGCGGATTCCAAAACCGTTGCTTTAAGATGTTCAAATGCATGCCCGGGACTGTTCACATGTCTTGACAGGGGCAAATAAGGGCACCTTTTTGCATGACAGCGGTAATTATTCAATCGTATTCGGAAGAGCGTTTCAGTTTGGCCGATATATTGTTGCCTACAAACAGTGCACTCTAGAAGATATACGACATTAGCGGTGTCACAGTTAAAGTTACCTTTTATATTTACGTAGCAGTCTGAAGCCGTGCTGGTGGCGCGCTGTGTAGTGGTCATGTGTGGGCATACTTTACATCGGGGTTTATTACAGGGCATGCAGCCAGTAGTTGCCGGTCGGTTGATACGAGAGTTAGTAAGAAAGTCACCTAAATTCTTATTACGCCGGTAGACAACGCGTGGTGGTTCGGGGAATATCCTTTTTAAGCGGTCACTTTGCCTTAAGATATTGTGCGGTTTTTTTAGCACGGTTGACACTCTTGGAGCGGAGGATGAGTGGGTTAAATCTAAGTTAGTTTGCGGGTTCCCGTTCGGGGCTTTTTTCTTACAGATTACGTTACGGTCTAATTGGTTGGCTCGCACAATAGCGTCGTCGATAACTTTTTCCGGGTATTTTTTATTCAGGAGGGCGGTCTTGAGTTCTCGACAGTTTGAGTCAAAGTCGGCTTGGTTTGAGCAAATTCTCCTAAATCGGTGGGCTTGGCTGTAAGGTATTGCTGTCTTGCAGTGTCTGACATGGCTACTTCGGAAGTGCAAATACTGCCGCGTGTCTGTCGGTTTTCTATACAGTTTAGTTTGAAGCCGACCTTGGAAGGTAGTAACGGTGACGTCCAGAAAGTTTACACTGTGTTCCAAATAGAAATGAGCAAGGGAAATACTTGGATGGGCTAGGTTAAATGCCTCAATGAAGGTGAGGAGCTCCGCCTCAGCGTGTTGCCAGATCATGAATAGGTCATCAATATACCTTTTATAGTACATTGGGTTTAAATTTTGGGTGTCAAGAAAGTTTGATTCCAGGTGAGCCATAAACATATTAGCGAAGTTAGGTCCGATTCGAGTTTCCATTGACGTTCCGCTGACTTGCACGTAATGAACTCCGTCGAACTCAAAATTGTTAAGTTCAAGAATAAGCCTAAGGAATGTTTGGAGAGCAGAAGAATCGATAGGTTTGTCGCACGATGACTGCTCATACGAAGGGATACAGTGGCGATGCCATCTTCATGGGGGATGTTAGCATACAGTGACGCAACATCAAGGGTGACTAGAAGGCAGTTATCAGGAATTTCAATTTTTGAGATGTCTGAGAGAAAGTCATTGGTATCCTGAATGAAGGAGGGAAAGCTGGGCGGAATGTCGCAAATGAGATTATCCACATAGCGCGAGAGGTTTTCGGTAACAGTGCCAATGCCAGAAACAATGGGGCGCCCTGGGTTGTTCACCTTCTGAATCTTTGGGAGAAGATAGAATTTACCGGCTACTGGGTTTAAGGGGATCAGGGAACGAGCCGTGGTTTCATTTATTGATTTATTTTTAACAAGCTCAGCAAGTTTATCTTTGACAATTTGTTTATAATCTTGAGTGGGATCATTGGGTAGTGCTTTATAGAACGTCGATACTGATAGTTGCTTATTGGCCTTGTTAACATAGTCGGTTTTGTCAAGGATTACGATTGCGCCTCCCTTGTCGGCAGGTTCAATAATTATGTCGGGACAGCTTGCGAGTTCCTCTAGGGCTTTCTTTTCGTTGGTAGTCATGTTGTGGTGGAAAGAAATTTGTGTTTGGTATGCTTTTCGCACATCGCGTTGGACAGCTTTGATGTACATGTCGAGGCAACTATCACGCTGTGTGGGAGGGGTCCAGTGCTTACAGCTAGGTAGAGTTCTGCGGGCTTCTTCCGTCGTGGGGTGATCGTAGAAGTATTCTCGTAGCCTCATGTTTTATATATATATATATATATATATATATATATATATATATATATATATATATATATATATATATATATATGTATATATCTTAAACACAAGTTTGGCTTTAATCCCCAGGAAAGCAGTTGTATACTTCTTGAATGCGGCGGACGACTCTAATAAATGGAAGCGTTTTTTAATAATGAGCACTTCAAAAATGGCCTGTTTAAAACCTTAGGTACTTGCGACAGAACAAAACCGAGCCTGAACTATGATACTCATACACAAAAACAAACACTGAACCAGGAATGAAACCATGCGTACAACACATTTGTTCAGAACGAGTTGTCTAAAAAGCATCCCACCAACGGTTTCCGGTAACAGGTCCGACACTAACACCTTTTTGCTCGCACGCATTAAGCACAACAGGTGATGTGTATGCTATCGATTGCCGCAAATCGTCAGTGCGCCGGCATGGTCTAGTGCGTGAATGCGTACTTTATTAGTTTAACGCATATGCTGAGGGAAAAAAAGGGGTTGAAGTTCTCGCGTTAAAAAAAAAAAAGAATAAAGCGGACGATCTTCAATGTTCACGGAATGCGTATTATCTTACAGTATGAAAACTGCTATTTCGAGGTGTGCTCAAACGGGACGTTGGCAATACTACGCAGTATTTTTTGTCAGAAAAGCTGAATTGCGGGTATCTTTTTGCTGTAGTCGTTCACGAAACAAGTGTGCGGTAATTGAGAAGCGAAGCGAACATGACAACAAAAATTTGCAACTTGGTTTTCATGGGAAAAATGACATCTGGGTAGCGCTCCCGAGGAAGATGATAAAGGTTTCAGTGCAGACGCAGATTAAATGTCCACGTTATTTCATCATAATAAGTTACACCGAGAATCTTATGTCGGCTAACAATTTATATTGGACAGATGCAATTGTGTTCTGATTATTTAACATTATCTGTGATTATTTAACATTAACATTATGACCTAACTAAGAGGTGTACATGACAGCCGTACGCATCGCAACTTTCTGTTCGAGGCAAGATAAAGCCACAACCAGGCTAGAGCTGAGGCGTGCGCCAGCGAGTGCCTCAGATTTAGCCTGGTCATTATGAAGTGGCGAGTATGAAGCGGCACAGTAGTTGCTTAGGTATACAGAGAGAGGGAAAGAGCGAAAGAAAGAGACAGGAAGGAGGGCTGGTATTGAAGCCGGTAGAAGCTGCTGGCCATTTTTGCCTTCAGGATTTATTGACACCTTGTACCTATAAAGCATTCTAATTTACGTAGAATATTGTATTCGGCGTATGGAAATTTCTTCAGAACACATTGGCAGAGAATTGAATACACGATGATGAACCAGCTTTTATTTATTTTTACTCCAGTCTTCAGTATCCCGTCCAGTACCTCGTCCAGCCCCCAGTGCCTGTAGTTGCGTCGCCTATGTGTCAGCCCATTCTGTTTCGCAATACGAGCGTCGTCGGAGCAACAGCATGTTTGGCAATACCAGTAGCAAGTCCTAGTGCCATAAAATAACGCTGTACAGTATTAAAAATCATAAGGCCAAACTTCCCGCAAGAGCTTAAGAGGTGTGGAGGTATACATACACAAAATATCAGCAGAGTGAAAGAAAAAAACTCGCCTATGCACGGTTTAGTGAAGCAAGACAATTAAGACACAAAAAAACGCCCGCGATCTATCTCCTTGGTCGTTTCTCAAGCAGGCGGGGGATTTGCAGAAACATTGACCATGGCAAACACGTTTAGTGATTTATTTTGAGGAATATCTTTTGTGAGTTGGAAACTGCTATACGTGAATGCAGCTGGAAGCAAAAGAATAAGCCATTTCAACATGTAGAGTGCATTTAACGGCGCACGTTTCTTAAGCTTGCAAACTGGACCTTGCAGCCAAGATCAGGCAGAGCGTCATTTGAAGGTTGCAGAAATACGCCAGCAGCTTCGGAATAGTTCTCTGTTGCCATCACTTCACTCTTTTTATGCAGGTCCAGAGGCTAGGCGTTTGGCTACCTGATATACTTGGGTCCTGTAAAGCCTAATATTTAAGGGAGGTTGTTGTATTCCCTGTGTTAAAATTTCAAGAAAAAATTGTCAGGGCAAAGTATACGTGATGATGAGTCTTTAATTATTTCTCTTGACAGCCGTCACTGGGGTAACCCACGACTAGCTTGCAGATTTTTAAATGCAGAGCATTTCAGTAACTCACGATGTCAACCGCGTTGACGTCCGTAGTCCGCCACCCGCACCCCCCCCCCCCCCTACTATATAAAAAAATACTATCCGGCGCCCGCTTTCAATCCCTCCACCCTGCGGGCGGAACGCAATGTACATGGTGCTCTACCCACTGCGCCACAAAGCCGACACAGAATGGGACGCTACGAACGCGCCTTATATCGTTGACTCATTCACATTACTGCTGACGAGCACTCTCTCGTCAGCAGTTGCCACAAGTGCAACAACATTTACGTAACGCAAACTACTTAACGTGGTGCGTCCCCGGGAATGCTCTGCATTTGATCGTGCCCCTCACGAAGGGGATGTTTCACTGCGTCTTCTCTTGGTCGCGGGACCCGTGGCGCCATCTGGCGGAGGCGCGGCACAACTCGTAGCACTTTCTTTGAAAAAGCGCCTCGAAAGCGCGGCAAATATGAAATTCCTTTGACGTCACTCATCGCTTGTATGTTTAAAAAGCGCGCCTTTTCGTGACGACACTAAACCATCTGTGAAGCTGATCACACATGCGGCGTTGCGCATAAGCTACCACCTCGTTACGTTCCACTGGCAGAAAAGTTTTCTGTAAATGGGTGGAACACTTAGCACGTGCTTTTTTGATTGTAATGCGTGGCAGAGACAATGTAGAATGAACCTAAGTGCAGGTTAGGTTAATGCGATGGCCAGTTAGGCAAAATAAACCCCGAAAGCTACAATGAAAGCCGCAAAACCACTCTTTCGATGAAACGGACATCGGTGATTGGGTGTAGCACGCCGGGATACGGCTCGTTCGTCACATGGCGTTTCGTCATAGGCCGGTTCATAGTATGCCGTTTGGTTACATAGGATCATTCGTCATGGGCCGGTATGTAATAGGCCGTTTGGTCACATAGGGTCATTGGTCATAGGCCTGTTTGTCACTTAGGAAAGTTCGTCACAGGTGCACAAAATGAATGTCCACCTGTTTTTTTTTTTCTGAAGAGATTGCTGGGAATGCCCAAAGGCCAGAAAACGTGGAGCGAAATTTTACGACGAAGTTCGCGCGGCGGGAAATCTCCCGCGGCAGGACGCCGTATGTTCGTCGGGCTGAGCTACATAGAGCGACGACACGGCGCACACCGCCGCGTCGCTACTGGGTTGCTCTCAGTGACCTCCATGCCCGGAATCAACGGCGCCGTTCAGTAAACAGACCCAGCGAAGGAGCTTCCCACTTTGGTTGTACGTCATTTAACGATTCTGCGTGGGGCGGGGGCGTTTCTTCTGCTGAAATTGTTGACTGATTTCTCTTCATCGCCACTGCAGCAAGTTGTTCAGTCCTACATTTCCTGCAGCTTGTTGGCTACAGTAGCACGCGGATTGATTTTGGAGAGGTGGGCGTGTTTGAAGCCGCTGTACTTATACGCAATAACAGATCAACCAAATGGAAGGGAAATGCTCCTATTAGAATAAGAAGAACAAGGTGTAAGAAGATGAAGAAGAAGAAGCAGCAGCAGAAGAAGAAGAAGAAGAAGAAGAAGAAGAAGAAGAAGAAGAAGAAGAAGAAGAAGAAGAAGAAGAAGAAGAAGAAGAAGAAGTTTACTGACTCTTGTAACAGAGGAAAGTTAGATGTGAACATATATAGCGAACTAATGAAGAAGAAATCCTTAAATTATATAACGCACCAGATCTTGAGAAGTATAAAGGCACGCATGCTCCAAAATGTAAACGCATTCGACGAAAAAAAGATTTCAAAATGAGACAAATAGCGCATAAACTATAGCAACAAAACTTAAAAAGGGTCTTCTTTGCATGCGGTGTATTGGGAGAAGCACCCAACTTTGAAAAAAAAAAAGGTATGCTGGTAGGGTGGGAGAAACTCCTGTGTTCAGGGAAAACAATTTTGATGTCATTGGCGCTGATAAGAAACAAAACACTTCCCTATCAGACCACTCCTCGAGGAGAAAAGACCGAGGGTGACGCGCTGACCAACCTCCATACGCGAACGCACCGCTGATTGAAGGAGCTGGGAAGGTTCATGTTTTAAGTGAGAAATATTCCTCAAAAAGGAAAAGAAAAGCAGGTTCTTGCATCTGGGAAATCACTGGGTATTTATAGTACTCGAAACACAAATTTGTTTGCGCTGATAACCAGCGTCTCCTCGACTTTAAAGATGTCGCCGGAGGAGGGAGAAATATCATATTATGGAGCCACAGTTTGGGCTGCACTTTTTAGAATCGGTAGTATCAAGACATCTCGGGAACGCACTGCGAAAGACCTCGGTCCTCGCGTCAGCTGCCCGCAAAGAAGAGTAACGCTATCGGACATTTCACCCAAAGGCATCACCCAAAACACGCTGTAGAACCGGGTCTTGGAACGGTCTTCCAACACCACAAACTGACGAGTGTCGAAGAGTATGTAACATGCAATACCTCGGCATTCAGGGTTCTGAAGTGCAGCCAGCCGAGGTCTAGCTCACCCTGAATGGGAACATGATACAGCGACTGAAGAATTGTAAGATGTAAGTTATTCTCGTTTATTTCCACTGGACGGGCACCCCTAACGAGTGGGTGTCCTTGGTTTTAATTCAGGGGAGTCGATATACAACGCTCAGGGGAGTCGATATACAAGGCTGTGCAGAATATCGGCAAGAGCTATGGCAGCGCGTAACCCAAAGTGCGAACGCTGGTGGCCACGGTCCTCACCACCAAAGTGTTATACGCCACAATGACCAGACCATTGACCTAGCGAAGGCAGAAATACGAAGTTAGAAACTTTGCACCGAGTCTTTCATCATGTATTCACCGGCCACCAATGTCACGCGAAGACTTATGAGGTGAATGGAAACGCCTAAATAGATCCCTTGTGCACTTTGGTAATGAATGGGTCATGTCCGAGCTGATTCCACTACCACGTAAGACTCCAACGTCAAAGGGCACACTCGTTATTCGACCACTGCAGCATGAATCCTCAAGGTGGAGTAAGTTTCGGAGCGAGAAAATTTGACATCTATTTGAAATGCAGCCCGACGGACGAATATTAAGCTTAATAGTTTTCTTTGAACTATCGCCGTTGAAAGAAAATTCTGGACACGACGACTTTTCTTCAGCAGCAATGTTTCGGGAATACGTGTATAATTTCGCAGCGACAGCTGCATTTGGGATGGATATGAAGTTTTGCTCCTTCGAACACACTTGTTACTTTCGCTAAGTACCAAAGAGGGAGCAAGAGAAAATATGTGAGGAAATGGAAGGCGGGTGACAGATAGGCACCGCAACATAATTCATAACCTGACGGGGTAGGAGGGAGCTACACCCACTCCAGGGCATGTTTGTTAGGAATGAAGAAAAATGCAGTTTTGGCGAACGCATTGCCGCGATTGACTGGACCCCTGTTCTAAACGAAGCTACTGCTGATCGGGCATACGCTGTGTTTCTTGATCTGCTTTTGCCAGTATGCACTGAAAATTTTCGTTTCATTGATATAAGGCCATCCAAGAAAGCGCGCAAGCCGTGGATAACGCCTCGGCTCAATAGTTTGGTTAAAAAAAGCGCAAGCTCTTCGCAGCCTTGATTAAAACTGAGAAGCAAGAGTTATTCATCTGTTATAAATCTCTGCGAAATCACTTAAATACAAAAAATTAGGTCAACCAGGGTAGCATATTACAATAATTTGTTCGATCAACAACTGTCAGCTACTCCTAAGAAAAAATGAAGATGTTTAAATATTCTTCTGAATAGGACAACCCAACATGAAAACTTAACAACCCTTACAGTTGATGGCAAAAAGCTCACGGGGAAATCTTGACCACAACATTTAACAAGTTTCTTTCTGAATATTCTAGTAGTGATTTTACTGAAGAAATTTTTAAGTTCTTGGGAACCAGGTTATTTCATGTTCCTCGAGCC
Source organism: Haemaphysalis longicornis (assembly GCA_013339765.2). Lineage (NCBI taxonomy): Eukaryota > Metazoa > Arthropoda > Arachnida > Ixodida > Ixodidae > Haemaphysalis > Haemaphysalis longicornis. Next base: position 167,337,078 of record CM023449.1, on the reverse strand, counting down.
AAACGATGAGAGGGAAGTCTTCGCCGTTTGTCAAACATTAAAGAACACCACATAGCTTGATTATTGCAACATCTAGAGTAGACCGGTTAAGTATGTTCTACCCATAATACCCCCTGCTTAACGTACATATATAAAACCGCGCTCACTACAGCAGAGTGTCCTGTCGATATTCCGGTAGCGCGAGCGGCGGTAATCTACAAAAAAGGCGAGGAGAATAACCTAGGAAGCTACAGGCCAATATCTGTCCTGCCATTTTTTTTGAAAGGCTTGGAACAAATAATTAATCGCCGCCTCCAAAACTATTTTGAAAACATTCTGTAATAAACAACTGCAAGTATGGGTTTACTGAATATAGATCTACCGAACATGCCTCTTTACACCAAGAAGAATATATAAAAAATAATTTTGAACTGCGTCTACTAACTCTGCGTGTATTTATCGAGTTTAGCAAAGCTTTTGATACGCTGAATCAAGACTTTCTTTTTGCCAAATTCGGACATTCAGGCGTTCGCAGACATGCTCTTAATCTTATTAAATCATATATCTGGCTCTCGAATTGAATATGTGACTATTAACTACTGCTATTCCGATCCTATTTAAACCAAATATGGTGCACCATAAGGTAGCCTACTAGCGCCTTTATTATTCAATGTCTATATAAATGACGTATGTAAAGTGAGCAACCTGGCAACATACGTTATTATGCGAATGATACCAGCCTATTTTTCTCCTCTAAAGATATCACACCCTTAACTGCCACAGCAAACAGTCTTAGACCTGTTAAATCAGTGGTCCCGCGTAAATTCATTGACTATAAAAAAAGAGAAAATAAGGCTATGAAATTTCACACGAAAGGCCCTTCAATACAGTGTCTGGACGAACTCATATTATCTGGCATAGTTATTCAGTTTGAACAGACATTTACATCACTAGGTATAGTCTTTACGCCAACATTGTCCTGGAAATTCCACAATAGTAATAATTGCATCACGCTTTCTAGATTTGCCGGTATTCTCTGGCATAACAGCCATATTCTGTAAGTTAGAACCAAACTCATCCTCTACTAGGTAATCTTTTATTCCTATCTAAGCTATTGTTTTGTCGTTTGGGAACACACCACTATAACAAATATTCAATAACTCAAGTTTTGCAGAACAAAACTCCCCGGGCTATTGCTAACGTAAATACGATGCTCCGACTGCTAGTTTATACACGCAAAATACAATTTTTCCCGCAAACAAAACGTTTGAATAAAATTTGCGAAGTTTTCTTAGAAAACTCTTTTAAAGAAAACCTCATTTAAAGAAGGAAAGGAACGATCAATTTCTGAATAAAATTACTGCGCTTGTCGCTTACAACACACCTCATACTACCAGAAAAACCACTACTTCTAGACTTCCGCAATGTACAACGGACTACGGTTTTGCTATGTTGAAATACATTTTCCCGAAACTCCTTAATAGTCCATTATATGAAAAACTTCCTGGTATGTCCTTTGCTGCGCTACGAAAAAACTTTATAAGTATAATTTAGGCTCACGTATGTATATATACCTTTGTATGTGTGTATGTTTGTATGTATGTATGCATGTATGTAGATACCTTTGTATACATTTCGTATATGTATGTTTTTTACATGAGCTTTTGTACATGAATTCCTGTATATAGTTTTCTATTCTACCACATCATATTCAATTGCATGTACAAGAATGAAATTTCATTTATGTGCATAAATTTGTGTTGTTAGTTTGTCTTCCTACTTGTTGTACAGGGCCACTGAAATGAGTTCCAGGGGTGGCGAGGCTTCTCAAGCAGTATTTTGGACTGCTTTTTTCTTGCTGCCCTCAGTTTCTCTCTACCATGTAGCTTAAAACTGGAAAATTGCGTCCACCTCCCCGCTAGGGGAACCCTGTGTAGATGCGACGCATCGTGGGGTTCACTTGGTGTTTCCGTTGGATCAATTCTGAAATCGCGTGAAACGTGTCGGGAACGCGTATGATTATTATGTTTTATGATTATTATTATGTTTTATTGGCCAATCTTGGTCAAACTCTCGAAGTGGTACGCTTGGGGCTTGGCTGTCGCAACGACCTTTACTCCATCATTGTTGCTGTAAGTGGGAGCTTCTTTTCTTTTATTGCAAGTGTTAATCATTGCCCCATCATGCGCTGTATCAGTAGCTTCTTGACGTAGTTTGATTAAGCTAAGAATATAAGGCGCGTTCGTAGCATTTCATTCTGTTTCGGTTTTGTGGCGCAGTGGGAAGAGCGCCATGTACCTCGCGTTCCGCCCACAGGGTCGTGGGATCGAAACCGGGGGCCGCTAACAGTTATTTTTTTATAGTGTACGGGGAGGGGTGTGGACGAGAGAGGGGCATCAGAGAGGAGAGGGGGTGAGCGGCGGAGAGCGCAGCTCCCGCCGCGAGGAGAATGGTGGACGGGCGGACGACAACAACGCCGACGCTGCATGGACAAGCCCAGTGAATAGATGCAGTCGCATCTAATAAAGTATGATTGCTTGATTCCATATGGGATGAAGGTAGGTGTCAGGATTGCGACGAGGTGGAATGGACGTGGATGGACGTGGTGGATGGACGGTGTGTGGGAGGTGAACAGGTTGGATAGGCAGGAAAGAACTGCGTTTAGTCGGAGCGCAACGTGCTGGCCTCCTGATGTGTAAAGTTAGGGTATGGGGAAATGTCAACTACGGCGGAGTTGGTACCTCTGTGGGATTGGCCTGAACGGCAATGTACCGTGCCCAGAGTTGGGGGCCCCATAACAACGCTGAGACCCAAGCTTGGTCAGGGAATCGTAGTTCAAGCTTCTCGGTGGGGCAGCCTCCTTGGAGCGTATTCCTGCACTGGAGGGGACACCCAAAACGGAACAGACTCTTGGAACAAATTTTTATATGGTTTTTTAAGCAAGGAGTCAGAATATTTAAGGTAGATGGTTCGGCTCAGGTGGCGTCATTGAAGCTTTATGTTTGTGACAAGCTACATAGTATTATGACAAGACGGCACAAATTTAAAAATAACAAAATAATGGTGCACACCGGTAATATTGTTACGCTATCTACTCATGGTCCGCAATGGTAAAGTGGCCAAAAGAATTGACCAACGCATTTAAGGGAAGGTGCTGACTGCGGAAGTCCGTAGCCCCCAAAATCGCGAGGGTAGGTAGTGCGCCAGAACAGAGGCCCTTGTTCGAACCTCGCTGTTTGGCGTCGGCGGCGGCAATAACAGTCAATGTGTCCAACGCATCCGCCAAAATACAGAGAGAAGGTTCTATGCGAAACTCGGCCTGACCGTCTCTGTACTCGAGTGTAGGGCGTCCGACATGGATTGGGTACTGGAACAGGTTGAGATGCTCATTACGGCTCCTCCTATCCCGGTCCACGTGAGGTGACACCTACCGGGGATCCCGGAGCGTCATTGAGTTGAAACGGGTCTTCCTGGTTGGGAAACCGTTCAAGGGCTCTTCTTGCATTGCACAGCCATCGCACACGTCCTCAGGCCGCTGTGTCAACTCTGCGAACCGTACGAGTTCTGGCAAGATGCGACGCACAATCTCTACGAGGTCAGCGGACGCGGCCACATCAACTGCCGCGACCATGGTGACATTAGCAAGACGTCCAAACATTGTCGTAACGCGCCGAATCTTCAAAGCTTCAAATGGCCTGCAGTGCTGGATCACATCGGCAGTAGTGTTGATCTGATCTTTGCTGATCAGAAAGTTGTAAAAATCTCCGGCGATGACTTTAAGAAGGGGACCCAGTTTGTCTTTCTCAGACATCGCCGAATTTACGACCAGGCAGAGCAGCAGCACGCCTTCAATGTAGGCCGTGCATGTTTCCCCCGATAGTTGAGCGTTTTGTAGCAAGGTCTGTTCGGCTTTTTTTTCTGTTTGCCTGCGAAGTCACCAGAACGCTGCCTGATTTCCCTCACGAAGGGAACGCATCTGGTGACGTTTGCTGTAATATTTTCAAATGAAACCAACGCTGTGTGAGTCAGAGAAAACGGAAAATTATCGAGCTGCATGGTCGCATCCCATCTATTGTATCAGCTTACTCGTTCGTAGTGCCGTGGCCAATCATCGACATCCTAACCGGATTCGCCAGAGAAGTCGCGGGGCTCTCGTGGATGTTTCAAGGTGGTCAGAGGACTCGCTGAGCTGGTTCGTTGGGCATCTAAGGCAGCAATGGCGGTAGACGAGCGACTCGTCAGCTCGGCGAATAACCTGCGTGTTCTGATGATCAGTCGTGGTGTTCCCCGCACCCTACACCCTTCCTTCAAAGAACCACAGTCTGTAAAAGATTTAAGACGTTTTCTTGGCCTCTGCTCCTATTTTTGACGCTTCGTGCATAGATTTTCTCACACTGCGTCTCCTCTAACGCGCCTGCTTCAAAACAACCTCCCTTTTATCTGGATTCGAGAATGTGATGAAGCTTTCTACCAGTTGAAGTTTTTGCTTACATGGGGGCCAATCCTGCTCTATTTCCACCGCCTGGCCCCTGCAGAAGTTCACACGGACGCTAGCGATGTGGGCATTGGTGCCGTGATAGTTCAATGTCATGACGGCCCTGAACACGTTATTGTTAGGCCAGTCGTTCACTGAGCAAAGCCGACCGTAATTACGTGGTCACGCAGCAAGAGTGCCTGCAGTCATATTCGCGACGCAACGCTTTCGTTCTTACCTGTGCGGCCACAGATTTACCGTAGTTACGAATCATCACTCACTGTGTTGGCTTGCGAACCTCCGCGACCATTCAGGCCGTCTTGTACTGTGGGCTTTGCGTCTTAGGAGTTCAACTTTACGGTCACCTAGAAGATCGGCCACAAACATTCCGCCACCGACTCTCTTTCCCGGCTCCCAATGGAAAAACGGACGGCGATTCTGATAACCTCGACGACTATATTGAAGCTGTGACCACAAAGTTTCCCGACCTAAGTACATTCAGGAAAGCACAACTGAAAGATGCGCACTTATCATCACTGTTCGATTGAGCACATCAAAGTCCAAAGCGTAGCTTCTTGTGTGTGCACGAAGGGTTACTCTACAAAAAGTATCACTAGTCAACCCTTTCCCGATTGATTCTTGTGGTTCCCCAAAGCTTGCTTTCTTCGGTTCTCCACGCTATGCATGACGATGTCACTGCGGGCCACATCGGAGTTGCTCGTACGCTTCACTGCATACGCCAGTGCTTTTATTGGCCCAAAATGCGTGAGGTGTCAGAACGATACGTCGCGAGTTGCCTCGAATGTCAACAGCACAAGACTGCTTCGTCAAGGCCACTTGGCCAACTGCACGCGGTAAACCCACCGCACTCTCCATTCGAGAAAGTTGGTATCGACCTGCTCGGTCCATTTGCACGGTCAGCGCACGGTAACCGTATGATAATCGTCTGCGTGGACTACCTTTGCCGTTAAACATAGACAGATGCACCCCCATCAGCTACTGCCACTGAGGTGTCAAACTTTTTTTTGCATCGTATTCTGCTCCGCCACTGCCCGCCTCGCGTCATCATCAGCGACCGTGGGCCCCAATTCACCGCTGATATCGAAGAACTGCTCCGGCATTCTTTCTCACAGCTTCGCCACTCAACTCCTTACCATCCGCCAACGAACGGCCTCACTGAGCGCACCAATCAAACTCTTACGAACATGATAGCTATGTATATTCATAGCAAACACATAAACTGGGACGCGATCTTGCCCTTCATTACGTGCGCATTTAATGCCGCCCGCCACGAGACGACAGGATAGAGCCCTTTCTACCTCCTTTATGCGCGTCCACCGTCGAGCACTCTGGACACAATTTTTCCGTTTTCTCTGAACGATGACCGCAGCGTAGCCAAGAGTCCCTGCCTCGCTGAAGAAGCCCGTTGAATTACTAGGTTACGTACACTGGCTTCGCAAGACCGGTCGAAGTTGTGCTACGACCGCTGCCCACCGAGATATGTCGTTCAGAGAGAAGATTCTGTGTAGCTTTGGACCCCCCTCTGCCAACGCTGTCTCTAGAGAAGCTTCTGGCACACTACACCGGGCCATCTGTGGTTCTCAATCGTACCAGCGATATGAACTACGTCATTTCACGGCTCCTTAGAAATGGCAGATCAAGTAGCCAATCTCAAACAGTTCCCGTCGCCCGACTTAAATCCTACTACTCCCGCGGCATGCCTCGAGCGGCCCATAAGGCAACGTCTCCACCGGGCGAAATGTTACGCTGTCTACTCATGGTCCGCAAGGTCAAGTGACACAAGGAATTGACCAACGAATTTAAGGGAAGATGCTGGCAAGGTAGAGGAAAACGAGGTTGCTAGATTTTGCAGCTGCAGTCGGACATACTGAGTGAGCTCTTTTTTACTTTGCAATAAATCGTCGTTCCTCCCTCCTGAAAAGTTCCGCATATACGGAAATACGGGAATACGGAGTACTTTTCTAGCTAGACACAAAGCAGCAACAAAACACGGAATATTTTTCATAAACACACACGAATTAAATATTGCACACTTATCCAAAAATTTGACACCAATTTTATTTCTGTAAGTTTACTAGAACCGCCAAATCATTGTCCGTATGAATTCCGTACATACGGAGTATACGGAAAACATACGGAGCGTCATTTTGCCTATTATTGAAGATAAAAACACGAAACCTGTGCCAAACGTTTTTACGGCGCCCACTAATGTGATTCCCTGTTTTTTATACTAAAATATACTTTCGGTGGGCTTGGGAGCGGAATAATCCATATAAACTCCGTATTCCCATATTTCCGTATATACGGAACGTTTCAGTAGGGAGCTCGAACGTAACAATATATCAGTATCGGGAAAACCAAGATTTACGAATTCAAGGGCACATACGGACGCTTTATTTCATACCAACACGGAAATATTTTAAAGGCTAGCCAAGAAGCAATTCACTGACAGGCGTGCAGCAATTTATTCGTTTATTTGTTTAGTTATTTATTTATTTATTCAAGATACCCCCATGGCCCTAGGAGCATTACTGAGGGGAGTGGTATATAAGCAGTACAATGCAAACAAAAAAATTACAAACATAAGACAACTTCGCAACGCGTGTACGAGGCAAAGGAAAAAATATAGTTGTGCAGCCGAAAATCCGTATACGTGTTCATACTGATAATGAAAGTCATAAGAAAAACAAACAGGACATGACAATGACAAAGTGTAAATGCTACTATGAACAGATGACCCATGAAAAAGAACTTAGTTTCACAAAGTTCATTATCTTTATTCGAGTCGCACTTGCTTTGATTGTTGTTGTTGTCTTTTGTTTCCGTTACCTGCCATCGACCATGTTTCTGTATAACTTTGTGTCATATTATGTACTCGTTGCAAAGATGTAACCCACCCTGCTAAGGTCTCGTTACGAGATCGCTGTATCTACAAATAAATAAATAAATAAATAACAAAGTACAGTAGCGGAATAAATTGACCCTTGCTGATTTGACCCTTGCTGAAGCGCTCCTGCAGATTTGATAGATTTTAAATGCCGAAAGGCTAGCGCAAATTTTGAGTTCCCGCTTATATGCCGCATCTCTTCCCTACAGCTGGAACACAAGGGAGAAACAATGGACCACTGTAACTTAATATGAAACACTGGTGGACTGGAACATGATCCTCACCTTTCGTCTTATCAGCCCTTACGAGCGCGGACCTGCTCCCCGACTGCACACAACTACGAGCAGCATAAGCACAATTCGGAACGTGAAATATCTCCGCATGTTGGCTTCCCGCCATAATGGTTACGGTGATGTCAGGTTGAGGTAGTTTTACCTGACGAGATCTCGTGCATGTTTTACTGTAGCGTGGTGATAGGGTTCTCTGATAAGCGGCATCATTCTTGATTGTGCTGTTTTCTGTTCCGTATACGCTATTGCCACGAATTTATATGTGTTATTTTTTATGCAGAAATGCATTATAGTCGGGGGTTGTCGTGCGTCCCTTGGCCGGCGTGCGCAGCGCGTCTGATGATGATTGTGGCATGAAGCCTTTAGGGATTGGCCTACCAAACAATCCATTACGAGATAGCTTCGCGTTCAACCACCATCGTAATCTTCCCGTAGGGGAACCGCTGAGGAAGAAGAAGGAGAAGAAGACAAAGCTGCGAAGAGGAGGGCTGCGTGAGTTTTGGCTACCGTTATCCTCCTCGGCCGGCGCATCTTCCCGATCTGAAACCCCGGTCGAGAGAGCGGCTCATCGCGCCTCGACTCTCCTTCATGAGCATCAGGCGGCTGACTCGAGGCAACGGGCAGTTTGGAATCAAGGGACAGGCGGTGAACGTGCCCATCGACGTATCGAAGGTTGTGCGGTGCCTTCCTTTACATCAAGCGGAGGCTGATGAGTCCGGCAACGTACAAGCGCGGGTTGGTGAAGCGCGGCGACATCCTGGCTTGGCTCAAGCACCTGGAACACACCCCGCTGTATCGCGCCATCAACGTTCGGGTCGATTGGAGTCGGCTCGATCACTTCGATGATGGCGGCGAACGAGAGGAACCGCAGGAAGACGACGTCGATGATGCTGACGGTGACTTCGAAACGATTCCCGACGACGTTGACGTGTACGATCCTCTGCAGTTGGCGGTTGCGTTCAACGCGGTCTCGAAGACGCTTCTCTATAACGAAGCGGAAATGACGGTTGTGGGAAAAGAAAAAATAAATGATTACGCTCACACTCTCGCCTCTCTCTTCGCCATTAATCGCATCCCACTCATAGGTGCACCCAATGCATTTCTGCATTCTCACAATCCCCCTCGGGGAGGTGCGGGGATTTTTTTTTGTTATTGTGGTTCTATTTATAGTCATGGTGAAATTACTCAACTAACTGTGCGGTGATACTTTTCCTCCTCTTACTACCTTTCTTTTGATCATATTCCCCTACAGTAATTGAATTTTTAATTGTAATATTGATGTAGAAGACGCTTTATTTTTATTATGAATATAATAATGCGAGTAGATGCGTGAGATATCGCCATGATTAGCTTTAAACGTACGCGATATGCGCAAACATTCTTTGACACTTTTTTGACCAATGGTCGCTATACTCCCGTCGGCCTCCGCGGGGGCAGCAGTCGTGACATTCGCCCAGTCGGGATTGTTTTCTGTTTTGGTCATCTTCTTTTGCCGATTGCTTTCGTTCATTTCTTCTGGGGTGATAGACAACACCCGTGGGGTGGGAGTCAATTTTTTTTTCTTTCTTCTGGGCTCTTGTAAGTTGTAAATATTTTGTGTAGGCGTAAATGTGCTTTTCAAATTTCGGCTTTATCATGGCAAAAGTACTGTTGCAGGCCCAAATCTTTGTCTCTTACCACATGTTACAAAGTCGGAAGGCACTGATAATTCCCTCGACCACTTATTGATAGTCAAAGCTCGGGCATGGATATGGTGCAGAGGCTTAGTCCCGAAAATCCTTACTGGGCGGTCGTGTTAGAAATCTTTCACCAACATTGCTTAACTTTTTCTTTGCTTTTTTGTTATTCTGCTGGCCTTTAATAAACCTGACGTTGGAATGCGCCAACGCGGGTTTCAGCACTTTAGCGTTATAAGGCATATATAGGCTTCGCAATGGGAAGTGTGTCACTTATTAAAGCAATTCTACATAAGCACGTTACTATAGGCTTCCTTGTGAAATGAGGCCAAGCATTTTAAAACCCCATAACTGGTCCGCAGTACTTATGCTATCTTTGCGTCTTCAGGTAGTGCTTCCTTAAGTTACAGACGAAAAGTATAGTTCTTGTTTTGTTACTGTTTACTATGAGAGTTTTTATATGCTAGCACCACAATGTTCGATAGAAGAATTTTTTACCATCAATACAAACTAAGAGCTTAGAAACCTTGTTAGTAATATCGACGTACCATCCCGAGGCACAGTAAATTTATACCTCAGCGAACATCTCTGTACATATTATACAATTAAGCTTTCGCAATCTACCACCATAAGGCAAATTTTACAAAGGATGCGCCATTTCCTTGATAACACTATTAACAAACAGTTTCCATGTGCAATTCACATGTTTCTTAATCGAAAGCTTCCGAAATAGAAAAAAATATTCAAGATTCAGTTCACCAACACCAACATCACCTTTTTCTGCATTAGTAGGCAGACCCGTTCTCAATACTTTTCGAAACACGTTTCTTGGATTCTATAGTGAATCACAATTTTTGTCACACAAAACGAACCATCTTAGAATACTTTTTTTACTCTTATATACCACAGAATTGGAATTCAGATATAAATGCAATAAAGGAGCTTTATTATGTAAAAGCATAAAAATAAAGCAAATCTCACTACGAATGGTTCTCTACCATTGCCTTGCAGATGTGGCAAGCGTTGCTGCGACATTTACTACTGCGTTGGAACGGAACCAGAAAAAATCATGAGTACAGTGGAGGTTCCTTTGTGCAGCTGCTATATTTGCTTGTATTATACGGAATCATTCCTGGCTCAAGGTAATCGCGCATCCGAAACTGATAGTCGTAATTTCACTGCACGGCCAGCAGAGCCAGTATTGTGCCAAAGCTTGTATTTCCGGTAACAGAAGTGCCACAGGCATTAATATTTTGATTTTCAACAGTGCGATTTGTCGAAATACATACTACATATGTAACATACATGCATACATAGGTATAACACATACATACGCTTAATATGTACACATTAAAATGAAGGCTTACTGTGATGTTATCTCTTACGGTTTCAATCTGTGGCCCTCAACTATGTGTGAATACACGCACACTTCGAGCTCAGTGTAGAGCAGCAGAAAACGGATGATAAAGATAGTGAACACAGTGAGATAGGAATGTGGAAAAGGCTACCGCCGAGACAAAGAAAGAACAGGAATGCAGTTGGCGAAGCAGCCAGCTTCCAGACAGGTACCATTGTGCCGTTGACTTCATCGTTAAGTTAAGTGGGGAGAACGTCTAACAATGCAAATATTGAAACCTCCCCGATTTATGAAGGAGGTCTATCTTCGATGGCTAAGAGATGTCTTGGAGTACCAGCAAACGTGTCTAAAATATATTCCTCAATGTGGGGGAAAAGGCGAAACACCTTACGAGCTGCAATGAAGCTGAACACTTAAAAGTATTGCGAATATCAGTTTACTTTTTATGCCCAGCACAGAACATAACAAAATTCCCGAACTACCGAGAACCTCGAGCTGTTTCCGTAAAAATTAGCATAACTGCGAAAAGGACTTTCGTCGCGGCTGCTTTTTGCCTAACTACTTTAATAGGCCAGCTGTTTCCGTAATGAGCATTAATCTTGCCCAATGCATTTGCAGACGTATTCACAGCCCTCACGTATTTTAAACCCCGTGTAACTGTTTTAAAAATGTTTAAACAACTCCAATGTTTCTAAAATGGGGTCTAAGTACAGTTCCTGTCAATGGACTGTTGACATCTAATTGACCTTGAAAGAAATGTACTCGTTTTCTCTACTATGTGTACAACAAGCTCGGAAACATTTTCTTCCTTTGTAGTTGCTCCTCAAATCGTAGGAAATACATTCATGCTTAACTCGCCTCAACCGGCAGTATGGTACTTTTGGAGAGCCTCGTTTTAGTTTCACTGACAAATGCATTGCGTCGCCACTTGAAGAAAGAAAAGCAGAAAAAAACGGAGGCCCCAATAAGCCACTGCATTTGCGACAAAATGAAGAGCAGAACACTCTGTGGGGGAATACTATGCAACCAAATGGCTGGGCCAGAAAGAAACGGTGATTTCCTTATCGCACCTCCAGAATTTTATTCTGACAATATCAATTAGAGAAACACTTAAGTCTAAGTGGAACTAGCCTGGCGCAAAATACCTAGGCAAACGTTCACACGTAGAATTGAAATGCGACCTTGTGGTTTTCCTGCGTACAGGCTTTCTCTGGAGTTCATTTCTTGTTTTGCCCCCTCATTGAATATAACGCCACTAATCTGGTGCAGCAAAAATGTTTCACGCAGGATTGATGTGGTGCACTTTCTGTGTGTAATTATTATGCTGCCGGGTTGAAACTCACATTCCCGTCTCAGGTCTTGGGTTGAAGCCGGCCTGAATACACGCGACACCCTTTGTTTCAAAACGTCGGCTGGCTTTCTTTTTAAAACTGCGTCTTTCATTTGTAAATAATATATTCTTTACTAACATACAATCTTCAACACATTACATCACTCACCTTCATCAGATGTTCCGTTTGACGGAATCTTCTGAACAAAACGCCAACATAATTAAATGATTAGATGTGTTACGCGGGAGCGCAGTATTGTTCCAGCGGGGCCGCTGTGTTTTAGTAAATGGTAGGTCCACGCTGGAAATTTTGGTATTCGAAGCCGAGAAATTACAAACACTACTGGCAAGCTATACTTTGTAAATCTCGAAGCACTGTCCTGTACCTCCAACTCCATAGAATGTTGCTTCTGTGAGTTATTTAGTTAGGCCTGCCGAATGGACCTTGCTCGCCTAGGTAGGCAGAGCGTAAACTGGTTGTTCCGACAATGGCGCACGGATTTTGGTGCTGTTTGGTTGTGACGTCACTTCCGGTCGTACCGTTACAGCAGGCGGGCTAGCCATTCTTTGGTGTGCAGTTTATGGCTGCTTCGGCGCATTAAACGCTCCTACTTAACTGTGGGGGTTATTTCAGCGTTAGGAGGTTTCCAGAGAGAGAACCTTCACATGAACGCGTACACGTTCGTGAGCCCCGTTTTTTGCTTTACTACCAGCTTTGGGATAATTTACAGTAGGTCTACAGATTTGTGTACAAAGAGTAAATTTAACCCCCTTTACAGTCTCATCCCGCGTTTCCCCAGTACATCCAGTGTGCTCGCCATAGTTGCTTCCGATCAAGTTTTATCGAGGATGGACACGGGCCGTGATGAGGAGAGGGGTTTTGGCAAAAATTACGCTAGTGCTGTTGTTGCAGTGCCACGCATATGTAAAACTATTCACAAGTTTCCATCCTGTAATTGACAGTGAGACCACCTTAGATTTCTCCACATCATACACCCCACAATGTTTCCAGCAACATGTCAAAGCTGCAGCGAACATGCAACACTGTACCATACCATATGGGTTTGGAAGAACACGTCAGCGACACTCATTATTCGCGCCACCGCCCTCGAGCAGAGCGAGGCCACGCTGTGCAGCCCGAACCCTGAGGACCAGCGAAAGTTGAGGTACCGGGCAGGTAGGACAAGAGCCACCGCATGGGCCCTGGGACTAGGGCTTCTCTCGCTTCGGAGAGTGTACCTTCTATTGCTATACATGCTTTGCCATCATCACCAACACTGAAATAGTTCATCCGAAAACAAAAACATCGTAAACGAAGAGAAAAAAGGAAAGCTGTCTGCTGGTGAGGTGCAGCAGTAAACTCGTAGGAGAATATTCCAAGGCGTGTATTCAGTACATACACCTTCACGGGAGGATTAACCGAAGGATGTAGTCCGACACATAGGGTACTGTATGTATTTGAGTGATGTGTTGTATTGAGATGTTAAAACGACATTTATTCATGCCTTTTACCAATAAAACAAAGTACATCATCTGCACCCTGCGACATAGTTTATTGCGTCCTCCCTAAAAGCGTACTGTGCACGAGCCATCTTTTCGAAGATTCCCCTGTGGTCCTTCAGGATGTCATTGAGCCGCCGTTAAGGACGCATTAGACATGCCCATTACGGCAGGGGGGGAAGAATATCTGAGCACTCGCTGAAGCACTTTTCCAGCAAAGCTGTATACTACAGCAAGGACCCTTTGCCTGAAGCAGAGTTTTCAAACTCATTTTTTGAAAAAAATACTGGAAAGTTTGAGCATCAAAATAACTGGAGGAAATCACCTTACTACCCCACCATTGTTCGTCTAGGCCCAACAGCCCTACCAAATAAGGAGGTATTCATTTTTCCTTACCTAGAGGAGTAAAGGAAATGCCAATAGGCGTCTGAGGGAATTTTTTAAGGTTGTTTGAAGAAGGCGCCCAAACACATGACGTCACAGTAGTCGAGAAAAAAAATTTAGTGCCCTTTCACTGTGTGAAGAAGGGAAACATGTGAAGCTGGGCGCAGTCCTTTGAGTGCCCGAAAAAAAACGTTTCTGTGTAATTTGCAATTGCACACACTTCCTAGTTAACTAGCTGAAGGAGTCTTGGAAAGCACACGAACTTTACTCAAGCAAAGAAACACAGGGCTCCCTCTATCACGCATCGTAGGCATCTTTCTGTCTCTGTAACACGCCTAACCATTACGCTCCACCAAGCAGGACGCCAGCCAAACCGCAATGGGTCGTTTGACGTTAAAGTTTAAACCTCCCACCAACCCCCGCGATGGCTCAGTGGCGAAGGCGTTGCGCTGCCGAGAACACGGTCGCGGGTTCGATTTCTGGCTGCGGTGGCTGCTTATGTGATCTAGGCGAAAAGCAAGAACGCCCGTGTGTACTAGATTTCAGCGATCGTTAAAGATCCCCGGGTGATGAAAATTAATTCGCAGTCCTCCACTACGGCGCGCCTCATCGCCTGCGTTACGTTGCCGCGTTCAACCCTACAATCAATCAATCAATTAATCAAAAATAATCAATCAATCATTCAATCAATCAACCAACCAACCAACCAATAAATATATAAATAAATAAATAAATAAATAAATAAATAAATAAATAAATAAATAAATAAATAAATAAATAAAAGACTCAAACAACCAATCAATCCTCCCACCAGCACAACACTCATAACATCAATGCAGACGTAGAGACTACAGTTGCGCATGCACGCCTCTCCCCCCTTTTAACTTCCCACCCGGGCACGCATCAACCGGCCACCAGTGATGCGCGCATGTCTGAAATGAAAGACACTAGGGAAAGACCCGCAGTGTAAGCTCTTCAAGCTAAGCAGGAAATATCGCCTCGCGTCGGCGATCCAAGCGAGCCGGTTTATGTTCATTCTGCAGGAATTAGCATCTACTCAGCGAGCTGTAACTTGCAGCGGCCACGGCAGTGGCAGCAGCTGACAGCTGTTGTTGCGTGCATTCGCGCTGCTGTGCAGTGTGACGCTCCCTCAATTCTCGCAATGTTTCCTCCGAGAAAACGGCATTGGCACGTCCCATAGCAAGTTAAATACGGCAAACACTTGAGCTCTGTAGTATCTGCCAAGCATATCCGTTTCCTTATCTCTTAAGAGCCATGTTACTGACACTTCAACCCACACGCCCAAATTCAAAACGCTCTACCATGGAGGACAATTGACAGGTCGAATTCAGCCATGTGATTTCCATGTTTCAATCTCCCGGAGCACGAAGGGCATGTCAAGGGTACGTGCATGAAACCTAGCTGCGTGTGGCCTCCTCCCCCTCCTGCCGTTAACCTGTTAACGCATAAACCGGCAATCCCATATGTATTACCAACTAGCCCAGTTGTCACTTCTACCACGGAGGTTGCCGATCACGAGAATCACGTACTCTGCAGTGCCCGTGGCTGCGTGCTAAACACTGCCTTGGTGAAGCAGTTGGGGCTGAAAGTGGACACGGTTGATAAACTATGACCCTCTCTGGCTAGGGGAAGTAACGAGCCCCCGTTATCCAGCGTGTGAGGAAGCCAAGGCCGGGGGTGGTAACGCGCCCCTGTAATCCAGAGTAGGAGGATGCCGGAAGGTCAACGTCGCTAACTATTGCGCTCACGTGTACAGTTGGTCTACAGGCCGGGGCGGAGTGAACCCTGTAACCCACAATGCGAGAGGGGGCCTAAATGCGAACCGGTCGCTGGCTGAGGGATGTGAGGGTCCCATGTAACCGTAGTCTCCTAGGCTGGCGGTTCAGTATGTATTTGAGGCTGGGAGCGTCGCAACTCCTGTAGCTCACAACGCATCAGGGGGCCAAAATACGGGCCGGTCCGCCACGCCAAGGAAAATGGATGAGCCCTTGTAACCTGAACTCTCGGGGCAAGAGCGCAAAGTTATACCAGTCCAAGCATTGACCGGTCCTGGTAATTATGACTACTGTTGGCTAGGGGATCGAGCCCACTGCCGGAGGTAGTAATGCGCCCGTGTCATCCAGCGTGAGAGGAGGCCTGGAGTTCAATGTTACCATCAAATACTGCACTCATCCGTACAGTCCATGGGTAAAGGCTGCGGGTGGTGCAACCTCTGTAGCCTACAAACTGATATGGGAACAAGTGTGGACTGGTCGCTGGCAGAAGGAGCTAACAAACCCTTGTAAACTAATGTCTCAGGGGAGAAGTGCTACAGTCCATGAGGCCGGGAGCGCACCGTCCTCTGTAACCCACAACGTGAGAGGGGGCCGGTATGCGATTGGTATGCTACGCAGACGGACTTGGACGAGCCGTCGTGACTTGAAGTCTCAGGGGCGAGAGTGCATAATTTCTTCTCAGGACCATCGACCGCGTACCGTGAGTAAACTGCGGCAGCAGATGCGGGGGTTTGGGAGGAACTACGTACGCTTCCAGCCCCCAATTAGGCTAGCTTTCCTGTGTCCGATGGTCGGGGCAAAGTTCACAAGCCCTAAGGGTGAGCGGTTAACCCGTGCAGGGGACGCAATATTGATTGACAATATTGGCACAGTCTGATGCCCTCTCTGAGTACAACTCAGTCCTGAAAAGGAGTCGGATATCATGCATCAGATCAAAAGGTAGCTCTCCCCATTCCCTTTTTATTTCCCATACCCCCTTCCCCTCTCCAGCTTCCCTTTCCATCATCCCATCCCTTCCTGCTACTTCCCAGGTGAGATCAGGGGAGTCTCCCGGGGCCCGCTCTCATGGCTGAGGTGTCGCTTAGTAGCATTTTCCCACTTTATTTTATTTTCACCTCGGGGTGATTCAAACCTATCTTCCCGTTTGGCCTATTCATTTACTTTACAATTTGCAAAGGCTGGTTACACGTAAGTGGTACCCACTGAGGCAGTCTATTTTGCAATTCTTTTCGAAGCCTCAATCCTTTTCGAAGACACAGACCATAGTAAACATAGTCATTTACATGCAGGCTCCCTACGATAGCTCTCAAACACATTTTTGTATTACTTTACCCTGAAAAATATTAACGAATTGTGGTCAGTAAGCGCCTCCACTTCCCAGCAATGTACCCACGAAATACCCGGAGCAAGATGACAATTTTATACACGTGAGATAACCGAAAGCTAGACCAAACGTTTTAGACCATCCTTGGTCATCCTGACACTAGAACGCAGTATTCTTGCTAGGCCAACCATAAATCTGTATATTACGGCTAATGCCTGGCTTGTATACACCCCAGCAATTACTAGTCCCACAGCCATCTCCAAAAAAATTAAACCCTGTGCCAACCAGTGGGAAGTCTGCTGAATCGGAGCTGTGTTTTCCTTGTGTCGGCTTCAGCATGAGGGGGCGCTCGCCTGAGAACTGCAGCACCGTCGCCACGCAACTTATACGGTCTGCGCAGAGGGATCGGCACCAAAACGTGGGCGGCGGGAGGCACATTTACTCTCACTCCCCAAGATGAAAAGATTAGTATTCGCCTCGGCGAAACAACTTACACCTCTTTTGGTGAGTCCGGGAACCATAGGCCGCTCAACCTTTCCTGGCCCACTACCTGCGGGAGACTTATGAGCAGGCTCGATCTACAAAAGCCTCCCTGTGAAAAGCCGCAATAGACGCGAAGACTATATTAAGAGAAATGTGTTCTGCGGCGATGAGACAAACCAGTGTCGCATTGGACTGGCGATAAAATAATCATTACGATTTCATCTGAGCGCGAAAGGAAAAGTGAAATTTTGGATCACGCAGTTAACAGTTCTCTCTAGATCAACAGGGAAATCACTAATCCCTGCCTGGAAAAGGTATGCTTCGTGCTTGTAGCCCAAATTTCAATTCGTTGTCTTGGATTGCGTCTCTACTGGTTTCTCTACAGATTATCCTAGGCTGAAATTTTCTTGTTTTTATTTGCTTGAAATGCTCAATTAAAAGCACGCAGTCATTCTACAGTGGTTGGGAGGCGTTTGAGGCAACAACCTGTCCTACGCAGCTCAGTGTTCAACGCACATTACACGATATATCAATCCTTTTACGTCGACCCGTGCTATGCCGCATTCATGTTTACACTGGACTGAACGTCGTGCTGAAGGTTTTCTACTTCGCTAGTACACTTGACCGCGTTAGCTCCGTCGTCACCTCCTTCACAGTGACGAAACCATAAAATTAAGAACACTTATTCTCAGCCACACGTTCATATTTCGGCCCACTTCGATTAGTAAGCTGTTCATTTGAACATTAAAATCCTTCGCACGGACCCGAGTAGGTCGCCTCCAGAGACAAGGTTATCGTCACCGCTGGGGTACGTGCTGGAAATGTTGGCGACAAACTGGGAAATTACAAGCATTGCCGGCAGGATGTATGGTCTAACTCTTTCTACACCGAGAATTAGCGCCCTAAACTTCAAACGTTGATTTAGCGGCGTTAATTTGCTAAGCCAGCAGGCAGGACCTTGCTCGCCCGATCGGGCGAAACATGCATCTAGGACTACGAAACTCCAACTGCCAGATGAGCGATCTTCGCACAATACTGCAGTAACGTCACTTCGAGAAGTTTTTCCTGACTAGGAGTAGGCCATTGTTTGCTACGGTATTTGCGAATGCTTGTGATAATCAAAAAAGGCTACCTTACGTAGACTGTTGGACTTGGCGTTCGGAACTTTCCAGAAAGGCATTCCGATCAAGAGCATATTCATGGGCATGGGCCTATGTTTTGTTATCCTGACGGACGTCCTTCTGCCAAATTCTTTTCTGCTGCAGATTTCTGCTGTCTCTTCGTATTGGCTTCACACGCAATTTGCTATTGCGTGTAGTGCCACCTGTGACGTAGGCGCGTGCAGAGATTTTCTGCTATGCTCCAGGTTGGCAGAGGATGAGCCGAAACGACGAACAGGCCACCAGTTCTTGTAATATGGCGCTGCTACATCAGCGGAGTGTAGTAGCGGATTGAAAAGATTTAGTCGTGACACTTCTATGAAGATGGAAGAACAGCACTGGGGCGTTCATTATAACCGCACTCAGTTATGTATCGTAACATACCGTAATGAACGAAAAGAACACATACACCTAACTTCTATAAATAAACGCCGAATACTAGTTCTTACATATTTTTGTTTCTTGATAGCGTAGATTGCACAGAGGTACAGCCGTATTCTGTAACCACCACCCAGCGTATTCAGCTATTTATTGAAAGGAAATCGGAATTTTGTGACATTTACCACTTCCCTGGGAATAATGCATGACAAGTAAATCAAATACGGCGTATTGATAGTAAATAAAGCTTATCCTTTTATTACAATTTCTGTAGGGTACCCACTTTAGATGGATAATTAGAACGTATTTTCCACTCGGTCTAGACGGATCGCGTGCAATTCTTTGTCGACGCGTCGCTATAGACGCTCGCTGTATTCCAAGAAACAAGGGCAAGGCAGCTTCACTGAAAAAAGAACAAAATAATGAGGTGGAATCGTGTAATACAGTAAAGCCAACCGGAGAATCCTCGTAAAGAGACATAAGACCACATGACGAAAGAAAAAAAATGGGTGTTGATGGGCGTGAGGACCGTACTCGGAAACCTGATGTGCGCCTGGTTTATTCGCACGGAGTCCGCGGCCACCTCCGATACACTTTAGGGAGCATTGATTGCAGCAAATGTGTTGCATATTATGTATTCAGACTAAAGCGGTACATGCCACCTGCCGTGCAAAAACACAAAAATTTGAGAACTTCAGAGATTTGTTTACTAATTATTAGCATTCTTACGCCGCTTGTCCAGAGCGAGTGTTCTTTACAGCGAATGATGACTTTGAATAGTCAAGACGTTGGGCTATCTTGTTCCTTCGAATGATTTTGTGTCTCTTTGTCATTTATGTAAATTTCTGTCATTATAGTGATGAAGTGACTTTGTTTCGCTAACTAAGTTTTTTTGTTAAGATTCAAGCTTTACTGCAGATTTGGGCCGTTTACATATTTTTTATTCGATTTTCAAAGGTTCTTTAAAGGGGCCATGCGAGACAAAATACAGGTTTCTTTTATTCGAAAGATTTACACTTTTATAGGGCCCTAAGCGCCCGTTCGGCCGCAAACGATGATTTATTCCTTGAGAAATTGAATGGCTTAAGTGAAAATTTCTATTCTCCCCCTAAATTCTGTGTTTTCGTTCGTCAACTCTGACGTTTTCAGAGCGTGGACTGAAAACTAAATATTGCCTGCTGAACAGGGCTGCACCCACCTGACAGGCGCACGTTTGATCACGGCCTCCGCGATCGGCTTCCGGCGGCGCGCCGTTGCTCCGGCCGTCCCAATCGCCCGGAGAGAGCGTAATTCCGAAGAGGCCGTTTTGCCGTTTTCCGCCGCACCGCGGCGCGCGGAGCCGATGGTTGAAACGAAATGCGTGTATGCTGCAGCGCTCCTCGAAATGGCGTTTAGTCAGCTTTCGCGCGTTGTATCGGAATAAAAACAAAGTATACCTGATGTCATGGATGCAAAACGACTCATAGAACCTGAAAATGCATTTATTTTAGGTAGGATTGCAGCTATACGACTTCTTTAATTTGTGCCGCATGACGCCCTCGACACACGGACAATATTCGCTGCTGCCAATAGAAAATTTCTGGCGCCTAAATAAAGTTCAGTTCGCTTTATAACGTACTTAACGCGTTATAACCGAATGACGTACTTTATATATCTGCATGGTTCAATGCAGTTCATTAGAGCGTCATACCCGTGACGAATTGTTGTGCTTTTATCTAGCTTTTGAATTAATGGCTGTTGGGTAGAAGGACCCATCCCATTTTTAGGATTAACACGTTTAAGGAGTGTTACCCTGCGCGATAGCCTCAAGGATGCGGCAATCTGTTTTACACATGCGCGTTAAGCAAGTTACGGTTTCAATTTCAGTCGCAACAAATAAAAAACTTGAAGTCAGATGTACCCCAATTTTATTGTATCTTTAAACCAAATTCGGTGGCCACAGGCAAGCCCAAAAAGAAGCTGCAGCTGTTTTCAAAGAGGCCCGGTTCTTCCTCCATGACATAGACTAGTCCGTATGAAAAAAAAAAATGCTGGCGACAAGAGTGTTTGCAAGATCATTTTAGTTTGACAGCACACCTACATAAAACTCCTCCTAAGATTTTCTGCGTTGTGGGGTGCAACCGAATGCCTGTAAAGCTGCTTTCTTGGATAGTGACAGTGCACCTTTTATTTAGAGAAAACTGAATAAAGAATTATGAATCTTACCATCGTAAACGGCGGCTAATTGTCTTAGCTGAGTTGCATGCCGCAAAAAAACGAATATAATTAAAATCTTGTAGTAAATTAAAAAGCATGAGCGCAAGAACATAATCAGTAGGTTGCATAGCAGGTGTACCTGAACGAGGTATCAAACAAAAATATATAAATTGTCAATTTCTAAAAATAACTGGCAAAATTCAAACACGGCCGTCATATAAAAATGCAATGACTGCTCTCGATTGTTGTCTATAACCCACCCTATGCGGGAAAAAAGATAACGGCTGTTCCAACAAGCAAGCACCGGATGAATCTGTCGCCGAAAAGTTTCCGCACCCAAATGTCCGCGCACCGAAATGTCCGCACCGAAACGTCCTGCTCCGAAATGTCCTGCACCGATCAAATCAAGCCCAACAAGCAAAACGCGATTAACTTTTCGCCGTGAAGGGACATATCTTGGTTTCCGGGCTATTCCTCGAAGCTTCTGAGACAAGCGGACTTCATGACCTGATCGTTTGGTTGGTCAGCTCAGCAAAATAAAGCTTCAACACAGTTACGCGATTCCGGCAGCGAAAACACGCAGCAACTCAGGCCCCGCAAAGCCGTGGAGAGGAGTGGGTGCAAGCTGCCAAACCATCGGCTAACACCGCCACCCCGCGGCGCGTTGCGGAGTAAGCCAAATTACAGGTTTTTGCTGGGGGACGCGCCGAATGGGACGGCCGGAGCAACGGCGCGCCGCCGGCAGCCGATCACGGAGGCCATGGTTTGATTATCGTGTTTATCTCCCATATTCGTAGATGGCGCTGCCATACTGCTGAAGGGGCAGTCTTGGGTAACCGTGTTTATCACCAACATTCATAGTGGGCGTGCAATAGTGCTAAAGTGCCAGTGTTCGCACTGTCCTTCTGGCTGGACTTCTACACCGGACGTAATTTTATCACGGCTCACACTAATCGTTTCCTAAAAGTTAAGCTATGATTCTAGAAACATGGTCACGTCAGCGGTGGCGCACCTTGTTTCAGGTTTGTCTCCGTGTTTGGGCAATTCCAGCGAGTCCGATGGCTGTGTTGGCGATCAGACGGCAGAGTGTCGCACTAACTGCTTCAGTGTTTGCGTGTGCGTTCATAACTTTATTTGTTCGCCCACAGTTCTTACTGCTAGAAAAATATTGTGCCCCACATTTAAGTGGAAACAGGTTGTTCGGCAAGCATATAAGCCCTGGCTAATTTGCGTTTGCTTTTTCGAGCCTCAACAAATCGCACAGAAGGGCTTTGACACCACAATGAATCTTGCGGAAAATGAGCTAGTCAGGGGCATGGTCGTTTCCATTTTTGCTAATTATGAAGCTTATTTGAGCGAAGTCTTTGTTAACAGTGGTGTGGGTGTGAATTTTATTAGGCAATCTTTCGAATGAAACAGACGTGTTTCGTATGCGTGGCCCCCAAAGGACCTTTTTGTTCAGTCATAGGTGTATGGGAAATATATCAGATGCAGGATTTTATTTTTTCAGGTCTTTTTTGTGTAAAGTAGCTTTTGGATATTGTATTTTTTTATTTTGCATAGTTCTGTCAGGTCGTTGATGGAGTAGAAAAGTATCTCCATTTGGGCAGATTTGAGATGTAGCTGGCCGTTGCATCGATTGGTTTCGGCAAACACGCTATGGTACCTCGTTCAGTCTAGCGATGAAGTGCTCAAGGGCTGTTAAGGCTCCTTTATAACCTTGTTATATTTTCGAGCGATGATATCTGCTTACGTTTCAAGAACTATGATTTCGATTGCTACACCTCTGCATAAAAAGAAAAAAGAACCAAAAGCCCCCTGCGTAAAAATAAGTGGTTAAACATTAAAGGTGTACTTCGGGGCATCTCAATTTTGCAAACATTCCTATTGTTACACGGTCCCCTATTTTTAATTCGTACTGTTAATGTTCTTTTGTGGATTTTTGGCTTATTATTTGGGTTTTGGGGGCGATGTCTCACATGGACGTTTCTGTTTTTGTGAAACCAGTTTTGTAAAAAAATATTTTTTTCAATTTTCGGCTTTCCAAAATTGTGCCTCGCCAATTATCTCATTTTATGCCATTATAACTATAAAATTGTTACTTTGGCCCAATCTGTATTTTGGTCGAAATGTAGGGCGCGTCACGATTCGGATTTTCCGCCATTTCTCATTCCTATTTGAGCGTTTTTTCGCGCAATTTTTTTCCCGCTTCCGTTCTGGGGGCATATTTTTTTATTTTGTCAGATCATCTTTGTAAGCATTTTATCGTTTGCTATTTTCTCATATTCTGGCTATCAGAAATTCTGTCAACTAAATGCGTCACTTCTGCCAAATATGCATTTTTGTAGAAACCGAACCTTGCTTCGGGGTTATTGGCAAATAATACTATTCATTAAAGCAAACCGCTGTAATGGCTTCCGCATACTTCCCATGCAACGAAACGCGCCGTGTGGACGAGTGAATGAAACGGCTTCCTGAACGGCGAGCGCCACCTTTGGTGGGTCTCCCTGTGGGAGTTTCCCTTAGTTTAGAGAACCGGTTGGGGCTTACAGTCCATTTGGCACGGCCAGTATACGCTCGATGTCCTCGGTCGCAATATAGTACCTCTATATCTAGTAGCACGAGAGTTACGCGTCTGGTTACACAGGCCGGGGGTTCCTGGATGCGACAGGAAATCCCGCTTTCAGTGTGCACACAACAACCCATTTTCAGTCCCTTCTGGTCGTGTGAGCGGGGACGATTGCGATAGCGGCGGCTGATCTGCCTTTATGCAGCCGACTATCCCTGTAACTTCGCGTCCCTGCACTTGCTTGCACGCAGAAGGGCCATCCACTGCCAACCGCTGCAACTCGCCCGACTTTCCGACTGCGGCTCCGACATGCGTGACTGGAGGACAACTTTGGAACTCAAGATGGCGGACAGACAGGCAACTGTGTTCCCCTGGTGGAGCTATGTAGAGGAACGCTAGGTCTTGCTGGTCAGCAGCTCGAGCCACTGCTGATCTGTTATGTTAGAGATTGCGGGCAAGTTTGCGTGTTTGGTTGTAGCTATTATCTTCGAGAGAGCGCCTAGCTGTGGGCAGATTTGAGATGTAGCTGGCCGTTGCATCGATTGGTTTCGGCAAACACGCTATGGTACCTTGTTCAGTCTAGCGATGAAGTGCTCAAGGGCTGTTAAGGCTCCTTTATAACCTTGTTATATTTTCGAGCGATGATATCTGCTTACGTTTCAAGAAATATGATTTCGATTGCTACACCTCTGCATAAAAAGAAAAAAGAAACAAAAGCCCCCTGCGTAAAAATAAGTGGTTAGGACGCGAAGCTCCGTTAGTGAAATCTCAGCCGATGCGAAAGCCAAAAATCTACTCTCCCCAACTGCAAAACGGAAACAGTTGATAAAAAACCACAGCCCACTTCAATTAGGCAAAGTCAAAAGCCCAATCCTGGCCCTGTTTAGAGAATGTATTCATCATCATCACTTTCCTGCAGTCTGTTTGAAGTTGTCCCTACTGCACTGCATTTCATTGGCACATACGGTGCCATCAGTGAGGCATAAGAATCTTCGCTTTAATTTGCTCAAAGGCAGATAGCGAAATTATCGATTGGCAAGGGCCTCCTTGCGCAAAGGCTGTATCTGCAAGTGTCCGCTCTTGTGCTCCCGTTACCGCTCGCTTTACCCCTTCCTGCCGCAACTACAGCAAACACCACTGCTTTGTTTCAAAATCTCCGCCTACGGGATGGACGTCAGAAAATTTATTGAGGAGGCTCTTTCGATTTGCTCCCATCAGGCCGCCGAGTAGAAACAACAGCAATGACGCCTAGGTGCATATACAAGTTCTCGTGTTTCCAACCCACCATCTCCGGTCGCCACTCAAAGACGTTCCATCACACGCAAGATCAACAGCAATAAAAGCCAACCACATAACAGCAAACTCTCGGCGATGTTGATCAGACATCGGGAAGCCACTTTTAAATCCGTACTGTCTCCTACCCAGAATGGGACGCGAACCAATCACAATTGAACGCCTGTATGCCATTCTTTTGCTTTACTTTGCGGTTTTCTAGTTACCGCTCTTAACGACAACAAAGTTTGACCATCTGCGCATTGCGGCACTCCGCAGACGACGTGACAAACCGGGTCACTGAAGAAAATGAACACGCCCACTGTAAATTTGGTCAGTACCGCCACTGTACACAGAGCGTCGCCTCTATGCATTTTTACTTCAGATCCCTTGAATTTCCTCGCAGCTTCAGTAACATATCTGAACCGGAAGACACCCGCGCCTCACACATTTTTATGCGATAACTACGCAAACACGAACGAGAGATCCTACCAGTCCAGGACGAGAAATGTGGAATTATTGTCTAAAATGTCAGTCGCTCTTTGATGTTCGGTCTTCTCCAAGCGAACTCGGTTTGAAGAACAGAAAGACCAGTGAAAGAAACGCTTGCAGGTGTCCTTGGGACACCTCGTACACTATCACAACTCGGTAGTCATGAAAACCACAAAAAACAGCACCGAAGAAGCTGAAGAAAGGCCAATAATCTGCTAGTGGTTATTATGACGTAATCGCTCTACTCGAACTTGACAGCCTGTCTTTCATCGAGCCGCTCTCTGTCATATACTATATGGGTTCATCAGAAACTGCGGAAAAGACAACCGCATCGAGGGCTTTTCGATGCTATTGTGTGGAAACGTGGATGGAAAAGGTATGTGTTGGTCTGTTCTCTTTAAAGGGTGTTACCGTCGTGTAGGGAGAGTTGTGGAAGTGGTAATAAAAATTACTTGTTTGCTAACTGGCTTGCACAGGTAGATGGTTGCGTTTTGCAGGTCATTCACCTTATAGCTTTCATGGGTAAAAGCCAAGTATCACTGCACCTTCCTCGTCCGTAAAATCACACTTCTGTGTGACGTGATGCCTCAGCCGCCTTTCTTCCGGTATAAAAGTCATACAGCGAAGAGAAAACTATCTATTGCAACGCCTTGCAATAGACTTCCCAGTGTAGATATCAGCCTACTCCACAGTCGCGTTACCCTGTAGAACACATATACTGTTTTATAGTTTATTATTTATCGGGAGGCATCTCATTTCTGTGTAAATATGTTTGGCGTTAGTAAAAAGGTAATAAGAGAAATAAAGATATCCCTGTCACCAAATGCTTGCAACATCTCGCAATATATTCACCTTTTGAGAAAGTTAGAGTTCATGCAGTTGGTTCTGAATGTGTTGTCGAGATATTTCACCTCTGCCATTGGGCTATCATCAAAAGAAATCAAATCGCACCCATACATACACACACACACACACACACACACACACACACATATATATATATATATATATATATATATATATAGATATATATATAGATATATATATATATATATATAAATAACGGAAGCAGTAAAACTTTGAACATGGTAGAGAACACACGAGAAGAAAAATTCGTACAAGGTAGGCGCACGATTGTTGCCATTGTTTCAGCAGAGACTTGCCTTCGTCAGGGCAACCTCTCGACTCACTGGCACACTTTATGTAGGGGTAGGTCCCCAGGTGAGAGGGGAGAAGGAAAGAAAGAAGGGGAATAGATAAAGCGGATTGGTTTGGGAGTATGACGGGGGAGATATTGAGGCGGAAAGAAGGTTGTATAGTTTTAGCCGCGAAGTAGGTCAGAGGGAAGTCAGCCAGGGGTTCGTATCCCGAGAAATTCTTGGAGAGAAAGGATGAGAGGGTGTTTGTTGACCCACCGCGCGGCATACCTAAAGGTTCTAAAACTACCGGAAGCAGATCAGGTGGTGAGAGGGGTCCTTATCAGAAACTATCTGCAGCCTGAGGGAAAAAGGAAAGGTAGAGAAAGGGGTAATAACTAGGTCAAGAAAAAAAGAAGAAAAAGCAGGGAGGAAAACAGCATAAACACACACCCAAAAAAAGCAATAACTCCACAACTGGAATGTCACGTGTCGCCCGGAGCAACATTCCTGGAACAGCCCTGTCCTGAAACTTCAAGACAAGGCTGTTCCAGGAATGTTGCTGTGTGTTTGTGTGATTTTCCTCTTTGCTTTTCTTTTCTTCTTTTATACTTGACCGAGTTATTCCCCCCTTCTCTAGCTTTCCTTTTGACCTAAGGCTTGCAGATAGTTTCTGATAAGGACCCCTCTCACCCCCTGTTCTGCTACAGGCGGTTCTGAGATCCCTTAGGTATGCCGCGCGGTGGGTCAACAAATGCCCACTCATCCTATCTCTCCAAGAATTTCCCGGAATACAAACCTCGGGGGACTTCCCTCTGACCTACTTCGCGGCTCAAACTACACAACCTTCGCTCCCCCTCAACATCTCCCCCGACATACTCCCAAACCAATCCGCTTTCTCAATTCCACTTCCTTCTTTCCTTCTCTCCTCTCACCTGGGGACCTACCCCTATATAAAGCGTGCCAGCCGGGCGAGAGTTTGCCCTGACGAAGGCAAGTCTCTTCGCAGAAACGTTGGCAACAATCGTGCTTTTTTTTTCCTTTCCACTGGACGGGCACCCCTAACGAGTGGGTGTCCTCGTTTTAATTCGGGGAAGTCGATATACAACGCTGTGCAGAACATCGGCAAGAGCTATGGCAGCGCGTAAACCAAAGTAGGAACGCTGGTAGCCATGGTCCTCACCACCAAAACGTTATACGCCACAATGACCAGACCATTTACCTGACAAAGGCAGAAATACGCAGTCAGAATCTTTACACCGAGTCTTCATGTATTCACCGGCCACCAATGTCATGCGAAGACTTATGAACTGAATAGATTTTATTTATTTATTTATTTATACAGGTACCTACATCGCCCTCACGGGCATTATTGTAGATACGGCTAAATAGATTGTTTGTGCTCTTTGCTAATGAATGGTTGATGTCCGAGCTGCTTCCACTATCACGTAAGACGCCAACGTCAAAGGGCGCACTCGTTATTCGACCACTGCATCATGAATCCTCAAGGGGGAGTAAGGTTCTGCAAGAGAAAATGTGACATCTATCTGAAATGCAGCATCAAAAAGAATGAAAATAAAGCTTAATAGTTTTCTTTAAAATATCGCTGTTGAAAGAAAATTCTTGACCCGGCGACTTTTTTAAATGCGAATGCATTTCTTAGTCAAGCCATGTCAGGCGCCGTGCGGCGTCCACGCGCCCGCAGGTGTTATCTCTCCGCTCTCACCCCCTCTCCCATAGCAACAGCTGCAAAGCGCGCGCGCTCCACCTCTCCACTAGCAACCGGAGCAGGTGGTGCGGGCGGATCAGCGGCGAGTTAGTGGACAGGAGGAGCGCGCTCGGGCGTGTGAGGGCGCTCGCATCGCGGGAGCTCGCCGGAGCTCCCGCGTGTGTGGGAGAGTGTAGGCGAGGGTAGGCGCGGTGCTTCAGTGCTTCTCCTCTCGACGTTCGCCCCTCTCTCCCACGCCCGCATGCTTCTCAAAGACCCTTTGACTGTGCACATTACCGACCACAAGGCAGTGATCGTGGCCGTCAAGTACAACGACAACACAAACAGGTGTTAAATAAATGGTTACGCTACAAATCACCGTCTCCTCATTAATTATACATTCCGCGCACTGTCGCGCATAAAAATGCATTCTCATTTCCTCACGATTCCCTTCGGGGAGGTGGGGTGAATTTTTTTTCATCTGCAAAGTTTCTGACAAACGTCTATAATTTCACAGCGAACAGCCGCATTTCGGATGGATATCAACTTTTGCTCCTCCAGACACACTTGTTGCAACATCCTTGCAACATCCACAGTAGACCTGTTAAGTATGTTCCACCTATAACAACGCCCGCCTTAACGTACATAAATATTGCCGCGATCACTACAGCAGTGTTTCCTATCGATATTCCGGTAGCGCGAGTGGAGGTAATCTACAAAAAAGGAGAGGAGAATAACCTAGGAAGGTTCAGGCTAATTTCTATCCTCCCATTTTTTTTCAGAGGCTTGGAACGAATAATTTATCGCCATCTCCAAAATAATTTTTGAAAACATTCTGTAATAAACGACTACAAGTATGGGTTTACTGTATATAGATCAACCAAACATGCCTTATTAGACCAAAACGAATATATAGTAACTAATTTTGAACCGCGTCTACTAACTCTGGGTGTATTTATCTATTTTAGCAAAGCTTTTGATACGCTGAATCACGACGTTCTTTTTGCTAAACTCGAACATTTAGGCGTTCGCGGTCATTGTCTTAATATTATTAAATCATATCTGGGCTCTCGAGTTCAATATGTGACGATTAACTACTGCTATTCTGATCCTGTTCAAATCAAATGTGATGTACCCCAGGACAGTCTACTTGGGTCTTTATTATTCAATGTATATATAAATGACGTTTGTAAAGTGAGCAACCTAGCGAAATACGTTATTTATGCGGATGATACCAGCCGATTCTTCTCTTCAACGATATCACACCCATAACTACCGCAGCAAACAGTCGTATACTTATTAGATCAGTGGTCCCCGCGTAAATTCATTGACCGCAAACAAAGAGAAAAGTAAAGCTATGAACTGAAGCAAAACAGCGCGAAAAAACGAAGGACGAGGGAGAAAACACACACGAGCGCTGTGTGTACAGCGCTCGTGTGTGTGTTTTCCCTCGTCCTTCGTTTTTTCGCGCTGTTTTGCTTCAGTTCATAATGAACCAACTGGCCCCACTTCAGACATTAATTCAGTAAAGCTATGATATTTCACGCGAAAGGCACGTCAATACACTGTCTGGACCCACTCATATTATCTGGCACAGTTATACAGTTTGTAGAGTCAGTTACATCGCTGGTACAGTCGTAACGTCAGCACTGTCCTGGGATTCCCACATTAGTAAAACTTGCATCACGCTTTCTAGACTTGCCGGTATTCTCTGGCGTAACAGGCATATTCTCTAAGTTAAAACCAAACTCATCATCTACTATGCAATCTTTTATTCCTATCTAAGCTATTCTTTTCTCGTTAGGGGAAGCACCACTATAACAAATATTCAAAAACTTCAAATTTTGGAGAAAAAACTGTCCGGGCTTTTTTTAACGTTAAATACGATGCTCCGACTGCTACTTTATACATGCAACATACAATTATCCCTGTAAGCAAAATGTTTGACAACAAATTTCCGAATTTCTCAAACAAAATTTTTTTAAAGAAAATATTCTCTAAGGAAAGAAAGGAAATATCAATTTCTAAATAAAAGCACTGCGCTTGTCCCCTACAAAACACCTTATGCTAGCAGAACAACCACTACTTCTAGAATTCCGCAATGTCCAACGAACTACCGTATTGCTATGTTGAAATACATTTTGCCGAAACTCCTTAATAGTTCATTGCATGAAAAACTTTCGGGGGTGTCTTTTGCTGCGCTCCGAAAAACTTTTTAAGTATAATTTAGGCTCACGTATGTATATATGCCTTTGTATGTATGTATGTATGTATGTATGTATGTATGTATGTATGTATGTATGTATGTATGTATGTATGTATGTATGTATGTATGTATGTATGTATGTATGTATGTATGTATGTATGTATGTATGTATGTATGTATGTATGCATGTATGTATGTATGTACGTATGTATGGATGGATGTATGTATGTAAGTATGTATGTACGTACCTTGTATACATTTTGTATATGTATGTTTTTTATTTGAACTTCTGTACATGAATTCCTATATATAGTTTTCTATTGTGCCACATCCTATTCAAGTGTATGTAAAAGAGTGACTTTTCATTTATCTACATAAATTTCTGTTGTTAGTTTGTGTTCGCACTTGTTGTACAGGGCCACTGACATGGGTTCCACGGGGTGCCGAGGCTTGTCAAACGGTCTTTAGGACTGCTTTTTTCTTGCCGCCCTCAGTTTCTTGTTACCCCTGTAGCAGAAAACTGGAATAAAGTATGATCGATTGACTGCATATGGACTGAAGGTCAGGAGTGCGACTAGGTGGAGGAACGTGGAGGAGAGACGGTGTGGGAGTGGAACAGGTTGGCTGTGCAAGAAAAGGACTGTGTTAGGATGTGAGAAATATCAACTAAGGCGGAGTCGGTACCTCAGTGTGATTGGCCTGAACGGGAGTGTGCCGTGCCCGTACTTGGGGCCGCCATAACTGCGCTGAGACACAAAGCCTGGTCAGGCAATCATTGTTGAATCTTCTCGGTCGACAACCTCCTTGGAGCGTATTCTTGCACTGGAGGGGACACCCGAATTGGAACAGACTCTTTGCCCGAATTTTTATAAGGTTTTTTAAGCAAAGTGTCAGAATCTTTAACGTAGAGGGTTCGGCTCGGGTGGCGTCCTTGAGGCATTATCTTTGTGACAAGCTGCATAGTAATACGACAAGAAGGCGCAAATTCAAAAAATAACAGCAATACGGTGCGTACCGGTAATAGTGTTACGCTGTCTACTCACTGTCAGCAATGTCAAGTGGCCCAAGCAATTGACCAACAAATTTAAGGGAAGATGGTGACTGCGGAAGTCCGTAGCCCGCAAAATCGCGAGGGTAGGTAGTGCACAAGAACACGGGCCGTTGTTCGAATCTTGGTGTTTGGTGACCGCGGCGGCAATAACGTGCAATGTGTCCAATGCTTCCGCGAAAATAGCAGACAGGAGGTTCTATGCGAAACTCGGCCTGACCGTCTCTGTACTCGAGTGTAGGGCGTCCGACATAGATTGGGTCCTTGGACAGGTATGGAGGGTCGAGGTGCTCATTACGTCTTCTCCTATCCCGGTCCACGTGAGGTGACAGCTACCGGGGATCCCGGAGCGTCATTGAGTTGAAACGGGTGTTCCTGGTTGGGAAAGCGTTCAAGGGCTCTTCTTGCATTGCACCGCCATCGCACTCGTCCTCAGGCCGCTGAGTCAACTCTGCGAACCGTACGAGTTCTTCTCGCAAGATACGACGCACAATCTTTCCGAGGTAAGCGGACGCGGCCACATCAACTGCCGCGGCCATGGTGACATTAGCAAGACGTCCAAACATGGTCGTAACAGCACGAAACCTCTACGTCAAGGCCACTTGGCCAACTGCACCCGGAAAACCCACCGCACTATCCACTCGAGAGAGTTCGTATCGACCTATTTGGTCCATTTCCACGTTCAGCGCAGGGTAACCGTTGGCTAATCTATTGCGTGGACTACCTTTCCCGTTACAAAGAGACAGATATGCTCCAATCAGCTACTGCCACCGAGGTCCCAAACTTTCTTTTGCACCGTGTTCTCCTCCGCCATGGCCTGCTTCGCGTCATCATCAGCGACCGTGGGCCCCAATTCACCGCTGATGTTGTCGAAGAACTGCTCCGACAATCTTTCTCGCAGCTTCGTCACTCAACCCCTTGCTATCCGCAAACGAACGGCCTCACTGAGCGCACCAATCGGACTCTTACGATCATGATAGCTATGTAAATCGGTTCCAAACACAAAACCTGGGATGCCATCTTGGCCTTCATTACATAGGCGTATAATACCCCCCGCCACGACAGGACAGGATACAGCCTTTTCTACCTCCTTTATGCGCGTCCGCCGTCGAGAACTTTGGAAACGATTTGTGCATTTTCTCTGAACGATGACCGCACCGTAGCCAAGACTCTCTGCCTCGCTGAAGAAGCCGGTCGAATCGCTAGGTTACCTACACTGGCCACGCAAGTCCGGTTGAAGTTGCGCTACGACAGCTGACACCGACACATGTCGTTGAGAAGAGGGGATTCTGTGTGGCTTTGGACCCCCCTCCGCCAAATCGGTCTGTGTGAGAAGCTTCTGGAACACTACAAAGGGCCATGTGTGGTTCTCAATCGTACCAGCTATGTGAACTACGTCATCTCACGGCTCATTAGAAATGGCAGATGGAGCATCAAGTCTCAAACAGTTCCCGTCGCCCGACGTAAACCCTAGTACTCACGCGGCATGCCTTGAGAGGCCCGGTGGGCAACATTTCCACCGGGGGAAATGTTGCGCTGTCTACTCACGGTCTGCAAGGTCAAGTGACCCAACAAATTGAGCAACAAATTTAAGGGAAGATGCTGGCAAGGTAGAGGAAGACGAGGTTGCTATCGTTAAGGCTGCAGTCAGACATACTGATTTACCCCTTGTTTACTTTGCATTAAACCGTCGTTCCCCGCACGGAACAAAATCAGGATAGGGAAAATCGAGATTTACAAATTCAAGAGCACATACGGATGCTTTATTTCAGACCAACCCGAAAATATTTTTGAAAGACTTGCCAAGAAGGAATTCACGGACTGGCGTGAGCAATTTATTTATTTATTTATTTTATTTATTTACTTCTTATTATTTATTTCTTTATTTACTTTTCAAGATACCCTAATGGCCCCAGGGGCATTACTGAGGGGAGTGGTACATAAGCAGTACAACGCAAATAAAAAATGACGAACATAAGACAACTTGGCAACGCGTGTACAAGGCAAAGAAAAAAAGATAGTATTGCAGCCAAAAATGTGTAATCGTGTTCATCGTCGTAATGAAACACGTCCCACAAACTAATAGGACATGACAATGACAAAGTGTAAATGCTACTGTGAACAGATGACCCATCAAAAAGAATCACATGACAAAGTACACTAGCGGATTCAATTGACCCTTGCTGAATTGACCCTTGCTGAAGCGCACTTGCAGATTTGATAGATTTTAAATGCCGAAAGGCAAGCACAAATTTTGAATTCGCGCTTATATGCCGCTTCTATCCCCCGCAGCTGGAAAGCAAGGCAGAAACAATGAACAACTGTGACTTTGTATGAAACACTGGCGAACTAGAACATGATCGTGATCTTGCGTCTTATGAGCGCTTACGAGCGCGGACCTGCTCACCGACTGCACACAACTACGAGCAGCATAACCACAAGTCTGAACGTGAAATATCCCCGCATGTTGTCTTACCGCCATAATGGTTGCGGCGATGACAGGTTGAGCTAGTCTTACCTGACGAGATCTCATGCGTGTTTTAGTGTAGCGTGGTGATAGGGTTCTATGATAACCGGCATGATTCTTGATTGTGCGGTTTTCTGTTCCGTATACGCTATTGCCACGATTTTATATGTGTTATTTGTTTTTATTGTGGGACTATTTATAGTCATGGTGAAATTACTCAACTTACTATGCGGTGATACTATTCCTTCTTTTGCTACCTATCCTATGATCATCTTCCCCTAAAGTAATCTGATTTTTATTTGTAATATTGATATATTAGATGCTTTATTAATAATATGAATATATTAATACAAGTGACTCGTGAGCAATCGCCATGATTAGCTTTACACGTACGCTTTTAGCGCAAACATTCTTTGACACTTTTTTGACACATGCTCGAAATACTCCCGTCGGCATCCGGAGGGGCAGCAGTCGGGGCATTCGCCCAGTCGTGGTTGTTTCCTGTTTTTGTCACTTCTTTTGCTGATTGCTTTCGTTCTTTTCTTCTTGGGTGACAGACCGCACCCGTGGGGCGGGAGTCAGTTTTTCTTTTTTGTTTCTTCCGTGCCCTTGTAAGTTGTACATATTTTGTGTAAGCGTAAACTTGCTTTTAAAATCTTACCACATGTTACAGAGTCGGAAGGCAGTGCAGCATTCACTCGATCACTTTCTGTTAGTCAAAGCTCGTGCATAGATATGGTGCAGAGGTTTCGTCCCGAAATTCCTTTGTGGACGACCGCATGAGAAATCTTTAACCAAAATTGCTTAACTTCTTGTTTGCTTTTTTGTCATGCTGCTGGCACTTATTACACCTTACGTTGGAATGCGCCAACGCGGGTTTCAGCACTTTAGTGTTGTAAGGCATATATAGGCTTCGCAATGGGAAGTGTGTCACTTATTAAAGCAACTCTACATAAGCACGTTACTATACGCTTCCTTGTAAAATGAGGCCAAGCATTTTAAAACTCCATAACTGTTCCACAGTACTTATGCTATGACTGCGATTTTGGGTAGCGCTTGCTTAAGTTACAGAAAAATAAGAGTTTTTGTGTCGTTACTGTTTGCTATGATATTTTTTTATATGCTAGCATAAAAAGTTCGGTAGAGGAATTTTTTACCCTTAATACAAACTAAGCGCTTACAAACCTTGTTAATAATATCGACGTACCATCTTGGGACGCAGTAAATTTTAACCTAAGCGAACATTTTCAGTAGCATCTGTGTACTTATTATACAATAACGTTGTCGCAATCTACCACTATAAGGCAACCCAGAGGATGCAGTTGACATCACCTAAGGTGTTCATAGAATTTACCTTTTTACTAAGGTATTGTACGAACGATTCTACAAAGGATGCGACATTTCCTTGATAACACTATTAATGAACAGTTTCCATGTGCAACTTACGTGTTTCTTAATCGAAAGCTTCCGAAATATAAAAAAATATTCAAGATTCAGTTCACCAACACCATCATCTTTTTCTGCATTAGTAGGCAGACCTGCTCTCAATACTTTTCGAAACACGTTTCTTGGATTCTATAGTGAATCACAATTGTTGTCACACAAAGCAAACCATCTTAGAATACTTTTTTACTCTTAATATAACACAGAATTGGAATTCAGATATAAATGCCATAAAGGAGCTTTATTATGTAAAAGCGTAAAAAAAAACAACTCTCACTACGGATGGTTCTCTACCGTTGCCTTGCACATGTGGCAAGCGTTGCTGCGACATTTACTGCTGCGTTGGAAAGGAACCAAAAAAAATCATGAGTACAGTGGAGGTTCCTCTGTGCAGCTGCCATATTTGCTTGCATTATACGGAATCATTCCTGGGTCAAGGTAATCGCGCATCCGAAACTGATAGTCGCAATTTCACTGCACAGCCAGCAGAGTCAGTATTGTACTAAAGCATGTTTTTCCGGTAACAGAAATGGCACAGGTCTTAATATTTGTGTTTTCAACAGTAAGAGGTATTGTAGAATCTCTTTGAAGGGGTTACAGCCGCATCGTCATCGACCGCCATAGGCCTGGTGTCGCCAGCCATTGTCTTGAAGGGACAGAGGTCAATCTCCCTGTGTTGGCATCATCGTCATGTCTCGGGCCACATGAGCGCACGCACTGTTTCTTCCTTTTTACTTAGTTCCCTTCGACATTCCATTAAAGACAGACCTCCATGGTCGCTTCTCTCCCCCCTTGACGCTCGAGTCTCGTCCTTGGGGGTCGACGGATCCCACAACTTGGTGAAACCCGGGACTCGTGTCTGCCAGGCCGACACCGACAAGCAGAACCGATAGCCTTTATTCGACGGCTTCTGCTTGATTGACCGGCGGACCTACCTCCAAGGACCAAGGATGACTTCGATCGAGTGGAAGCTGCGGCGACGAACGGCCCTTCGAGACAAGCTTTCAGCCGCCTTGATCGAGATGGAAGGCGGCCTCCGAAGTGGCACTCTGATCACGGCGATGGACGCAGCGGTATCCTGGAGAGGATCGAGGCCATGTATCGACCCATCCCTGAAAGCTGGACGAGGAACATTTTGGGGGACATCACGGACGAAAGGGTCGCCGAAGAGACTTCCAGCACGACTGCCTACAACGACAGGTGGTGAAGATAAGAGCGGAGCTTCAGCACAGATCTCGAGGCCAACAGGCTGGTGAGTCTCTCGTTTCGCATTCTTTAACGAGAACCGCCGCCTAACGAAACCGCAACCACTAGAACGAAGCTTCCGGCAATAGAACTAACGAAGTTTGATGGAGACCGTCTAACTGGATCAGATTTTGGAGTTTATTCGAGTCCGCTGTACATAACAACACAGAACTGCGGGCAACGGAGAAATTTTATTACTTGACTAGCCTGCTGACCAGCTCGGCGGCTGCAGTGGTGTCTGGACTGCCCGTGACCGAACAAGGCTATAACTACGCGATCGAGATACTTCAGAAGCGATTCGGCGACCAGGACTCTTATTGCACGATACCACCTGTGGGCACTGCTTGATATACCACCTGTATCGTCCTCAAACTGACGTAACTCAATTACGGAAGCTCCACGACGACGTGCAGATACACTGCAGAAGCTTGAATGCACTTGGTACGAGCCCAGATACTTATTGTGCCATGCTACGCGAGATCCTTCTTAGGGCACTCCCTCGAGACATGGTCCTCAGATACTACCGGCATTCGAAAACGTTGTCTACTGCTTTAACGTCAACCGGAGTGGAGCGTCAGCACCAACCAACAGACCACAGGAAACAGTTCGACGATTTAATCAACTTTTTTGGAGACGAACTTGAGTGTCTGGAAACAGCTATACTGAACTCGCCTCCGAGAACGAAGTTTAAGGCGAATGACGAACCAGCGGAACAGCGTCGAACAGGAACTTTCAGACATCTTCATTCTGCAGCAGCCCTGTATGCCACAACTACGGAAACGCAAAAATGCCTTTTTTGTTGCGGACCTCATGATACAGGATCTTGCTCAGATAAGAACATCACAATTGAACAAAAGAAGTTCCTTCTCACAACATGTGGACGCTGTTTCCTTTGCCTGACGCCAGGACACCTCGCGCGGTATTGTAGGAGGAAGATCGTTTGCCCGCTTTGCAAACGACGGCACGTTCCCTCAATGTGCAACAAACACCTAGACAGTCTTCGAAATGGACAAGTGACTTCCGCCGCCGTGGAAATTCCCTCCGGACAAGCACAATGTGTTGTTCTCCTTCAGACAATGACCGTCCAGGCTTCTGGTTCCCGTAGCGCTGAAAGGTGCAGAGTGCTTTTAGACGGAGGTAGTCAGCGAACGTTCATCACTACCAAAATCTCCCGGAAGCTAGGGTGCGAGTTCATCGGTGAGGAGGTCCTGACCCTGGGAATCTTCGGAGGGAAAAAGACAAA
This sequence comes from Haemaphysalis longicornis, assembly GCA_013339765.2. Classification (NCBI taxonomy): domain Eukaryota; kingdom Metazoa; phylum Arthropoda; class Arachnida; order Ixodida; family Ixodidae; genus Haemaphysalis; species Haemaphysalis longicornis. Next base: position 167,299,014 of record CM023449.1, on the reverse strand, counting down.
TGAAACCCTAAGGAAGGTTAGAGTACACCTGCAAGACCCAACGGGATTAACGACACTCTGCGTGGAAGCATTGGAGGTTTCGTCCATCTGCAACCAGATGATTCCTGTTCCCGACCAGAAGATCATAAATGCTTTAAAGTCGCACTCTATCGACACGACAGCTCTACTGTACGGATCAGGAAGGGAAAAGGGCATATCGATTTTGATTGGTTCCGACTTCTACTGGGACATAGTGACAGGGAACATAAAAACAGTTGAACCTAGCATGAAAGCTGTAGAAACACGACTGGGCTGGACAGTTCAAGGACGTGTACAGACTACACCGAAAACAGTCCACTGTAAGAACGTCGTGGTTCTACACGCGAGCCTGCCTGGTGCACCTTCCACCTTCGAACGATTTGGAGAATCGGAGGCCACAGTCAGTAAAGATCCGGTACATGTTTTGACAAACGATCATGTATCAGTACACGCAATGAACGAGACACGGTTTGTAGACTCAAGATACGACCCCGCTCTTCCTCGGAAGCAGGACATCGACCTATCCGACAACTTCGATGTAGAAGAGCGAAGACGTGACCAGTTGGTTAAGATCCCAGATAAGGGGCAGTGTTGCTCAGGAAGCGATAACCTGACTGATACCCTAACAAGACAAATTGCAGCCCAGTCGCTGCTACAGTCCCCGGCGTGGTGGGAAGAACCTGCATGGATCTCTTCGCATCGGGAGCTTCTGGAACCAAAGAGTCCTCCAATGCTGCCGGAGAAAACAGCGGAGGAGGCTAGTGCACAGAACTTCACCTTTGAGCTATCGACTTCAAATTCGGTGAACATTACCCGATTGAACCAGGCTGACCGCTCAACGTATCTACCCTTTAGAAGCATGCTGGCTCCACGTCCTTGGCGGGCGGGAAGATGTAGAATCTCTTTGAAGGGGTTACAGCCGCATCGTCATCGACCGCCATAGGCCTGGTGTCGCCAGCCATTGTCTTGAAGGGACAGAGGTCAATCTCCCTGTGTTGGCATCATCGTCATGTCTCGGGCCACATGAGCGCACGCACTGTTTCTTCCTTTTTACTTAGTTCCCTTCGACATTCCATTAAAGACAGACCTCCATGGTCGCTTCTCTCCCCCCTTGACGCTCGAGTCTCGTCCTTGGGGGTCGACGGATCCCACAGGTATCGAAATACATACTACATACGTAACATACGTGCATACATACGTATAACACATACATACGCTTAACACGTACACATTAAAATGAAGTTTTACTGGTATGCTATCCCTTACGGTTCCAATCTGTGGCCCTCAATCCTGTTTGAATACACGCACACTTCGAGCTCAGTGTAGAGCAGCAAAAAACGCATAATAAAGATAGCAAACACAGTGCGATGGGAAAGTGGAAAAGGCTTCATCCGAGACAAAGAAAAAAGAGGAAGAGATTTGGCTAAGCAGCCAGCATCCAGGCAGAGTGCCGGGAGAAACGGATTCTACGGCGTCCACCCTTAAAGGTAGCTCACTAGAACATGGTACGATTTCTGCCGTGGACTTCATCGTTAACTTATGTGGGGAGAACGTCTAAGAATGCAATTATTGAAGCCGCACGGCTTTATGAAGGAGGTTTATCTTCGACGGCTAAGAGATGTCGTGGAGTGCAAGCAAATGTGTGTAAAATTATATGCCTTAATGTGTGGAAAAGGCGAAACACTTCACGAGCTGCAATTAAGCTGAGCATTTAAAAGTATTGCGAAAATCAGTATACTTTTTATGCTCAGCACAGAACATAACAAAATTTCCCAACTACCCAGCACCTAGAGCCTGTTTCCGTAAAAATAAGTATAACTGCGAAAAGGAGTTCCGACGCGGCTGCTTTTTGCCTAACAACAGTAAGAGGCCCGCTGTTTCTGTAATGAGCACGTATCTTCCCCAACGCGATTTGCAGACGTATTCACTGCCCTTGCTTCAAAGCCCGTGTAACTGTTTTGAAATGTTTAAACAACTTCACTGTTTCTAAAATGTGGTATCAGTAGAGTTCCTGTCAATGGACTGTTGGCACCCAAGACCTAGAAAAAAAAGTTTACTCGTTTGGCCTACTATGTTTACAACAAGCTCAAAAACTTTTTCTGCTTTATCGTTGCTCTTTAAATGATAGGAAAAACATTCATGCCTGAGTGGCCTAGACCGTCATTATGGTACTTTTGGCGAGCCTCCTTTCATTTTCACTGACGAATGCATTGCGCCGCCACTTTGAAGAAACAAAAGCAGAATAAAACGCAGACCCCAAAAGCCACTGCATTGGCGAGCAAACGAAGACCAGAACACTCTGTGGGTGAGTACTATAGCTCCGCAAAATGGCTGGGCAAGAAAGAAATGGTGCTTTCATTATAGCAACTCTACAGATTTGTTTTACAATATCAATTAGAGAAGCCTTTAAGTGTACGTGGACCTGGCCTTGCGCATAGCACCTAGGCAAACGTTCACTCGTGGAATTGGAATGCGAGCTTGTGGTTTCCCAACGGACAAGCTTTTTCTGCAGTTCGTTTCTTGTTTTGCCCCCTCAGTGAATGCAGCGCAACTATTCTGGTGCAGTAAAAATGTTTGACGCAGGATTGAGTAACAGGCGGCTAATGTGCCGCACTTTCTATGTGCCTTTCTAATGCTGCCGGGTTGAAACTCACCTTCCCGTGTCAGGTCTTGGTTTTAAGCTGGCCTGAATACACGCGATGCCCTTTGTTTCAATACGACGGCCGGCTTTCTTTTAAAACTCCATCTTTCATTTGTTAATAATATATTCGTTACTAACATGCAATTTTCAAAACACTACATCACTCATCCTTCATCAGATGTACCGTTTGGCGGAATATTGAGACAAAACGTCACCTTAATAAAACGATGAGACTTGTTACGCGGGACCGCAGTATTGTTCCCCCGGGGCCGCTGGGTTTTAGTAAATAGTGGGTCCACGCTGGAAATTTTCGGCTTTTGAAGCTTAGAAATTACAAACATTACCGGCAAGCTACATTTTGTAAATCTCGAAGCACTGGGCTGTTCTTCCAACTCCGAAGAATGTTAATTCTATGATTTATTTAGTTAAGCCTGCCGAATGGACCTTGCTCGCCTAGGTAGGCAGAGCGTAGACTGGTAGTTCCGACAATGGCGAGGAGATTTTGGTGCTTTTTGGTTATGACGTCACTTCCGGTCGTACGTTTACAGCAGGCGGGCTAGCTATTCTTTGGTGCGCAGTTTATGGCTGCTTCGGCGCATTAAACGCTGCTACTTAACGGAGGGGTTATTTCGGCGTTAGGACGTTTCTAGAAGGAGAATCTTCACATGAACGGATGCACGGTTGTGAGCCCCAATTTTTCCTTTAATAAAAACTTTGGGATAAATTTCAGTTGGGTTACAGATTTTTGTACAGAGAGCAAATTTCACCCTCACTCTACAATAGCATCCCGCGTTCCTCCAGTACCTCCAGCGTGCTCGCCATAGTGGCTTCCGATCACCTTTTATCGAGGATGGACACTGGCCGTGATGATGACAGGGTTTGGGCAAAAATTACGCTAGTACTGTTGTGACAGTGACAGGCATATGTAAAAACATTCACAAGTTTCCATCCTGTAATTGACAGTGCGGCCACCCTAGATTTCTCCACATCATACACACCACAAATTTTCCACCAACATGCCAAAGCTGCAGCGAACATGCAACACTGTACTATACCACATCGGTTTTGAAGAACACGTCAGCGACACTCATTAGTCGCGGCCCCAACCTAGCGCAGAGCGAGGACACGCTCTGTAGCCCGAACCCTGAGGACCAGCGAAAGTTGGCGTACCGGGCACGTAGGACAACAGCCGCCGCATGGGCCTAGACTGATGGCTCCTTTCGGTTTGAAGAGAAGAACTTCTATTGTAATAAATGCTTTGGCACCACCACCAACAGTGAAATAGATGTTCCGAAAAAAAAAACACGTAAACGAAGAAAAAAGGAAAGCTGTCTGATGGTGAGGGGAAGCAGTACACTTTCAAAACGTAGTAAATTAATCCAAAGCGTGTATTCAGTACATACGCTTTCACGGGACGATTAAGCGTAGGATGTAGTGCGACACATATGGTACCGTATGTATTTGAGTTCTTTGTTGTATTGAGATACTGAAACGAAATTTATTCAAGCCTTTTGCCAGTAAAACAAATGCACCCTCCGACATATTTTATTGCTTCCTTCATAAAAGCGTACTGTGCGCGGGCCACCCTTTCGAAGATTCGCTTGTGGTGATTCAGGACGTTGTTCAGCCGCCATTAAGGACGTATTAGACATAGCCAATACCGCAGGGGTGAAAGAATATCTGAGCACTCGCCGAAGAACTTTTCCAGCAACGCTGTATACTACAGCAAGGACCCTTTGCCTCAAGCACAGTTTATAAACTCATTTTTTTTTTAAATAATTGACAGTTTTAGCCTCAAAATAACCGGAGGAAATCCCCTTACGATCCCACCACTATTCGTCTAGGCCCAACAGAACTACCAAATAAGAACGTAACCAATTTTCCTCATCTAGAGGAGTAGAGGAAATGCAAATAGGAGTGCGAGAGAATTTGTTGCCAATAGGCGAGCGAGGGTTGTTTGAAGAACGCGCCCAAACGCATGACATCACAGTAGTCGAGACAAACATTTCCTGCCATTCCACTGTGTGAAGAAGGAAAATTTGTGAAGCTGGGTGCAATCCATTTTGTGCCCGAAAAAAAGTTTCTGTGTAATTTGCGAGTGAACACACTTCCTAGTTAACTAGCTGGCTGAGTCTTGGAAAGCACACGACCTTTTCGCAAGCAAACAAACATTGGGCGTCCTCCATCACGCATCGTAGGCATCTTTCTGTCTCTGTAACACGCCTAACCGTTACGTTCCAGCATGCAGTACGCCAGCCAGGCCGCAATGGATCGTTTGAAGTTCAAGTTTAAACCTCCCAACAAGCTGCCGCAGTGGCTCAGTGGCTAGGTCTTTGCGCTACTGAGAACGAGGTCGCGGGCTCGATTCCCGGCCGCGGCGGCTGCTAATCTGATGCAGGCGAAAAGCAAAAACGCCCGTGTGTACGCGATTTCGGCGCACGTTAAAGATCCCCAGGTGATGAAAATTAATCCTGAGTCCTCAACAACGGCGCGCCTCATCGCCTGCGTTGCGTTGGCGCGTTAAACTCTACAATCAATCAATCAATCAATCAATAAATAAATCAATCAATCAATCAATCAATCATTCAATCAATCAATCGATCGATCGATCGATCGATCGATCGATCGATCAATCAATCAATGAATCAATCAATCAGTCAGTCAGTCAGTCAATCAATCAATCAATCAATCAATCAATCAATCAATCAATCAATCAATCAATCAATCAATCAATCAATCAATCAATCAATCAATCAATCAAACCTCCCACTTGCACAGCACTCATGACATCAATGCAGACGTCGACACTACAGTTGCGCGTGCACGCCAATCCCAACCTTTCCACTTCCAACCCGTGCTCGAATCAACCGGCAACCAGTGATGTGCGCATGTCTGAAGTGAAAGACACTGGTGAAAGACTCGCAGTATAAGCTCTTCAAGCTAAACAGGAAATATCGGTTCGCGTAGGCGACCCAAGCGAGGAGGTTTGTGTTCATTCTGCAGGAATTAGCATCTACTCGGTGAGCTCTAACTTGCGGCGGCCGCATTGTCGCGCGCATTCTTCCTGATGTGCAGTGTGACGCTCCCTCAATTCATGCCAACGTCCCATAGCGAGGTATCCTTCAAGAACTTAAGCTCTATTGTATCGGTCAAGCATATCCGTATTCCTATCTCTTCAGAGCCATCTTACTGACACAGCAACACACCGACTCAAATTCAAAATGCTCCACCATGCACGACACTTGACAGGTCCAATTCAGCCGTCAGATTTCCACGTTTCAATCTCCCGCCTGCACGAAAGGCATGTCAAGGGTACGGGCATGAAACCTAGCTGCGTGTGGCCTCCTTCTTCTCCTGCCTTTAACCTATTACCACATAAACCGGCAACCACTGATTATGTGCTTAGGCGCGCAATACAGCAGCGAAAATGTCGCTCAGAAAGATTTTCAATCTGAAGAAAACTTATGAGCTCACGTCGGCCTTCGAAGCGGGCACGTAGCGCTAGAACCTGGCGATTTTGCGCAAATGCTACACCATGCAGAATTTCAGGAAGCAACGGTGGCGGCAAAACTTTCAGTGGTAGCGGCTACGTCGGTTTCACGCCCATTCGCGCTTCTGTGGATTGTCCCCTATCATTTGGTGACAGGGCTACCGCCGTTAGCACCGTATGAGCAGTTTATGAAAGAGGCATCGGAGGTACAAGGGGTATACCAGCTATGACAAGGGGTCGGCGGTGGCGAGGAGGGTCATGGAAGCGGCGCGTAGTAACTCGGCTACACCGAAATGAAAACGGGAGGGTTGGGGTTGGACATACACTGGTTCAAAGTGAAACTTGGTTGATCGTTCCGAATTTCTTACACCTGTACTACACAGCCATTTCAAAGTTCTTGCGAAGGAAGTTGAGCCAATTGTTTTTGGAGTGTCCCATATTAAATAGATATGCTGTTGTGAGCCAGCGTTCATTTGTCCAAATACTATTTTCCGGTAGCACAGGCATTACACGTCAAGCTACGTTGTTCATGGCATAAACAACTGTTTTACTACGAAGCAGTTTACCTCAACCTCCCAAGGGTTCTATCGCGACCGTCGCCGTCAACAGAAATCTCTCGCGAACAAATTCGCGAAATATGTGACACCACCAGGATTCGAACGTGGACGCCCATACAGAAATGAAGCGACAACCTCTCGATCTACTGACTAAGCTACGCCGCACAAAGAGACGGGGAGACAGACGGTGCACTCAAAGAGCCCAGTGGCGGGTCAACCACCGCGCTCATACAAAGCATTCGTGTGAAGTCATCATCATCATCGTCAGCGTTATTCTGTGAAGTGTTAACAGCCTATTGTAGAATGGAGGGGTACAGATGCTTTGAATTAGCAGAGGAAGGAACAGCGTAGTAGGACGAGGAGAGCGCTGTCTGGCGGTGACGCATGAAACGTGCTAAGGGGGAGGCGGTAAAAGAGACGACACCATAGCCGCGCATGCTACCCAGCTCGTCATTCTTCACCAGACGCTCCTCTCCGTTTTCTTTCTTCCGTCGCTTCTGCGTTCAGTCATCTCTGGTTTCACTCCTTGTAGAGCCACGTGTTTGCATTCAATTGACGTCAGATGGGTGTCGTTTAAAGCTTCGCCGTCCAAATACCTTAACTTCGTGGATCGGAGCCAATGTTTTTTCATTTATGCGCGTTTTAACCGTAAGGGTAGTTAGACGAAGTTTTAAACAGACCGTTTTGCTCCACGCTGGGGAAATTATATTTTAAATGCGGCACTCTGCGTCTTGCCCTGGGCCGCTCGTAGTGCCATTTTTGGATGTATCGGAACGAAAAAGATAACCTTTTGAAGTTTTCGTACAGGAGTCTATATGAAACAGTAGAAAAACTGTTCTGGGAAGAACCATCTGGACCGAGAAAGAAAGAGAGAGAGAGAGAGTGAGATAGAAAGAGAGAGAGAGATCTTTAATGAAGTCTGGCGAAGTCAGCTTGGCTAAAATGCCTAACTTGCTACGCCACTTGATGATGTCATGAAGATGATGGCGATGATGTTCAAGAAGTTGATGCGTACAGATACGGCGAGTTATTCACCACGACTGGTCAAGACCTGTGTGTTGCAGGTACTGTATCTGAGTTTTGGTAGCCCGTAAAGCACGTTTGGGACAAGCCCATGGTCTTAAAACGCCCTTTAGCTGCATGTCCACGGGAAGCGGCAGTCCAAAAGCCACTGCGAGGGATACTCTTTGAGCACAGAATCAATCACATTCACAGATCAGGTGCTGCAGGGTTTCTCGCACATCACAGTGTGGGAAAAGTGGAGACGTAGCCTGTTTTATCTTGAAGACGAAGTTGCGCCTGTATGCGACATTCAACCGCATGCGATGTAAAATTGGTTCTACCCGCTTGGAGAGTCCTGGTGTCATTTTAAATTTGCACTCGGGATCGATGACCCAGAGAGACGGAGCATGGGCTCCCGTCGAGGACCCCGCAGAGACTGAGGGTAGCACCTCTACCTCGCAACGTCAACCCCAACTACAACCCGGTAAGACGTGCGGCAAGAGCGAGAACCCTTACGGACGCGTACGCTAGCGACACCGGCGCGCTCTTCGTGGACGCGGCACGGTACGCCGGATCAAGAGACAAGACCGTGGCGGTGGCGGTAAAGGCCACTACCGGGGAAATCTACAGCGCGTGCAGTGTGCGAGTGAGATCGGCGCAGCAAGCTGAGGAAGCGGCAATAGCGCTCGAACTTACGGACCAGAGGTGTTCCACGGTGTTGAGCGACTCCCGCTCTGCCATCAGGAGCTACGCCCGCAACCGTGTGTGCAAAAGTGCTGTGAGAATCTGTGAAGTGCAGTGCTGTGACTCCAACGCAGCGGACACTGTGCCGGCCACCTACCTTCGGCGGTTCCCGGCGCACACCCCCGCGACCAGCGGCCCGCACCCCAACCGCAACGAGACGGCGGACGCCGCCGCGCGTGCTCTCACCCACCGCGCGGAGGCGGCCGGAGGGACGGGCCCGCTGAACGCCTCCGAGGAACCGCACAAAAACTGGACCGGGGGGCGTGTGAGTGGCGGTGTGGTGCGTGCAGCGAGTGCGAGTGTTCGGTGTAGTGAAAATGTCGGGCGCCAGTGAGGTGAGCGAGGACGAAGAGGAGGCGGACCCGCTGCTTAGATACGCCGAGATGTTGGACTGGTACCGTGCCGGTCGCTAGACCATGCCACCGCCTCATCCATGACTCACGCGAGAGACGCAAGTGCGGTTTAGGCAGCTGCAAACCAACTCTGTGCTCACGCCGGCGCTGGCGCGCTACGTGTGCCCGGAGGTGTTTGACAGTGAGCAGTGCAGTGTGTGTGGAAGTGCAACAGCGACTCTTACCCACATTCTCTGGGACTGCACTATGGACCTGTGTCCACCCGGGTCACACTCGGGGGGCTTACCGACGGACGTGGTGTGGGCTATGCAGTCAAGAGACTATGAAGTGCAGTTGCAGGTAGTCCAGCGGGTCGAGGCGGCTCTCGCCCGGCAATCCCGAGGGCAGGCTGATGCCGCGCGGGACCGAGGGATGTGAGCCCTCGGGACCGCCTGTGGTCCGGCCGGCCCGAGTGGAGGTCGGGAGGACACCGCGCCTTGACGACAGGCCTAGAATAGTCGGGCTGTGGGAGATCCTGCGTGGTCCGCCTGCAGCCTCCGTAGGATTTTTGATCCAATAAAGTCGATTTCTCTCTCTCTCTCTCTCTCTCGGGATCGATGAAAGATAGCGACGCGTAATGACGTGATACATCATCCCAGGCTGCACGCTGCTGCATGTTCCATGCCACGCAGGATGCAAATATAGATGTATCTTTCCGGGAGAATGGTATAGCTATTTCCGATGCACGATGCCTATGCGCAACGGATGCAGCAATGTCCGCCTTCACATTGCCAGTTATCCCACAATGGGCGTGAATCCACTCAACCGCAGTGTGATGGTGCGCTTGTAGAGTTTAGAAATGTAATACGTGTATGTCAGACACAAGCTGGTCTTTTGCAAAAGAAGCTACACATTGCAGGGCAGCCCTTCAGCCGGTGAAGATTGCCCACTCTAGAGCGGGTTGCTTGACGATATGAGCAAAAGCCACCCTCAGAGCTGCAAGTTCGGTAGCCGTAGTTGATATTCTGTGACTGAGCATGGCACTGATGGTAGTACGGGATGACAGTATCCACACCCCGATAGTGAATGATGTTTATGACACCGACCCATCAGTGTACACATGAGGGTGGTCTCTGTATATCCGCGACATGTAGTCCAGTTAGAGGAACTTAGTGCGGGAGCCGGTATATACTCCTTCCTTGTGCTACCGGGCACAGTAGTCGTGACTGGTATGGACAGGAATATCCAGGGCGGCTGCTCAGGAGGAGAAGGCTCTTGATACACCTTCGGCAGAAATCCACGCACTTAATTTTCCCTCCTTGTCGATAGAGCACGGCACCGCTGTCTTTTCACAATCCCCAGACGCGCACGAAGCAACTCCTGCGTGCTTAGAGCGAGTGGTGAGAGCTGCCTGCATTCTGTCAGCGTTCCCATGGTAGAGGTTGTCCTTGGAACGCCAATGCAGACCCGCACGACTTTTGCTTGCATGCTCTCTAGCGCTTGGACAGTTCCTTCTGATAGAGGGACCAAAGCAGGGATGCTGTAACTCATCAGGCCAACGCAAAGCGCTTTGTATACCCGTAGAAGAGAATTGACTGAACAGCCGCCAGTGTTGGTGGAGAGCATGCGGAATATGCGGGTGAACGAAAAAATCTTGTAGTTGAGGTGGCGAACTTGTGGCGACCAGGTAATATTCCTATCATATGTCACTCTCGAGAACTTGTGGGTCGGGACGTATGGAATTGTGGTCCCTCCAACAGTGAGGCCGTAACGCGTCAGGTCACGCTTTGTGAAGGCTATGGCAGCACACTTGTTTCATGAAATCACTAATCCTCTAGTTGCCAGAAATGACACAATAGAGTCAATCGCGCGCTGCAGTCTTGACCGTAACACTCGCCTATTGCGGCCAGAACTCCATATGCAGATGTCGTCGGCGTACAGAGAGGTTTCTACTGAATTTGGCAGGCATTTCTCCAGCCCAACTATGGCAATGTTGAAGAGTGTAGGGCTCAGCACCCCACCCTGAGGAACACCGCTGGTCACGTGTTGTAGCGATGAGTCACCTATGTCGGTAGACATGTACACATACCTATCAGAGAGGTAGTCCGATAGCCATGCGTACATGCGGCCCCTGATGCCTAAAGACTTCAGCGCCGAGCGGATAGCTTCGTGCTCGACGCAGTCATGCGCTGACTTGATGTCGAGGAACACGGCAACAGCAATGTTCCGCCGACACTTTGCTTCTCTTATGCTTTTTGCAAGGGCGATGACGTTGTTGAGGCTGCTACGACCCTTGCGGAAACCAGGTATCTGTGCCGGGTATATATTTCGGATGGTCAAATCTCAGTCCAAGCGGAGCAGCACCATCTTTTACATCAGTTTCCCGACGCAACTCAGGAGCGCTATGGGCCGGTAAGACTCGATGGTGGTGGGAACTTTACCCGGCTTTCTGACTGAAACAAGGCGAGCGTTGTTTCCACCTTGGCTATAGACGACGAGTTTCCCACGACACATTGAAGGCATGTAGGAGGCAACTTTTTCCCTTTTGACCTGGGTGCGAGAGGGTTGTGTAGGTGATTTCATCCGGGCCTGGGCAGCTTGATTTCTTGCCAGTGCAGCGAGCTACTCTACCATGGAGCCTCGTCCATTATTGGGGACCACGGGGCCGAGCGTCCCTCGTTGGGGGGAGAGTGTGGCGGAAGAAGACCTGCTGGCGCTGCAGTAATTCTTCTGCAGAAGACGTCAGCGACTTGGAGGTCGCTGGTGTTCGTGCTCAGTAAGATGAATTTGAACGGGTGCAGTTGAATCTTCGGGTCAGCAAACATCGGAGCAAGAGCCATACTGTGGACAGAACATGCAACGGTGTTCTTGAAATGTTTTTAAAGAGTAATATTGCAGCTCGCTTGGGGAAACAACAAATTGTGGTAGTGCCTCCTCCAAGACAATCTGCAAAAATTAACCAAAGAAAGGTTCACTTGTATCTTGAAAAAATATAAATTTGTTAAGGTGTTGGCAGAAATAAATGCAATAATGTCCCCGTTACATCCGCCGCCTTCGGAACACATTTGTTTTATTGGTACCTTTCTTATAGACAATCCTAAATTAAAATACCGAAATACGGTGCAGTTTCTGGACCTTCGCGCGATAGCACCACATGGCACAGGATGGGCAGAAAAAAAAACATTCGATGCCTTCGCACGAGCAACCCTCGGCTACAGACGCTAAACAGCAGTGATGTTTTGGCACTTGCTCTAAACAACTGACGTGTGCATGAAACAAACCAGTAGATGGCACTGGGTCGCGTTCACGAAGGCCGGAATGGTAGTGAAGGAAAAGTAGCGAAGAGATGGGTACACCGGGGGAGTAATCAAACAGATGAGAATTTAGAACTCCGGGGGAAAGAAAATTTGAGTGGGAGCGATGGGAGTTCAAAACAGGGGTGAAGGGGAGATGAGTCAGCAAATCTTTTAGGTTAGCTAGGAGTAGGGAAAGTAAGTGGATCAAACAGGCAAGTCGGATGGTGAGAGACGACGCCCCGATTCAAAGGGAGAGCCACCAGTCGTGATCATCGTCAAGTGCCATGCTTGTGCCTATCCGGGAATGCAATATCGCAGCACGAGCAAGGGCCCAGCCATAAGAAATTACAACATTGAGCACCGGTCGTGCGTGGTTTGGGGGAATGTGTTAATGGGGCCGAGTCGGCGAATGAGCCCGCCCGTTGCCCCGTACTGGTTTGTATGCAACGGCAACGGCTGCTGTTTGCGGGTTACCTATCACGTGGTATGGGTCGTAGACAAGTTGGAACGAAAACCTGTTGCTTGAAAAGCAACCGACAACATTACTATCACGATGGCGTTCAATGACGTGGGCCTATAGTCGGCAATGCTGCATGCAGATAGGTTCTCTGCTCACGATGGTGCCGCGTAATCTCACGAGAAGTCAGCGGAAAAGCAAACTCGGGCTCACATTCAGGTGGTCCAGACTGCGAACAGAAAATAAATAAACTTCCGTGGAGTTTGGCGGCCCGAATGATGAACAAAGTGGCCTACGGCTCTAAACTGCCGTACAAGAAAGAGCTGAAGCTAAGGCACCATCTAACATAATACCTAAGTGATGGTGATAGTTCGCAAATGACTTGCATATATGCAAACATGATCGACCTGGTTGAGTCCGCCGCAGGAAAGGGGTCTCAGCAGAGATTGCTCGTTGCCGAGTTTACTCATTGCCCCTAGTTTTTGCGCTGCCTCCTATAAAATTTTTTGTCTTTCCTTTTTCGTTCATCATGGTTGTCATTAGCATTGTAATATCTTCTTTTGAATCTTGTTTTATTTGTTTCATTTACTTCAAATCGGATGTGCCTCACTATTAGGCATTACTTGTGTGTATGAACAGGTGCTTGTAAGTTTGTGTGTTTTGGGTTCTTTATGTCAAACTGTGTATTTTTCTTCGTGCGTAACCACTGCTATTACCCCAAAATTGGGCCCATCTCCCCGCAAGGGGGACTCGAGTAAATGCGTCGCATAGGGGGTGGGTGTATTGCGTTAACGTTTCGTGTTTGGGGAGTTGGTGGCAGTGAATGCGTTGTATCAGCAGCTTCTTGACGTAGTTTGAATGAGTCAAGGGTTTAAGGCGCGTTCGTAGCCACCCCTTATCTGTCGGCTTTGAGGCGCAGTGGGTAGAGCTCCGTGTACAGTGCGTTCCGCCCGCAGGGTCGAGGAATCGAAACCAGGCGCCGGATAGTATTTTTTTATAGTGTAGAGGGAGGGGTGCGGACTACGACTACGGACGTCAACGCGGGTGACATCGTGAGTTACTGAAATTCTCTGCATTTAATATTTTTTGTTTGCAAGCTATGAACATCATGTTTCGTGTATTTTTGTTTCCGTGCGCCGGCACACAGGTCCCCTCCTCCCGGCTGTTGGTGGGCACGAAAATGAATAATTGATTGATTGATTGATTGATTGATTGATTGATTGATTGATTGATTGATTGATTGATTGATTGATTGATTGATTGTCAAAGAACGCATTCTTACTGGGCGGCAAATTTTCTAAAATGCCGTGCAGTAAAGATGCGTATATTTTATGTTCCCGTGTTTTTTTACAGAAAGCAGAAGTTCCTTCGCTTCCATGAATGCAACAAATAGGCTCACGCGAAATGTACGACGTTACCGGACTACGGCCTTCAGCTAATCAAGTCTGGAGCGCAGCGCTTTGTCTGCTATGAGCGAAAGACCGCGTTATCGCTACCTGTTCCGGTAGCCCTACTGGCGACCACTGCGCTTTTCCAGCAGCTCCAGCTTCGCCGGTCTTTTCCTCGACCTCCTGCCGCGCAGTCACCTCCACCTAACCTTTTGTCCTTGGCGCCGAGCTGCTCTCCCTCCGTGCCCTTCTCGTAAACCCCTCGGAGCGGATTTAGTTCTTGTCCGATCAGGTTGGCAAGCTGAGAGAGTACAACCGGCGGCTGTGTCTGGAGGAACAACAAAAGCCGAGGCTCACGCGGATGTCGTCTGGACACTTCGCCAGGAGGTGCGTTGAATGCAGTTATTTGACTGGGGTACGGGGGCTGCTCCCTCTTTATCTCGGCTCGCTGAGGCACCACCTATAAGAGCCGTGTTAACTGCGGAAATAAAGCCTCCCACCCCGCTGACGCCGAGCCCTTCGCTTCTGTGTCACCTGTCTCAGCCACTGGCAACTCGATGCTGGTGTCTTCGGAATCCAGTCCTCGTCTGGACCTACGTACAGTGCAACGCAATCCGAAGCACTCGATATCTCATCCCCTGGCCGTTGGTGTCGCTGAGGGGTCTGTACTTGTTGCTGTCAGCTATCGCAGGAACCGAACAGCGGTGTTTTTCAGCGAGCCAGTTTCCTCTACAACTTTAGCTAAAGTACTAGCACACCTCTGGGGTGTGGGGGCCGTCCCGATTATGGGCAAACGTCTGAAGACGAGGCATACCTCTTATGCTTTTGCCTACTTTGAAGTAGACGACGCTTGTTTTGAGCGGCTCAATGACCCTGCCCTTTTGCCTCGGCGCTGTCTCTTTAAGCCTTTCGGCGGAAATTTCAATGAAAAAAAAATTAGTTCTGGGGAGCCGGTTGTTGATGATGACGGCAGATAATAACATCTTTGAGTGTTTTTATCAGAACATAAGTTGACATCGCACTAAGTTAGCAAAGTTTTTCTCAAATGTTAATTCTTCTTGCTTGCCTGTTGGAATTCTTACTGAAACCTGTTGGGCCACGTCTTGTTAATAGATCCTCGTTTCATCCACATTACCATGTTTTCCGGCATGACCGTCACCTTCTGCGCCGTAAACAACTCGGTAGTGATGAGCCTGTTGCCATACATCACTCTAATAAGTGTAACGCCACCTCGACGTTGAATTAGAGAGAATGTATCTGGTAACAGTTGCTTTTTTCTTGAGGCGCACGCCTCTTGATATGTGCTAACTACATTTCACCTGAGATACCTGCAATTGAGTTTGAAGATATCCTCAACACAAAAGAAACTACTACGATATCCCCGACTGATCAACGTTTGCTCATCATTGGGGACGTTAACGCACCTGGACTTTTAAGGGAAACTTAGCTGGTCAATCAGGTGTCTCATTTAATATCTCAGAAGTGTCTCGTTTTGCTAGAAATATTTTCTTTATTTTTAGCAGCAGTGCAACTTCATATAAAATTCTTGCGGTAATTTTGACTTTGTAAAACTTGACACGTTTTATCTTCCATTGCACATTTCATCACATAACGTATCTATCCTTCATCCCAGTCCCAAAGTTCGCACACTAGGAAGCAGTAGTCTCGACAATCCTCGTGGGGACTACGTTGGTTTACTTCACTTTCTGAATAACCCTGACTGGTCGCCAAGAGGTAACCCGAATGACATTGGCGGGCAGGTGATTTTTTTATTCGACTTGTTCACGACGGCTTCACTACCTTTCACCTAAAAATAAAAAAAGCTAAATTGACGATCTGGTTTTCTGCTGAAATGAAACGAGCTTTGGAGAGGAAAGATCAGCTCACAAGAAAGCAAAGAAAACAGGGCAAGAAAGGTGGCAGAATGTGTCTCGTCAACTCAGCTCTCTTTGTAAATATCTGCTTAAGCTCGAGAGATTCAGTGACTTTACCGCGTTTAGGGCTGATGTAACACGCAATACCAACCCTTTCTTGGATCACGTCGGTTCACAAACATCTAAAAATTCTCCTGGAAACATTAACCTCCTCGATAAACGAAGAGATAATATATCGGGCATTGCGAATATCTTTTCGGAACAATTCCGTTATGCCTAGGCCAGCAAAAATGTATCTTGCCCCCGTTTCCCGAATCACACACTTTGTGGGAAACTATAACGTCATAGAAGTGTGGATTTCCAAAAGTCTCGTTTCGGAATATCTAAAAGAACTAAAATCGAAATTTTCATGTGGTCCTGATCGCAGACCTTCAGCAGTAGTGAAAGCGCTTGGTGATATCCATGTTTCACTTTTGACGTGTATATTTGAAACTTATCTCAAAACCAGCAAGTTGCCTGCTCGTTAGAAGACTGCAAGGACTGTTCCTGTGTATAACTAGGGTTCAAAATTGGACCACGTGAACTACCGACTGATATAAAATAAATGTGCTGCATCTAGACTGTTTGAGTCCATACTTCATAAACTACTCGCGCGCAGTATAAAAACCACTATATTGCCTGAACAGCATGGCTTTAACAGGGTGATCGACCACTACCAATCTCGTCTACGTTATGCTGCTTACTCCACAAGCTGCTCAGGGAAGAGGCCTACTTTATGTCGTCTTCTTTGATTTGAGCAATGCTTTTGTCTGTCTCAACTTCAAATACTGTCTCAACTTCTTATGCACCCATCCCTCATATCCCTTATATACAGTTATTTATGTTATAGATGATGTTTCCTGCGTGTACGTTTCTGCAAATTTCTGTATGTTTCTGCACGTGAGTACGTTTCTGCCCAGGAAAGTTTGAAATCCACCTCAATGCAGCCACCGGGCTTCTAAGGAAACCTATGCAGCTTTCTAAGAAACTTTGCAGATTTTGAATTTCAAGAAGAGATTCTTAAACTGCGAAGTTTCTGAGAAACCTGTATAGCTTTCCTCTGCATGCGTACGGCTGCATTTGAGGTGGATTTCAAACTTTCCTCTGCAGAAACTTAGTCCGCCTTGGGGATTTCCCCTAAATCTGTCGATTAACACCTGTTCATTCCTAAAGGCACATTCCCACTGGCGATTTGTCTCGTCGCGCGACGGCGCGCGTCGCGCGATGAGGCCTTGAGGTGGTGTTCGCACTTGCGATGAGCGATGATGCGACTGCGTTCAGCGCAGCTGCTTCCCGACTTGTACATACGACCTCGTTGGTGCGTCAACCATTCGAAGTCAAAGAATACGCGACAAAACCAGGTAGAAATCAAACTAAAACACATGCTACTAACCTGGAGCAATGCCGAAAGCATTTGCGGGTTGCGGGAGGAGCAGAAAATAACAAACTCCCGAAGGCTCTTTTCAACATATTATTGCACGAAGAAATGCACACGCTTGCTTTCACGCCACAACACCCGCATCACGGCCCACAAATGTCGCTTCTTTTCACAGGCGCAACGTTCTGACGCCTCCGAACTCTACGCGTGTTTACCAGTCGCCGATAGACGAAGAGGCTGCAAGTCAACCTGCCGTCTCGCTGTCCACCTAGCTCTATTTACAATCCATACACGCTTCTCCACACTGATGAGTTCCACGCTATTCGTTGATTAGTGCACGCGTACGCTGAAGCCACTGACCAAAGAACCGATGCACACGGGAAGTTGCCTGCCGGCCCGACCCGGGCGGGTACAGCGATTGCGGGCCAAGCGCCTGGCCGAGCGAGCCAGCGGCGGTGGCAGCGGCGGCTCGTCCTCGCCCGCCCGCCCGCTGCGTTTGCATACCGGATGTAAAGAAACGTTTTGTTTCCGGCTACGTCAGCCTACTCCGCGGCCGTGATTGGCTTACCGGTTTTGCGGGGCCGTCGCGCGACGAGGGAATTCGGACCGAGAGCGATCGGACCCGCCGTCGCAAAGCGACGAAAAGCGACGGCCGGCTCGTCGCTTTGCGACGTCGCTTTTCGTCGCGCGACGAGGCGAATCGCCAGTGGGAATGTGCCTTTAGAGTTGATCAATTCGCTCTCGCGCTACAATCGGCTACCCTTCTGGTTAGCTTAGTTGGTAGAGCGACTGCTCCGGTTACGCGGTGGTGTCGGGTTTAAATCGTGGACGAGGACAAATTTTCCTCTGCAAGGTCCTGAGAAAGCAGTATAGCTTTTCATTGCAGCCGTACGGCTGCACTGAGATAGATTTGAATTTTTTCTACGCAGAAGTTTAAATATATCTTTAACCATAGATCCGCTCATAGCAGGAATTGTAACCCTTGAATATCCTCTCTATTGGCGCTACCATGCTTAACATCGAGGTGCAAAAGGGCTGAAATAACCTCCCTTGTGAAAATTATTCTCGGAAGGAAAAGTTGTCCAGGAAATATTGTACTTCTTATAGTTCCAAACATCTGTGTCTTGTGCTATAGCTTCTGACTGCAATGAACGTACAATCAGTACTCGAATTGTGTGGATATGTTTAATGACTGCGCTACACTGTTTCGCAAACACGTCTGTGAGTTTGTATTGGCGCAACTGTCACCTTTACTTATGCTTTGTTTTCCCCTGTCTTTGTGACGTTGACTGATTTGCATTCTGTTACTTCAGCATAAGCAATACTTTCGTTGTTTTTATTTGTTTACTTTGGTTAGAGGTGAAATAAATTCAGTCAGACATACGTCACTGTTAGGCACTACTTGTGCTTATGAATGGGTGCTTGTAGATGTGTGCATTTGTATTTGCCAGAATATGTTGTTTTCTGCATGTGTAACAACTACTATGTTTGTGCGTTTATATCAAAATGTGCAGTTTTCTTCGCTCATAACGGATACTATTCTCCTCCACTTTTTTATTTGAGAGCTCTAACTACGCATGTGTCGCGTGTTTTTTATTTCTGTGCGCCAGCAGAAAGGCCTCCCGGCTGTTCCTGGGCCCACCAATAAATAATTGAATGATTGATTTTTGATGGATTCATTGATTGAATATTGATAGTCATTTCGTTGAAATATCGTCTACCTATTGTCTTAATTTGCACTGCTTGACGTGCCTAGTCCCCTTGTATCACTTTTTAGCTACGATGTGTTCAACACGAGCCTGTTGGCTTGTATCCGGGGTTTTGTCACGTGGTGTATGCAATTCATGCAGTTTATTTTGTGTGACGAGTTAGGATCGCTCTAAGGGTTCCTTAAAGACACTTAGTGGGACACAGTGTCATACGGGTTCAAAGTGATCGTTCTAATAACAGGCTTGTTTTATACTCTCTTTAGTTCATACTTGCCAGGGATAGTAGTGGTAGTAGTAGTAGTAGTAGTAGTAGTACCGCCACTTTATTTTACATCTGGTTCTAGGTAGAGGGTTGGCGCAGGCCCCAAATTTCCGCTTGACGTCCAGGGCTCGGTCAGAGACGGTTTCTTCCGTTTAGAGGTTAGAGCTCACCAGACCCTGCTCTTAGTTAGAGGGAAGGGGAAAGGGCGGAAGGTGTCGCGCGGACACTCACAGAGGGAGTGGAAGAGTGTTTCCACCGTGCCCCAGGAGGAGCAGTGAGTGTCGGCAAATTGGTGTAGATTGGTGCCTACAAGGAGAGGGCGTTGTGAGAACGTGTGGGCTTGTAAGAGCGGCCACATGTGTACTGGCGCCGGAGTAAGTGCAGGGTACCAAGGAGGTAGGTTCCTGCGGAGGAAGCGGTAATTTTAATTTATGTCTCTTTACGTGAGTAGGTTAGAGTGGGACGTTCTGGGGATGCGGGGTTTAGGCGTGAAAGAAACAGGAGCCCGGGATGTCAAAGCTCGGGCATGTTAGTGTGCCGTCTCATTACAACCTTCTCCGGCTTGGGCCAGATTCTACAGCAGCATTATGGGGTGGCAAAGCGGAGTTTTAAGAATTTTGATGGGGAGGTACGGAAATGACACCATTGTTGTAATTTCGTATGGCAGTTTCCGAGTCAGATAAAATCATCCGGGGGAATACAATTGAGTAAGGGTAAGGGAAATGGCCGCCTCTTCCGCAGTTACCGAAGAGGTGGCGACTCTCTAGTTGAAACGTGAGGGATTGTTAGAGAAGCGCCTGCTACAACGAGTGCTAAGGCAGCATGCGTTGGTTAGGTCGCTGCGTCTACGTAGAGGGGGGTGCTCAGGGGGGGGGGGGGGGTAGCGTGAGAGGTGTGCTTGGGCTCGGCCGCACGGCGTCCGCGGTGGTAGGCGGAATGCATATTTCGCTGGATTGGCTTAATGTGGAGATGTTCGCGGAGAAGCGGGAGATATCAGCTGGAGGATCTGTTAGAGGCGGGGGGTTGGCATGAGTTCGGTGGAGGATCTGCCGACCAGCCGGGTTCTGGGAAAGGCACGTGAGCTAAAACAGGCGACGGGCTTCGATTATTTCTACTATAGTATTATGTACACCAACCGCGAGGAGTCGTTGGGTGGGTGCATGGGGGGGGGGGGGCAGTAGCAGCATGGTGCGATAAGCTCTTCGAGGTAAGACATCGTGAGAAGTGCGTTGAGGGGGGGTAAGGTCTGCGTACGGGAGGCGATAGCGAAAACGACTCACCTGGAAGCAGTACAGAAGTCGCAGCCATTCTAATTCTATTAGTTCATGTCTCCCATACGTGATACGTTATATTGAGACCAATGGTTTGGATGGTGTGAGTGCGAAATAGATGTATAGTGTCTGTGCTGCTCCTGCAGATAGATGTATGACATTGGTAGTACCCTGCCGAGCATTTCGGAACAGTTACCGAAGGCCGCCCAGCACAGTTATTCCTTCCACCTATTTTTTGTCGTTTCGGTCATACCTGACCACTTCGCACAAGTACTACGCTTCTGAGTGTTCCATGAATTCTGTTCTCGATTCGGCTGGCATGAGCTGCCGAAAAATGGCATGGCGGGAGCAGAATGTCTTCATATGACGACGTAGCAGCTGCGGTAGGAAGCCTCGCGGGAGAGGGCGGACGACGCGACTTTCGCATGTTCGAAGCGGTAGGTTTTTGTGTATTGAAGTGGGAAATTTTCCAGGTTTTACAAAAGGAATTTTACAACGATCAACCCCAGATTCTTCCACATTTTTCCAGTTTATTTTGTCTGACCGGTATATGCATAACTATGGAAGATGAATAATATATTTTGTGCACTATGTGAGACGAGGTTTCGTGGTTGATTGTACACATAATGAAAATATGGTTTTAGAGAGAAATTGCCAATTTTTTCCGTCTGTGAAGTCAAGAAGTGTTGTTTACAGGCATGCCGAGAGGTATTATTGTTGCAGTAGATGTCAAACCACTATTTCGAAATGCTTATTGTGTAACCGTACACGTTCGTAGGTGTCACGTGGTGATCCAAGTGGTTACATGCCTTCACGCAACGACACATCCTGGGGCGCTCTTTATATCAACATCGTCTATGGAAGCCTAGCGTGGAAGGTGGAGGCACAACGGTTATCGATGCCATCGGCACCGTCGATCTGTAGGAAAAATACTGTAACTGGTGATGTGGCATCTACTGAATGTTTGTATACTGGGTGTTCGAAGGGGATCTAGGTGCAACCACCAGCAAAAGGTGCGATGAATATCGTAAAAGAACGATGGTGTGCTTTGTAATAGGTACCGCGCGAGAAGCAATGAGGACACGAGAAAACGATAGGACGGGCGCTGCTCGTCCAGTCGTTTTCTCGTCAGCTTGTTTCTTTTCGCGCTGTAGACATTTTAAGACGAACTACCAACTCGCCCAACAGTGCACCTCGTGTTGATGTATATATAGGCATTGCAACTACTGCACACATTAGGAAAAAGAAATCATGATAGCGATCAATAGACGTGCGCTGGCTAGTACGACACCAACTAGCACGACACGTCACCACGACACCGACACGGCATCCCCTGCTTTTTCTGTGACGACAGCACTTATCCCTGCCTGCTCTTCCTCATCCTTGTCGAGAAGCGCTGTTAGCATTGCTTAGAACACTTGACCCAAAGCGTCACGTCGTTGGGCTTAGTTGTTCTTTTTGTTCCTCGAGGATGGAACATACCAAATCTGCCTAGTGAAAAAACATTAGTGGGGGTTAAAAAAACGTCATAAAGGTACGTATTCCAGTTCGGGGCACCATGTAAGGATTATACACAGTAATAAAAAGCATTCTGGATCAATATAGTAGAGAAATAGCCTGGGAAATGTAAACAATAGAAGCTTTAAATTTTAGACTTCGCGAAAGCAAACACACTAAACTTGTTTACACCCTTTTTGGCCAACAACGGCGCAAAAATCTTGTCTCTTGACTAACATCCCTAAAAGGTGTTTTGGCAAAATATGGGTGTACGGATGAAAAAAGAGTGTTGAGGTCAACACAATTAAAAGGTGTATTGGCAAAAAAAAGGGTTTACGGATGAAAAAAGGATTTTGAGCTTAACACCCTTAAAATGTGTTTTTGCAAAATAAGAGTGTAGGGATGAAAAAGGTTGTTAATCTGTCGCACCCTTTTTTCAACGTGATTCCATGCGCAGTGGCAATCTTAGTCCCCGAATCGCGCAGCATTCAACACAAACAGTCCGTACGCACAAGTTCAGTCGGAACACAAATGAATTGAGCAAGAAAACCAACGGGATGCAAGCTTTTTTTTTAAGCGGTACAAGGAGTGCATAACTACTTAGTACCACATGTGCTGTTCTGGCTTTTATAACCAGCAGAGGAATGCCCCCCGATTGAGTCGGTGGGCTTGTCGCAAAAAACATATATTTTAGCGCTTATTTTGGAAGTATGGATATTTCCATGAGAATCTACAACTCAACACGCGGATTTGCAAACATTTTTAATCATGAGGTAGTTTTTGTATTCCATAACTTACAGAATTTAAATAAATACCAATCAAATATTCCCCGCCACCTCAAAACCCTCAAAAAGGGTGTTCAATATTACAACAGCCTTTTTTTCTAGAAGGGTGTAAAGCTACAAATACGGGTGTTCGAAACTAAGAAAAAGGGAGTAAAGAAAAAGGGTGTAAGAAAAGACCGCCAACAACGAAAAAAGCTGAAGAGACCTCCAACTTTGGAGGCATTTGGTAGCTGTTTACACGGGTGGACTCAGCAGTTTCTACAAGCGAGCGGTGTTTTGTACCTCCTGATGTTTAAAGCAATATGAATCGGCCTAAGTTATTACCATTCAGCTCTTTAGGCTTGAGCTAGTTTCGGTGGCGTTAGCAATAAAATACAAAAAAGAACTGCGGCACCTGTACAGGGTGCACCAACCAGATAGGGTATTTTAACAGTGAAGTTGACTTTCGAGCTTCTTAGAATATGACCACAAGGGGCGTTTGAGTATGTGCACCTCTTGCTATACCATTTCAAAGTACACGTTCTTTTTGAATTCTAAAATGCAAAAAATGCGCAGCTTGCAATAGTGGTGCAAGGTTAGAGAAACAGCATAGCTGGGAGCCGACCTAGCTTGTTTCCCCGTTTTATCCCTTGGTAGGGAGGGGTTCACACTAGAATAGCCTTGTAAAATCTGATTTATCGTGGCCTCACCCCTCACCGGTTCTCCTAGTTTAGCAGGAACATTTCAAAGCTTAGCTAACATAACATAACTTAGCAACACCGATAGAAAAAAGGTCGACCTCCGGCTCCGCTGTTTTTTGTTTTTGCAACTGAACACCTATTTCGCACCGTTTCAACAACCTACAGAAAGCCAACTGTGTTGCAGTCGGTAAGTACTCTTTTTGCCACATGACTGTAGACTTTCAATTTTTGAAGGTTCAAATTGGTGTTTCACGTGGCAAAGCTAAACTTGGCGCATGAGGTGCACCGTATATAGAAAAGATGTATCATTGCAAATGAGCAATCATTATTTTATTTTGGCGTTTTAAATTTTCTTGCAAGTAGAGGGGTATAAGGGTGCATGACTTGTTCTTTACAGTGATGTTATGCATCCAAGCATATCGTCATTCAATGAACAGCTGAACACCTTTTCCACACCCTTTCAACACCCTAAGAAAAACCACGGGTGTTGAAGTTGATCACCACCCTTTTTGTTCACAAAAAAGGATGTAGAGCTAGGAAAAGGGTGCTGAAATTCAAGAAAAAGGGTGTAAAGGGCTTTAAACACCCTCTTTCCACTTAAGCTACACCTTTTTTGGCTAAAGGGTATAAAAATGTTTGGTGTAAACCATGCCAATTATAGAGAAAATCGGTTGGCTTTTTCAATGAAGCCCATCAGGCGAAAAACAATCACCTTGGCGACACAACAGCGTCTCGTGAGCATCGAATGAATGCAGAACCAGGGCTGTATCTACGCCGGCTACATTTTTCTCGTCACTTCCCTTCAACTGGTCGGAACCAATATCAGAAACAGATTCTATGGATTTTCTCCTACAAGAATTTAAAACGGCTATAGGGGCTTTTAATTATACACATCTCGAAATAAAATTCATTTGAATTTTCCCGCTTGTCATAGAGCTCGCCATCTGTGAGACATATCCGCAACCACACGCAAACTCGTAGGAGCCAATGTTAGACATTATAAAACTGTTGTTTATAGATATCCTTAACACCTAGCAGATGATCCTTCCCATGAGTAAGTAGCCCTTACAGAACACCATTTTGATACAATTTGTTTCGAGATAGTTCGAATAAATTCTAGTTACAGCTGTTTCCCGTAACAACACGCCTCCGTGGGAAGGTCACGAATATACAGTAGGCAAGAGCTTTATCTTGTGTACAACTTCACTGGGCACTACCTAATTATGGAAAGTAAGAGATACCTCATGACGTGTTGTACCCATTTGTATAATTTGAGGAGTGGCCCGCCTCGCATCCCCTCGTACTGCGGCTAGTCAACCGAAATTGGTCAGGTGTGTGACATACGTTGGATACCTTTCTGTATGTTACGAAATGGCAGATTGCCCTTGAGACAATGTACGTAGAGTAGGCATGAGCTTAGTTTGTAGCTTGCGACCTAAAAACACTTATTAGCTCTCAATAATTGTTCCACGCTAGAGTTTCTGGATTTTTTGTTACCTAAGCAGACTAGCAGGATGCAAAAATACAGAATAGGGGGTGTTCCACGCGGATCCCACCATCACACTGCGTGTTATAGTGGTTAGAGGTGGCTTTCACTTACCAGTGGCTTTCGCTTACCGAATTCCCTCTATACCACCAAGCGCTGTTAACCCCTTTTGACAAATAAAATCCCGTCCTTCCTCGGTTTTGTCTCTGCTGCTCGCCCGGTGGCGGATTCCCTTTTACAAGCCGTCAAACCACAAATACTGAGCACACGACCCTCGACTACATTTGCCGAATTGATACGTCGACCGGAGAGGAGAACGTGCTTTTTGAGAGGTTGGCGTTGGCCTATTTACAGAAAAGTCAGTTTGGATGTACCAATTTATCTTTTGCAAATATTACTCAGGTACTTATACGTTACAACGCCATATTTTCTCAAAATTGAACTATTGTATTCTGGTACCATTTCTGCACACCGTATTAAATGGTGTACCTCCTTTTGCTTACACAGATGTGCGCTGAACACCTCCATCAGAGTCGGATGTTGGGTCGGCTAATCTTCAGGGGAGCTGATCAATAAATGGCATATAAAAATTAATTGCGCGTTTTGATGCGCTGCATCTATCAGTAATTAGGCACCCTACTTATTCGACACACCTGAAAACCGTTTCTGTGTTTGTGTCCGATGATTATACGATAAGGAAGACCCGCTGCATCTGCTTAAAGCAATCTGACCAAGAACTGAGGGTCCAAACCTTTACAGCTTAAAGCGAAAAGTGGCGCGCAGTGGCTCTCCCGTCTCTGGCCTTCTAGCACGTGCCTTACTTGAAAGAAAACTATAAATAAGTATAGAAAGATGGGTGGGTTGCCTTGGAATCTGGCTCCCCGTCACAATCAGCTGGAATCAGCACGACACTAGCTGTACTTTGGCCAGTATACCACTCGTCCCCCCAGTGTTGTTCCTGCCATCTGGCCGAAGGTAACTTCTTTCCTTCAGGATTTTTTTCTTATATGCATGGAGGAAGCGCAAATACACTGACTGGGAGTCTCGGGCCCCAGCGCTAAGTTCAGGCATGGAATGTGACCGTACTTACCTTCATGGCCTTCCCTTCGGTAGCATCCTATCCTCTGTCATTTCAACCAGGTGACCTGCAGCCATGCCGCTACCCCACAGTAAGCTCAACAATGAGGCCAACACGCAGGGCAGCAGGTACCTCTTTGCGCCGAGTTACGTACGGCAAGACACCCGCATACCTTCAGCCGTGTGTTCGGGACAAATTGGCAGACAAGCAACGTTCTCACAAATTTCATCAGCAGGATTCCGCTACCACATCTTTACTTGATAGCTGTTGTCCGCATTCATTCTTCTCTTAGATGTAGGGAAAAGTTAGACTGAAATATTCCCATCTGTGCAAGATTCAGAAACTTTTCATGAAACGTGTCCCTTTGCAATCTATCGTGATCGAACTGCACATCGGGGAGGCGGTGTCCTGTTAACAATATCAAAAAACGTATCTTCTTGCATAAACATTAACACCACCCTTGAAACTATCTCGGCTTTTATCACTATTGTTTATCAAAAAATCGCCCTAGGCGCATGCTTTCGTTCCTCTTCGTAGTCGCCAACATTAGTTAACGAACTGCACGAAGTAATGAATCACATCGTAACACGTTTTCCCAATTATCCCTTATTTTTACTCGGCAACTTTAACTTTCGGAATATAAGCTGGACTACACAAGCACCTTCATTTCTCCTTTTACGGCACAAGCTACAGAGTTTTTTCAACTTTTGCTCTATCTTCTCTTTAACACAATTACTAGATCAAGCAACTCGAATATCATTCCACACAGCAAACACGCTTGACTTATTCCTGACTACACGGCACGATTTTACTTCCAACATAAGTTGCTTCTCTGGCATAAGCGATCATTTTATTCTCACTTTTTCAATTAATGCATCATTTCCGAAAATTTTCAAGCAAAAAAAAAGTAATTCATGACCACAAAAATGAAATTTTCAGGCTATTAATCACGAGTTATTCATCTTTCTTGATACTTTTTTTGGCAAATTTTACTGATCGTTCTGTTCAAAATAATTGGGACATGTTTGCTTGTAAAGTTCACAATCTAACAGAAAAATCCACATCAAAACACACTATCACGTGTAATCCTCGCGCCCCGTGCTATAACGCGCACCTAAAACGGCTGTCTGATCGTAAGAAGCACATTTATTGTTCTGCCGGAAAATCGCCAAATGATTCACGATGAGACGCTTACAGATTAGCATCGAACGCTTACATATCTGCCCTAACAGCTGCAAAATCTTCATTTGTGTCGTAAATCTTGCCATCTATGCCTAATACCAATGTTAGAAAGTTTTGGAAAGTCCTAAATCTGTCACATGATAACAGTATCTACTTAGAAGCCGCATCGAGTAATTCCATTCCTTTGAGTCATTGTGCGGCTGTGCTTAACGGTACATTCACGAAAAACTTCTCTGTTTCTTCCACAAATAATGCTGCTTGTGCACAAACAGATACTTTTCCTGTAATGTAATCTATCTTTATTGAACGCCCTGTTGTGGCTAAGTTTTTTACTGGACATAAATGCCACTCTTCTCAAGGTTACGATTTACTATACGCAAAGTATTTGAAGAATACAATTTCATTTAGTTCTATTATTTTCGCAAAAATATTCCAGCAATCAAAAAACATCTACGCTACCTATGCAATGAAAAATAGGGATGTTGGTTCCATTCTTCAAATCTGGTCAAAAACATCTCCCGCCAATTGCCGCGCTATTTCTTTAACAAGTACCTGCTGTAAATTACTGGAACATATCGTATTCACAAATTCAGTCAGTTTTCTAGAATCAAATTCGTTTTTTACATCTGCGCAGCACGGTTTTTGAAAATCACCGTCATGCGAAAGACAGTTAATATCTTTTACTCACAAGTTACATCGCATTTTAGACCAATCATCAAAAGGTGACTGTTTTTGACAAGTTGGCCAACCTTTGACCACGTTGGCCACAAACAGCTACTGCACAAACTAAGCAAACTCCAACTTGACAAAAAAGTGGATTGACTTTTTCCTTAATTATTGCTCGCAATTTGTTTAAGGTAACGATCATAACTCCTCACTCAACCAGGCTTCCTCTGGGGTCGCCCAGGGATCTGTTCTGGGACCTCTTTTGTTTCTTCTTACATTACCGATCTGCACACTCTTATATCCTCCAATATTCATTTGTTTGCCGACGACTGCGTAATTTTTCGGAAAATAACTACTGACAACGACTCCTACTCTCTCCAATCAGATTTATGTAGTGTAAGTAACTGGTGCAAAGAATGGATAATAGAACCTAATGCCCCTAAATGTAAATTGAGGCGTCTATCGAGAACAATTAGTCGTATGCCCGTATATTACATGAACAATACGCCACTTGAAATCGTTTCGTTTATTAGGTACTTAAGTGTTCATATTATGAACCACTTAACTTGGACGCGACACATCAAATACATTATTAACGAGGCACACCACACGCTAATTATTTACGTCGAAACTTCTTCTCAGCACCGTCTTCTCTAAAACTTCTTCTGTACAAAAGACTAGTCAGATCAGAACTAGAGTACGCCACGCCAGTATGGGATCTGTGTCTTAACAATTTACTTACCGCTCTTGAACGTTCATATTCAGCCCATTTTATTCTATGAAATTATAACAGGACTGCAACTGTAACGACAATGAAAAGTTGTATTGACCTCGCATTTTGGGCATCACGACGTCGCATTTACGCCTAACTTTGTTTCATAACGTTTATTACCACTCTTCTGTCCATGCTCAACTGCTTTCACAGCCACAGTACATATCACGTCGAATTAGCCATAAATGTAAAGTTGGAGTTGATTCGTTTATTACAAAATATTCGGCTGAGTCTTTAATTCCGAGAACATCCCAAGAGTGGAGCCACCTTACCGCCAATATGGTTTCCATACGCGATAACTACCGGTTTCATCAAGCATGAGCTAATATTTTATAATCAGGATAATCTAAGTTTTTGTGTTTGAACACATGCACTGTTTTTATGTTTATACATCTTTATATACCCACTCCACTGTTCAGTGCCCATGGCCTTGAGGGTATAATGAATAAAAAATAATAAATAAACCCACCGTTTCTTTCCAGTCGCTTTGACAGAAAGGATAACACCGGGCTAAGAATGGTTCGGCTAGTTTTGAACTGGGTACTGGTGATTTGCGGAAGGCTCAACTTAGCAATCGCGGTATGTGAGTGTGCGTGCATTGCGCATTTGCTTACAAAGTAACACGTGATGCGTGGGATTGGGAAATCGTGAAAATAGGCGTTAATGGAGAATACCTAAGCAACTTCCGATTTCCTGGTGACGGTGCTTGCTAAGTAACTCGGGCGAGGAATGGCGAAGTATGATTACCGCACTGAACAAACAGCGAAGAATCATGGACCAGAAACTAATATGCAGAATACGGAAGAAATCTTCAATTGCGTTGGGAGAGCACAGCGGTTTGCGATAGGTGCTGATGCACTGAAAGTTGTAAGATGATATATCTACTCAGTCCAAGCATTGACCCCGTATCCCAACCATGAGGCACAGATAATTAGAAGGATAAGACTGGGACAGGGCGCATTTGGGAGGCATTCTCAGATAATGAATGGCAGCTTACCGGAGTCCGTGAAGAGGAAAGTGCATAAGAGCTGCCTCTTGCCGGTACTTACCATAGGCCACAAATTTGAAGCCTCAATAAAAGGGTTCAACTTAAACTTAGGACGCCTCAGCGAGCAATGGCACGGAAGATGGTAGGTGTAACGTCAAGGGACAAGAAGATAGCGTAGTGGGCATGAAAGAAACGCGTTTTATAGACATATTAGTAAAAATTAGGAATAAATAGGCGTGGGAATGCAATGCGAAGGCAAGGTAACTGTTGGTCATAAAGTGTAACAGAGTGCTTCCCTAAAGAATGCAAGCGTGGCAGGGGGCGGCAAGAAGTTAGATGGGCAGATGAGATCAAGACGTTTCCGGGGATAAATTGTCGCATTTAACACATGAACAGGATAACTGGATATCTATGGACAGGATTGAACAATCCAATTCGAAGCAATTCACTTTAATCCTATCCTATGCAATTCAATCTATCTCAATCCCATCCAATCCAATTCAGTTCATTCCCATCCAATCCAATCCAATCCAATGCCCATTATGCATGCGTAACACTGTGTACACGAACGCCAAGCCCTTGGCAGAGCGAGCTCCTATTGTGCTTCGCCCCTAAAATAATTCCACCCCTTGGTCAAACGACGACTGTGGTTGAACCCGAAGCTTTGTCGTATGGTTGTTGTATGAGTTTGAACTGAGCTTCGATCATGTCGAATGGATAGACACCGGTTAAACAACGCAAGGAACCCGGGTTCGATTTTCGTAATTCCACCCACGATCATTCACCACCGTCGTCAGAGACATTTGGCTTTCCTGGCGAGCGTTTCCGCGTTGTTGACGGCATCAGTGAGAACAACAAAGGTTCGCTTTAAAACACGCACAGTAGCTTCCATCGGTCCCAACGTGGCCACTGGAAGCCCCCGGCATTACTTCCACGCCCCCTGAAGGGATCATTCAGTGACACCTACACACTCATAAATGCATACCCAAATTACATGCATTTTCAGTCGCAAGCCCATGGTAAATATCAATTCAAAAAATTCCTCAGCTTCTTCAAAAAACCTGTCTGAACAAGGCACACAAACATCTCACAAAAATTAGAAGGAGTGATATCTCCAGAACATGGATTTTCAATTAGGATTTTGACCCATATACAAAACGTTTGGGCTTTTCAGGGACGCCGACATTTCACGGCAATGTTACCAACGAAGCCTTGCAATATATGAACCTAAAGTATTGCTATCGAGGGCCTTTGGAATATCCACAAAATTGTTTGAGCCGTTCAGCCTTATGAACTTAAATGATCATCAGTGCTCCTACATAAGAAAACTCTGGTGCTCAGCCCTTAGGGAAACCCTGCTATAAATAACCTAGCAAACCACATTTATCTCAAAACAATAAAAAAAACAAATGTGAATGAACTTTTTGATTGGATGTACAATTTTCGCAAAAAATTGGTACACTCAGCTGAAAGCACGGAAAAGTTAATTTATTACATGTAAACATTTTCGAAAGAAGGGTAGCCAACGCGATTGAATTGTTCACTTGTCTCGATGTACTCATACGTCTTTCGTTGGTAATAGACACGGGGCTGAAACGAAACAAAATATACAGCAACGCTACTATAGCATTTGCTACAACTGCACGCTAGAGAGGAATTCATTTCAGTGCAGAGAAAACTGGCTTCGGTGTGACCCCAAAGACCAAAGTCCTAGATTAATTACACTGCTCAAAACGTAACAATACTTTCCATAACAGCTGTATTTTTTCGTGTGTACGCTCAGTAATTTCGAAAATTGAGAAAACAAGCAAAAAAGTATTGTTTCACGGAACTTAAAATTTTAATTGCGTTTTAATCGCATCACACGTTTTGACTATTCATGTCGATTTACTTGGAGCCGAAGCTCAAATTTCTCGTTTTTAATCGAACAGAGCGTTAATATCAAAGAAAACAGAAAAATGTTTATTTGCTAGAAACAAAAATTGAAAGTGAAAAGATAATCAAAGCTAATTACCTCAATGAAATCAATGGAAGCAATTGAAATGTTTAGTCTAACTTATCACTAACGCTTTTGGATACTTTAATCTTGCAGTGATATTTGTGGCCCTCTAAATTTGCTCCCGAGATAAATGAAAGTACAGTTGATATCAAGTTCACACAGCCCACTACGACGTCGCAGGCGTGTAGGTGGTGTCAAAAATTATGTACCCCTACGTCGTACGACGACGATGTTTGAACGCGAAGCCTCCTCCTAGTGTATTCTTTGGTTGGCCGTCCCACACTGCGACTACGTGCTACTCTACAGGTGCGCACTACGTTTCTGCAATATCCAAAGCAACTTTAGGGTGTGCGTTCCGTACCGCTAAAGTCCGGGTTTGCGGTGCACCTTGGGAATCAGTGCTTGCTGCTTAGCTAGAATTTAGACCATGTCGAAACGGAACCATCCAAGAAACGCCGGTTAGATAGCGCGAGGTACCCAGGTTCGATTCCGGCCACGGGAAGTGTTTCGTTCTTTCCCTTCACTCACGATCATTCATCATCATAGTCAGAAAAAGTTGGCTTTCCGGCAGGGCGCGTTGGCGTAGAACCGCATCGGGGAAGACGCTAAATCTTCGCTTTAATAAAATTAGTTTTTAACTGGCAATATATATCAAGCAGGGAATCAAGTGGATATTTTTGGTTTCAAATGTTGCCTTAAACTAAGGCACACTCTGTAACTGAACCTACAATGCCTACGACATGCCGTACCTTACAACGGGGCACTTAAGTGGCATTCTGCAGGTTAAGTTGCTCTTACTACCACGCTGCCTTTACTGATTCTTTGGAAAGCTTTGGAGAAGATTCCAAAAACTAAGAGAGAGCCCTGAGGCAACGCACGACGGTCATAGCGATGAAAGCGCTAGAAGAGAAGATACAGGTCGGTAAAAAAGATGCAAAGAAAATAGGAGGAACAGTGTACGGGGAAAACCGATGAGGCCGGAGAAGTGTCCCTATCAAGCGTGCTTTAGAGTTGCGACTCAATTAGAGATGGTTCCCGAGATGTGACGCCGTAGTTTCCTCAGCGAAAACTTCATCGGTTCTGCATGATGTGAGCGCATCCATCGAAAACTACTCAGGACATTGAGTAGTGCAGCGGCGCGTTCAAAGCGGCTCCTAACAGATGTTGTATTTCTAAAACTCTCCTTTTATATGAAGCCACAAAAATCTGGAACAACGAGACACCAGTTTACGCTCACCGTAAAGGCGAAGATTTTGTACCTCAAGAAAATCTTTTTAAGTACTAAAGTAGTTTTAATCACAAAACTGTGATTACTAAGGCGAGACTCGCCATGTCACGCATTCACAAAACTTTTCACAAACACGGCATGGTTGCTGGGAAATAAAAGTAAGATCCGTTCACGCTGTCCGTGCCCATATTGCAACAGACTTTAGCAAACCCCGTCTTATGCGTGCAGGCTCCATAGCTCTCAGACAAATTTTTTATAACTTCACGCCGGTAAAATATTTTCTGATTGTGGTCAGTAAGCGCCTGTACGTCCTAGCAACGTACCTACGAAACACTCCGAAGCAAGATTACAGCTCTATACAGGTGAGATTACCTAAAGCTAGACCGAACCATTTAAACAGTCCTCTGTCATCCTGAAACTTTGCGCTGTTTTCTTGCTAGGCCAACCATAGATCTGTATTTTACGGCTAATTCCTGGCTTTTTTATACCACAGGAAATACACATTCCACAGCCACCTCCACAAAGTTAAACCCTGGGCCACCCAGTATTAAGTCTGCTCAAACACCGTAGCTGTGATTCCCTTGTGTCGGCTTGAGCGTGAGGGGGCGCTCGCCTGAGAACTCCAGCGCCGTCCCCACGCAACTTATAGGGTTTGCGCCGACGAATCGGCATCTAAACGTGGCCGGCGGGAGGCACATTTACTCCCACTCCACAAGCTTGAGGGAGAGGAATTCGCCTCTGCGAAACCACTTAGATCTCTATCGGTGGGTATGGGAACCGGAGGCAGCTCTACCTCTGCCTGGCTCACGACGTGCAGAAGACTTATGAGAAGGCGTGACCTACAAAAGCCTCCCAGAGGCAAGTCGCAACAGGATGCGAAGACTCTATTACAAGAAATGTCTACTGTGGTGATGGGATAAACCAGCGTCACTTTGGACTGGCGTTAAAACAATCATTACGATTTATTTCCAGAGCGGAGGAAAGTGTGAATTTGAATGTCACATAGCTAAACGTTCTCGATAGATCAGCACTCAAAATACCAATCGCTGCCTGTAATTTGCATGCTGCTTGCTCCTAGCTCTAATTTCGATTCGTTGTCATGGAGTGCATGACTACTGGTTTCATAAGAAGAGTATCCTAGCTGAAATGTTTGTGTTTTTTCTTTAAATGATCAATAAAAATGACAATCAATCTGCAGTGGTTACGAGGCGTTTGAGGCATCCACCGGTAATACGCACCTCAGTGCTCAACGTACCCTACATGATATCCCTTTTTTTTTACATGGACCCGTGCTAGCCCACAGTCATATTTACACTAGACTGAACTTCGTGCTGAAGGGTTTCTGCTTCGCTAATGCACTTGACGACGTTAAGGGGAATAGGTGGACAATCTGGTTTTCGTAGCTGCGTCTTCAACTCGTGGTTAAATATCATCTCAACATAGACGAAACCACAATATTCAGAACATGTCCGCTCACCCACACGTTCCTCTTTCGGCCCCCTTCCTTTGCAAATCTATTCATTTGAACATTGAAATCCTTTGCACGGACCCGAGTAGGTATCCTCGAGGGGCAATGTTCTCGTAACCGTTAGGGTCCGCGCTGGAAATGTTGGCAACAAAGTGGGAAATTACAAGCATTGCCGGCAGGATGCACGGTCTGACTGCATCTCTCAGAGAATTGGCTCTTTGAACTCCCAACATTGCTTTAGCAGCGTTGTTTTCCTAAGCCGGCCTGCAGGACCTTGCTCGCCCGATCGGGCGAAACGTGCATCTGGGTACTACGAAACTTGAACGGGCAGCTACGCGATCTTCGGACAATAATGCGGTAACGTCACTTCGAGAAGTTTCTTCCCGACTAAAGGCTGGCCATTCTTGCTACGGTATTTGTGACTGCTACCGATAATCAAATAGGGCTGATTTACCTAGACTATTGTACTCAGCGTTCGGAACTTTCCAGAAAGGCAATCCGAACAAGAACGTATTCTTTTTGATGGGCCCATGTTTTTTTCTCCTGACAGGCGGCCTTCTGCCAAGTTCTTTCCGGCTTAAAATTTCTGTTGTCGGTCCGTATTGGCGTCACACGCAATTCGCTAGGGTGTGCAGTGCCTTCTGTGACTTAGGCGCGTACGAAAAACCTGTCCTACGCTTCAGGTAAAAAAGATCCACAAAAAAGATGAACAGGTCACCAGGTTCTTGCGGAATAGCGCTGCTATACTTCCAGCGCAGTGTAGTAGCGGATTAAAAATATTTAGTCATGACACTCCTACGAAGAAGCAAGACCAGCATAAAGGCGCTCATTATAATCGCACTGAGTTACGTATTGTAACATACCGTAACGAACGAAAAAAAAAACACATACACGTAGCTTCGATACACAAGCGCCAAATAGTTCTTACACATTTTTTTCGTGATATCTTCGATTGCAACGAGTTACAGCCGTTCTCTATAACCATAGCGCAGCGCAGACAGTATACATTGAAAGCGGATAAGAATTGAACAGCATTCTGTGAAAGCCACGGGGCCCTTCACTGTCCGCGAAGCAAAAAATGATGTCGACTACCTCTCCGACCTGGGCAGGCAAAACAGCTTGTTCCGCGTCAACATGCTGAAGATGTATGAACCTAGAATTCCCACTGAACACAGATACATGCACAAGCTTCTATCAAACTCCGATCAAGGAATGCGGACGGCCAGGAACTGTACGAACTTTCTTTCCGCCGAACTTATGTCCTGAACTGGCGAAGCTTTTATCCTTAGAACCGGCAAGTTTACCGCACCGAACGGCACTGTGCTCTTGCAGAGGCAGATAGGGATTGCCCATCTCGTTGCAAATGCCAGTGGGCGCCGGTAAATGGATGAGGCTGTCTGCTCAACGTTCTAGTAACATGTACTGGCCTTGTCTGTTTTTCGCCACCGCAGTTGAATTTTTTGCTTGTTGTGGTCAGAGTGATTGTGTGATTGTTAATGGAGTTTAGCTTTGCCTTTGCTTTTATCCACAGGTGTGTGTGTGTGTTTTCTTTACGCGTTCCTTTGAACTTCGAGCTCGTGTTTGTATGCGCCTTGTGAAAGACACTGAACGCTCCGCATCATGGCCAATGAAAGACCCCCTAACAGCATGAACAGGTTGTTTGAGCACAACCCCTTTAAGTGGGGTAATTCTGAAGACTCGCCACAGGTGTGCACAATTGTGGACCACGAGCGGACGCATAAAGAGGTGGAGGAAGGGAGGTGCTCGAGATGGAGAACACGGTTCGGGCGGAGGCGGAAACTGGGTGCTGTCGTGCAGACAAGGACCATGGGCGGACCCGCAGTTCCTTCGTTCCAGTTCTAGCGCCTCTGGTTCCAGGCGCGTGCCTCGGGGCCCCCCAACGCTGTGGGGCCCGCAACCGCCCGGGCCACCATCCTACTGCTGGCTGAGGCTCGACATCACTGCCCAAGGCGCAACCACCCCGGCACTCGCCACGTGGAACATGGTGCTGCTTCTGCTATCTCGCTGGGGCTGAGATGGTGATAGACGGCCAACGCTCGACCATGACCGGGGCTGACGACGCCCCGCCATCGACTTCGTCGAGAATTCACGACCGGGGTGGCTGGGAGACGGTTTTTCCTCTCGTGAACTCGAGTTATAGATATTGTACTCGTGTATTTTTGCTGTTTTTCCCTATGATGAAGGCGGCTAGCTCGTAACGCTGAAAATATTCCCATTATTCTGCCCCTTCTTTAGAGTCCCGTTTGTACTGGTCGCACACCTACAAGGCCAAACGAGTCCATCAAAATCCCAATAAAACGTCAAGATATAGTGTCGAGATTTCATATGTCCAGTCACAATGCAGATTGTGCAAGGCCCGGTTGGTACTGCTGCCGCAACAGTCTTAATAACGTTAAAGAATAGTGTAATTAGACACCTCAGCAACCCAACTGCATTACAGGCAGTTTTTTTACGTCCATCTATCTCGATATGGTTTTTCCGGCAGCAGCCAGAACATAGACTAAGACGCGGATGTTTAGATTTGTCAGATAAGAAGTTATGAATGCTTTCCTTGTGCGCATCAAATTATTGAGCGCAAGCACGTCTTGATGTATGCGCCATCGAAATATTTTTTTCATTGTTGTGTTCAGCGCTGTGGGGTGTAGAAAGTCTGTTTCTTTAATTTAAAACAAAATAATTCTGTTTTTAGAAGTGTCAGTCCGTGTGTCTTTTCTAGTCCCTGTTTGTGTGCACTATTTGGGAGATGCAGGAATTTTAAGTGGACCGGCTCGAACTTATGTTTCAGTTAATTTTTAGAGAGTGTTAAGATTTTTTGCCACTTACGTGTTTTCACGATTTTCTAAATAAATATTTCACGATTTTCTAAATAACTATTCAGGCACAGGGCTTTATCCTTTTTCTGTTGTGAATGTGGCAGATCAAGTTACCCAGAGCCCATTTTGAGGATTTTCTCCAAACAAGCCAATAAAAAGGCAGCGGATTTTTTAAAAATCCGCACCTATGTAAAACAAAGTCTCTTCAATTGCTCCACGTACCAAAGGGCTCGGAATCTGTTGTAAATTTCTGCAGCCGCACGCCCCCCATAGGATCTCAGTTAGATATTATAAAACTTTGGTTTATGGATATGCCTCACACCTACCAGACGGTACTTCACATGAGTAAATCACCCTTAAGCACACGTTTTTGGTACAATTTTTTTAGGGTAGCTTGAACAAATCCTTAGTTACAGCCATTTCCCGTGACCACACGCCTCCGTAGCAAGGCTATGTTTTTAGAGCAGGCAGGTGTTTCTATTTGTGTAACACTTCATGGTGAACTACATAATTCTGGCCAGAAAGAGATCCCTCAACACGCATTATACCCATTCATGCAATTGGTGGAGTAGACCACCCCATCATAACCGGGTACTACCACTAGTCAACCGAAACATATGAGGTGTGCGCCATACTGTACATAACTCTCCGCTTCCTGTGTTCATCTCCCTCTATGCAAAATTACTTAATGGCCGATCGCACTTCGGAGAATATACATCGAATCCTTATGTGGTTGGTTTGTAACTTGCGAATTAAAATAAAGTATTTGTTCTCAGTAGTTGTTGATACGCAGAGTTCCTAAATTATTTGTTTCCTAACCCGACTGACTGTTTGCGAAAATAAGGTAGGGGGTGGGAATGTTACACGCGGATCCTTCCATCCTGCTTCATGTTCCAGGGGCTACTGACGGTTGTTTGCGTACCACGCACCTTCACTTACCCACTTTCCTGTACACCCCCGACCAGCCTTTGTCCACCCCTTTGACGAACTAAACCCGTCCTGTTCCCGTTCTATCTCTGCTGCTCACTGGGTGGCGTATCAGCTCTTAAAAGCCGGCAGAGCACAGACTCTCAGCAAATGACCCTCGAGTAACTTTGCAGAATTGATACGTCCGTCAGAGATGAACACTTGTTTATTGAGGGGTTGACGTTGGCGTATTGACGGGAAAGTCGTTATGAGTGGATTGATGTATTTTTAAATATTACTCAGATAATATAACAATACATCACCAGATTTTCTCAACAATGAGATATGTTGTTGTATCAGCCATTTCTGCACAACGTATCATTAAATGTAGCTCATCTATTGATACAGGCGTGCACTGAACACCTCAACGAGAGTCGGATGTTGTCTCAGCTGA
The DNA here is from genome assembly GCA_013339765.2 of Haemaphysalis longicornis. Classification (NCBI taxonomy): domain Eukaryota; kingdom Metazoa; phylum Arthropoda; class Arachnida; order Ixodida; family Ixodidae; genus Haemaphysalis; species Haemaphysalis longicornis. Next base: position 167,260,533 of record CM023449.1, on the reverse strand, counting down.
TCTTTCGGCGACCTTACCAACAAATCACAGAAGAAAAGTAACTGCGTGTTTTAATACTCTGCGCCTAACAAGAGTGATGCAAAAACTCTATTACACCAGTGAAAACCGTTTCTGTGTTTCTGTCCGAAGCTGCTATGTTATGCTAGCCCCGCTCCATTTGCTCAAAGCAGTCTTGACCAGGAAGTGAGGGTGGAAACAGCAACATCGTCGATGCCGAAACTGTAACCAAAATAGCCTCAGGCGAAAGATTCCCCGCGGTGGCTTTCACATCTATGGACGTCTAGCACCTGCCTGTGTTTAAAGAACACTATCCCAATGGGTGAGATGATGGGTGGGTTTCCGTCGGATCTTTAGCCGCAGGGGTATGGGTGCTATATGTGGCCCCTATGTCAATCATAGGCTGAACCACCCAACGACGGCTGCAGAAACCAAGTAGTCATCCTTCGTACTTGCTATGGAGCATATAAAAACTGTAATGAATACGCGGTTGTTTTACAGCGAAGGTGTTCTGCAAATAGTAATTTCTCGTGTCTGCAGTTAAAAATACCAAGCAATTGCCGGGCACGCGCACCACAGCGCGGGACTCGCTGCGACCGCTCGGCCGTTAACAAAAATGCCGAGCGCTCATGGGTGTGTGCCTCGTGATACCCGCCCAGCGTCCCCTGCGAATGTTTGTCAAACGGACCGTACCCACACAGGCAAATTAGCCAACATTGCGGCGACCAGCAGGGAGTTAAAAAGGCAAAAAAAAATGACGAGCGCTCGTGTGTGCACACCTCGCAAAAACCACCCAGTGTTCTCGGCTCACGATTGGGAGCCATGCATACCCACTTAGGGTGATCGGAAAAGACGGGCCATGAAAAAACTCCAGCGTTCCCGCAATCATACCAACACTTCTTCGGAACGAGAAAGACAGCTGACAGCATACGCCCTTCAAGGGTGACATCCAATTGTTATCACTTTGATAAAAATGAAGCAATCTGACACTTGCAGCAACAGTAATAGAGTAAAGGTCGTTGCGGCAGCGAAGAAGCAAGTGGGCTGCAATCAGGGACCTAAACCTTCGGGATTGTCGTGAAGGTTGCATATACTCACGCTCCCTTTAATACTTGTGCGTTAGTGGGAGTTCCTTCATTTTTTATAAACGTTTTCTATGCGTTAAGGTTACTTCGCCAGCTCGAAGTTCACCAACACAAGGGAGCAACCAGGGCCGGAAACGTGATAATTGGAGAGAAACTCTAGAAAAGGTTCGCTATATTTCACATCTCTTGCCAGTATACTGGCCCCTTAGGGTATCCAGATAAAGCCGTACGCCAAGTACATGCCACGATTCATGTGTGTAATTTTCATTCCGAAAGACGTACGCAGACGACTTATTTACTACCATGAGGTGGCGGATGCAACGGCAGACTCAATCTGCACTCAACATTCCACATCGACTACCTCGATGGTCCAATTGGTTTAGTTTATTACATTATCAGATAATGAGGGTGGACGGTAGGGAATACGGAGGCATGGGGTAGGTAGGCACCACAAATTCAGGCGCCTTGGTCAGCGTTTTGACGAACATTTCCCACGGAATTTTTACGTACATTTTTACTCTATAAAGTTTCTAAAGTCACTAGTGTTTCTTCTAACCTAGGATTCTGTTTAACTGAAAAAGACAAACTTTGTGGCTCTTTATTTTTAACTTACATTTTCTATTTCCACCGGGTATGGCGTAGAACAACTCAATCAAATATAACTAAGGTAAAACTGAAAATCAAGTACTATACCTGATGCTAAATAAAATATACAAATCAAAATTAACAATACAAATAGAAAATACACACCACAAGTTCCAATCCCTGGTTGGTTAAAAGAGCCATGAAGACCAAGCACAAGTTTAGCTTATTCAAAAAAACGGCCTCGTTAGAATCATACTGACACCAGTTTTAACATAAACTTTGCTCAGATGAGACATATTTTTAGGAAAAATGGAATGGCCATGCGAACCACTTGCTTACTTCCCGCAACAGAACCTATGATGTCATACCAGCCTTCTCTGCGGTTGGTGCAGGCGGGCAAAAGCAAACGCAAATTAGGCTGAGCTTACAAGCTTGCAGAACGAGATATTTGTGCTTAAATGTAGGGCGCATTGTTTTTAAAGCACTAAGAATGGTGGAACAAACACTGGAAGTTGCGAAAGAACAGTAAACATAGAGTACTGATGGGTAGTTTCGTTGGTACTGCGCGCAGTATGCTTGGTTTAGCCGCAAAGCACTGCGGTGATTTGGGGTTTTCTCATACGACACTGGCCGATTGACGAAAGCAACGGTGTCTTACGGGAGCATATTTGTCTTGTGATCACTACGTTGTACGAGACGAATATTTTCTTCCACAACAAAAACTAACCAGCTATAAGTACGGCTTGCCAGGGTATGATGTCGCCATTTAGGCTCAGTAACGTAAACGCACGAGTGCCGCCGTAGGGTACCTCGATGACAGCACCGCCATACAGGGTGGAGACACCCTTTGAATTGTCCCGCGCGGCCCCAATTGGGTCAACGTGCTCAACGCGTTGTTCTTTTCGTTTTCCACGAGACCCTGCAACGAGAAACAGGTAAGATGATTCAAACTTCGCCAGTAAACCGCATTGCGGCGTCACTTTTAGCGCCGTTTGATACAATGAATTGCTTCGGCAACAAGCGACTGACCAATAATGGCGGCGCCAACGTTTACGTGTGGCAACCCTGTACTGCAGACGCGTGAATAAAAGAACCGTTGGCTGTAGAGCCGTCGGTTTCTGTGACGTTATAGCAGCCCACAAAAAACACACGGTTCAGCGGGAAAATCAAACTTTTAAAAGAATTCATTGATTTCTCAGTGAATAAATCAGTGTTTGTATCCGGACAAGTGCTGGGGGCACTATAAAACTCGAAATGTTTTGAATAAAACAAACTTGCATTTTGTGTTCATGGCTCCTTGAAGGAACGCTATCACTGCGTAGGGATTCAAAGCTTGTTTTGGTGTGCCCCTATTTAAACGCCAGTTTCTGAATGCGCGCCTCTCAACTTTGAAAGTGAAGGTAGCCTCGCTGAAGCAGTACAGCAATACGCCTGTCAGAAAAGGCCAATTTCTCTGGCGATGATGATGCATATAATATATATATATATATGGTTTGGAAATGAGGGGCTCGTTAGGAAATACAGAAAGAAATGCCGGCAGTCTACAACGCCAAAGAAGTCATAGGGGAATGGTTAGAATTTTTTTTTACCGTTAGTGATGTTACATTTTTTTATTATTATTATTATTACCTGAGAAAGAAAGAAAAACACGCGCCCAGAGTGGGGACCGAACCCACGCCTTTCGATTAGATCTCGAATGCGTTACCAATTCGGCTATCTGGGCGACAGTGTCCTCCTTCACTTTCTGGGGAATTTATAATTACTAAAACTGCATCTGACGTTTGAGGGTGGTAGCCAGCGCCACTCAGACTACACGGGGAGAAGGGGATCTTTCTTTTTCAACCCCCGGGGCGTGACGCGAACGTCTACAGCCTGTCATAAGTTGGTAACTGGAGGGAAACCATCTTATGCTACCTTGGCATCAAGGCTGCCAAAACCGAGGCCCTCGCTAAGCTTTCGCACGATAATAGGGTTTGAAAATGAGGGGCTCGTTAGGAAATACAGAAAGAAATGCCGGCACTCTACAACGCCAAAGAAGTCATAGGGGAATGGTTAGAATTTTTTTTACCGTTTGTGACGTTAAATTTTTATTATTATTATTAACAATTACGTGAGAAAGAAAGAAAAACACGCGCCCAGAGTGGAGACCGAACCCACGCCTTTCGATTAGATCTCGAATGCTTTACCAATTTGGCTATCTGGGCGACCGTGTCCTCCTTCACTTTCTGGGGAATTTATATTTACTAAAACTGCATCTGACGTTTGAGGGTGGTAGCCAGCGCCACTCAGACTACACGGGGAGAAGGGGATCCTTCTTTTTCAACCCCCGGGGCGTGACGCGAACGTCTACAGCCTGTCATAAGTTGGTAACTGGAGGGAAACCCTGTTATGCTACTTTGGCATCAAGAATGCCAGAACCGAGGCCCTCGCTAAGCTTTCGCACGGTAATAGGGTTTGGAAATGAGGGGCTTGTTAGGAAATACAGAAAGAAATGCCGGCAGTCTACAACGCCAAAAAAGTCATAGGGGAATGGTTAGAATTTTTTTACCATTAGTGACGTTACATTTTTTTATTATTATTAATAATTAATTAAGAAAGAAAGAAAAACACGTGCCCAGAGCGGGGACCGAACCCACGCCTTTCGATTAGATCTCGGATGCCTTACCAATTCGGCTATCTGGGCGACTGTGTCCTTCTTCACTTTCTGGGGAATTTATATATACTGAAACTGCATCTGACGCTTGAGGGTGGTAGCCAGCGCCACTCAGACTACACGGGGAGAAGGGGATCCTTCTTTTTCAACCCCCGGGGCGTGACGCGAACGTCTACAGCCTATCATAAGTTGGTAACTGGCGGGAAACCGTCTTATGCTACCTTCGCAACAAGGCTGCCAGAACCGAGGCCCTCGCTAAGCTTTCGCACGATAATAGGGTTTGGAAATGAGGGGCTCGTTAGGAAATACAGAAAGAAATGCCGGCAGTCTACAACGCCAAAGAAGTCATAGGGGAATGGTTAGAATTTTTTTTACCGTTAGTGACGTTCTGGTAGCCTTGATGCCAAGGTAGCATAAGAGGGTTTCTGGTTCTGGTCAAGGTTCTGGCAGCCTTGATGTCAAGGTAGCATAAGAGGGTTTCCCGCCAGTTACTAACTTATTTCATTTCATTTCATTTATTATACCCTTAAAGGCCCGAAGGCATTACATCAGGGGAGGGTCGTGAAACATTGTTTACAGAAATACAAATGAACCAAGATATTGTTAAAAACACAAAAACACGCAAAAACACAAAAGTTCTAAAGCACCAGAGTTCGAAACATTGGCTAAGTTAGGAACATCGCAAAATAAGTGACAGGCTTATCGCAAACTTATGACTGGCTGTAGACGTTCGCGGCACGCCCCGGGGGTTGAAAAAGAAGGTCCCCTTCTCCCCGTGTAGTCTGAGTGGCGCTGGCTACCACCCTCAAGCGTCAGATACAGTTGTAGTAAATATAAGTTCCCCTGAAAGTGAAGGAGGACACAGTCGCCAGATAGCCGAATTGGTAAGGCATTCGAGATCTAATCGAAAGGCGTGGGTTCGGTCCCCACTCTGGGCGCGTGTTTTTCTTTCTTTCTCACGTAATTAATAATAATAAGAAAAAATGTAACGTCACTAACGGTAAAAGAAAAAAAAATCTAACCATTCCCCTATGACTTCTTTGGCATTGTAGACTGCCGGCATTTCTTTCTGTATTTCCTAACAAGCCCCTCATTTCCAAACCCTATTATCGTGCGAAAGCTTAGCGAGGGCCTCGGTTCTGGCAGCCTTGATGCCAATGTAGCATAAGAGGGTTTCCCGCCAGTTACCAACTTATGACAGGCTGTAGACGTTCGCGTCACGCCCCGGGGTTTGAAAAAGAAGATCTCCTTCTCCCCGTGTAGTCTGAGTGGCGCTGGCTATAACCCTCAAGCGTCAGATACAGTTGTAGTAAATATAAATTCCACAGAAAGTGAAGGAGGACACATTCGCCCTGATAGCCGAATTGGTAGGGCATTCGAAATCTAATCGAAAGGCGTGGGTTCGGTCCCAACTCTGGGCGCATGTTTTTCTTTCTTTCTCAAGTAATTTATAACAATAATAAAAAAATGTAACTCACTAATGGTAAAAAAAATTCTAACCATTCCCCTATGACTTCTTTCGCATTGTAGACTGCTGGCATTTCTTTCTGTATTTCCTAACGAGCCCCTCAGTTCCAAGCCCTATTATCGTGCGAAAGCTTAGCGAGGGCCTCGGTTCTGGCAGTCGTGATGCCAAGGTAGCCTAAAAGGGTTTCCCGCCAGTTACCAACTTATGACAGGCTGTAGACGTTCACGTCACGCCCCGGGGGTTGAAAAAGAAGGTCCCCTTCTCCCCGTGCAGTCTTAGTGGTGCTGGCTACCACCCTCAAGCGTGAGATACAGTTGTAGTATATATAAATTACCCAGAAAGTGAAGGAGGACACAGTTGCCCAGATAGCCGAATTGGTAAGGCATGCGAGATTTAATCGAAAGGCAGTGGGTTCGGTCCTCACTCTGGGCGCGTTTTTCTTTCTTTCTCACGTAATTAATAATAATAATAAAAAAATGTAACGTCACTAACGGTAAAAAAACATTCTAACCATTCCCCTATGACTTCTTTCACGTTGTAGACTGCCGGCATTTCTTTCTGTATTTCCTAACGAGCCCCTCTTTTCCAAACCCTATTATCGTGCGAAAGCTTACCGAGGGCCTCGGTCCTGGCAGCCTTGATGCCAAGGTAGCATAAGAGGGTTTCCCGCCAGTTACCAACTTATGTCAGGCTGTAGACGTTCGCGTCACGCCCCGGGGGTTGAAAAAGAAGGTCCCCCTTCTCCCCGTGTAGTCTGAGTGGCGCTGGCTACCACCCTCAAGCGTCAGATACAGTTGTAGTAAATATAAATTCCCCAGACAGTGAAAGAGGACACAGTCGTGCACATTGCCGAATTGGTAAGGCATTCGAGATCTAATCGAAAGGCGTGGGTTCGGTCCCCACTCTGGGCGCGTGTTTTTCTTTCTTTCTACGTAATTAATAATAATAATATTAAAAATGTAACGTCACTAACAGTAAAAAAATTCTAACCATTCCCCAATGACTTCTTTGGCGTTGTAGACTGGCGGCATTTCTTTCTGTATTTCCTAACGATCCCCCTCATTTCCAAACCTATTATCGTGCGAAAGCTTAGCGAGGGCCTCGGTTCTGGCAGCCTTGATGCCAAGGTAGCATAAGAGGGTTTCCCGCCAGTTACCCAACTTATGACAGGCTGTAGACGTTTCGCGTCACGCCCCGGGGTTGAAAAAGAAGGTCCCCTTCTCCCCGTGTAGTCTGAGTGGCGCTGGCTCCACCCTCAAGCGTCAGATACAGTTGTAGTAAATATAAATTCCCCAGAAAGTGAAGGAGGACACAGTCGCCCACATTGCCGAATTGGTAAGGCATTCGAGATCTAATCGAAAGGCGTGGGTTCGGTCCCCACTCTGGGCGCGTGTTTTCTTTCTTTCTAACGTAATTAATAATAATAATAAAAAAATGTAACGTCACTAACGGTAAAAAAAATATTCTAACCATCCCCCTATGCCTTCTTTGGTGTTGTAGACTGCCGGCATTTCTTTCTGTATTTCCTAACGAGCCCCTCACTTCCAAACCCTATTATCATGCGAAAGCTTAGCGAGGGCCTCGGTTCTGGCAGCCTTGATGCCAAGGTAGGCATAAGAGGGTTTCCCGCCAGTTACCCACTTATGACAGGCTGTAGACGTTCGCGTCACGCCCCGGGGGTTGAAAAAGAAGGTCCCCTTCTCCCCGTGTAGTCTGAGTGGCGCTGGCTACCACCCTCAAGCGTCAGATACAGTTGTAGTAAATATAAATACCCCAGAAAGTGAAGGAGGACACAGTCGCCCAGATAGCCGAATTGGTAAGGCATTCGAGATCTAATCGAAAGGCGTGGGTTCGGTCCCCACTCTGGGCGCGTGTTTTTCTTTCTTTCTCACGTAATTAATAATAATAATTAAAAAATGTAACGTCACTAAAGGTAAAAAAAATTCTAACCATTCCCCTATGACTTCTTTGGCGTTGTAGACTGCCGGCATTTCTTTCTGTATTTCCTAACGAGCCCCTCATTTCCAAACCCTATTATCGTGCGAAAGCTTAGCTGAGGGCCTCGGTTCTGGCAGCCTTGATGCCAAGGTAGCTTAAGAGGGTTTCCGCCAGTTACCAACTTATGACAGGCTGTAGACGTTCGCGTACGCCCCGGGGGTTGAAAAGAAGGTCCCCTTCTCCCCGTGTAGTCTGAGTGGCGCTGGCTACCACCCTCAAGCGTCAGATACAGTTGTAGGTAAATATAATATACCCCAGAAAGTGAAGGAGGACACAGTCGCCCAGATAGCCGAATTGGTAAGGCATTCGAGATTTAATCGAAAGGCGTGGGTTCGGTCCCCACTCTGGGCGCGTGTTTTTCTTTCTTTCTCACGTAATTATAATAATAATAAAAAAATGTAACGTCACTAACGGTAAAAAAAATTCTAACCATTCCCCTATGACTTCTTTGGCGTTGTAGACTGCCGGCATTTCTTTCTGTATTTCCTAACGAGCCCCTCATTTCAAAACCCTATTATCGTGCGAAAGCTTAGCGAGGGCCTCGAATCTGGCAGCCTTGATGCCAAGGTAGCATAAGAGGGTTTCCGGCCAGTTACCAACTTATGACAGGCTGTAGACGTTCGCGTCACGCCGCGGGGGTTGAAAAAGAAGGTCCCCTTCTCCCCGTGTAGTCTGAGTGGCGCTGGCTACCACCCTCAAGCGTCAGATACAGTTGTAGTAAATATAAATTCCCCAGAAAGTGAAGGAGGACACAGTCGCCCAGATAGCCGAATTGGTAAGGCATTCGAGGTCTAATTGAAAGGCGTGGGTTCGGTCCCCACTCTGGGCGTGTGTTTTTCTTTCTTTCTCACGTAATTAATAATAATAATATTAAAAATGTAACGTCACTAACAGTAAAAAAAATTCTAACCATTCCCCAATGACTTCTTTGGCGTTGTAGACTGCCGGCATTTCTTTCTGTATTTCCTAACGAGCCCCCTCATTTCCAAACCCTATTATCGTGCGAAAGCTTAGTGAGGGCCTCGGTTCTGGCAGCCTTGATGCCAAGGTAGCATAAGAGGGTTTCCCGCCAGTTACCAACCTTGTGACAGGCTGTAGACGTTCGCGTTACGCCCCGGGGGTTGAAAAAGAAGGTCCCCTTCTCCCCGTGTAGTCTGTGTGGCGCTGGCTACCACCCTCAAGCGTCGGATACAGTTGTAGTATATATAAATTCCCCAGAAAGTGAAGGAGGAACACAAGTCCCCAGATAGCCGAATTGGTAAGGCATTCGAGATTTAATCGAAAGGCGTGGGTTCGGTCCCCACTCTGGGCGCGTGTTTTTCTTTCTTTCTCACGTAATTATAATAATAATAAAAAAATGTAACGTCACTAATGGTAAAAAAAAATTCTAACTCATTCCCCTATGACTTCTTTGGCATTGTAGACTGCCGGCATTTCTTTCTGTATTTCCTAACAAGCCCCTCATTTCCAAACCCTATTATCGTGCGAAAGCTTAGCGAGGGCCTCGGTTCTGGCAGCCTTGATGCCAAGGTAGCATAAGAGGGTTTCCCGCCAGTTACCAACTTATGACAGGCTGTAGACGTTCGCGTCACGCCCCGGGGGTTGAAAAGAAGGATCCCCTTCTCCCCGTGTAGTCTGAGTGGCGCTGGCTACCACCCTCAAGCGTCAGATACAGTTGTAGTAAATATAAATTCCACAGAAAGTGAAGGAGGACACAGTCGCCCAGATAGCCGAATTGGTAAGGCATTCGAAATCTAATCGAAAGGCGTGGGTTCGGTCCCAACTCTGGGCGCGTGTTTTTCTTTCTTTCTCAACGTAATTAATAATAATAATAAAAAAATGTAACGTCACTAACGGTAAAAAAAATTCTAACCATTCCCTATGACTTCTTTGGCGTTGTAGACTGCCGGCATTTCTTTCTGTATTTCCTAACGAGCCCCTCAGTTCCAAACCCTATTATCGTGCGAAAGCTTAGCGAGGGCCTCGGTTCTGGCAGCCTTGATGCCAGGTAGCATAAGAGGGTTTCCCGCCAGTTACCCAACTTATGACAGGCTGTAGACGTTCGCGTCACGCCCCGGGGGTTGAAAAAGAAGGTCCCTTCTCCCCGTGAGTCTGAGTGGCGCTGGCTACCACCCTCAAGCGTCAGATACAGTTGTAGTAAATATAAATTACCCCAGAAAGTGAAGGAGGACACAGTCGCCCAGATAGCCGAATTGGTAAGGCATTCGAGATTAATCGAAAGGCGTGGGTTCGGTCCCACTCTGGGCGCGTGTTTTTCTTTCTTTCTCACGTAAATTAATAATAATAATAATAAAATGTAACGTCACTAACGGTAAAAAAATATTCTAACCATTCCCCTATGACTTCTTTGGCGTTGTAGACTGCCGGCATTTCTTTCTGTATTTCCTAACGAGCCCCTCATTTCCAACCCTATTATCGTGCGAAAGCTTAGCGAGGGCCTCGGTTCTGCAGCCTTGATGCCAAGGTAGCATAAGAGGGTTTCCGCCAGTTACCACTTATGACAGGCTGTAGACGTTCGCGTCACGCCCCGGGGGTTGAAAAGAAGGTCCCCTTCTCCCGTGTAGTCTGAGTGGCGCTGGCTACCACCCTCAAGCGTCAGATACAGTTGTAGTAATATAAATTCCCCAGAAAGTGAAGGAGGACACAGTCGCCCAGATAGCCGAATTGGTAAGGCATTCGAGATCTAATCGAAAGGCGTGGGTTCGGTCCCCACTCTGGGCGCGTGTTTTTCTTTCTTTCTAACGTAATTAATAATAATAATAAAAAAATGTAACGTCACTAACGGTAAAAAAAATATTCTAACCATTCCCCTATGCCTTCTTTGGCGTTGTAGACTGCCGGCATTTCTTTCTGTATTTCCTAACGAGCCCCTCATTTCCAAACCCTATTATCGTGCGAAAGCTTAGCGAGGGCCTCGGTTCTGGCAGCCTTGATGCCAAGGTAGCATAAGAGGGTTTCCCGCCAGTTACCCACTTATGACAGGCTGTAGACGTTCGCGTCACGCCCCGGGGGTTGAAAAGAAGGTCCCCTTCTCCCCGTGTAGTCTGAGTGGCGCTGGCTACCACCCTCAAGCGTCAGATACAGTTGTAGTAAATATAAATACCCCAGAAAGTGAAGGAGGACACAGTCGCCCAGATAGCCGAATTGGTAAGGCATTCGAGATCTAATCGAAAGGCGTGGGTTCGGTCCCCACTCTGGGCGCGTGTTTTTCTTTCTTTCTCACGTAATTAATAATAATAAATAAAAAAATGTAACGTCACTAACGGTAAAAAAAATTCTAACCATTCCCCTATGCCTTCTTTGGCGTTGTAGACTGCCGGCATTTCTTTCTGTATTTCCTAACGAGCCCCTCATTTCCAAACCCTATTATCGTGCGAAAGCTTAGCGAGGGCCTCGGTTCTGGCAGCCTTGATGCCAAGGTAGCATAAGAGGGTTTCCCGCCAGTTACCAACTTATGACAGGCTGTAGACGTTCGCGTCACGCCCCGGGGGTTGAAAAAGAAGGTCCCCTTCTCCCCGTGTAGTCTGAGTGGCGCTGGCTACCACCCTCAAGCGTCAGATACAGTTGTAGTAAAATATAAATTCCCCAGAAAGTGAAGGAGGACACAGTCGCCCAGATAGCCGAATTGGTAAGGCATTCGAGATCTAATCGAAAGGCGTGGGTTCGGTCCCCACTCTGGGCGCGTGTTTTTCTTTCTTTCTCACGTAATTAATAATAATAATAAAAAAATGTAACGTCACTAACGGTAAAAAAAATTCTAACCATTCCCCTATGACTTCTTTGGCAGTTGTAGACTGCCGGCATTTCTTTCTGTATTTCCTAACGAGCCCCTCATTTCCAAACCCTATTATCGTGCGAAAGCTTAGCGAGGGCCTCGGTTCTGGCAGTCCTTGATGCCAAGGTAGCATAAGAGGGTTTCCCGCCAGTTACCAACTTATGACAGGCTGTAGACGTTCGCGTCAACGCCCCGGGGTTGAAAAGAAGATCCCCTTCTCCCCGTGTAGTCTAGTGGCGCTGGCTACCACCCTCAAGCGTCAGATACAGTTGTAGTAAATATAAATACCCAGAAAGTGAAGGAGGACACAGTCGCCCAGATAGCCGAATTGGTAAGGCATTCGAGATCTAATCGAAGGCGTGGGTTCGGTCCCCACTCTGGGCGCGTGTTTTTCTTTCTTTCTCACGTAATTAATATTAATATTAATAAAAAATGTAACGTCACTAACGGTAAAAAAAAATTCTAACCATTCCCCTATGACTTCTTTGGCGTTGTAGACTGCCGGCATTTCTTTCTGTATTTCCTAACGAGCCCCTCATTTCCAAACCCTATTATCGTGCGAAAGCTTAGCGAGGGCCTCGGTTCTGGCAGCCTTGATGCCAAGGTAGCATAAGAGGGTTTCCCGCCAGTTACCAACTTATGACAGGCTGTAGACGTTCGCGTCACGCCCCGGGGGTTGAAAAGAAGTCCCCTTCTCCCCGTGTAGTCTGAGTGGCGCTGGCTACCACCCTCAAGCGTCAGATACAGTTGTAGTAAATATAAATTCCCCAGAAAGTGAAGGAGGACACAGTCGCCCAGATAGCCGAATTGGTAAGGCATTCGAGATCTAATCGAAAGGCGTGGGTTCGGTCCCCACTCTGGGCGCGTGTTTTTCTTTCTTTCTCACGTAATTAATAATAATAATAAAAAAATGTAACGTCACTAACGGTAAAAAAAATTCTAACCATTCCCCAATGACTTCTTTGGCGTTGTAGACTGCCGGCATTTCTTTCTGTATTTCCTAACGAGCCCCTCATTTCCAAACCCTATTATCGTGCGAAAGCTTAGCGAGGGCCTCGGTTCTGGCAGTCTTGATGCCAAGGTAGCATTAGAGGGTTTCCCGCCAGTTACAAACTTATGACAGGCTGTAGACGTTCGCGTAACGCCCCGGGAGTTGAAGAAGAAGATCCCCTTCTCCCCGTGTAGTCTTAGTGGCGCTGGCTACCACCCTCAAGCGTGAGATACAGTTGTAGTAAATATAAATTACCCAGAAAGTGAAGGAGGACACAGTCGCCCAGATAGCCGAATTGGTAAGGCATTCGAGATTTAATCGAAAGGCGTGGGTTCGGTCCCCACTCTGGGCGCGTGTTTTTCTTTCTTTCTCACGTAATTAATAATAATAATAAAAAAATGTAACGTCACTAATGGTAAAAAAAATTCTAATCATTCCCCTATGACTTCTTTGGTATTGTAGACTGCCGGCATTTCTTTCTGTATTTCCTAACGAGCCCCTCATTTCCAAACCCTATTATCGTGCGAAAGCTTAGCGAGGGCCTCGGTTCTGGCAGTCTTGATGCCAAGGTAGCATTAGAGGGTTTCCCGCCAGTTACAAACTTATGACAGGCTGTAGACGTTCGCGTAACGCCCCGGGAGTTGAAAAAGAAGATCCCCTTCTCCCCGTGTAGTCTTAGTGGCGCTGGCTACCACCCTCAAGCGTGAGATACAGTTGTAGTAAATATAAATTACCCAGAAAGTGAAGGAGGACACAGTCGCCCAGATAGCCGAATTGGTAAGGCATTCGAGATTTAATCGAAAGGCGTGGGTTCGGTCCCCACTCTGGGCGCGTGTTTTTCTTTCTTTCTCACGTAATATAATAATATAAAGAAATGTAACGTCAGTAATGGTAAAAAAAAATTCTAACCATTCCCCTATGACTTCTTTGGCGTTGTAGACTGCCGGCATTTCTTTGTGAATTTCCTAACGAGCCCCTTATTTCCAAACCCTATTATCGTGCGAAAGCTTAGTGAGGGCCTCGGTTCTGGCAGCCTTGATGCCAAGGTAGCATAAGAGGGTTTCCCGCCAGTTACCAACTTATGACAGGCTGTAGACGTTCGCGTCACGCCCCGGGGGTTGAAAAGAAGGTCCCCTTCTCCCCGTGTAGTCTGAGAGGCGCTGGCTACCACCCTCAAGCGTCAGATACAGTTGTAGTATATAAATTCCCCAGAAAGTGAAGGAGGACACAGTCGCCCAGATAGCCGAATTGGTAAGGCATTCGAGATTTAATCGAAAGGTGTGGGTTCGGTCCCCACTCTGGGCGCGTATTTTTCTTTCTTTCTCACGTAATTAATAATAATAATAAAAAAATGTAACGTCACTAATGTTAAAAGAAAAATTCTAATCATTCCCCTATGACTTCTTTGGCGTTGTAGACTGCCGGCATTTCTTTCTGTATTTCCTAACGAGCCCCTCATTTCCAAACCCTATTATCGTGCGAAAGCTTAGCGAGGGCCTCGGTTCTGGCAGCCTTGATGCCAAGGTAGCATAAGAGGGTTTCCCGCCAGTTACCAACTTATGACAGGCTGTAGACGTTCGCGTCACGCCCCGGGGGTTGAAAAAGAAGATCCCCTTCTCCCCGTGTAGTCTGAGTGGCGCTGGCTACCACCCTCAAGCATCAGATACAGTTGTAGTAATATAAGTTCCCAAGAAAGTGAAGGAGGACACAGTCGCCCAGATAGCCGAATTGGTAAGGCATTCGAGATTTAATCGAAACGCGTGGGTTCGGTCCCCACTCTGGGAGCGTGTTTTTTCTTTCTTTCTCACGTAATTATAATAATAATAAAAAAATGTAACATCACTAACGGTAAAAAAAATCTAACCATTCCCCTATGACTTCTTTGGCGTTGTAGACTGCCGGCATTTCTTTCTGTATTTCCTAACGAGCCCCTCATTTCCAAACCCTATTATCGTGCGAAAGCTTAGCGAGGGCCTCGGTTCTGGCAGCCTTGATGCCAAGGTAGCATAAGAGGGTTTCCCGCCAGTTACCAACTTATGACAGGCTGTAGACGTTCGCGTCAGCCCCGGGGGTTGAAAAAGAAGATCCCCTTCTCCCCGTGTAGTCTGAGTGGCGCTGGCTACCACCCTCAAGCGTCAGATACAGTTTTAGTAAATATAAATTCCCCAGACAGTGAAGGAGGACACAGTCGCCCAGATTGCCGAATTGGTAAGGCATTCGAGATCTAATCGAAAGGCGTGGGTTCGGTCCCCACTCTGGGCGCGTGTTTTTCTTTCTTTCTCACGTAATTAATAATAATAATAAAAAAATGTCACGTCTTTCATGGTAAAAAAAATTCTAACCATTCCCCAATGACTTCTTTGGCGTTGTAGACTGCCGGCATTTCTTTCTGTATTTCCTGACGAGCCCCTCATTTCCAAACCCTATTATCGTGCGAAAGCTTACCGAGGGCCTCGGTTCTGGCAGCCTTGATGCCAGGGTAGCATAAGAGGGTTTCCCGCCATTTACCAACTTATGACAGGCTGTAGATGTTCGTGTCACGCCCCAGGGGTTGAAAAAGAAGGTTCCCTTCTCCCCGTGTAGTTTGAGTGGTGCTGGCTACCACCCTCAAGCGTCAGATACAGTTGTAGTAAATATAAATTCCCCAGAAAGTGAAGGACACAGTCACCCAGATAGCCGAATTGGTAAGGCATTAGAGATCTAATCGAAAGGCGTGGGTTAGGTCCCCACTCTGGGCGCGTGTTTTTCTTTCTTTCTCACGTAATAATAATAATAATAAAAATGTAACGTCACTAACGGGTAAAAAAAATTCTAACCATTCCCCTATGACTTCTTTGGCGCTGTAGACTGCCGGCATTTCTTTCTGTATATATATATATATTTATATATATATATACATGTAGATAGAGAGATCTGTATATATTAAGTGAAAGAAAAAAGCTTCCCGCGTCCGGAATCGAACCGGAGTTCGTCGCGGTATGCCGCCGGCGTCGGTCTGCTTGCTGTATTTTGATATGAATAATCCTGTTTGCAAAACTCAGACGACGTCTAAAGAATCTGTGACAAGAAGAATGGTGTTGGTCTGCGTACAACCAAACCGTTACGTTAGGCCTACTTAGCGCACAACCGAGAGTTGCTGTGCGTATCCTGGAAAAGTGGTGCGTCCCTTGAGAGTAGCTTCTACTCGCAGGGTTAGACTGGCCAAACAATAAATCCAGCTTCGCGTCCAACCATCGTCGTCGTTAAACGACATGGTGCGTTTTTGCTTTGCTTGTTTGTAATTCGTATCCATCTCTTTGTGCTTTTTTTACTACTCAAACCCTAACTATCGAAACTAACAAGCCTACTACTGCGAATTGCTTATGTCTTCTTTTTCATAAAGAACTGGGTGATCCGCTCTCAAAGCAGGCGGATATTTAGGAGTATTTCAGGCCGCCAGGTAACTCAACAGTGGTTGATGGGAAACTTAACACGTGTTCCATTTGAGTAACGCAGCAGCCTCTCTTGTGCTTACTCTACACGGGCAGATCCTACCTATGTTGCTTTCCAAGCCTCCTTTCTCAACCGTACTTCGTTGCAGCAGTTAATAATAGCATGCCTTACCTCACTTTTTACTAGACTCAGCACGACACTAGTATATCACTTTGCCCGTATACCACTCACACCTGCCAGGTTTCTTTTAGCCATCCAGCTGAGCTAAACTCATTTTACTTCGGGTATGTTTTTATATGCATGGAGGAAGAACCAATGACACATTTTCTATCTCGAGCCCCTGCGCTAAGGTCGGGCATGGAATGGGATCTGTACTGAACTTGATTGCCTTCGCTTCGGTCGCATCCTATCCCTTCTCCGTTGCACCAGGTGGCCGGCACCCATGCACCCAGCCCGCAGAATTCTCAACGATGAAGCGAACACCCAGAGCAGCAGGTGCATATTTGCGCCAGTTTATTACTACAGTACGCCCGCATAGCTTCAACCATATGTTAGGGACAAATTGGGTCGACAAGCAATGTTCTCACAAATTCTATCAGGAAGAGTGTGGTACTACATCTTGTGAGGTGAAGCGCTCAGTCGGCGGGGATGACGACGACGACGACGTCGCGGACACATGCCCGTAAAGGGATTGTCCTCGTTTTGGCAGGGCCGAAAAAGAAGAAGTGGCAGGCTACACGAGCCGATGACGGTGAACGCGAGTGGCCTATGAGAGCCGGCCACGACGGAGGGGTGACGAGGCCAGACGGGAACGAGGAAGGACGGCCATTCGAGTGTAGGAGTTCCGAGAGGACGGTTCGAGGAGAGCGGCGTCCAGGCGCAGATCGAGAGCTCATCGGGTCTCGGGGACCCAAGCTCGGAGGGATCTACCTGACGCCAAGGCCTCCCCTGACCAGCGTCCTATTCCCCAGTGCCTTGGCCCGTGGCAGGCACACGCGCTGCGTCGTGCCCCGGTCCTGAACGACCACGGCCTGGAGATCGTCTACCGGCGGCTACCGGGTGCCGACTGCCCGCGGCCTTCGGTGACGTGGCGCTTGGTGGTGACCAGGTTCCGGCCACAACTGCTCCCGCAAGTACCGTTCCTGGAAGAGCAGCGACGGAGCTGCACCGTCAACGGCCCAGCGCGTGAGACTTCCCGACGCGGCCCTCAGCGCAACGCAACGCGACACCTCGACGCCCCGAGTACTACGCCACGTCACGGTGAACTGTTTATGAACTTTTTTGTTGCTCTTTTCTGGTGTTTAGATTTATAGGCTTTTCTGTACATTAGTTAGCGTTTTGGTTTCTTGATGTCGCGTTAGTAGACTAGTTATTCCTTTTGGGTTGTTGTTAGCTCTCTGGTAGTCTCTCGTCTACGTATTATTGTCTGCATCGTGCTTTGTTCTAAAATACATGTTTTCTTCGTAACCTCACAAAGCGCCCTCGTCTGATTAACTGGCGACTGTGGCTAGCCCCACTCGCCACCGAACACACCCTACTCAAGAACCTGCAGAGGGGGTTTTCCTCCCTCCTCACAAAATTGGCGTCCACGGCAGGACGAGGGCGTTTGCGCATTGAGAGGTTACGGTGCGACAATTACCTCTACATCGGTCGTACGATGAACGCGCAGGAGTTAGTTGCTGTCCGGGGAGCGTCTTGGGTTGCGTGGGGCGGAGTTGCGTGCGTGGGTTGACGATGCTCTAGCGAAGGCGCGAGATGAGAGGGCGGCAGAGCGAGAGGCTACACGATTGCGACTCGAGCAGGAAGAAAAGAACCTGCAGCTAAGACTCAGGTTGGCAGAAACTGGGGAGAGTAGAGGCTCTGGGGAGATTGCTGGTGACGCGCATTCTGCGGAAAACCCCGTCTTTAATGTCAATCCACACAACTTCATTCCCGTCTTCAATGAAGCTCGTGATGATTTGGACGCTTATCTGAAGCGCTTTGAACAAGTGGCGAACGGACAGCGTTGGCCGAAAGAGAAATGGGCCACAGCGCTCAGTTTGTGTCTAGCTGGAGAAGCTTTGAAGGTCTTCGGACGGCTGTCTCCTGACGAGTCCGTCGATTATGACAAGATTTAACTGGCGCTACTGCAACGTTTCCGTTTCACGGCTGAAGGCTACAGGGAAAGGTTCCGGCAGAGCAAGCCGCAAGACAGTGAGACGGCGAAGCAATATGCGACGAGACTAGAGAGTTTCTTCGACCGCTGGGTGGAGATGGGAGGTACTCCTAAAACCTATGACGGAGTACGAGAGTTGATTGTCTCGGAGCAATTCCTGACCAACTGCCACAGCGCGTTAGCAGTTTTCCTACGGGAAAGGGACTGCACGAAACTCTCGGAAATGACGCAGGCCGCCGATCACTTCCTCGAGGCCCAGCATCAAATCAACCTGCTGCGTTTTAAGGAAACGCAGGACGCTGGGTCGTCAAAGGAGGCGAGGAATATGAAAAACCCAGCCAGAACCCCTCGGTGCTTTTTGTGTGACAAGCTGGGTCACCAAGCCTCAGATTGCCGGTCGAGGCCAAAGCAACCGTACTGTTCGGATTGCCGTCGAGTGGGTCATAACGTCAACTCTTGCCCTGAACGAGCCAACAGCAAGGAGATGATATCGTGCTGTATGTCACCGACAGAACGCCCATGCGTTTCTTCGAAGGACAGGGAGGAGAGTCCTCTTTGTGATCATTCCTGCCCAGAGAGGGGGCAAGAAACGAGGGTTGCCCGCGCGGTACAAAAGAGAACTCCACCCGGCCTCGGCTTCCAGTGCTGCAAGGTGAACTCTTCGGGAAGAAGGTTTCTGTGTTGCGGGACACCGGAAGCAATACACTGGTGGTCCGTAGGTCCCTGGTTACCGATTCGGCGATGACAGGGACAAAAGCTACGGTGCTTCTAGCAAATGGGCAGAGCGTCGAGGTCGAAGAGGCCATTGTGGAAGTACTAACGCCTTATTTCTCCGGAAAGGCTACCGCAAGGTGTATGCACACCCCATTATATGATGTCATTGTGGGAAATATTCCAGGGGCACGCGATGCCTCAGATCCGGATCCCGCGTGGAGGGAAAACGGCAACTTATTATGGGCCGCAGAGACAAGTGGTGACATGAGGGCCGTACCCTCCACCCAAGTCCTCATGGGGACGAAAGGACCTACAACACGCAGAAGGAGCCCAGCCGTGGCCTTGAACGTCATCCAAGTAACCCCGCAGGAGCTTCGGCGGGAACAAGAAAAAGACCCGACTCTACGGATATGTAGGAGAGGGTTGGAACAACCGTAACCGGCACGCGAGCGGGGGTTCACACGTTCTTTGTCAAAAACGGACTTCTATGGAGGCAATACGAAATGTCAAGAGACAACGTGTTTCAACAGGTCGTTGTCCCGAAGAAGTTTCGTTCCCAAATATTGAGCCTTAGCACACGAGAGTCCAATGTCGGGACACCTGGGAATCAAGAAGACTGTTGGGCGTCTGCTGGAAGCCTTTTATTGGCCCGGGGTGCAAGCGCACGCGCAGCGGTTACGTCCGATCATGCGACGCTTGCCAGAGGACGTTTCAAAAGGAAGAGTCCCGAAGGCACCACTTGGGTGCATGCCGCTCATTGATGCACCGTTTGAACGAGTAGCGGTCGATATCATTGGTTCCCATATCGCCCAAAGTCATCAAAAAGCAGCCGACGACGCGCAACGGACCGTGAGACACACCAAGGGATGGGCAAGGAGCCTTCGGTCCGCAGCTACGGATCCCGCCCGGATAAAGTCCCGCCGGCTGGGAAGCCCCCGCAACAGAGAGCCGAAAGATGGGGCCTGTCACCTGAGAAAACTCGCAGCGACGTTGCCTGCTGCAAGCCTCCTGGTCGCCGCCCCAACAAGCTACAAGGTAATGCGACCTCTAGACCCAGACGGGGCCCCATCCGCTACAGGGACGGCTCGGCCACTGCTCAGGAGGTCGACAAAAGCGCGAGTTCCACTTCCAACGTGGAAGCCAAATGTGCGCCCCGAGCACGGAACTGGAGGAACGCCCGGCCCGGCAGGCGGGCTCCAGCCACTTCTTGGAGAACGCCCGAAGACGGGTCGTCGTCCCAACAGCAAACGCTCACTGAAATTCACTCGTTTGCACCGAGGAGACAAGGCGCGTTCTCGAAGGCAGACGCTGTCGCTGGAGGGGACGCCGCCTGCGCACCCGGCTACCGTCAGGAGGCCCTGGACGTGGCGTGCACCGAAAGCGCCAGCCGACAACTCCTGCCTCGTGAAACCCGGTACTCAGCCATCGAACGGGAATGCTTGGCACTAGTTTGGGCCGTGCAGAAATTTTACATCTTTCTGTACGGAACAACATTTGTGGTCCAGACTGACCATCAGCCCTTGAAGTACCTCGCTAGCGCCAAACACCTTAACAGTCGAGTTCTCCGGTGGAGTCTAACTCTACAAGAATATTCATTCAGAGTAGAGTACATCAAGGGGTCCGAGAACGTAGGAGCGGATTACATGAGTCGCCTGTTGCCGCCAGCCGATAAGTAAGATAATTGAGGTAATAGGGTAACGGTGCAGTGGTTGGTGTTGTTGGGTTCAAGCCAAGTGTTCTTGACGACGTTCTTTTTGTACCTAGTGGTGGCATGACACTGCGAATCGTGAAGTGTTGTGGTGACTCACGGGAGACTTGTAGTGCGCGAGTGTGTGCTGACAGTCACTGAATGTGAGTGATTGTGTTCACCGTGTGCGGGATGGTGTTCACCGTGATGCCAACTACGTCTACCCCGTCCGACCACCCAGCAGTGATTCTTCACCTCCTTGTGCAGTTTTTTCTCCCGGAAGAAAAAACTTTCTAAAGGGGGAACACATGTGAGGTGAAGCGCTCAGTCGGCGGGGACGACGACGACGACGACGTCGCGGACACATGCCCGTGAAGGGATTGTCCTCGTTTTGGAAGGGCCGAAAAAGAAGAAGTGGCAGGCTACACGAGCCGATGACGGTGAACGCGAGTGACCTATGAGAGCCGGCCACAACGGAGCGGTGACGAGGCCAGACGGGGAACGAGGAAGGACGGCCATTCCAGTGGAGGAGTTCCGAGAGGACGGTTCGAGGAGAGCGGCGTCCAGGCGCAGATCGAGAGCTCATCGGGTCTCGGGGACCCAAGCTCGGAGGGATCTACCTGACGCCAAGGCCTCCCCTGACCAGCGTCCTATTCCCCAGTGCCTTGGCCCGTGGCAGGCACACGCGCTGCGTCGTGCCCCGGTCCTGAACGACCACGGCCTGGAGATCGTCTACCGGCGGCTACCGGGTGCCGACTGCCCGCGGCCTTCGGTGACGTGGCGCTTGGTGGTGACCAGGTTCCGGCCACAACTGCTCCCGCAAGTACCGTTCCTGGAAGAGCAGCGACGGAGCTGCACCGTCAACGGCCCAGCGTCGTGAGACTTCCCGACGCGGCCCTCAGCGCAACGCAACGCGACACCCCGACGCCCCGAGTACTACGCCACGTCACGGTGAACTGTTTATGAACTTTTTGTTGCTCTTTTCTGGTGTTTAGATTTATAGGCTTTTCTGTACATTAGTTAGCGTTTTGGTTTCTTGATGTCGCGTTAGTAGACTAGTTATTCCTTTTGGGTTGTTGTTAGCTCTCTGGTAGTCTCTCGTCTACGTATTATTGTCTGCATCGTGCTTTGTTCTAAAATACATGTTTTCTTCGTAACCTCACAAAGCGCCCTCGTCTGATTAACTGGCGACTGTGGCTAGCCCCACTCGCCACCGAACACACCCTACTCAAGAACCTGCAGAGGGGGTTTTTCCTCCCCTCCTCACACATCTCTACTTGATAGCTGGTACCCACATTCAGCCTTCACTTGGGCGCTGTAAAGTGCTAGGCCGAAAAATTCCCAACTCAGCGTTTCCTTGCAGTGGCTTTGACATATAGCATAACGTTATGCTTCAAAACTAGCCCCAACATTCTTACCCGCGTTGTACAACGCGGGTAAGAATGGTGGGGCTAGTTTTGAACAGAATACTGGTGATCTATGAAAGGCTGAACTTTGCAATGGCGGTATGTGGCTGTGCGTGCCTTGCGGAATTGTTTACAAAGTAACCAGCGAAGTGTGTGATTAAGAAAAGGTGGGCGTAAGTGTTGATGGAGAACACCCTAGTTAATTCAGGTTTGCTGTCAACGTTGCTTGCTGAGTAATTCATGGCACGAATTAGAAAGCATGATTAGCACACTGGACACGCAGAGTATAATCGTGGGCCTAAAAAAAGTTGCAGAAAACTGAAGTAATACTCAGGAGAGTCAGTAGAGCAAAGCGGTTCGAGATAGGTGGCGAGCCATTGGAAGTTGTAAGCGAATATATCTACTTACAGCCAAGTAGTAACCCGGGCTGCCAACCTTGAGTTTTTCGCAGGTATTCCCAGCTGATGAATGGCAGCCTACCGGAGTCACTGAAAAAGAAAGTGTATCACAGATGCATATTACTGGTACTCACTTACGGGGCAGTAATTTGGAGGCTAACTAAAAGGGTTCCACCTAAACTGAGGACCACTGATTGAGCAATGGAACGGAAGGTGGTAGCTGTAACACTACGGTGACAAATTGAAGAGCGGAGTGGGTCAGGGAACAAGCGCGCGATAAAGACATATTATTATAAATTAAGACGAAACGGGCGTGGGCATGTAGTACGATAGCAAGAAAAGCGTGTGTCATTAAGGGTAACAGAGTGGATCTCTAGAGGTGGCCAGCGACGCAGTGGTGGACAGGCAATCAGGTGGGCAGATGAGGTCGACAAGTTTGCGGGAATACATTGGTCGCATTTAGCAGTGGACGAGGATAATTGCAGATCTATTGCAGAAACGTTTGCCCTGCAGTGGGCGTAGGCAGGCTGATAATGAAGCGACGTGCGCAGGCCACGGACTGGCTGCAGATTCAACGTTGTAACGTAAGTCTTCCACCATTTGAACTCCCAAACATAGGCCAAGCCCCAAATCTATATCGATGGATCGGAAACAATATCACCGTGTCAATGGGTTTCAAGCCCAGCCTGGCTGCAGTTTGTAATAAATAGCTTCACTCGCACAGAACTTTGACGTTTCGGTAATGCCGAAGTACCTTTCAGCTTCCGTCCGCGCCAGCAACTTGCAGGAGTTTCACCATTTCTCTGCAACCTGGTAATGACCCTGTTTGTTTGAGGAGACATGCCTCGGTGACTAGCAGGCCTGTACCAACCACAAGCACCCTTTCTCAATCTGCTGAACAGCATTACTTCGCCCCAAAAGCACAGGTCTGCACAGCGAGTGTAATTTACGGTGAAGGGCACCAAAAGCCTTTGATGAAATATGCACCGATTTCTTTTCCAGCCCGGCCTCGAAGTAGCGCCTACGACAAAGAGAATGAAGAGCTTGGGATATAGTCACTTGCAGCCCAACGTTAACACGCAGCGTAAACATAAATCCTGCTTTGGTGCCGTCGCTGCCAAAATATGTCACCTAGAAAGACCAACCATCACATCCGCTCACGTTGATATCAACCTCTGCATCTCAATCCGCACGGGCTGCTACATACAATTCTGAACCTGTGAATGCAGGATGTCACGCTAACCCTACCGGAGCAGGGCCCACACTTTTTATAACAATCCGTCAATTGATCACCCCCCTCGGCATCTAGCCGGCGTTCTTTAGCACGTAGTTGTGCTTACGTCACCAGTAAAGGTCATTCCAAATGACATTCCCCACTTAGAACATCTATAAAACTCATGTTCGTCTTGGTCTAACGACAATGGTGGTTGAACACGAAGCTTTATCGTGACAGGTGCTTTGGTTGTTGCCTCAGTATGGACTGAGCTTCGATCGTGTCGAACGGATAGACGCCGGCTTCATAATGCAAGGGACACAGGTTGGATTACAACACGCACAGTAGCTTCCCTTGCTGCCAACGATGCCCCCACAAGCCGCCGCAAAACTGCCACACCTGTTCAAGTGACCATTCAGTGCCCCTATCGACATATAAATGCATAGCCCCCGTTATTTACTTGCATTTTGAGTCACAGGGGGAACGTCAACATCAATGCAAAAAACTCCCCAGTCTCTTCAAAAAAGCTCTCCCAACGTGGCCAACAAATAAGCCGCGCCTAGCAGGAAAAGTGACACCCCTTGAAGATGGCTTTCAATTACGTTTATTACCCTTATATAAAACGTATGAGCTTATCAAGGACGTCGACTTTTCATGACAATGTAGCAACGAAGCCTTGTAATATATAAACACAAATTATTGCTAGAGACGACCTTTGAAATATCCTCGAAAACGTTTTAGCCGTTCCCTCTCACCAACGCGAATTATCATTAGTTATCCTAATATAAGAAAACTCTGGTGCTCAGCCCTTTCGGAAACGGAGTTACTAGTAGCCTAGCAAAACACTTTAATCTCAAAACAATAAAAAATGTAAATGAACTTTTTCGCTTTGCCAATTTCCCTGAAAAAATTTGGAAACTCAGCTGAAGGCACGGACAAGTCACTTTATTATACAAGAACATTCTCTTCGAAGCAAGGGTAGCCAACGGCGTTTGAATTATTCGCTTGTCTTCAAGTTTGTAAAGTTTATTCGCTTGCCCTCATTTGGCTGAAAAAAAAAATACATCAACACTTCTATAGCGTTTACAACATCTGAACGCTAGCAAAAGGAAGTTATTCCCGTGAAGACAAAACTGAATTGGAAGTGACCCCAAAGACCAAAGTCCTGGATTGATTACGTAGGTAAACATGCAAACATACTTGCAATAGCAGCTTTATTATTTCTGTGTAGGCTGAGTGGTTCCGAAAATTTGAGAAAACAAGCAAAACAGTGTTGTTTCGCGGTAATATAAAATTTTATTGCATTGTAATTTATTTAGATGTTTTGCCTCTAAATCTCTAAGCATTCGAGCAGAAGCTCAATTTCTCATTTTAAGCGAACAGAGCCTTAATATCAAGGAAAACCGAAAAATTTTATTTGGTAGAAACAAAAAATGCAGCGTGAAAGGGTAATGAAATCTCATGCCAAATGACATCAACTGAAGTAATTGAACTGTATGGTATAATTTTGGCACTAACGCGTTTGGTTACTTTTCACTTGCAGTGATATTGCGACCCTATTATTTGCTCCCTAGAAAATTCAAACTCCAGGTGATGTCAAATTCACATACCCTACTACGACAGCTCAGACGGGTGGGGATGTCAAAAATCATGCCCCCTCCGCCTAACGGCCCCGATGGTTGAACGCGAAGCTTTCTCCTGGTGTTATCTTTGGTTGGCCGATCCCGCACGGCGAGTACGTGGTACTCTGAAGGTGGGCACTGCTTTTCTACAATATCCACAGAAACTCTCGGGCGTGCATTCTGTACTGGCAAAGTTCGGGTGTGGGGTGTACGGCGCGAATCACTACCTTCTGCTTTACTTTCGCTTGGACCATGTCGAAACAAAACAATCGGAGAGACGCCAGTTTCATAAGGCAGGTACCCAGCTTCGATTCCGGGCACGGTAAGTGTCTTCTTCTTTTAATTCACCCACGACCATTCATCATAATCATCAAAGAAAGTTAGCTTTCCCGCAGGGTGCGTTGTCGTACAGCGGCATCAATGAGGACTCTACAGCTTAGCTTTATTAAAATACTTTTTTATGGGCCCCAAATATCAAGCAGAGAGTGAACTGGATACTTTCGGATTCAACAGTTGCCGCACATTAAGGCACACACTGTAACTGCACCAATAACGCGTATGACATGCCACATACCTTACAACGTATCACTTAAAGGGACCCTGAAAAGCTTCGTGAAGGTGGCAATCAGATGCATTCAGGTGGTAGAACACATAACGGGGGATTGATTTTTGAGCCAAGTGTGAGCCCCATACGTTGAACGGATAATTTGTAAACAATTTTTGAAGGTCGCCTTTATCAGCCGATGAGCGCGCCGCCGCCGCGAGCCGACCGCGGCTGACGCAACGGCGAGGCACCCACCTGATTCGACCGATCGTCGGTCGCCGGCAACGTCACTGCCATTGGCTACCGGTTGCTCTTCCTCCTTCCTGCGCGATCCCGAGGCAAAGGCGGGTCTGCAGCGATTGACGCGTGCCTAGGCGCAGGAATGTAGCTAGCGGAGAACGGAAGTGGAGCGTCGAGATGTCACATGGCTATTCCCAGTGTTTCCAGCTGCTTTGAAAGAAGCCGAGAGGGAGGAGGAATCTATCGGGAAGTGGGGAGAGGTGCACTTAATTGCTTCTGGCGCAGATCATACTGAATGTAGATCAATAATTACAAACGGCATTGCATCGCTAAATTGGTACTACGCGACAATAAAGGCCTTTTGTAACTTTTACAAAAGGCTTTTCTGGGTCCCTTTAAGTGGCCCTTTGCTCGTTAAGTTGCTCTGACTACAACGTTGTCTTTACCGAGTTTTTTAAAGCATCACAGAAGATGTAATAAACGAACGGAGAGCATAGGGGCAAGCATGACGGTCATAGCGGCGAGAGCGCTATGTGGAAAGCAGAGGATGGTGCATAAAAAAGATATAAAGCAAAGGTTACGAGAAAACTACAGCGAAAACCGAATAGGCGGGAGAAGCGTCCTTACCAAGCGTGCTCCCGGGTTGCAACCTAATAAGAAGTCTTTTATGAGATTGTAACCCGTAGTTCGCTCAGCAAAAACTTCATATTTTGTGCATACGGTGAGTGCATCCATCGAAAACTGCTCTGGACATTAAGGAGGGCAGCGGGGAGGTCACTGCGGCTCCTAAGAGATTTTATGTATTTCCGAAACTCCCCGGTTTATTAAGCAGCAAAACCCGCCGCGGTGGCTCAGTGGCTGAGGCGTTGCGCTGCTGAGCACGAGGTCGCGGTTTCGATACCCGGCCGCGGTGGCCGCTTTTCTGATGGAGGCGAAAAGCAAAAACGCCCGTGTGTACGAGATTTCGGCGCACGTTAAAGATGCCCAGGTGGATAAAATTAATCCGGAGCCCTCCACTACGGCGTGCCTCATCGCCTGCGTTGCGTCGGCGCGTTTAACCCTGCAATCAATCAATCAATCAATCAATTATTAAGCAGCAAAAGAGAAATAGCCGAAAAGTGCTAAACGATCACCGTAAAGTTTGAATATTTGATACCTGAAGAAACGCTTTTAACACAGTAACAAAATGATCCGGACTAAACTAGTTTTACTCACAAAACTATAACTACTAAGGCGATACTCGCCAAGTCACGCACTCACCAAACTACCGTCAGAAGCACGGCTTAGGTGCTGAGGAAAACGAGTAACCTCCGTGCACTCTTCTCGACTATTTCGCCACATGCGTTAGTAGACATAGTTATTTACGCGCAGGGTCCGAAAGAGAGCTCTCACACACACTTTTTTGATAATTTATGCCGGTAAAATATTGACAGATTGCGGTCAGTAAGCCGCTGCACTTCATAGGAATGTACCAACGAAATACAGGAACGGAAGATTGCACGCCTACACGCGTGAGATGACCTAAAGCTAGAGCAAACATTTTATAAATTCCTCGGTCATTGTGAAACTTGGGCGCTGTTTTCTTGTTAGGCCAACCATAACTAGGTATATTACGGCGAATTCCTGGCTTGTTTACACCAGACGAATTACACATTACACCGCCGCCTACAAAAAAAAAATAAACCCTGTGCCACCCAGTGTGGAGTCTTCTGAAACATCGGAGCTGTCATTCCCTTGTGTCGGTTTGAGTGCAAGCGGGTGCTCGCCTGAGAACTGCAGCGCTGTCCCCACGCAACGTATAGGGTTTGCGCAGAGGAATCGGTACCTAACGTAGGAGGCGTTAGGGAGATTCACTCTCCCTCCCCAAGGGAGAGGCACCTGCCCCTGCGAGGTCACTGAGCCGCTATCGGTGGGTGTGAGAACCGGAGGCCGTTCAACCTCTGTTCTCGCCCACGACCTACAGGAGACTTATGAGAAGGCTCGACCTTCGAAAGCCTCCCAGCAAAAAGTCGCAACGGATACGAAGACTATTACTAGAAATGTTTACGGTGGCGACGGGATAAACCAACATCCCTTTGGACTGGCGTTAAAATCATTACGATTTCTTCCGAGCGCGAGGGAAAGAGTGAAATTATGTATCACACAGCTAAACGTTCTGTATAGATCAGCACTGAAAATACCAATCTCTGTGTGGAAATGGCATGCTTCTTGCTCGTAGCTCTAATTTCGATTCGTTGTCAATGATTGCATTACTACTGGTTTCACAACTGATTAGCCTAGGCTGAAATGTTTCCGTTTTTTCTCGAAATGATCTAATAAACACGACGCAATTATTATGCAGTGGTTACGAGGCGTTTGAGGCAACAACCGGTAACACGCACCTCAGTGCTCAGCGTACCCTAGATGATATCCCTTTTCTTTTACATCGACCAGTGCTAGCCCACATTCATATTTACACTGGACTGAACGTCGGGCTGAAGGGTTTCTACTTGGCTAATACACTTGAAGGCGTTAGGGCGAATACGCGTACAAGCCTGTTTCTGTAGCTGCATCTTTACTTCCTGATTAAATATCATTTCAACACAGACGAAACCATAAAACTCAGATCACTTACGCTCAGCCGCAGGTTCATCTTTTGGCCCCCTTCCTTTAGAAAGCTGTTCATGTGAACGTTGAAATCCTGTGCAGGAACCCGAGTAGGTATCCTCGAGCTACAAGGATCTGGTAACCGTTGGGGTCCCCGCTGAAAATGTTTGCAAAAAACTAGGAAATTAGAAGCATTGCCTGAAGAATGTATGTTCTGACTACATCTAAACCGAGGTTGGACTTTGGAATTGAAATGTTGATTGTAGCGGCGTTATTTTGCTAATCCTTCCGGCAGGACCTTGCTCGCCCGATCGGGCGAAACGTGCATCTGGGACAACGAAAACTCGAACGGGCAGCTACGCGATCTGCGGACAATACTTCGGTAACGTCACTTCGAGAACTTTCTTCCCTACTAGGGGCTGGCCATTCTTTGCTACGGTATTTGCGAATGCTTCCGCTAATCAAATAGGGCCACTTTACGTAGGCAGTTGTTCTCGGTGTTCGGAAAATTCCAGAAAGGCAATCCGAACAAGAACGTATTCATTGTGCTGAACACATCTTTTTTCCTCCTGACGGGCGGCCTTCTGCCAACTTCTTTTCGGCTGCAGGTATTCTGTTGTCTGTCCGTATTGGCGTCACACGCAATTCGCTATGGTGTGCAGTGCCTCCTGTGAGTTAGGCGCGTGCGAAAATTCTGTCCTGCGCTCCAGGTTCACACAGGATCAACAAAAAAGATGAACAGGCCACCAGGTTCTTGCGGAATGGCGCCGCTACTTCCAGCGCAGTGTAGTAGCAGAATAAAAATATTTAGTCATGACACCCCTACGAATATGAAAGACCAGCGTAGGGGCGCTCATTGTAATCGCACTGAATTATGCATTGTAACATACCGTAATGAACGAAAAAAACACATACACGTAGCGTCGATACACAAGCGCCAAATAGTTCTTATATATTTTTCTTTCATGATAGCTTCGACTGCACAGAGTTACAGCTGTTTTCTGTAATCACAGCGCCGGGTAGACACTATCCATTGAAAGCGGCTGGGAATTCTGTGACGTGTACCACTTCTCTGTGAATAATGCGTGAAAAGTAAATAAAATACGGCGTATGGATAGTCAATAAGCATATCTTTTTATTGCAACTTTTTTGGGGTTTCCACGTTAGATGGATATTTAGAAGGCATTTTCCACTCGCTTGAGCGATCCCGGGAAATTATTTCTGTACGCGTCGCTAGAAATATTACCTGACGAGTTGTGCGGGAATACAACGAAATAATGAAAGACCAGTACACGTAGGGACGCGTTCATTGTAATCGCACTGAATTATGCGTGTATTGCATAACATACCGTGCACGCATCAGAAAATACATGGAGCAACCACGGAATGCATGCTTGAATTGTACGTAGTCATACCACAAAATAGAAGCTTTAAAATGAAAACAGAAACGTCACGATGCGACACAACGTAAACAGAGCGCCACAATTCGGAGACTCGCATCTACACTTTTATTTCTTATCTCAAACATACTTTTTTGCTTTCAGTGGGGCTTGTTGCGCAAAATATTTTTGCTGACAAAGATAACTTGCAGCGTAGTCACACAAACATCACGTACAACTGTCAGCTTTGAAACAATCTCCATTATTCAAAATGGTCTTATTTTATCAAGGGCACTATGCAGGAATCTGTGCACAATTAAAGCTCTGTTGTGATCTACCAATCTGTGCCCGTGTCATGTCGAGCGATAAACAAGGTAAATTAACGTTCAGAGGCTTTCAATGAAAGCCTCGTCTCGGCATCTACGTCCAATAATTCGCATATTAAGTATGCATATATAAACTATGAAAGCACTTCAAAAAGCATTGTAATATTTTATGAGCCATCCAACGAACTCATCGTAGTTTTCAGCAGTTTGAGGTAGAGTTACTCAAGCAGTTGGCATTTTCAATACCTGCCTCTACAAACCTGATCTTCGGGCTCTGAAGCCGCTTATTCCTTGGTGTCGCAATTTATACACACAAACCTTTCGCCGCGATTCCTTCACACACCAACACATCAAATCACTTCCTGACATGTACAAGGGCACAGGGGAGTGTACACACGGGAGAAATTCGCTTCTGCAAGCACCATGAAGTCGCTTAGTTCGTCTTCCCTCACAATAAGCTTTCCGCCAACTGCTTGGTTATGCCAGCAGTTCTAACCCAGGCCGTTCGATCTACGGCTAAATAAATCAAATCCACCAAAGCCACCAAAGCGACCACAGCAACGAAGGCGTTGCTGGCGTCGTTTGGGACGTTATGGCCGTAATTTCATGCTGTTCGGGGGCCGGCGGCCCCACAAAAAATTTTCCACTGGTGGAGCGATCACACCCTCCCTCACACATACATTATCGCTTCCGGGAGGCGATGCACACACAGACGCACACTCCTGCACTCCTCTCTCTTTTAACATCGCGGGCTTCCGTCTTTTATTTTTTCTTTATCTTTTATTTGGCGGCGCTGCTGGTGTTCAGTGGAAGCCGTTGCGAAATGACAGCGTGACCGCGCGCTGCGCGGAGACAAAACCGCGCTTGTTTAAAACTGTTTTTTTTTGTGTGATGCATCGCTTTCCTGTCGCCTTTGCGAACCATATACCATATTCTATTTAATAAAGTACCGCTTGGCTGTTCGTATCGCATGGCAACAGAATAGCGGTCATTACTTCTTTCTCTTCTAATAATCGTACTGCGCGGAATACTATCCTCCGGACGTCGTTTGCTCACGGACTTCAGAAATTATGCCTCCGTTGTCCGCAAGATGGCGCTGAACACAGCGCATCAGTGGCGCCACCATACAAGCGCACGAGGCCCATAGACGCTCGCAATTTTCCAAGAAACCTGCAGGGCAAAGCAGCCTTGCTGTATAAAGAACACAAAAGTCAGGTGACATCGTGTAATACAGGGAGGGCAACCGGAGAATTCTCGTGAGGAGTCATAAACACATATTGCGAACGAAAAAAAAAACAGGGTGTTGATGGGCGAGGAGACTTCATTCGGAAACCTGAAGGGCGCCTGCTACATTCACACGGAGTGCGCAGGCAGCTTCGATAGAGTTTAGGGAGCATTGATTAGAACAAATGTGTTGCAAATTATGTAATCAGACAAAAATGGTACATGCCACCTGCCGTGCAAACCCAAAGAAAATTTGAGAACTTCAGAGAATTGTCGACTAATTTTTAGCATTGTAATGCCACATGTCTAGAGAGTGAATTCTTTAAAGAGAATAATCGCTTTGAATAGCAAAGACTTTCGAATATTTTGTTTGTTTGAAGTTTTCTTCGTGTTATTTCGCCGATTATGTAAATTTCTATCATTATAGTAATGAGGTGCCTTTACTTGGCTCATTAAGTTTCCTTCTGAAGATTCAAGGTGTATTGCAGAGTCGGGCCGTTTACATAATTTTTATTCTATTTCCTTACATTCCTTAAAAGGGCCATGCAGGTAAAATACAGGTTTTTTTTCATTGTCTTTCATAGGGCCCTAATCGCTTGTTCGGCCGCCAACGATGCTTTATTCTAAGAAATTGAATTGCTTAAGGCAAAATTTCAATTCTCCCGCAAAATTGAATCTTTTCGTGACGTCGACACTGACATTCTAGGAGCTTGGCCTTAAAACTAAATATTGCGTGCTGAAGAGGGCTGCTCCCATCTGACAGGCGCACGTTTGATTATCGTGTTTATCGCCCACTTTCATAGGTGGCGCTGCAATACTGCTAAGGTGACAGTGTTTGATTATTATGTTTATCGACCACTTTTATAGGGGGCGCTGCAATAGTGCTGAAGTGCCAGTTTTCGCACTTTGCTTCTGGCTGGACTTCTACACCTGCCGTATTTTTATTACGGTTCACACTAATCGCTTCCTAAATCTTAACCTATGACTCTACAAACATGGTCACGTCAGCGACTGTGCCGATTGTGTCAGTTGGTCAGTGTTGTTTAGACAATTCCAGCGCGTCCGACGGCTTTGTTAGCAGAGTGTCGGACTAACTGCTTCGGTTTGTACATGTTGGTTCGTAACTTTAATTGCTCACCCACAATTTTCAGAGCCATAAAAAGAATGTGTTCGACCTTTAAGCGCAAACAGCTCGTTCGGCACCCTTATAAGCTTTGCGTAATATGCGTTTGCTTTTTCTGGCCTCAGCCAATCGCACAGAAAGGCCTATGGCATGATAGGTTCTCTTGCGGGAAATCAGCTAGTGGGTCGCATGGCCGTTTCCTTTTTTGCTAATTAGGTAGCTTATTTGAGCGAAGTTTACGTTAACAGTGGGGTCAGTATGAGTCTAATGAGGTAATCTTTCGAATTAACCAAACTTGTGTTTTGTCTGCATGGCCCCTTTCAGGATTTTTTTATTTATACATGGGTGTATGGAAATGTATGAGGCATATTTTTTTTTATTTTGTCAGATCAATTTTGTCCTAATTAGCTTTTGAATATTGTTGTATTTTTGTGTTTCATAATTCTGTCCGATCGTTGATGTTATGCAAAGTATGTCCTTTACACTATATAAACATTAAACGTAGAACTTGAGTGCGAGCTGCATTTTTGTAAATATTCCATGTGTTACACGGTTCCCTGTTTTGAATTCATATTGTGAATGTTCTTTTGTGGACTTCTTTAGTTTAAAATTCTGGTTTGGGGTGAGCTGTTTAAAATGTTTTTTTTTGTTTTTGTCAGACCAGTTTTGTAAAAAAACGTATTTTTTAAATTTTCTGCTTTTCAAAATTGTGCCTTGCCAATTATCTCAATTTATGCCATTTAACTATTATTAGTGTTACTTTCGCCAAATTTGTATTTCTGTCAAATTGCAGTGCGTTACACGGCTCGCCATTTCCGCTATTGTGAACGTTCCTATGTGAACGTTTTTCCCTGGATTTTTTCCCGCTTTTTTATTGTGTCAGATAATCTTTGTAACCATTTTCTTTTTTTTCATTTGTACTACAATCTGGGTTTTGGAGACTGTGCCGATTGATTATCTCTATTTACGCTGTTATAACAACTAAATGTGTCACTTCTGCTAAATATAAATTTTTGAGGAAATGCGGGGTATTACAGCAACCTGAATCCGGGGTTGTCGATAAAGAATGCTACGCATTAAAGCCACCCGCTGTAATGGCCTGCACATACTTCCCACGCACTGAAACGGGCAGAGGGAAGGAGTGAGTGAAAATGCTTCCTGAACAGCGAGCGCGACCTTTGGCGGGTCTCCCTGTGGGAGGTTCAGTCAGTTTAAGATAAGTTGGGGTTACAGGTAATTTCGCACTTTGCCAATATACGCGAGACGGCCTGGGTAGAGATACAGTACCTGTATATAACGTAGCGCCTGAGTAGCGCATCTGTTTCCACAGGAGTTCGAAGTTGCCACAGGAAAGCCCGCTTTCAGTGTGCACACAAGAACCCGTTTTCAGTCAGGACTTCTCATGTGAGCGGTGATGATTGCGATGGCGG
Source organism: Haemaphysalis longicornis (assembly GCA_013339765.2). Taxonomy (NCBI): domain Eukaryota; kingdom Metazoa; phylum Arthropoda; class Arachnida; order Ixodida; family Ixodidae; genus Haemaphysalis; species Haemaphysalis longicornis. The sequence continues at coordinate 167,226,481 of CM023449.1, read as the reverse complement.
AGGCTGTTCCGCCTTTTTGCAGCCGACTATCCCTGCAACCTCGCGGCCCTGCAGGTGCTGTCACACACGTGCGCCGACCCTGGACACCGCTGCCACTGGCACGGCTGCCCGGCTGCGGCTCCTACATGCGTGACGGGCGGCTTTCCCGCACGACTTTGGAACTCAAGATGGCGCAGGGACACGCAACTCTGCTCCGGTGGTGAAGCTATGTCTATGTACAGCAACACTAGATCGATATGGTCAAAAGCTCAAGCCACTGCATTGTCTGTTATGTTAGGAAGTGGGGGTAGGTTTGTGTGATGGGGTGTAGCTGTTATGTTAGAAAGAGTGCTTAGCTTTGGGCAGTTCCTAAATGTAGTAGGTCATTGCATCGATTCGTTTTGTCAACCCACTATGGTAGCCTGTTGATCCTGAAGATGAAGTACTGAAGGGCGGTTAAGGTTTCTTTATTACTTACATTGTTTACAAGCGATGATATTTGATTGCGTTTTAAGGATTAGGATTGCGTTTGTTAAACTTTTGCATAAAAAGAAAAAGAAACAAAAGCCCCTTGGTTAAGAAGAAAGAATTAGGACGCCAGGCTCTCTCAGTGCAGTCTGAGCCAAAGCGAAAGCCAAAAATCTGCTCTCGCAAAATAGAAAAACTAAACTGTCAAATTCCAAAGGCACAGCCCACTTCAACTCAGTAAAAGTCCAAATTCAAAGACTAATCCCATTTAGAGAATGTACTCATCATCATGGCTTTCCTGCACTAAATTTAAAGTTGTCTTTTCTGCAGTCGTTTTATTCGTCTATACGACGCCATCAGTCAGGCATAGAAAGATCCGCTTTAATTAGCTCAAAGGCAATCAGCGAATCTATCGACTGGCGACAGCCTTCTTAGACAAGATGATATCTGCTAGCATCCGCTCTTGTTCTCTCCTTCTTCCCCGTTTTACCTTTACCTGCCTCAAGTACAGCAAACACCTCAGTTTTGTTACACAATGTCCGCCTTCTGGATGGACGTCAGAACAGATATTATAAAGGGCCTTTTGATTTGCTCTTAGTAGGTCACCGAATAGAAACAACAGCATAGAATAGAAACAACAACATAGAAAACGAATAGAAGCAACAGGTCCATGTACAAGTGGTCATGTTTCCAACACACCATCTGAAAGACCTTCCATGAAACGCAAGATCAAGACTAATAAAGGCCAACGACATAACAGCAAACTCTCGGCGATGGTGATGAACCCTCGGGCAGCTGCCCTTAAATGCACACAGTATTCTGCTAAGAAAGGGACGCAAACCAACCACATTTGTCCACCTTATTACCCTTCCTTTTTATTCGTTGAGTACCTTCCGGTTACCTCTTTTAAAGACAACAAAGCTCGACCGTCTGCAGATTGGAGCACTCAGCAATCGACGCGACAGACTCAGACACAGAACAAAAGCAACGTACGCAATGTAACTTTGGTTAGTACTACAACGGTAGACAAGTCGTTGAATCTAACCATTCATACATCTGACCGTTTGAAGCCCCTCTCAGATTTTTTACCTATTACGACCGGAACGCACCCGCGCCTCGCACTATATAATGCTGTGCCTACACAAATACAAAAATGACATCGTACCCGGCCCGTACGAGCAATACGGTCAGAATTGTCTTAAGTGACAGTCCCTCTTTGACACTCAGCCGCCTCCAAGCGAACTTGGCAGGAACAACAGAAAGACGAGCGGAACATGCGCCTGCGGATGCCCTTGGGATACCTCATACACTACCACTCGTTCGTCATGAAAACCAAAAAACACAACAACGCGAAACAAGCTAAACAAAACGTAAGTTACCTGCCGGTGGTTATCTTGATTTATTTGATGTACTCAACCTAATTAATTTAATTGATGTGCTCGAATCCGAGCCACTCTCCAACATACATTGCATGGGGTTAACGAAAACTGGTAAACAAGCAACCGCATCGAGGGCGTTACGATGCTATTGGGTGGGAAACATGGCTTGGAAAATGTATCTCTTGGCCTGTTGATTTTAAAGGGTGCTACTGCCGTGTCGGGAGACTTTGAATGTGGCAATAAAAATTACTTTTTGGTTCGCTTGCTCGCTTGCTAAGGTAGACGATTGCGTTTTGCAGGTCATTCACCTGGTGGCTTCCGCAGGTAAAAGCCAACTGTCCCTGGACCTTCCGGGTCCGTAAAATCACACTGCGCTTCGGTTGGAGGTCTCAGCTCCGTAATTTCTGGAATATAAGTCATACAGAGAAGAGAACATCCTTTATTGCAACGGCTTGCAATACACTCGCAGCATTCCCACTATAGATGTCAGCCTACCCGACAGTCGTGTGATCCGAAAAAAACACTTATACCGGTGTATTGTAGCTTATTAATTGTGAGGCTGTCACAGTTAAGCCATAAAGTTGGGCTAGTTGGTTACCTGACTGCATTTTACTAGCGAAAAATAGACACGGACGAAGAAGAAGTACACAGGACACTCGCTAGACTAGCGAGTGTCCTGTGTACTTCTCTTCTTCTTCGTCTGTGTCTATTTTTCTCTAGTAAAATGCAGTCATTGTGAGGCTTCCCATTTTTAAGTTAACCTAATGTTTCGCGTAAGTAAAAGATTAAAAAAGTCGACGAAGGCTTGCATCATCTCGCATTATATTCACCCTTAGAGGAAGTAGAGTTCACGCAGTTGGTTCTAAATGTGTTGCCTAGAAGTTTTCCCTCTGCTATTCTGTTTCTCAATCATGAATGCAAATCAAATGAAACGTATGTTTTTGTCAACTCAAGTTTGGGGTTGCATACTGCAGTTGCAGTTGCATACTGCTTAAAAGCAGTTTCATACTGCTTGAAAGGGTCTGACGACTCTGGCAGACCACAGCGTGTTTATAATAATAAGCACTTCAAAAATGGAATTTTTACAACCTAGGTTACTTGCGATAGAACAATAGGTAGCATGATCTAAGCCAATGATATTCATAAACAAACACTGAACCAGGAATCAAACACACGCGTACAACACATTTTTTCACAACGAGTTGTCTAAAAAGCATCCCACCAACTGTTGCCGGTAACAGTTCCGACATTAACAACTTTATGAACGCACGCATTACACAGAACAGGTGATGTGTACGCTAACGATTGCCGTAAATGGTCAGGGCGCCGGCATGGTCTAGTGTATGAATTCGTAATATTTTTGGCTAACGCATATACTGAGTGAAAAAGTATTTGAACCTCTTGTGTGAAAACAAAAAAGAATAAACCAGACAAAACTTCTGTGTTCGCAGGAAGGCGTATTATCTGACACTAAGGATAGTTGACTGGTGTTTCTGATAGCTGTTTCGTCGTGAGCGCAAACGGGACATTCGCATTACTACGCAGTGCTTTTCGATCAAACAAGTGAATTGCGTTTATATTTTTGCTAGAGTCGTTCACCAAACAAGTGTGCATTAACTGACATGCGAAGCGACAAGGATATGAGAAAATTGCAGCTTGGCCTTTGTTAGGTAAAAATGACGACATCTGGCTCGCGCTTCAGAGGCAGGGGATAAATTATTCACAGCAGACTGCCCATGACATGTCGACGTGATATCATCACAATACGTTACACTGAGAATCTTATGACTGCTAACAATTTCCATTGGAACAGACGCAATTGAATTACCCTTATTTAGATTATCTGCTTGTTCCTGGCTCTGACCATTATTATTTCTGTCTTCTGCGTATTTATTTTTAAAACTTTCGTGTTAGCCATCTCGATAGTCCTGATAGGATTGTTTCCGCCTTAGTTGCTACTTCATTTCGTATGGCCCTGAAACAAACAGTTTAATAACGTCAGCATGAAGTGCAAAGTTCGAATTTTGTGCCAAGTTTAACATTGCCGTTGACGTACACATTAGAAGAAATGGCCCTAAAATACTCCCCTGTGGTACACCAGAACATATTTTGTTCTACGCCGAAGTGCAACTGTCAGTGGCAACAACCTTCATCCACGATTGAAACAGAACCTACGCAAAACCTCAGACATCATGCGCGTCTAACGTTTGGAATTCCCGCACTCCGAGCTCATGTGGGTTGGACCCACCCACGTCCCAGCTATGCGTAGCTTAGCCGTGTCCAGAGAAAAGGTAATCCTGGTGGCTGAGCCAAAGCAAGAATTGTTTTGGACCTTTACGGCCCCTGGTGGTTGCAACACGCCACTGTGGCACCTGATTCCTCCAGACGGTACCCCAGGATTTACCCGCCCTGGGGAAAGCAGCCAGTCGCCTTTTTCTCTCTCGTTTTTTCTGTCCTGTGATTTTTCCGTGCCTGTCCTGTCACCTACTCTTTTAATGATTTTTTTATTTTACCCTCAGGCGGCAAGGGTTAACTTTGTGCAAAATGGCCCCCCGAGACTATTTTACATAAAGTTATAGTGGCCAAGTATGCCTAGCGTGACCACCTGCACGCTCCCTTGGTTGGGCTCCGTGGTGGGCGGCCAGCGTGGCTACCGAAAAACACCAGCTATCCACATGGCGAAACGAGAAACACCTCCTGATCGGTCCCTGAAAAGGGCCGGACCGAAGTGATTGCACAGTACATCCCGCAAAAAAAAACAGTGGCAACTTCACACCATTCGTTGTTATTCAAGGAGGCGAAGAACCTATGCAGACGAAATCCCCCTTTGCCATAGCCAAGGCAATCAGTCAACTAGTGGGGAAGAACTACAATGCCAGCACCCTGCAGAATGATGACGTACTGCTAGAAGTGCACACCTCAAAACAAAGTGCAAAAATCAGGCAGCTTTCAAAAATCAAAGACACGAACGTGACTGTGACAACACACCACACACTGAAGTTCTCCAAGGGCCTTGTCTCTGAGTCCGAGCTATTCCACTGCTCTGACGCGGAGATTGAGAGCGAACTGGCGGAACAAGAAGTGGTCGCAGCACGTACAATATTGATGAGGAAAAATAGAGAGGAAATAAAGACCAAGCATGTAGTCTTAACATTCAGATCGACCACACCACCAGATTCAGTGAATGCAGCGTATCTGCGTTGCAAAGTGCGGCCGTACATCCCAAACACTGGGTGGTGCTTTCAGTGCCAACGGTTTGGTCACGGGTCTGGATCATGTCGCGGCAAACCCACATGCGGTAGGTGTGGTGGAAAAGCGTACGAGAACGAAAGGAGTGAAAAATAACCCCACTGCGTTAACTGTTCTGGTAACCCTGGTGCATACTCCAGGTCCTGTCCGGTCTGGAAGAATGAAAAGGAAGACTTGACAACGTTTAGTCTTCCTCATGTGTTCCATGATATACCGACATCTTAACCTTTCAAGGTAAAATGTGTAAAACTCGGTGTTATTTGGACCGGAATTTCTAGCGTCGGAACCGGGGATTCTAGCTGTCAGGTAATAAGGCTGCACAACAGCTCAATTATGGTAATCGCCAGTTTGCAGCCAATAGGCGCGCTAGGATTAGGCATAGTGACGCTCATAGGCAAAGCATACCCGTCTAAGTAACCATATCACAATTCAGAGTGATGCCTACGCTACGCCGGCACATACCCGCGTTTACAGCCAATGGGATGAGAATTCGGCTCGGTAGAGGTATATCACACTCAGTGGGATTTTTTGTTCCACAGCAAGCACTCTGACGCGACCGATACGCCTACGTCGAGGCTGTATTTTCTCACAAAATTGCCACGTAAGGCATCTGCCTTTAAAGAAATTCGGGCAAATCTACTTTGCGGAAGTGCAACGCCACTGAAGCTGTCCCTCTGCTCTCCAATTCGCTCCCAATTGGTGCAATCCACAGCACAAAATTGAACAAACCAAACCCCTTTGTGTGACATTTGCTATTCAGTATATTTTTACTTTATTACTTAGCGAAACTTGGAACTCGTGAAGTAGTACCTTATCAGACGGAGATTTTCATGTAAGTTTTCCTTCTGCAGATGCCGAGTGACATTACAGTATTTTAAGGGTCCATTTAGCTGCTAAGGGTAATATGATTTGTTGACCGATAGTTTTTCTGCAAGATTACAGCGATTGTTGCTAATGACACGTCTCACCTATTAATTTGTGTATTCGCAGCACGTAGAAAGTCTGTAAAGGCCGCAATTTCAGTTTCCACTCACTAATTATCCAAAGCAACTAAGAAGGCGGATTAATACAGTCGCCTTACCAGCCAACCATGTTGTTACTTCTGGGGGATCGTTTTGAGTTAAGCAGAGTTGCAGCCGTTTCCTGTGTATATTTGCTTCTTTTCATAAAATTTAAGTTGCGAGTTCAGCAGGACTGAAAGTTGTGTGACCAAGCTCCAAACAGTCCTTTCCGTGAAGTATCAAGAGTTTTCATTGGGGCAGTGGCAGAACCGAAAAAATACGCGCGTTTATTTCAAACAGGTGCGAAAAAAGTTACAGCCACAACTACACAAGTATAAAGCTGTTATCAGCGATCCCTTTGTGTGCGGCCGCTAAGCGGTCACATATTTCTTTGTGACATCATAGTAACCCGGGATAATTGTCAAATCCCACCCATGGGTAAGAATCAGCGAAACGCGTTGCCTTTATCGCGGCATACCTGGCTTGAAATAAACATGGCTGTGGCATTTTTTTGTTGTTCTTGTGGTCTTCGTGGGGCTGCTTACATTCGAAAACCGTTAATAGTTGCTAGTGTGCCGATAATATAAAACGGCACAAGAAACGTTCAATGCGTACGTGCTCTAGTCACTTCCCTGTCCTTAAAGGCAGGACGCATGGGAGACCAGCAATACATAGTGGGAGACAAAACATAGCGGCACACCCGTCACAAAGGCAGCATCAGCACTCATAATAAAAGTTGGAGAAGGTGACAGAAAGCTCCAAGTATTGTTTTCATCGGTCCTGCGGTATGCCATTTCTTGTAATAGACAAAACTTCCATGTCATCCTCAAGGTAAGACGTTGCACCTGACCCACAATAGAGAACCACGAACAGGGTATTGGCAAACAACCGTGTGTGGAAATATAATAGCCATGTGCTGAGTGCGAGAAAAACCGCGCAAACATCTAACATAATTTATCACTCAACGATGCAGCTAAAACGTAAGGCAAAACAAGATCGAAATTTTCAAAACCCACTGTTTTTCTGCTCAATGTTTTACAACACTAATGTTTGTTTTAATCAAGTATTTTACAAGAACAATAACAGCGTTATTTCTGAGTAAAAAAAATATACCATCTTTCCGGGGGGAACCCTGATGAGGATGCGAAGCATCATGGGGGTTCCGTGTGGTTCCATTGTGTTGCCGTTGTGTAGAGTGATCTGGTGTTTAGTAGCGCCAGAGTGAATTCCGCGTCCGGGTCCACACCGGTGGCAAAAGCACGCAAGTACTGTTGTGTGACGGTGAGTAGGCGGTGGTTCTCGAGGCGCCGAAACCCGTCCATCATGTTCTAGTTGATGTCGTCTCTGTGGTAGAACCGGTAGTCTCCGTCAGCTTTGGTGACGTAACGGTTGTTGACGTTGGTGCTTCGGCTGGGAGCAACGTACACGCCCTCCTCTTCGCAGCTTTGTCTTCTATTCCTTCTTCTTCTTCAGCGGTTACCCTACGGGAACATGATGACGGTGGTTGAACGCGAAGCTATCTCGTGACGGATTCTTTGGCTTGCCAATCCCTAGAGGCATCTTGCCACAATCATCAGCGGTGCCTGGTTGTTGACGTTGGTGCACAGGCTGAGAGCAACGTACACGACATCCTCTTTGCAGCTTTGCTTTCTTCTCCTTCTTCTTCAGCGGTTCCCTTACGGGAAGATTACGATGGTGGTTGAACGCGAATCTATCTCGCGATGGATTCTTTGGTTGGACAATCCCTAGGGGCATCCTGCACAATCGTCATCAGCGGTGCCTGGTTGTTGACGTTGGTGCACCGGCTCAGAGCAACGTACACGACCTCCTCTTCGCAGCTTTGTCTTCTTCTCCTTCTTCTTCTTCAGCGGTTCCCCTACGGGAAGATTACGATGGTGGTGGAACGCGAAGCTATCTCGTGATGGCTTTTTGGTTCGCCAATCCTTAGGGGCATCCTGCCACAATCATCATCAGCGGTGCCTGGCCAGGCATGCTCAGTGGGGATGCGGACGGCGGACAACAACGACAACGACAAGGGAGGGAGGGACATAGCCCAGAGCTTGAGCTGAGAGCAACGTACACGCCCTCCGCTTTGCAGCTTTGTCTTCTTCTTCTTCTTCTGACCCGCCGCGGTGGCTCAGTGGCTAAGGCGTTGCGCTGCTGAGCACAAGGTCGCGGGTTCGATTCCCGGCCGCGGCGGCGTTTTTTTGATGGAGGCGCAAAGCAAAAACGCCCGTGTGTACGAGATTTCGGCGCAAGTTAAAGATCCCCAGGTGGTCAAAATTAATCCGGAGTCCTCCACTACGGCGCGCCTCATCGCCTGCGTTGCGTCGGCGCGTTAAACCCCACAATCAATCAATTCTCCTTCTTCTTCAGCGGTTCCCCTACGGAAAGATGACGACGGTGGGTGAACGCGAAGCTATCTCGTGATGGATTCTTTGGTTTGCCAATCCCTAGGGGCATCCTGTCACAATCATCATCAGCGGTGCCTGGCCAGGTATGTGGCAGTGGGGATGCAGACGGCGGACAACAACGACAACGACAAGGGAGAGAGGGACACAGCCCCGAGCTTGAGCTGAGAGCACCTTACACGCCTTCTCTTCGCAGCTTTGTCTTCTTCTCCTTCTTCTTCTTCAGCGATTGTTCTACGGGAAGATGACTACGGTGGTTGAATGCGAAGCTATGTGATGAATTCTTTGGTTGGCCAAACCCTAGGGGCATCCCGCCAGAATCATCATCAGAGGTGTCTTGCCACCCATGCGCAGTAGGGGTGCGGACGGCGGACAACAACGACAACAAGGGAGGGAGGGACACGGCCCGGAGCATGAGATTCTCCGCATCTAAAAGGGCATCACCTTTGGAGAGACACAAGATCATTTGTTTTGAATACCCCCTCATGGTGTACACTATCGGCGTGTACAGTTGGGAAACGACAGATTCTGCATTTGTCTCCTAGCTTTTTTTAAGAATAAACACTACAAAACATAGAGGTATACACGAATGGTTTCTTAAAATAGGATTATCACATAGCTACTAATGCGCCCCGTTCAACTGTTTTCGGAAGAGGGCGGGAATGCTGATAACTATTTCTTATTTCGACAACCGCGACTTCGTGGGAAAGGGACGCTTACAGTTTCGCTGAAGAGTAAATAATACTGCAGCGATTAAGTAGACCCGTAGCTGAGGGTTACCGTCATTTGTCATGCAAACACAACTTGTAACACAGAACTTCATTGTCATCTACGTGGCAAACTAGATGTTAGTAAAAGCCAAAAAATTGTCATCATTATCATGACCTCGCCTTGACGAAGGGGATGCCCGCCTTTAACAATTTTATATTAATGTGATGAATACAGTTGCTATTTGTATGCGGTATATAAGTCTTTTTGGACCCAGTGTCGGGAGAGGAAACCATAGTTTAAAATGTGTTCTTCAATTTTATGTAACATAACTTCCACAAATGTTTCATTGACATAACAAAAGATATTTATTTCCAAGATGGTTTTCAACAAAGAATTCCGCTAATACTCTACATCACCGGATGCGGCTGTATATTCAAGGCATCCTTCAAAATGGCCCTTCCTTCTGGCGGCTAGAACTGTTTTTAATCCATTGCTGGCGTACGCGCTGCAATCCGCCGTCAGACGAGAAAGAAGAACAGCAACCGCACCCTCCGGAACGCCAAGCTGCCCACCTGTCTTCAAGAGAGCCTTCCGTTGGTGAGCCGAATTTTCGCATCACTTCTTTCTTAAGGCGCTACTCCCCAAGCGTTTAGCAGACTCTGCCGCGATCAGTTACACGGACCAATGTAATTTGAATTTCGGGTGTCTGGGTATTGCGTCTTTGACTCCTGCCTGCTTCAGCCTTCAAGGGCAAAGCAACCATACCTGTAGGCGGCAACTTCGGCCGCACCGTAGGGTAAACAGTAACGCTGACAATGGAGAGTTTTAGCTGACCGTTCGCAACGGTCCGATCTGGTATCGGCGGCCCGCTCAGTGCAACCAGAGCCAATTCCTTCCGCGGCCTAGCGCGCACGCATGAAAACGGTGCGCCCGCTTGCTATCGGAGCGGCGCGGACCGCGAAAAACGGTAAGCTAAAAGCCGATAAGAGTAACTTTCAGCTGGCCGTTTATGACGGTCCGCTCCGCTCCGATAGCAAGCGGGAGCGTCATTTCGCATTCGTGAGGCGCTTGGCCGCTAGCGGCATCGGCTGGTGACGCTCTAGTTGTGCTGAGCCGAGCGGAGCGGGGTGGAGCGAACCGTCAAAAAAGGTCACATAAAACTTTCTACTAGAATAAAAACAAAGGATTTGATTGAGTGTGGGATTTGATGCACGAACGCTACATAGACGATGAGGAGTTCCATAGTGGAGGGCTCTTCATTAGAGAGTTTTAGCTGACCGTTTTTGACGCTCCGCTATGCTTCCGTCGTTCCGCTCAGCACAACCGGAGCGTCAGCAGCTGAAAGGCTTTTAGTTAAGCGATAGCCGTATCTCCCTCGACGAGGAATGATTCGCGTGACTGGTCGTTCCGCGTACGCGTGTAAACCAAAACTTCATCCTAAAGGAAACAAAAGAATTGGTATTTGGTCGCCCAAACAGAGCAAAATACCGTGTTTTCTTGGCCTCATTTAACGTTTTATGTATACTGTAGTCGCTGACATGGTATAATTTTTCTAAATAACAAAAACTAAGCCGATATATACTTTGGAATAGCCAAGCCAAGGCTGTCTTTCTCAGCGCTACATAGAAGCAGCCCCGCGCTTCTGTCGACGTTTTTCGCTTCCGTTCTAAAGCTCGTTGAGGGGTGTGGCACCATTGCCTATTCGGAAGCGCTTTCGCGGCTTCGTCGATCGTGTTTCAACTGAAGAAACGGAATTCGCCGTAGCGCGCTCGCATCGCGGAGGCAGCAGTGTTAAATATCCGCACAGAAGCGTAAGCTGCCGCGACGGTGCGCTAAGAAGCCCTGGTTAGCGGAGCGGGGCCCCGCTCCGGTATCGCCGGTAGCGGGCGACGAATGCGCAATGGCGCTCATGCTGGCTATCGGAGCTGAGCGGACCGTCACAAACGGTCAGCTAAAACTCTGTATTATTTCAGACCGCCTGGGCAACTTTAACGTGCGCTGAAATGTCGAACACAAGGGCGTTTTCGCTTTCGCCTCCATAAGAAAAGCTGCCGCTGCGGCTGGGAATCAAACCCGCATCTTCGTGCTCAGCAGCACAACACCTCAGCCACTGAGTAACAGCAGCAGGTGCAAAGACACAAGGTTCACCTTTGTATAAAGACACACACACAAGATCAAACAGTTTGGCGTGCTAATCACCCTCTAAAAAAATTTTGAAGCTGTTATTTTAGGGCGCAGCCCTTTGGCGGCCGTTTCTGGGCTCAGCAGCGTCACCGTTCTAACTGAGTGAATGATGACAAGACGACGGGTGAAAGAAATGCTGTGCCCGAGGACGCGGGTTCGATTCCCGCCAGCGGTAGCCGTTTTCCTGATTGAAGAAACATCCCCCTCGCGAGGGGCACGATCAACGCAGAGCATTTCCGGGGGCGCACGACGTTAAGTAGTTTGCATTACGTTATGTTAGTTGCACTTGTGGCAACTGCTGACGAGAGAGCGCGGCGATGAGTGCGTTCCAGCATCGCCGACAGCCGCCTTTATCACGCCACGATCGCGCCACGCGCGCAGCGATGCTGACGTCACGATCACGCCACAGATGTTGTTGATCCCGCGACGCGCGCGCCCCCACCTGTTGGGCGTGAACCGACCGCGGAGAGAGCGCGCGATGCGAGCGGAGAGTGGGCGAGGAGGAGCGGGGGTGACGAGATAGCGCGGCGATGAGCGCGTTCCAGCCTCGCCGACAACCGCCTTTATCACGCCACGATCACGCCGAAAGGGCGCACCTGCGAGCGATGCGGACAACTACGGACGCCAAGAATGGGTGACATCGTGAGTTAAAGAAATGCTCTGCATTTAAAAGCTTCGCATCCGTAATAAACACAGTAGAACAAAATATTGCTCAACTAAATGCCAATACTGCGTACCACTGGTTGCCCTAACTTTTCGTCTTACACATCATTGCGGGCTTGTGTTTTTAAATTAAACATGGATCACTACAAAATAAGAGCAAATACCTCTTAAAGTATTTTAAATATCACTGGAGGGGCACATGCGCTCACAATCAGCAAGGAAGACCGCAGCGCATAAAATCGTAAGATGGGTGCTATGTGGTTATTTAGTGCCTATGTCTATCTGCTTTCAAGGCCCTGTCAAAGTAAATTGCACTAATTCTGTCTTCGCGTGCATGAGAAAGGGAGCTGTGTCTTTTTAAGTAAAGATTTGTAATTTGTGGGGTTTTATGGGCTGCGTCAAAGCCTTGTAGGTGTAGACGCCGGCGATAGGAGTGCCTAATGTAACTACCTAGTGTTGTGCGAGGATACGAGAAAACTGCAAGAAAACCAGCTTATTCTACTAGCACTCTTCAAACGACCTGCCGGCCGCAGTGCTGTCGGTCCCATGAAGAATATCGAGAGTCCCATTGCCCTTCTTCCCCGAGGTCTTTGCTGTCGCGGGCCAGGCGATGTTTTAAGGAAGTGGCCTTCTAGGAAGACAGTTTGCAGGAAGCCTGGTGCAATTACCTTCGATATATATTACGCATGCAGCACCCATGGGGTCGTTAGTAGTCGGTTGCAGCCGGCGGTCTTGGATTTTGTTTGTGTGACGATGCCCGATATATTCGTGTGCATACGGCAATGAAAAAAGCTCCACATTACACCCCTCTGTTTTCCGTGGGCAGACGTCCGCTCATCTTCTATGTTTAGGCGCGGCCGTGGATTGATGCGTCACCGCTATATTAAGTGCGAATACACTTTATAAGCGACCCTGAATTCCGGCGACCGCCGTCCGTCCACATAGCAACAGCTGCGGGTGCGCGCGCTCCTCGTCTTCCTTGGCAACGGGGGAAGATGGGCGCGCGCTGCCTGGCCGCTGACATGGCACATACCCACGTGGGGGATTGGCCAGGAATCTCCTCGTCTTCCTTGGCAACGGGGGGAGATGGGCGCGCGCTGCCTGGCCGCTGACATGGCACATACCCACGTGGGGGATTGGCCAGGAATCGGGCGTGAGAAGGGCTAATGCACCCGCTTAAAGGAGTACTGACACGAAATTGCAAAGCTGAGATCCGCTCTAGCAATCAAGTACAACGACAACACAAATAGTTGTCTGTGCATGGCACATACCCACGTGGGGGATTGGCCAGGAATCGGGTGTGAGAAGGGCTAATGCACCCGCCTAAAGTAGTACTGACACGAAATTTCAAAGCTGAGATCCGCTCTAGCAATCAAGTACAACGACAACACAAATAGGTGTCTGTGAATAAATGCATCTTTCTTTGTAGTTGTGTGTGTGTAAGTGATCTCTCTTTCGCGAACATTACCGAACCGCGCAAATTCAACTCGTGCATTCGCACTTTCACATTCTTCCCCTCGGGGAAATGCGGGGAAATTTCTTTTTGGTGTATGGGGATAAGCCTAGATGATGAAGCCAGTGTAGTGAATAATATTTATAAAATGTAAATCATCCCCACGAGCAAAAAAAACACGGGGATTTCTTTCCGCGATTTATGCATGAATATTGGATGCTGAAGCCTATTAAAATGGCCGATCCCACGCAGAGTCGGGGAAGGCGAAGCCTTCATTGGGGTATACCTGGGTTTAGATAAACGTAGCATATAGCATTCTAGTGTCATTGTATTTGTCCTAGTTGTTGATTTTTTGGAATGGTGAGCCGCGCCGAGGGCGCCAAGGAACACCAGTCGTAAGTAGGCATTCAGTGTCTCAATCTCCCTGGTAATGACGCCACCTGCTCCAAGCGGGCTTCACCTGGCGTGACGCCAAGTTTCACCTATATGTATACGAGGGACCTCAACCACGCTCCCAGAAAGCGAGGGTTATCACTTTTATGTTCGCTAGGCCACTTTGTGCACATAGTGCGTGTGGTTGAAGGTGCGTAGTACGTCGCATGATAGTGAGCGCGGGATAAGCGACGATGGTTGTGGTCAACGGGATGCATGCGAAGGAAGTTTGACATCCATCTCTATGCAGCCAATCGGCTACATAGGACAGCTATGCAGCTTTCTCATAAACTTCGCTGTTGAAGGAAAATTCATCCTGGTCCAGGATTCGAACCCGGGACGACCGCTTAACTGGAACAGACGCTCTACCAACTGAGCTGACCAGGACGCTCGTCGTTTGTAGCGCGAGAGCGAATTGATCAACAACTCGAAGTGATGGACGGGTGTTAGTAGACCTGATTTAGGGGAAATCCCCAATGTGGAGTACGATTCTGCGGAGGAAAGTTTGACATACACCTTCATGCAGCCAAATGGCTACAGCAGTTGTAGCCGTTTGGCTGAATTGAGGTGGACAAGCACATGCCTTACTAATGACGCCTACAGCGTTCTTCCAAAAATTGGACCTTCAATCTGACATCCTCACTATTCTTTTCATGGATATGTCGAAGGGGCCGTCCTTTCGCCTCTATTATTGAGTTTTGGTCTCCTCAATGTCCCCAAAAAATGTGAGCCAATTCCTCACCTTCCCTTTAGCCTATACGAGGATGGTATTGTTGTGTTTTGGTAGAGCAGTTGACAAAACAAAACCGATACTTTGTGGGTGAGTGGTAGTAGGGATGCACTAATTGAAGACACGTTACAGCTTGTTGCACGCGTAGTGTACGAGAAAGCACATTTGGTGGCCTGGAATGCTCTTCCGCAAAATTGTCCCTTCTCCTCTTACCGGCTATATCAACGTCTCAAAAATGTTCTGACTTCAAAATTTACCTGAATAAACATTTGATCCAACAATCGTGCACGCTAAAGGTCCTACGTCTAGTCATTTTGAATAATCGCAGCAACACTGAATATATCTTGTAGTTTGGTTAATCAACACTCGACAAACAAACCCGACTATTTACTGGGTGCGACCATAGTGTAAAAAACGCGAAGAAAATAATGTTTACTTCAGGCATTTGAGATGAGCCGCATCGCATAATCTTCCCCTATTTTCGTATTTCCGACGCAGAAAGGGCCCAACATAACCATCCTAGGAGCAAGACCTGCAATTATGCGCTAAAAATTCCTCTGAGTGCTCCACTGGCACACTTGACCTCCTCGTGGTTCATAATACAGTCCAGAAACGGGTCGAGGCGCACCACATCAACCAACTCCGTCGTTTCTCAACTACTTTAACAGGCCCACTAATACTGGTCCGTCTTCCTATAGGGTGTCCAGTCTGTCTCGATCCGGCTATACTGAACGCTCGGCTTATCTGCGACGGCCTCTTCCACGAATCAGGCTCCCCACATACCGCAACTGTAGAACGAGCATCGGGCGCTTACCAAACATTTCATCAACCCGACATCCTGCGCATGGATGTGGTGGAATACCGCCACCACGACGACTTCGTTTTCGATGTCGTCAATAGCGCAGATGGCGCCCTCCTAACTCCACAACCGCCTCCACCAGCATCTAGGCAGGAGCAAAGGGGGCAGCAATCGGCTCTCGCAGTAATGACACGGTCATCGCTAATCATTATAATAGCGGATTTAAAAACGGCAATGCGAAACGTCACCCGCGGGCATATATCCTCGGTGGCGTCCAAAATTCTCTTTGCAAATTTCTTCACCTCCTGGCAGATATTGTACGAACCCAGGCGCACGCCGGTTTGGGGGCAATGATGCAGCACAAAACGCAGCACGAGGACTTACTATCGTTGGCTATTCCAGTCTAGTCCCCTACAACACCCCAGGTTAGCCCGGGATAGGTCAATTACTTACAGGCCGCAACACACTTGTCTAACACTCGTGTGGCGTGCCTCGAGTGGAGTGCCGAGCTGCACGGACGACGCCTGTCGGGGTCACCCATGCTACACAGAGTCCGAGATAGCTTGCATCTGCCTGTGTGCGGCCAGCCTCACAAGCTGAGCTTGTCTTTGTCGGGTTTTTTTGCCGCCGCTCTTACCGACTATGCTTGCGGCCGCCCGGGAGGCTGTTGGCGGCACCGTTCGTGAGGCGCACGCAGAGCAGCCGTTGCTCAGCGCACGCCTCTGCCACATCATCGTTCTTCTGGTGCGTCTTCGCTCGGAAAGAAACTGCCGCGTCATCGTTTGGTAAACCTGTCACGTGTAGTCGCGCGTAGCACGCTGTTTGTGCGCCGTCTTGTGCAAGTCTGTCGACGCCCGCGGCAGTCGGTTTTCCTAGAGCGGTTTTATCATTCAAGTGGCCATGATTTGAGGTCAATGACAACACCGAACGGTGAGTGAGCTGATGGCTATGCGTGATGATGATGTGTAATTTCTCGGATATAGGAAAAATAGCTCCTGAAGCACACCATTGTAACAGTGATACCTTTATTATATCGTAAAATTTATGTTAGTACGATAACTATGAGATAAAGCGAAAGTTTATATGCATTATCATGTCTTACCTCCCCGCTTTTTGAGCAAAAAAGTTTCAGATGACGTCTACGTTTACATCTTAGATATATGACGCGCTGGCGTTAATTCGGCGTGGAGGGAGTGTTTTGGAACGGAGTTGCTGCATTTACCATTTATGCTTTCCAAGTACCGAAGTTCAGTGAAGTAAAATACGCTAGCCGCAATGGTTTTAATCACCGTGGTACAGGAAACTCAGAGGACATCTACGCTTCCGTGACTTAAGATATGGGTGCGAAAAGTTGCAGCTGCGACGTCAGTTCCAGGGAGAAAGCAACAGTGCCAAAGATTAAAAGCGTTTGTCGTGGTGGCCGCGCAGAACGTTTGGGTTTTTCATAAGACAAACAGAAGAAGGTAGGAAGAGAGGGAGGGGAGAAATATCGTTGTTTAGTAAGATTTATATAATGCTTGGGAAAAGGGTATAAACGATGGTAGAACCTATGGTTTGAACCAGAATTCCATGCCCCAATAATCAACTCACGCTGAGCTTCAGGTGACTATAGGACTGTGATTTGGGCGAGTTGGTGAACGTTCATCACATAAAATCAGCGGCGAAAACATACAGCACAAAAACTGAATGAGAAGTAGACAGGACGGCGCTGCGCCGTCCTGTCTACTTCTCGTTCCGGTTTTGTGCTGTGTTTTTTCCGCGCTGATTTTCAATGATTCAGGTGACGAAGCAGGTCAGAGCAGGCTGTCGTGTGTCGATATCAATTGGATATGTTATGTTTGAGTTGTTCACCCCTCAGCATACCCTTGGATATGACCAGGTTTCGCACAATAGGTGGGTGTTTGCCCGTATTTAGGTAAATTCTGGAGATGTTTTACCGTACAACCCTCCGTGGTGGCTCAGCGGCTAAGACGCTGTGCTTATGAGCGCGAGGACGGGGGTTCGATTCCCGGCCGCGGCGGCCGCTTTTCTGGTGGAGGAGAAAAGCTAAAACGCCCGCGTGTGCGAGATTTCGGAGCACGTAAAGCCCCCAGGTGGTCAAAATTATTCCGGAGCCCTCACTACTGCGCGCCACATCGCTTGCGTTGCCTTCGCGTGTAAAACCCTACAATCAATCAATCAATCTTACCAAACATGATCGCCCATCTAGATTTCTTCGATATATGTGTTGGTTTGTATCCTGAGAAGAGTTTCCGATTCTTACGCGATGAAATCCCGTGTGGCACCGGAAAGGATGGTGTTCTTACGCGTGTGATGAGGATACGTTTTGCATATTTTTCGGGGAGGGGAATGTGCTGTCAACAGTGAGCACGGTATGTCAGTTCAAGTGGACCTCGGTAGGCTTTGCACTCCCTTCTCTACCCGTGTCAATGTGTTAATGTAATGTGAACTTCTAGCATTGTGGGTTGAACAATATTTCTCAAGCGTTTACGTACTCCGCCTGCAGCCAAGACACAAATGGCCGGTTATGTTTAAGCATCTATTCAGTAGTTCCACTAGGCAAAACGCAAAGAGCATTCCATTCCTGTGTGTAGGAGTGATCCTACGGTACTCCAGTACTACAATTGCTCCCTTCGTACCTTTAAACGTCCGGCATCGGCCTATACTGTTCTTTTCATGGTTTTGGAGCTTCGCTCAAGGAATTTTATCCTGGCGTGTCGCTTGTTTTCGCCTAGGTTTGGACCCAGGTATTCATGTAGGAGGAGGGCTTTTATGAAAAGTCACTGGATTGGTGCTATATCCATCGTGGCGTCCGCGCTTCTTTTTCTGGAGGAGTGGCTATATTTTAGAGGATTAAATGTCTCCCAATTTCCCTCCAGACAACCCATGTGTGCTTACAGGGTGACTTCCCTGATTTCTACCTTTGTTATGCTAAGAAGTGTACAAACACTTTTGACTACCCTTTTCATTTTGTGATTCGCCATCGTACGCACGTTTGTGCACGGTTCTACTTGTATTTTCTTTTTGTCAAACAAGCTGTTCTGATATTTTTGCAATATGTGTATGTATTAACAGGCGGTCCCCTTACAGCCTCGTGCAATGGGACCGCCTTCTGTATATTCACTTATGTATGCCACTTATGAAAACACAATCATCATTACTCTTCTTTGTAAAAAGGTGTAACAAGACACAATTTAAAGACCCGTGTGGTTATTGCGAAAATGGAGAGGTTAGAAGCAGCCGTATAGGCTGACCTGATTGTGGTAGTTTATTTGGCGTTATTCAGTTGAGTAATTAGTTTTTGGTAGTGCAGGATGTGTGTTATCCGGCTCATAGTCAGTGGCCCCTCAAATTTTAAGCTTGTTCTTTATCATTCCTGCATTTCACCTGTACAGGTGCGTTTTACAATGTGGCTAAATGGTCAAAGATTTCCTGTATTGTGTGATCGGCTCCGTGACTTTTCCGTAGGGCCGTGCCGATGATTCCTACATGACTTCCTTCGAGGATCAGAGGCATTCCATTTTTCGGTGTTCTTTTAATTGTCACTTGGCGCCATTCACTGTTTGCCGGACGGTACATGCGGTGGTGACGCGGCGGTGAAAATGTTTAGGTTATTTCAAAATTCGTGTGATTAAACGCCACATCCTCCGTTTTGTCTCTTCTTGGCGCCCATTTTATGTCTTTTCTAGTCACAATGTAGTATGTGCATTGTTTGTGTGAGTCTGGTGTTTATCTTTTGCCTACGTTTACACCAAGGTAAGATAGTTTCCGCCAGCGTCATTTCAGGTCGTCGGAGAGGCGGTTCGGTGGTGCAACAGGTTGCGGTTGGCAGGGCTATTGAATGTGCCTGCTCATCTTGCGACTACACTTGGCGTATAGAACGTACTCCATTGCGCAGGCGCCACGCCTGCTCAAATTGCGCATTTTGTCTTCTCCCTCCGCCGTAGCTTCCTTTTACCTGTTTGGGCAATGTTTTTGCCGCTGCTCCGCATTCCTTATCCGGCGAACCCTTGTATCTGGCTGCTTCAGTTGTAGTTTCCTGTTGGCACTGGTGGCGAACGTCCGCGTACCCTTGATGGTCGTGGCTGATAACGGACGCCTAGCATCCACGGAAATATCGAAAAATTAGTCCAACAACGCTAGCGCGTTAAAACCGGCAGTAAAACACACGTCCTATAAAAAGAAAAGTTGCCCAACGCTGCAAGAGAATTGAGGGCAGTTAGCGCGAAACCGATCAAGATTGCTGATGAGGGGATGACTCGGCATGGGAATTAAAGAGAATAAAAAAATAAAATTTAGAGTATATTAGTGAATCAAAAGAAGGGAGACTGAAATAACAGGAAACATAGCAAATTAAGAAGACACGGAAAGTAACAGATATCAATGTGCGGTAAAAATACATTTAATGAAATAAGTAGATTACTGAGTGAATGAAGCTAAGTAAAGGTGAATAAGGACGAATAAAATTTATTTGATAGATATAAAGGTGTGCGAAGGTGAAACCATCGAATTAAGAATGAATACAAAGGAAATAATTGTGAGGAATCAAAACAAGTGAGAGTGAATAAATGAGGGAATTTAAATAGGATGAATTACCATAAACCAAAATGAATTCGATGCCCCGGCATAAATTACAAAGACAAAGCGAACGCAGAGGAATCAATGCAAATAGATCGGAATCAGATCCAAATATTTTGAAATAAAGTAAATAATGTGTGTGACTGAAACAATTGACGTGTATCGAAGGGAATTAGACTGAATCAGAATGAATGAACGCAATTCAAAAGCGAATTAAGCAAGATGCAAGTGAATCCGCAAGAAAGACAACGCAAGTTGAGGAGAATAAATGTAAGGTAAGAGGCCCATGGTAGACGGTTTGGAATTAACAGGACGCAATGATAATAAAAAACGACTCCGAATTGGGAAGGATTACAGTTAAACCTGGATGTAACGATGTAGACAAAAGTTCCCAATTTTTGTTACATGCAGGTTTATCGTGAGAAGCAGGTTTAGATTTTAGGCTCACAGGAATGAAGAAGAAACGAAACCAAAATGCCCGGCATCAGCGAAGATAAACTCTCTTTACGGATTTATTTCACGATGAAAACCTGCGTGAGTTGCATTGGCTTTTTCGCGCTAGCTTGGGAACTACATGGCGCTTTAAGTAGCAAGGTCATATAGTAGCCCCGTATTCGTCAACGTAAGTTAAGTATCCCTTTTGCTTTTGACACTTTTAGGTGTCTTAACCTGCTTTAAGAAGCAAGCATGAGCTGAAAAAGCGCCTTTTCATAAACTTGATGCTCTTTTCCGCACTCTAAAATGTAAGAGGGTGCTACGTTCAATACTGTACCGGGCGGTGGCATGCCCTCTCGCCGGTTCCGGTGGCATTTAAAATTTTGAGCTTGTCTTAGACAGACAAAACTTTGTTTTCTGGCATGACACGCGCGCGACCAGAAGCCATAAGAAGGCGTAGCATGTCAAACCTTTTCCCGAACCAATACTGCCCTCACACGTGGAAATGCACGGTAGTTTGTGATTAAGGCAAAAAGAAGTGTAGTTACCCTTACTACCAAGTGTAGCAAAACTAGAAGTGGTTGCTATAGGTTAGCCACGGGAGTTTGCTAGCCGTTCCGTAAATATTCATCATGAAGAATTTCATTTTTAAGCAATTGAAGACGTTTTCCTAGCCGCTCGCTCTTACGACTAAATAACGTGCCACATTTCCGTGGTAAGTACTTTGTGATAACAAAGCAAAGTAGCCATTCGATTTATTTGTAGGCATTGTATTTATGTCCTCTCCGTAACGCCTCGTGCATTGAGAGCAAATAAATGAAATAAAATTTGCTTCTATGTTTAAACAATTGCTTTCTCAATCGTAATTTCGTGGATTCTGGGAGCTCGTTTATTTGAAGACCTAGTTGTGTTTAGTGTTTTCTAATTTTTTTTGGCATCGATGATGCTGTTGAAGATAGTAGTAGTCGCTTCTGGCTTGTCTTAACATTGTCTCAAGATTGTTTGTGTAGAGATTACCTGTCTTGAGACCATACAAGTCGTAATTTTTCAGGAGCACCAAATAGAGTTCTGATTACGGAGACTTACTTTTTAAGTCACTTGGCGTTACCCAAACTTGACGTGCAGATTTTGCTTTAGTCATTTCTTCGTACAAAAATATCGTTTCTAGTCCGACGAAAAATGTTCAAGATATGATCGTCTGCGGAATCCGCCGAAGAACACGCAAAAACCTCGTCCGAACTGGTGCGGAATTCATCTCGAAACAGCGAGAGTGTAACCGTGTTGATTTTTTCACATGTTAGTTGCATGGTGATTTGTCGCGCGGAATCGTACGTGCCAGTAAATAGATGAATAGGCAAATGGTCGCAAAGCGTGACGCTAGTGGTACCAGGAAATAGGTCATCAATTGATAGCTTGGTAATAAAAAGGCCTAGCAATATTCAACTACCTGCAGTGATACCTTCAGGGGTTTTTGCAAAAGAAAAAAATGAGAATCGACAATCGCAGATAATTGACTCTTATAATTAGTTTTTATCAACATAACGATGTTTAGGTCGCTGTATTGTTATGTTAACTTAAATATATCGATGATTGAGTGAGTGAAGTGATTTGCGTTCGTAAACAAATTAAATGGCATCTCGACACGCAGAAAATTAGCCCAAAGCACCACCCGGTGTCCCACACCAATAGCAAGCACAAATAATGTCGTGTTACACAAATTGCTTCGATATCCGTTGAAGAATCCGCGAAGCCCAAGTTTATAAACATGCGAACGCCGCCGCCAACACTTTTTGATTTACTGTTCAACTAAACGGCACTGATTTCATCCATATTTATAGTAGCTCGATCAGTGTACCACGTCTAAGACATTATAGACCGAGATAGAAAACCCTATCTTCGCTCAGAAAAATCGGGGAAGTCATATTTTCCGTGTGCTTACCTACAACGTACCAATGTAGAGAACGCACAATTGCTAAGGGCGATTTAGAAATGTTCAAGAATATCGAACCTAATACAGATTGCCTGCATTGCTACATTTTATTGCCTAACGTAGAAGTGCATCCAGTCTGCGAACAAATGACGAAATAGTGCCAAGTTGTGAACAAACAAAAAACATCACTGCGGCAACAGGTTTCATCAGCAGGGGAAGAAAGGGCAGTTATAATTTTTTGCCGACTGGTGTCGCGGTACCGGTAAAAATGAAAACAACTCAGAAAATACAAAAACCCGAACTACAATCGCTAAATTAGTGCACTTCAACGGCCGATTTTTAAGTAAAAGTGCAAAAAGAATGACTGATCAGCTCAATTTCTCCGACGTAGGCGCTCACTCGCAGGCGACGTTCTTTGTTAACGAGCACCTTTGCACAGTCCAGAAACGTCTGCTAGGCCAGGCTACTGCTCGCAAGCACGAAAAAGTTACAAACATGTTTGAGTGCATGGACGGTGCTTCTGCGATAGGGGAGTTCTCACAAACACTGGAAAGCTTCACAAGAAAGGTTTATGGTGGTAGGCAAAGCCGCATTTACAGCTATGTCCGATTTTTCCCTTTCTAGATATGCGGTATCCTTTAAGGACGCTAAGGGATCGGCTGTAAATCGGGATCAATTTAAGGGCGATCGCACGGGTGGCAAAGAAACAAGGAGCAGAGCCTTGTTACCGCTTTTATCAGGGTCTGATCATGCAAGACAAAACGTGGGGAAGGGGGCACTGCTACCTTTATCTGCAAAGTTCTGAAGACGGCCGCTGGGTTGGTGAAAGCCCCTCTCATCGATGCTCCCGCGATCACCTTAAAATTGATCCTGACTGTACAAATCGAGATCGGCTGTACATGCTGTGCGCCATCAAGCTGCCACTGTGTCGTTGACTTAGTTGGACGTTATTTTCTCAATACACTTGCCGACGCGTTATCTACGAGTTGTCGCGTCAAACTATGTTGCGATATGAGCAAAGGCAATAGAAAGTTTTTTTTTGGAGTAGAGAACCGGTCCCGGCAGGGTACGCGGTAGCCGGCCGGCACCATTGCATACGTGAAGAGGCGACAAAACTGGTTGTGCACAAGAGCAGATGTACCGGGTACCATTCGGGGACCGTTTCTCCGCTCGGCTGTAACTCTGTAGTATGTGCACCTGCTACTCGCCAAGCATTTGTTTTGTTTCAAGAAGTCATTTGCTGCTTTTTTTGGTTTTGTTTTTTTATCTCCCACCTTCAAGCTTCCGAAGTACTATTTTCTAGTTCTGCGTTTCCTATTTTCTTAGTTGTTTTCATTTTTTAATGGTGCCGTGACACCAGTCGGGAGAAATAATTGCTGCCTTTTCTTCCCCTGCTGATGAAACCTGTTGCCGCAGTAATGTTCTTTGTTTGTTCACAACTAGGCAGTATTTCGCCATTTGTTCGCAGACTGGATGCACTTCTATGTTAGGCAATAAAATGCAGCAATGCAGGCAATCTGTATTAGTCCAACCACATTGAGGTTCGATATTTCTTGAATGTTCTATACCGCCCTTCTCATTTGTGCGTTCTCTACATTGGTGCGTTGTAGGTAAGCACACGGAAAATATGACTTGCCGATTATTCTTAACGAAATAGAGTTTTTTATCTCGGTTATAATGTCTTAGACGTGGTACACTAATCGAGATACTACGCATATGGAAAAATTCAGTGCCGTTTAGTTGAACAGTAAATCAAAAAGGGTTGGCGGTGGCGTTCGCATGTTTATAAACTTGGGACTTCGCGGATTCTTCAACAGATATCGAAGCAATTGTGTAACACGCCACCATTTGTGCTTGCTATTTATGTGGGACACCTGATGGTGCTTTGGGCGAATTTTGTGCGTGTCAAGATGCCATTTAGTTTGTTTACGAACGCAAATCACTTCAGTCAACCTAATCATCGATGTGCTTAAGTTAACATAATGAACGATACGGCGACCTAAACATCGTTATGTTCATAAAAACTAATAATAAGAGTCAAATATCGGCGATTTTCGATTCTCATTTTTTTTCTATTGCAAAAAAACCCCTAAAGGTATCACTTCAGGTAGTTGAACACTGGTAGGACGTTTTATTGCCAAGCTATCAATTGATGACCTATTTCCTGGTACCACTAGCGTTATCCCTTGCGACCATTTGCCTATTCATCTATTTACTGACAAGTACAATTCCGCGCGACAAATCACCGTGCAACTAATATGTGAAGACATCAACACGGTTACACTGTCATCGTTTCGAGATCAACTCCCCAACAGTTTGGACGAGGTTTTTGCGTGTTCTTCGGCTGATTCCGCATACGATCATATCTTTGAACATTTTTCGTCTGTACTAGAAATTATGTTTTTCGTACGAAGAAAGGACTAAGGCAAAACGTGAACGTGCAACTTTAGATAACGCCAAGTCACATAAAATGTAAACCTCTGTAATTCAGAACTGTATTTGGTGCTCCAAAAAAATCACGACTCTTATGGATTCAAAGAGGTAATCTCTACACAAACAATCGTGTGACAATGTTAAGACAAGCCAGAAGCGACTAGTACTATCTTCAACAACATCATGGATGCGAAACAAAATTAGAAAACATTAAACTGCAACTAGGTTTTCAAATAAACGAGCTTCCAGAATCTACGAAATTACGATTGATAAACAATTGTTTAAACATAGAAACAATTTCATTTCATTTATTTGCTCTAAATTCACGAGGCGTTACGGAGAGGAGATAAATCCAATGGCTACAAATAAATCCAATGGCTACTTTGCTTCGTTTATCACAAAGTACTTAGCATGAAATGTGGCACGTTATTTACTGGCACTCATACCACTTTCGATATTCATTAATTCTACGGGACAATTCAAAGTAACTAACGTTCTTATAATAATAAAAGCAACTAGCGAAGACAATGTCATGGCTGCTTCAAATGGAAACGGCTTGTTTTAAGCAGAGGTTCGTTCTGTCGAACAGATAGAAAAGGCCCAGGTCGCCATACCTTACAAAAGTGGCGACAAAAACCCGCCAATGTCGGTGTTGCCAATATTCTCAAACGCTCTAGAAAAGATATTTTCACTGGATTGATGAAATATTTGGTATTTGGCGCTCTGATCCTTGACCGTGTAAGTAATGCTCGAGAGGATGAAAGCGTGGACCAATCTGGTGGTGTATTCTTTGAGTCCTCTCTGTCTGTTGCCCACTCAACGTAACATTTGACTCAGTTGTTTTGTGGTTATTTTCAGTTTTTAAATCAGGTCAGTGTTCTTTGTGTCCGCCTGGTGCGTAACCTATGAATTCGCATCGTCCTTGAAGGCCTGATCGGCTGACCGTCCAGCATAGTTTGGATATCGTTTTTGTATTTCTTTCTTCCTCGTGCGCACGACCAGAAACTGATTTTTGCAGCGCGCATGCTATTCCGCACTCCTTAGCGTACTTATTGACGGCATCGGTTGTTCGCTGAAATGTGTTTTGGAGGCCGCGAATGTAATATGTGCCCATCGGCTAGAGGCCGGTTTTTTCTTTGGAAATTTGTATACCCGGTGCGGCAGCTCAAGAAAAGCTATGTTAAAGGGAATTGGTGATAGGACTAATCCTTGCCGTGTGCTCTTGTTTCCAAGGAAAATTGGGTACGAGGAGACTTCTCCTATCTTTATGATGGCTTGGCGGTACGAGAAGTCAAGTCGGGAAAGTAATTGTGCATTCTTTCCCCGCTCCCTATTTTGCCAGAATTGTGAAGGATAGCCCTATATCAGACGTTGTCAAACGCCCCTTTAAGCTCGAGGGTCAGTACGGCCTGGGGAGTGTTCCTGATGGAAGAGGCGAGCATGTCCTCCTCGAATGGTGCGAGGATGTCCTGGGTGCACAGGTGCCTCTTGAACCGGAACATAGAGGCATGCAATTGCTGTGTCTTATCAAGGTTTTGCTGAATCCGCAGAAGAATAATTGTGTCCAATACTTTTACCACGCAGGAGGTCAACGATATCGGCCAGAGATTATCTTGTGAGGCGATTTTGCTGGTTTTGGAATAAATCGCACGTCCGCTATTTTCCACGACATGTACATTTGCATGAGCGCCAAAAGAAGTAAAAATTCTCCGTGAGTTTCCAGACCCTTGTTCGCCACGTTAGCCCATATCTTGTTTGTGATTTGGCCCTGTCGGAGTAAACTAAAGCATTTGCTGTCACAACGACTGCTCGGGCCTCGTATATTTTGATATGTTTGTCGAACTTGACCTCTCCAGGTCGAACCCGTTCTTTCTCTACTAAGGCAACCGACCACGGTTTGCACTATTCGCACCAATGTGTCACGTTGGCCATTAGCCAAGCGGCCAAAGCTTTCGACTTGCTCTCTGTCGAAGCTGTCAGCTCTTAGCAGTTTCTGGTTCCCCGAAGCCCGCAAAGCACCAGCGACGGCCCTCGAGCTCCGATCATTCCTGGCTTACCAGTATAGAACTGACAGTTCAAGCGCTATTGCAGGAGCCAGCGCTAGGCAGTAGTCAAGATCTCGTAACGAATGTACGGAACCCCCCGAAGCACTTACCATGTGCTCACATGTCGTGTTTGTGCCCTCCTCTATGTGCGAATAGAATGGATATAAATTGCTACGGGTTTAAACCTCCACGAGGCCGATTGGTCTGAACGTGAAAACTATTTCGCTGAGTGCTGTAAGTTCGTCATCTAGTCACTGTGGTAGCACCGTAGCGGTATGGAAAATGCAGCTGCTACCACTCATAAAACGCAGGGTCGAACCTAGCTCCTCTGAGAAAAGTTATAACTCGGGCTTTCATTCCTTTCCTTAACCAGGAATAACTTTTCATACAAACAAATATTCTTTCTTGTGGACAAAATAAATTCAAAAGCCTCTCTTTATTTATGTCACGCAGTTCGCATGACTTATATGCTAAATAGGCCCCTCTAAAATTTCAACATGCCCACCATTGTGCCCATGAACCACCCTCCATCCCCTCGATAAAAGTTCTAAGTGCGGCCGTGCCGCCTACCACGCATTATACGGTTGCAAGCGCTCTGGACCTGTGCGATGTTACGATTGCTTCACTGGCAAAATACTTCGCCGCTACCGCCAGGTTCACTTCGAGCTTTAACATTTATGTGATTGTCAACAATATCCCGGTGGGTCAGTTGCAGAGTTTTCTTTGGTGCTCAATGAACTTCCTGCCCCTTGGTCGCCAGAAATGGCCGCCTCTTCTGCCTCTTCCGGCGAGGATGTCAGTATTGTGCCACTAGTTACGGAATAGTCCTTGCGGTCTGTAGCTACCACGGTCATTTCACCGCGGAAGCCGCGTATTCCACGGCTTCCGCGGCTTTCACTCGGTGCTTTTCTCGTCTCCCCCTTTCTCGTCTCCTTTCTTTGTTGTGTTCGGGATGCATATTCCTCGGTATAGGGGGGACGTGTATGCATTCTCCATACTTCACGGGGAATCTCGCGTTTGGTGCCGAATGGAGTTTCGCACCGGATGCCTAGACTCACTAGAATATGACGGCCAGTCGAGCTCTTTGTGAGTCTGTCTAGCTGGGCAACTCTTTGCGCCTCTATTAGTTAGTCCAAGGTATCATGAATTCCTAACGCCTCGAAACGTTCGTTGGACCTGGTAACTGGTATTCCGAGAGCTTGTTTATAGGCTTTCCAGATCATAGTTATAATTTTGGTTTTTTCGTCCGCCCCTTGAATCTCAAGAAAGGTATTACGTGCGCTGTGCGACTCAAAACGAACGCTTGTACCAGCCTGATCAAATTGCCCTCCGTCATTCCATTATGCCTGCTCGCTATCCAGGAAATCAGTCTGTGGTTTGATGGACGCTTTTTCTAAAGCTTTAACGGTTTCAGTATTTTGTCCGTTGGCCTGAATTCTCAAGCCGAGACACCTGATAATCGTGAGAACTGGGATGAGATTACCATCAGTAAAAAGCCCGATTTATGGACATTCCAAGGCAAGGTTACGTCCTCTCGTCGTGGGTTCGTAAAATAACTCGGATTTCTGTAGAGAGTATGTTACACCTTTCGGCTTCTCGTATTCTTTGATTTAGTAATCGCTGTATGGAGAATAACCTGAATTCCGCACTCACTACCTCCGGTGACCCAGAGGGTGATGTCATCAGCGTAGAGAATGTGATTCAAGTATTCTATCCAATCTAGTATTTCAGGAAGCCCAATCATGGAGACATTAAAAAGAAAGGGCGACAGGACAGATCCTTGCGGTCTTCCCAAGCTACCCAATTCTATGTGCTCTGACCTGACCCCTTTGATAATTACCTGAGCTTTCCGGTGAGAGAGAAAATCTTCTATGTAATCGTAAGTTCTACGACCCACTTCCAATTTTTGTTAGCTTTCTAGGACGGCCACGTGAGCGATGTTATCGAGGGCCTTTGTTAAGTCCAATCACAAAATTACTTTGGTGTCTATCGATGAGCACTCGTCTCCATCTAACATCTGATATTTGAGGCGTAGCATTACGTCCTCAGTAGACAATTGGAGTCTAAATTATATCAAAGTGTGAGGGAAGAGCCCCTTCTCCTCCATGTCGGCGTTCAGTCTATTGAAGATGATGTGCTCATCAGCTTTCCGACGCAAGCCGTAAGTGAGATGGGTCGCAAGTTTTCCAATTGCAATTTCTTTCCGGGCTTGGGAATCATGACGACTTGGACAGTGTTCCATTGCCGCGGGATGTTACCCCTTTCCCAGCATGCAATTATGTATTTTGTCAAGGCTTTTATGGATTCGTTGTCTAGATTTCTTTAACTTTTGTTCAATATACCGTCGTAGCCGGGGGTGGACCTTGTCCGGAGACAGTGAAAAGCTGCCCGAAACTCGGATGTCGTAACGAGTCGGTCAAGGTGTGCGTTTTCTTTACCTGTGTATGGTTTTAGCGCCTACTTTTGGGTAGATCCCAATGTACCTATCTTTAGTTTTTTTGAGCAATTCTTGCTCCGTTCTCTGGAAAGTGTGAAATGAACAATCTTACTCAGGTTGTGTTTCTGGGTAGTTTTACTATCTTCGGGATCAATTAGGTATCTGATGATATGCCAAGTTTTAGCGAGACCTATCTGCACCTCCATGCCGTCGCACGTACTTTGCCAGTTCTGGCAGGTGTGCTGATTCGCGTAGTATTCAATTTCTTTGTTTTAAAACTTCCATTTTTCTGCGCAGGCTACGAATATGTTTCTGCTTACTGAGCCGTCTCTGCGGGCCATTCTTGGCTTGCCACATGTGCCGGAGCCTGCTTTCAGCCATTTTCAGTACGGCTTCCTCGGGGATGATTTTAATAACTTTTTCTACTGATTTGTGTTTATTTTTTGTCCAGGACTCGATGTCCTCAATTTGGTTACTCAAGTTCTCTTCTCGACTGATATCACGAAAAGAATCACATTCCGTTATCCTGATCTTGTTACCTTTTGGTTTGGAAGGTCTGGCCTTAGCAGCGGTAGCTACAATAAAGTGACCGTTTTCCAAATTTTATTGTGTGTTTAGCCAATCAGAATCCGGCATGTTCTTGACAAAGGTCAAGTCGAGAGTGGTGTCGCGGCATACGCTGTTACCCATCTTAGTGGGGTGAGCTGGATCGGGCACCAGAGTGAGACCCTGCTGCAGTGCATCCATCCAGAGTTATCGTCCTTTGGCGGCCTCCCTACCATACCCCAGGCTGGGTGAGGCGCGTTAAAGTCGACCGCTACGACAAGTGGTTGTCTTTTCACGATGTCTAAAACCTGACGGAATAAGGTTCTGAACCTGTGCCTTTTCCTATGACTACTATATACGTTTAGAACAAAAGCGCTGCCTTCCCCTCCCTTTTTTGTCGTATTAATTTCGACGAGGACGTGGACCCACGCCACGATGCCAGTCTGGTGTTCCATAACCGGTAAATTGCGTCTTACTAGAGTGGCGACGGGAGTCTTATCGTCCTGCGCTTTACCTTGAGTTTATACCAGGATAATTTTGTTTGTATCCCTGTTCTCCTGCAGCGCTATAATGATCCGGTGCCTCTTGCTCATTGGTTTCTCTGAACTGCTGCAGGTTCCCTCGTTTCTGTCGAACCCACGGCAGTTTTATTGCCAGAGCACGTATTTCTCGTTATTCCGGGCCATTATTCAAACTTGGTACTTCCTTGTTAAATTTGCTCTTGTCTGCCGAAGCGGGTCTAATTTAAGGTTTTGAGAATTTGATCGGCCCGACGCCAGCAGTGCGGGATGTTCTATGTGTAACCTCCGAGGCTGTAAGCCGGGTTACCACATTGTCAAAGTTTTCTTTACTGGTGTCTGTCGGTTAGCTCAGAGATCGCAGCCTTGATCCTTCAGTGCATAGCTTCCAACCTCCAGTAAATAGTGTATTTTAATTGTTTGAGTTTTTCGGAGTCAGCGCAAAAAAGGACGCGAAACACGAGAGACGAGACACCGCAACACTAAGACACCACAAGACTAAGAAATAGAGGGAAATACTGGAAACGTTGCAAAGCAACTGGAAAGCAACTGCGTTAGCGCATGGTATATCACCATCAGCGGTAAATAAATCGGCTTCTTTTCAAACTTGAGTGGTGTTGATACGAAAGTAGAGGTAGCAACAATATCATTTTCATTCGTTTCATGCGTGCGTGTTGGCGCATGCGTGTACTTGGTTGTTAGCAGAGTGTGTCGGTTTCGTCTATTAAATTTCAGTTGCTAGTCCAGCGTTTGTTGTTGCCTTGTCTCTCCTGGTGTTTTGCGTCCTTTTTTGCGCTGGTTTCCGTTCCATCGATATGTACCAACTGGCCCAGCAAGCTGCACTTTTTCAGAACATTTTTCTCCTCTCCTCTGGGCTCTTTTCTTTGGGCACCATCTGTGAACAGCCGCCTCAATTTCTGTGTTAGTGCTATCGCCCACACATCATGTCGTGCTCGGTATCTGTCCTTCTGCATGAAGTCGGGTTCACCTCCTCCTGGAATCGCTTCATTGTTTGGTCTGCTGGAACCTTCTGAAGGACACTGGAGAAGAACGTGCAGGATTTTGAAATCAGAATGCTGGAGACAGGTGAGACACCTTTATGACAGGCTTCAAATTTGTTGTGCTGTCGGAAAGAGTCCTGTGCCTCGTCAGCGCAAGTATCAAGAAGAACGGCTACACTGCCGCACGTCTAACCGCATGGCACTGGCGTGAGGTAAGACTACAGCTTCCCCTAAAAAGGAAGAAAAAATCTTTCGGGTAACCCAGTCACATACCTTGCAAAAGCCAGTCTGCCCCAAAACTGATGAAATCTTGCAAAAATGCCCAAAATACAGTGCCGAGCCTTCAATGAAGAAACATGAAATGCTGGCTAAAGTACGTGCTGTCGCTGATAAGGTGTCTTAACAAGAAAAGGACCGCTGCGTCTCTTAAGGAGTTGACTGCTTGACAGGATTGCCAAAGGGCCACCATGGCGGCGCGCAAGGAGAGCTGCAAAGGACTGTCAAGTATTTCGGAAAACACAACCTTACGTTGCTGACATCGGAGAAAGAAGGAGGGTTTGTTGTTCTACCTAACGAGGCATTCGGTTGAAAAAGCATCGGAAGCCATCCAAAAACGTTTTAAACCGGCGGGTATGTTACCAAAGAAGGCAAAATCGTCTGCTGTCAAAAGACTGAAGGAGTTCAACATGAAAAATCTGGCAAAAGCAGTGAAGAAAAGTGATGGCCTATGAACTGAAAGTCTTTTTCGCTGTCAAGACTCACAAGGTGAACTGCCCACTTCGCGCGATTGTGACTGAAGATCAATCATGGCAGCAGATTCTCGGAGGGTTTCTGCAGCGCCAGCTCAACTTGCTATAGCCACATGACCCGTTCGAAACACGTAACTCTACGCACGTGACCCCAGTGTTACAAAAACGTCTGTCTGGTGCTACTAGTGCTTTGTCAATTGACATTGAAGACCTGTTCTACTCTGTGCCCCACGGCGAACTTTTTTGTGCCATTCGTGAACTTATACATGAAACTGGCGTAGTGAAATTTCAGAATGAATGTGGTATCAGTTTCGAAGCATTTCTTGAGCTGGTGGCTTTGTATCTCTCTTCAACAGTATTTCAGTTTCGAGACAGCGCTTACATTCAAAAGAAAGGTATCTGCATTGGTTCTGCTGTCACTCCAGTACTGTGCAAGATTTTTCTGTCGAAGTTTGGCAACAACTCCAAGAGGTCACCGCCAATGATGCTAGAGTGCTGCGCATGTTTCGTTACGTTGATGATTTTTAATTGTTTTAAAGCTTTTACCTTCTGACTCTGAGTGCCCGGACAATGTGGCTGACGACATTTTAACACATTTTAAGACGTGCTCAATTTCTCTCAAGTTTGCCTTTGAACTGGCTGAGAACAAAACGCTAAGGTTTTTATATTTAACACTAACAGTTAAAGACGACAGCCACGTTTGCTGGATTTACTCTCCTAGAACTAAGAAGGCGTTGCTCCCGTTCGAGTCAAGCCACTCGAAATTAGTAAAAGAGGCACAGCCACACTATGTTTCTGCAGCGCGTTAGAAAAAAGCTGCGTCCACGCAATGCACGAAAGCTTTGGACGTCAGGCTCAAAGGCTAACTGCACCGGGTTTCCCGCCTAAAGTGCTCACGGCTATCGCTGAGTCCCTCCACGTAAAGCTTAACAGGAAAATTCCAAGGTCACAGGGGTCAGATGAAAAGAAGGAAAAATGAAAGGTTGAGGTAATGCTGTATATACCTAAAATGTCACAAGATAAAGAAAATTGCCGCGCGGCACCGGGTTCAAGTCGTCTTTTAAGCGCCGTGTAACCTCTCCAGACTGCGCGCACGCATTGGAAATATGGGAAAAGAGAAACGCCCCTGTAAGACAAACCATGCCAAGGAATTCGTTAAATGGGAGCACAGTGTAATCTATACAATTTCGCTGAGGTGTGGAAAGGTTTACATCGGCCAAACGGGCCGATGTGCTAATGAGTGCCGTACCCGCTCATAAATGCGACAACTTCGGCGCAACAAAGTGCAAATGGTGAAGCGTTTCCTCGCGCGGCCGCACCTGTTTCAGTTGCGAACGCTGAAGAAACTTCCAACGTGTTTGTCGGAGCTCGCATCGAGCCCATGACGAAGGCCCATGCCACACAGCGACCTCATCCCTAAGGGTGATGGTTGAAGGCTACCAACCATTTATATGCACAAACAAACACCGAGGACTTTATAT
The DNA here is from genome assembly GCA_013339765.2 of Haemaphysalis longicornis. Lineage (NCBI taxonomy): Eukaryota > Metazoa > Arthropoda > Arachnida > Ixodida > Ixodidae > Haemaphysalis > Haemaphysalis longicornis. The sequence goes on along the minus strand of CM023449.1, from coordinate 167,192,869 downwards.
GTACGCCTACGTGATAGCTTTTATTTGGAAATAGGACCTTTGCAAGGTCACGTTTTTTCCTCGACACCAGCTTACCCGTGTCAATAATGGGGGAAGTATACTTTTGAAGCGTTTTCAAGTGAACATTCAACTCAAGGTCTCCAGGATAACGCTACTTGCTTTTTCATGCCAGATGATTCCAGCGCTTGGCCTGTTAGAAACAAGGTATTGCACAAGGCACAATCATTCCTCGCACTGTTTTTCTTGCGCGAAGAGAGATCTCCCTCCCTTCCGGGATTACACTCTGGGAAAGCTCTGGATCTTCGAGTTTCACGGGTATACCGATGTTGCCTACACACGGCAGTTGAGCAAACACCTACAACCAGAGCCAGAGGAGTGCGTTTCACAGAAAGGAGCCACAGGATTTCCCTAAAGAATCACATGCCTGCATTGCTGTGAGCAGGACTTCATTCCTGTTTCTGCCAGGTCTAGGCGTCGGCAGATATTTTCAACACAGGTTCAAGAAACAGGTAGTCTTCCCAGTCGCCCAGAAGATAATACGCCTTCATTCGCAGTATGCCAGCCGGTTACCAACCAATTGGAAGCCCTACTCTCCGACGACATCATCGAAACAAATAGTGCCTCAGAATTGGTTTCGCTCTTCATTGGAGTCCTAAAGAAAGATGGCAGCATCCGTCTCCGTGTTCACGTGAGAGGGCCAAACAAACCCATTGTCGTCGATAACCTCCCGCTGCCTCAGACCGAGAAGCTGATTTTGCCCTAAATGTAGCACTTACTTCTGACAGCTAGACATCGCCTTTCTGTGCCACCAAGCTCTAGCCCCACTTAGACAGCAGAAATCTCACAGCGTTGGCAACGCAACAAATTTTTTTTAAATGATGTGCTTTGGACTGGAGTTGGTCGCAGAAGCTTTACAGGAGCTCATAAAAAGAATCCTACAAGGCTGTCAAGTGATTCTTTGGTACATAGATGACACACGTTCTCCGAGAAAACCGCGAATGAACATATAGAGAACTTAGAAAAAAGCAGTGTCTAAAGCTGAATCACATGTGTTTGGAATGCAACAGAATTGTCATTCCTCGATCTTCGAACATCGTTTCAGCAGTCAAGGCATAGCGCCCCTTTAAGCCAAAGTTGATATAAGTGTCCAATCCGCGACACCAATGAGAACAAAGCACACTTCGTTCTTCCTTGGTTCCATTCGAGTACTATGGAAAGTTTATTCCGAGTCTAGCCTGAGGAAGTTGAAATTATGCGTCGACTATGGCGCATACACGTAAGGTTTGAGTGGGACACAAACGCCCAAGCAAGTTTTGGAGGAAGTGGAGATTCTTCTAGCTTCCCACAAAGTCTTGCCCTTGTTCCACCCAGCTTTCGCCGTTATTGTCGCAACTGATGCTTGTCCATGCGGGCTAGGGACAGTTTTACAGCACGGGGACAGTCAGAAATACTCACCCCATAGCATTTGTTTCTCGGCCTCCAACCGATGGCAGTAAGGAAGTCTTCCGCCTGCAAGCGCGAAGCATCGCGCTGCCTGTGGGCATGCGAGAAGTGGCATGTGTATTTGTGGGAATGGCCATTCACTCCTCAAACTGATTGCAGGCATACAGTGAGAATTGTTATCTAATAGGCGCCAAGGGTGGCATCCATTTCGCTTTGCAAGATATGCGGAACAATATCGCAAGGGCCTGAAGAACAAGGTCGCAGTTGCTGCCACGTCGGAATATATTCCGCCACGCGCCGGCAACTCTACTTAAGTTTTGTTCCTAGTCGAGCCATTGTTCCTCGCTAGCAATCACTTCGAGCAGTCGACCCGTCATGGCGCCACTCTGAATGAAATTCAAGTAATACGTTACCACGTGGTGGCGCCCACAAAATCTCATCCCGAGGCAGCTGCAGCCGTCCTTCATGGTACCCAACGACTTGTCAGTGCCCGACAACTTGCTTCTGTGTGGATCGCTACTTGGTGTTCTACACTATTTTAGGCTTCAGGTAATTTTAACAATGCGGAAAGCTCATCCTGGATCGTCAGCACGAAAGGAAGGACTAACCAACACTCCGGGGGGCCGGGCATGGATCGGGAAACTGAAGGCGCGATACGAAGCTGCGGAGTCTGTCAGATTGAAGACAAGAGAGTGAAGATGACACCAGCTTAGCTGCAACACGTTCCGCTTTCATAGCTTCCTTTTCAAGAGTTCGCAATGAACATTGTTGGGTAAATGGAGGGAGCTCCGAAGGATTGCAGGTTCGCCCTTTCACTGGTTGATTTTTTTTCTAAGTGGCCCGAAGTGAAATATTGCCACGAGGTTTCTACAAGAACCATCACTAACTTCTTGCTCTCCATTTTTGCCCGACAGGGATACCCTGACTAGACTTACAGTGAAAATAGGCCCCTATTTTCCAGACAGAGACTGCACGATTGATAGAGCAGAGTGACGTCTGGTTAATACATTCTTCAATGTATTACCCACAAGCCAACGCACTTGCTGAAAGATTTATTCGTGTTTTCAAGGACTTTATACAGGCTGCTTCGTTAGATCAATGTCCTTTTCTACAGACCACAGTTGGGAAACAGGGCATCTATCGATGCACACGTCACGCAACCACGGAAGTAGCACCAGCCTTGCTCCTACATTGACGAGAAGTCTGAACACGGCTGGACATCCTAGGGCAAACATCCGCATTGTTTTTCAGGGACGCCGCTAAACATCTATTCCAGCTTCGGAAGATAGTCACGTAAAAGCAAGAGCGCGCAATCTACACGGACTCCCTTCGTCCAGTCAAGAAACCAAACATCGTAGTAGGTGACATAGTTCGTGTGAAGAAACGAAGTGTCCTTTAAAGGAAGCCTCTCGTTCAGTTGTTCTCGTAAGTTGGTGGACCAAGGCGTGCCAGCTTTTTTCTTCCTCAGCGGTGGATGAACATGGAATTCGTCCAAGCTAAGCAAGGTTCCTGCTCAATCCGCCAAGCCTCGACCCGTCGTACAAACGCCGCGCGTTCATACTGAGCCATCACAGTCTTCACATCCATCATATGTGCGTTGTGAGAGTGGGAAAATGGCGAAGGCACTCTGTTCGCCCTCAGCTTCATGCCTAATGTTCTGCGCAAACCTCGTGTAGCATTGCAAGGCACTCCACAACAGCCTGTCTCTTGTTCATCGTCTCCTGAACCACCTCCTCGTTGGGAACTGCCCTGTAATACAAGAAGATCCACCTCGAAAATATCTGCAATATTTTTATAGTAAACCCAGTGCCATGTCTACTTGTCGCATTAGTATATTTCTAGTGCAACCGTTTACGTGTACATATTTTGTGCTTATTTAAACCCAAGAAATTAATCTCCCTTCACGTACTAACCAATACTAACGAAGTAAAAAAGGGGGTATGTTGAATATTGGTGTAGCTTTTGCGGCACCACCAGAAATAGCGCTGTGGTCTGTTAGTCTGTGATATTGCGTATATAGGTGCACAGTGCAATAAACGCAGCCCGTCATCGGTAGCCCGCGGCGGTGTTCAGGGGTCGCAGTTGGTTTATATTCTGATAGCAGCCCACAACGCCGCTACATCACAATGCACTAAAAACCCACAGAAATTCCACTCATTCTTTCAACTACAATGAGATCTTTAACAATGTAGTCGTTTTAGTTAGAGTGTCATATTATTATGTTACTATCAGTAATTGTCTTGAATTTTCTTTTTGTCTGAGTTATTTATTTTTTTATTTTTTATTTATTAGTTACCGCGGACCACACTTCGCTCCAAGAAGGAGGGCATTATACAATGCAAAGCGCAATACAATAACACTTACACAGGAAAACAATGCACACTTAATCAGTATCGGGAGGACGTGATTCGCTTACCTGGTTCCAATCTTAAGTGGTGCGTGGGAAAAACGAGAACTTGGAAGTGTCCGTTATCGCGTAGTATGGAGTTAGTGCATTTGGTTGGTGATATCTTGTCGGTATTGTGTTTAAGAGGGAAAGAAAATGAGTTGGATCAAGGGCACGCTTGCGATTATATAAAAAAGACAGAAAATCAAGGCGGGACCTCTTTGTTCGATCCTGAAGGGATGAACTATAATTAGCTAGCATTGGGTCTGAGGGGGTTCCATTCGCAAAAACTTAGAATAAATAAACCCAATGTCCTTCCTCTGAATCTTTCAATTTTTTTAATGTTTTGATTTAGTATGGTGGTCCCACATGACGTTCGCATATTCCAGCTTCGGCCTAATAAAGAAAAATAACTAACAAACTTAACGTTTGGGACAGGCTCTTCAGGGCACTTAAAGGCACTTGGGCATGAAAAAAGGGAAAGCTGCAGGTGACGATGGCATAACCATATACCTTCTAAAAGAGGGTGGATATATAATTTTAGAAAAGCTCAGCTGAAATATTGTCAGTATGTTTCAGTACTTTAAAAGTACCAAAAGCCTGGGAAAACACCAGCATAGTTTTAATTCATAAGCAGGGAGATAACAACGATCTTAAGAACTACAGACCCATCAGCGTTCTGTCGGTTGTGTACAAGCTATTTCCCAAGATAATACTTAGCCGCATAACCGCCATCCTAGACTTCCAACAACCCAGGGAACAGGCTGGATTCGGAAAAGGATACTCGACAATGGATCACATCTATGTCATCAACCAAGTAATAGAAAAATGCGCATAGTATAATGAACCACTTTACATGATATTTATAGACTATGAAATAGCGTTCGATTCAGTCAGCACCGCAGCAGTGATGGACGCCTTAAAGGACGAAGGAATAGAGAAGACCTACCTACGACTCCTAGACGAAATATATCAGGAATGCACCGGCAGACCTACATTTCCGAAGCAAAATGATTAATTTCCGATCCGAAGCGGAGTACGACAAGGAGATACTATCTGACCAAAATTGTTCACAGCATGTCTGGAGAGTGTATTCAGGAGGCTTGACTGGGAAAACTTAGGCTTACCGATAAACGGCGAATACTTGAGCCATTTAAGGTTTGCAGATGACACAGCCTTGCTCAGTGAATCTGCAGAGCAACTCCAAAACATGATTTAGGGACTAAAATCACAGCGCTTCGCTGTGGGGCTAAAGATAAACATGAATAAGACTAAAGTGATGATAAATTAACATGCTGAACGCGCCTTTTTTAAACAAGGAGACGAAACACTGGAACAAGTACAATAATATAACTACCTTGGCCAGATGGTCACCGCGAACCGAAACCACGAGAAAGAAATCAGGCGCAGAATAGGACTGGTATGGGTGCATTCGGCAAGCACTCGCAAATAAAGAAAAGTAAGATGCCACCATCCTTAAAAAGAAATGTATTCAACCAATGCGTCCTGCCGGTGATGACATACGGAGCGGAAACTTGGCGACTTACTAAACAATTAGAAAGCAAAGTTAGATCGGCTCAACGTGCCATGGAGAGAATAATGTTAGGAGTAACGCTTAGGGACAGAGAACGAGCTACCTGGATTAGAGAGCAAACTCTGATGGATGATATCGTTGTCCAGGTTAACAAAAAGAAATGGACCAGGGCTGGCCATGTATTACGATGAACGCACAACAGGTGGACCACAAGGACAACAGAATGGACACCGCGAGACGAGACTAGAAGAAGAGGAAGGCTATTCATAACCTCGATGGAGATATGAAATCATAAAATTCGGAGGCAAGGAATGGACAAGGGCAGCACAGAAAGGCGTGGAGGTCAAAAGGGGAGGACTTCGTCCTGCGGTGGACCCAAATATGCTGTTGATGATGACTGAACGTTTGGGGCGGAATTTTTTAGCTTATATCTTAAGAAGCATAATTTCCGGAAGGCAGATGAGGAAATGTTATCTATGGGCAAGTTCGATGATAAGTTTTTTGTGAGTAACGCCGACTTACTGATAGCTCTGAACCTGTGTGTGTGAAGATGATCCTAATTTACGCACGTGTTCGCTGGCGTTTTTCTTTGTTGTCACACAAAGATATTCATTTTTTCGCAAATTTATTTCCATTACCCACTCTACACGCCACTTATGACGTTTTCAATGTTTTTGTCGAGTTCGTTCTTATCATTAGTACCTGTGACTTCTCGAAACAACACACAATGGCCTGCGAACAATCTAACTTGAACATTAGCGTAGACAACACTTATTAAATCATTATATACAACAGAAAAAGTAATGGTCCCAAAACACTACCCTGAGGAACCTCAGAGGTGACAGTAAGACAACGAGGTTCTTCTTCGTTAATTTTTACGAGCTGTAGGCTGCGATCCAACTAATACATATTTAATATATAGGCTGCGATCCAACTAACATAAATATTCGGAATGCGAATGCTTTAAGTTTTGCTATTATTTTGAAGATTTTATAATATTTATTTACTTGAAATCAGGAATGTGCGCATATAGCTATCCGTACTTGACGATTATCACTGGAGTGTTTTTTGTCGTTTCAATCATACGTTACGACCGTATGAAGTTTGCTATACCGTCCTGCTACCGTCTTGTACTGAGCGCTGGTGGTATTAGTCGAAGCGCAACAGCGGAGGTCTTTTGCCACTTTCCCCGCCGCAACTGTTAGGGGTAAAACTCCGTGTAAACGAAACACACACGTGCGCGATGCTTTTCTTCTGCAGCCAAGCGACCGAGCACTGGAGCAGCCGACGGGTGACGGCGGCCTTCACGCTCAAATCACCGGTCATGTCATTTTGCTGGAAAACGATCCTCGTGGTACAGCGAAGGCTGGGACAACAGACGCTGTGGCGGCACCCGTTCTTCATGGTCGCAGAACTATGCTTTGTGCTCATCTCGTTTGGATTCGTCCTCATGCATGACCACGTGGACCCCGAGAAAGTAATGAAGCTGGAGACGTATGGATTCCTGCCAGACGCCCGGAATTTGTATTCGAACAATTTTATTACGGGTGTCCAACAACGTATGTCGTGTACGGCCCAAGCAACAACTACACTAAGCGGATAGTTGAAGAGATATTGGACCGGCGTAATTCACGCAATGGTGAGTAATGTTTTCTTAATAATACGGAAACCATACCACCAAGGCACACTCAGTGCACATTTCAAACGAGTTACAAAGACTATGGAGAAGGCCTCCAGTCGTGCAAACGTTGGAAGTGAACTAGGAAGACAATTTACCACCATGAGATGCTGACAAGTATATTGGAATGATGATGGAGGCAAAAAGTCCAAAACATGTGCTGTTTTTTTTTCAATTCTACTTAAAAGCTAGCACTTTTAATTGTGTTGTCGGTGTTACTTTTATACTTCCGGTTTCCGTAGCGTTGTAAATTACCAAAACAAAATCATCTCCTGCAACGGCAGCTTTCACGTCACAAAGCCGTACCAAGAGTAGGGCTCGTAACGTTGGCAGTATTTATGGCGCGACCGGCGCCATCACAAAAGTTTACCGGCAACCCACCCTTAAAACATCGCAAAATGTCAAGTAACCGCTATAATTTTAAATCGGCCCTGAAAGCGTTTTGAGCACACTAAATGAACTAGCGCAATCATTAGGTTGGGTGGTGAACGCCGTCTGTGCCAACTGTAACATTTTTTAGTACAGCGGAAAGCTCATACTTTCATGGCAAGTTTATTGCCGCGTTCCCACCCTTTGCTGCATGTTTTTCGGGCTCCGCCATCTTCTGTGTACGTCATCAAGTCTCCAATGCGGGTCACGAGGCAGAAATCTTGGAATTGGACGGCTTTTTCTGTCACTTCCTGAAAAAAAAGCGTCGTCTGCTCAGCGTCGACGGGTCGCGGTCGCGCGTTTAGTTAATGAGCGGTTACTGCAGCAATGATCAACGCTATCTCGGTCGTCCATATTTATATTTTTTTGCTCTAATATCACGCTCCTAGTTAAGGCGCTTTTAAAAGGCTGACATGAAGATGATACGACGACGGTGACGCTGACTTCTTAGTTGGCAAACCGCCTTATTCCACGACGCCAATTCCGACACCGAGTCCGCGTTAGATGACTAGCTAGAAGACCTAAGACGCCGACTACGACCGACCGGCCGCGTCGGGAATCGATCGAGCAGCGAAAACTGTACCCGATAACAAGAGTGCAGGGATGAATGCGGCTTTGTTCTGTTAGTTTCTGGAGTGTAGTAAACATAGTCAGGTTCATGAAGTTACAACTCAACACATGCGATCCGTATTCGGCTTACGATGCTCCGTCCGTTCGCCTTGGCGACAATTCCTTTTCCGTAGTTGCAAACTGCATATTAGTGCGACCACCGACGCTTGTAGGAAACACAAGCTCCGTTATACGCAGAAGAGGAGTTACGGAAGATTTATTATGTTATAAGGAATCAAGATCCACGGAAGTTTTTAGTAGTAAAAAACCACGGCGAGCACAATCCCCGCAGGGTGAAATCGCAGTCGCCGTCAGAACAGTGCTGTGGCCTGAGGTCAACTGGGGTGGGGGCTTTACGGAACCATACTGCGCAACTGCTATTCAAGGAATGTTCAGTTAGCCAGCCAGGAATCCTTAAAATCATGTACAAAAGACTGATGCAACACAAAGGGTGGGTCTCAATGTTATAGTTTATTTCACTGCCATGCCCGGTTATTCTGTGGCGCAGTGGTGTAATGCCTCGCGGCCGCTCAATCAAAGCCAATGGTTGAAATCCCGTTAGATTGTTGCTTTTTCTTCTGCCTTTTATGTTGCGTGGTTGGGGAATCGTCGTCGCGAATCCAAAACAAGCTTTTTCGTTGAACTGTACAACTACCATATCCAAAGTCAATACATCGTTTAAACCATACGTGCGATTCGTTCTGTTTTAAACTTCTGCTTTCTATATATAAAAAGGTAATTGTACTTTCAGTGAACGAAATACTGATGTGTGTATTTCGTAAAATTGGTATGTCCTTATATAGCGTCAAGATAGTTACCTCTCACCCACTTAAACAAGGAGAAAGGCAGGCTTGGGGGGTGGGGGGAGCGCTTAGAGTAGGAGGAAGGTGGAGGCAATAAAGTGTCCCGGCGGCAACTAAACCCTTCATTGCAACTGGCTACCCTGAGCACGTACAAACCGAAAGAACAGCATTTGTGGTGATTAAAGGGAATCCAGGGCATAAAGAGACAAAGCGAGGGCGGAAGAATTGTTTTGCGCAGTTATATACACAGCCAAACAGAGGCAGGCGCTCACGGCCCCACACCTCACACGGCGCTTCTGAGACCGCTCGTAAAATCAGTTACGGCGTACTTGTCTAGCATTTGATAATCACACCTTCACGTAGAAGGTTTACGAATAATAAGAGGCAAGGGACGATGAAGATCATGATGCGACTCGCATTGGGTAGATCGGTCGGCCGGTGAACGAAGAGACAATGAGATGAAATGACGACTGGCTATTTACACTACGTATTTACAACTCTGAAGGTTCATGCCCGCATACAAGATGTCGGGCAAGGCCCGCGACGAGAGGGGCTCCCCTCTCTCCTTTACTTTCTCACTTCTGCCGAAAACATCAATCCCCTCGGAAAGGGACGTCACAACTTGAGTGTGAGGATGGCTCATTGAATAATTTACACTAGGCCACTGATTGACCACTGTAACAAACAAAGCAAGTTAGGTTCAAAATTGTCATGTGACCCACCTCTCTCACTCATGCAGAAACCCGGAGGTGTTCGGCAAAACACAAATATAACACAAATAAAAGCCAACCATCTAAAAGCAAACCTAACGACGGCCATCGGCTCTCGGGCGGCTCGTCTTAAAGTATTCTCCATACCGTGCGGGCTTATAATTCAGCCACGCGACGCCAAAATTTCCTTGCTTTGTAAATACGTCGAGCGCCCAACAAATCCTGGTCGTCTACACATGGACGCATCCCAGCCACCGAGTCGCCAGGGCAGACGTGGAGCGAATCAAACTTCGCCCAGCAGTTTTGAGCATTCTGACCTTAGTAGACAAAACGTCTGGTGCCCTCTTCCTGCCTTTGACCCTTTGACTGACTTTCAGCTTGGTTCCGGTTCGGGAATTCTAATGGCTGTAATCTCGGTCGTAAAAATGTTAACGGCCCGCCTCAGACGGTTTCCCAAACGACCGAAAGGAAATCTTCCTTAAAAAGCTAGCATTGCGTTTAACTATTTTGGGGCGACCGACGCATTTTTATAAGTCCTCTTCGGGCCCGCTCGTCGGCTGAACACAATAGCGCGGCGAACAAAAAAGAAGCTTCCGCGGATTCTCCTCGCGCGCCTCATGACAAGGTACTCGGCCGGCGTGAAAACAAACACAGTAAAGGTAAACACGCTATACCTAATGAACAATAATCTAGTTGCCACGGGTGATCCTAATGAATTAAGTGAAGTGCCCGAACTACACAGAGGGGGAAATGGAATGCACGACGCAGTCTAAAAATAGTGCCTGTACAGTACCGTGCAAACCTTCCGCTGCTTTTACGGTTGTAAGGGGTTAGAACCGAACGAAATACCGGAATTGAATACTCAACTGCGTATGTACGCGTATTATGCAATGGCCCCACAACACAACTATTCTCGACATTGGCGCCAACGAGCGGCCAATTTAAGCAATATATAAACCGTCGTCGGTTCGGAAAGCATGTACTCTAACAAATTTTGAGGCTATTCTTTATTCATTGGAATAGATATTCTAGACTCGCGTAGGTCCCGCTGCATTCCTTCCATCAGCTTTTCCAGCTGTGAGTGGAGTGCAGGATACATAGGCAAACTGGTAAAAAATGGCCCAAACGCAACGCAGTAAGTACGAAGCCTGGCTCCGTACGAGAGCCAGGCTTCGGCTCTGGATGTCCCCAGATCCAGGCTGCGGCTCTGAATGTGCGGCTCTGAATCCAGTGGCGGCGTCGTATGTACTGCGATATTCTTATCGCAGTCGCAGACGACGCCGCAACCGGATGTTCTGTAGACGCCACTGAGAAGCCAGGCATTATGGGAAGTCACGCACGCGCAGTGCGAAGAGGTCGACGAAACGAGGGTGGACAAAACTCTTGAAGGAGGTCATTACTAGGAAATACTAGGAAATCGGTTTCAATTAAAAATACGAACACCCACGCATCGGCAAAAGCTCTTCCGCACTCTCGTTATGGGAAATGTTGTTGCTAGTGGACAATGCGTGCAAGCAATGGCAGAAACACCTCGATTCTATTTTTCACGGGAATAGGCACGGATCACCTAGTTTGGTGCAAGCACTCCGTATCGGGGAGCCTTCGAGACACTCCAGCCTAAGCAAAGGTCTGATTCAGACGTGAGAACAAGGCCTTCTCTCTACTCGTTGCCCGCAGTGACCACTGTCGTCTTTGTAACTACTGCTGAAACATCGCCATAAGTTAATGCTTTCCTAAACATAGCGTATTTTGAAATTTAAGGTAGTTGGCAGCGGCATTGCAACATTTAAACTCAATATGGTAAAACGAAAAAAATTACAATGTGCTGTTGGTCTAGTTGGTGCATTATGTATCACGAAACTTGCGCTAAATGGACATACAGACAGACGAAGGAATAGAAGGAAGGGAATTGTGCATCGTCCGTCTTCCTTCGTCTGCCTGTATGACGATATAGCGCAAGTTTCGTGAAAAAAATTACAGCAGGCAGGTATTTTAAGTGTTTATTGCATTTCACAACACATTTTTCTAACAGAACAAACTAACTATTTTTTTCTAAATAAGAATATACTGGTACACATTTACAACCAGCCATTACTTATAGTGGCTTCTAGACGCTCTGTGTGTCCTCGTTTAGTTGTTTTGCGTGCACTTGCTTCCACTTTGCTTGCAAAGTACCAAGTTTTGCTTAACTTTTCGCAATAATGGTTTTTCGCAGGTATTCGACCTCAATGTTTCATTGACTTTAAGGCTGTCGCCACGGCAGATGCAGTTATTCAGGCGTCCCTCAAGAGGATCCGCCGAAATAAAACAATCTTCGGTGAATACGAAGTCCTCGGCATCCAGTTCTGGGGACAGGGAAGTAGCAATCGCCTGCCGCGCCATCAGACCCAGTCATTGCACCGAACAGCCACCCTGGTTGACACTCATTCACCCTCCGGCACACAGACTACATTTGGCAACTTGAGTCTATCCTATACCCTCGTTTATTACTTCCCTCGGGAAATGATCCCGTCGAAGGAAGCCCAGCTAGACGTCGCTGCCTATCTCCGCAAGTACAATGCTAACAGCACGACTTTGAAAGAAGACTTTGGGCACCTTGACGTAGTGGGTAAGCACCCAGCAGGCTGCAGTATTTACAACCTATGCGAGTGTCGGCAAAACATTTCTAAATTACCGGAGAAACCTGAAATAGTCGGAGCGGAGTCACACTAAGTCTTCATACGACCCAGATACTTTGTGGGACCTGCGAAGCTTGCACGGGAAAAATTCAGCTTGTGGTGCAAGTAATTAGCGGTGTAGAAGCGCGATATCTAATTAGGTCGCTAGGCCAATAACAATTTAAATTTAAAAGAAACTTTTTTTGACGTTTCCTGAAATTTTCAAAAGCGATGAGCCCTAATAACAAACAAAGAGCTGATCTCGCAAGTATGTCCGGAGTTACAGCCTTGTGATCAAACTAGGACTTCGGTCCTTGGAGTTACCCCGACGTTAGTTTGGTCTTCCCTGTAATTTCTTCCTCTCTCTAGCGTTAAGCTGTACAAAAAAAAACAACAACGGTAATATCTGTCGAAGGAGGCGTCCTTCAATAACTGTGTCCCACGGAACTAGCTGATGTTGTTTTCTTCTCAAATTTCTACATTAATATTGGTTATGTCTTAAATATAGGACCAAAGTGCCGAAAGGGTTAGAACAATATTCAAAATTGTTCTTCAAGCAGGAATGCCGTACTAAACCTTTGATGCCCAAAACTTTTTTAGTTGAATATTGTGAAAACAGTTTATGATCTGAAAGAACTTCCGACACCGCACATATGATGTCAGAAAAAAACTTGGTTCATTTGGAAGGACGCAGTGATCCACTGTGCTCTGAGAAACTCTGTGCACTCGCTACCCATATATCAGTTGAACAAGAAAGCTACTTTGATCAGCATGATTTCTGGCTCAAGGAAAGACAATAGAGTAAAGCATGTATTGCTATCATTTCTATTAACCAAAAAATCGCACAAATTTTCTTCTCTGTCACTAGCCCATTCAGCCCCCGAGCTCAATGCGAGTTGACACGCATAAACAAGACATTCTTTAGCACATGGAAGTGCGTGTTACCTCTTTTTTAATTTTTGAATCTGCGCGAAGCTTTGTTTGTCAAGAGATGCTGTTAAATGTCGAAAAAAAAAGCCACAAAGTACCAGGGAAAAAAAATTTTTTTCAGTTGTTGCTCCTAAGCAACGTTGGGCATCAAAGGGTTAAAGGGCTACCTCGTTCGCAACTTTTAGCTTCTAGTACTAATGCTTCGCGACTTGCTAAATGAATGCTATATTAAGATAACGTTTTTGCTGCAATTAAGAAATAAAAAACTAGAATAAAGCAGGATGATCAATCATTGTTGTCGCACGGTGATTTGTGCGTGCGCTACTCGCGTCAGCGAATGCAATTAAAGGTAATTTTTTAGAGACTCCCGTACCGCAAAGGACTCTGAGGAATAAGTACGCAGTTCCACGCACGGCATGGGTAAAAAAAAGAACTTCAACATGGTCGCTAAACAGCACGTGCTGGTAGATATATATATATATATATACAGAAAGATAGGACAGCAGTCTGCAATGCCAAAGGAGGCATAGGGGTGTGGTTAGGCTCTTTTTCTTTTTCACTACGGTTAACGAAGTAAACATTTTTTGCAATATACAGAAGAAAGAAAGAAAGAAAAACACGCGCCCAGAGTGGGGACCGAACCCACGCCTTTCGATTACATGTCGAATGCCTTACCAATTCGGCTATCTGGGCGACTGTGTTCTCCTTAACTTTCTGGGCTATTTATATTTACTAGAAGTGTATCTGACGCTTGCGGGTGTTAGCCAGTGCCACTCTGACTACACGGGGAGAAGGGGACCTTCTTTTCAACCCCCGGGGCGTGACTCGAACGTCTACAGCCTGTCATGAGCGGGTAACTGGCGGGAAGCCCTCTTATGCTACCTGGGCATCAAGGCTGCCAGAACCGAGACCCTCGCTTGGCTTTCGCAGAATAATATAGTAAGGAAATGAGGGGCTCGTTGAGGAAATACAGAAAGATAGGACAGCAGTCTACAATCCCAAAGGAGGCATAGGGGTGTGGTTAGGCTCTTTTTCTTTTCAACTACGGTTAATGAAGTAAACATTTTTTGAAATATACAGAAGAAATATACAGAAATATACAGAAGTATAAAGAAGTTGAAATATACAGAAGTTCGGTCCCCACTCTGGGCGCGGGTTTTTCTTTCTTTCTTTCTTATGTATATTTCAAAAAAGGTTTATTTCATTAATCGTAGCGAAAAAGAAAAAGAGCCTAACCACACCCCTATGCCTCCTTTGGCATTGTAGACTGCTGTCCTATCTTTCTGTATTTCCTCAACGAGCCCCTCATTTCCTTAGTATATATATATATATAGTCTGGAATCAAAAACTCACACAGAGCGCCAAAAAATAAGGTTAGTAGAGACAGAGACACACGAGAAGGACATTAAAATTAAAAATAACAGTTTACTGACATTTCAGGGATAACGTATTTGGAAATAAAGAATGAAAGTGCATAAGAAATGCCCGCCGGATGGGATCCGAACCAACGACCTCCAGAATAAGCGTCTGGTGCGATGACCCCAACGCTACCGGAGGACTGCACTACGCTACCGATGACCACTACGCTACCAGCTGGCTGTTAGAAGCAACAGCGGCGGGCACTTGGCGAATCACAGTGAGCGATGCGGTTGCACGCCATTCCTTGACCAGACGACCTTGTTGAAAAAAGCAGGACACAAGACGGAAGGGAGATTATCGAGGCTTACGTCATCAAAAAAGCGGGGGATGACTGCGTCAGCACGCCGTCACTATCACTTAGTGATAAAGAGCTGTCTTTTATTAAAGACAGCTTGTAATCACCCAGAGTAGAATATGCGTTAGTCGTCATGATTATGTGTATGCAGTATTGTAGTGTGTGTGTGTGCCGACATGTCAAATGATGTTAATATTTTATCTGATAGGCATCACGAAATGTTCATTCCTGGAAGTAATCTTGATTCTGTCCTGTGTATAAGCAAGCGTGGTTTTCATGACTAAACAGTTGGAAGTTGGAGCCTCTATGGGGTGTAAGTTTCTAGTTCATCTTTGTCTGCTTAGCGCCGCTTTTATTATTTCCAATAACCGGCGGACCTACTTTCCCGTCCACTTTCTGGGGTATTTGTGTTAAAGTATTTTTGTTTGCTGCGCTTGGGGTTGGTAGCCAGCACCACTCGGACTGCTCGTGATGAAGGGGACCTCCTTTAACCCCTCGGGCTGTGACTCCAGCGTCTACGACATGTCGAAAGTGGTCGACCAGACTTTCAACCCTCTTGAGCTCCCTATGGCACCGATGCTTCCAGAAAAGAAGCCCTCTCTGTGGATGTAATGAATTACAATGAGAAATCTGGGGCTCCTTGAATTAAGACAGGATCAAAGGTTGGCAGTAAAAAAAACCTCTGAAAGCAAAGCGGAGAATGTGGTAGGTCATTGAAAACGATAAAAAATTTGAAAAAACAAAGAAAGTGGACAAGAAATTGGAGTCCCCTTCACCCCAAGTAGTCCGAGTGGCGCTGGCTACCACCTCCAAACGCAGGAAGCAAAAATACCTTAACATACATTTCCCTTCACGTGGAGGAAAAAATAGCCTTGCTGGTTGCGTAGTGGTCATCGCACGAGACGCGTATTCTGGAGGACGTGGGTTCGGATCCCGCCCGGCGGGCATTTTTTCTCCATCTTCTTTCTGCCTTTCAAAATTCCTTATCTGTTTCAATGACCAACCATATTCTCCCCTTGGCTTTCAGGGGGTTTCTTGACTGCCAACCCTTAATCCTGTCTTCATTCATGGAGCCCCTCATTTCTCATTCTGAGTCGCTACAGCACAGAGAGGGCTTCTGTTCTGGAAATTCCCGAAATGGGAAAACTTCTCAAAAGTGCCCATATGTTCACTTTTTTTTCTCGCTATAGAAACAAGCTAAGTAATGTAGATTTTTTAGTGTTATTCTTCTATTCCTGTTGAAAAAGTGGGGAAATTTTTGTAATACTCTGCTATTCTTCAATTTTCGGTGCAATTTTAGTGTACGTGGTCAAAACGCTTCCCTATGAAAAATTCTCCAGAAATTCCGAAAATTACCTCCTAATACGTATTATCCTTATGCCGCTTGTGTTGAGTGTGACTTTTCTGCATTCAATTTTTTTGTTTGTTTTAAATGTTGTTCGACCAATTATCTCGAATTAAGTTATTATAACGATTGCAGGTAAAACCTTTGCGAAATGTTATCTTTAGTGGAAATGCACGGTGTTACAAGGTTCGCCGTTTTGCGTAATTGTTTTCTAATTTTTTTATTTCTTTAGTTTCTCAAAATTTCGTTCCACCAATTCGTTCATTTACGCTATTACAACGATTAAAGGTGGAAGTTTTGCGAAATCTGCAATATTCTGTGAATGCGCATACCTCCTTAAATTTTCCGTAATTGTTAGATATCTTTTTTTTTTTAAATTCTCACATTTTCGTTGACGAATTATCTTCATTTACATTATTACAGAAATTAAATTTAAGACTTTCGCGAAATCTTCATTATTGCGGAAATGCAGGGTGTTACAGGGTTCACTATCTTCCGTAATTATTCAATATTGTTCTTATTTTTTTCATTTTCGAAATTTTGTTTGACCAATCACCTCCATTTACGTTACAAAATAGCCACTGCTATTTACAAAATAGGCACTGCCCTTTAGGGCAGTGGCTTTTTTGCCGGCAGCCGGAAGATTAGCCTGGGAGAAAAGTTGCCGGCAGTTCCTTCCCATTGGCTGGCCCAGACCACGTGATCATTCTGCCGGCACATTTTTGCAAGTGCTATTTTGCCGGCAGCCGGCAGATGAGCCCGGGAGAAAAGTTGCCGGCAGTTACCCGGCAATGCTGCCCCTGGGTGCTAGTGCTGCCGCAGGCGATGTCCACTTTAACGTTGGGGTCAAGTTTTCGCGCTTTGCCGAGCTTGAGGAGAAGATTGATTGGTACTGTCCAGTGAATTACGTCAAGTTATAGAAAAAAATGAGTCGGCAAGATTGCGGCGGGCATGTCCAACTTTCACACTTTGATTACATACAGTAGCTAGAGGGTGAGGGTGCTGCAAAAGCTGCAGTTAAAGGCAAGCAGCAGTTTGAAAATGATGTTTGATACATATGACCGAGTCATGTGTGTCAAGATTAGAATTACACTCCCACTGCTGTAATTGTTGTTTACATGTCAGGTCAATCTTCACTGCCAACCAAGCATCTTCGGTAAAATAACGTCGCAAAGTGGTCATATCATCATTATCATCATCATCATTTCTTTTGCCCTTAAGGGCCCCTTGCGGGCTATTACATAAGGGGGGAGCAAGTACAAAAATTCCACAGCAGGTGATGGTCGATGGTACAGGCGTAAAAGTAAGGCAGATTGATTGATTGTAGGGTTTAACGCGCCGACGCAGTGCAGGCGATGAGGCGCGCGTAGTGGGGGGCTCCGGATCAACGTTTGTTTCCAAAATGCCGCAGTGCATACGCCCGGGCTTCTGTTCAACATCCCTTTCATCGAGCTGCTTGCGTTGAATTGCAGCTTTTGCATCACCCTCACCCACTAGCCACAGTCTGTAATCAAAGTGTCAAAGTACGCGGCAGGCTGTGTCAAAGTTCGACATGCCTGCCGCAATCTTGCCGAATCGTTTTTTTCTGTAACTTGACGTAATTCACTGAATAGTACCAATCAACCTTCTCCTCAAGCTCGGCAAAGCTCGAAAACTTGTCCCCAACGATAAAGTTGGCATAGGCGCCAAAGCACTGGTGCCCAGGGGCAGCATTGCCGGGGAACTGCCGGCAACTTTTCTCCCGGGCTAATCTGCCAGCTGCCGGCAAAATAGCACTTCATAAAATGTGCCGGCAGAACGATCACGTCATCTGGGCCAGCCAATGGGAAGGAACTGTCGGCAGCTTTTTCTCCCAGGCTTATCTGCCGGCTGCCGGCAAAATAGCCACTGCCTGATTTTATTGATTACAGCTGGACCTTTCGCGAAATCTGCATTACTGTGGAAATGCAGGGCACGGCGTTACACGTTTTGCCATGTTCCGTATATTTATATGCTTTAGTGTTTTTCCAGTTTTTCAAAATTTCGCGCGACCAGTTATTGCCATTTACGCTATTTATGCGCTTAGAGGTGGAACATCTGCGACATCTGCATTTTTGTAGAAATGGAAGGCGTTACACGGTCCTGGCTTGGAAGTACTCGTCAAAGAATGCTACGCTATAAAAACTCCTGTACTGTAGCAGAGTAATGCATTTTGGTATATTATGAAATCCAATAAAAACAGGCCATCTTTGATTTTTTTTAACTTTCACAAAAAAAAGTGAAGGTTGCTCTCTATCACCAGCATAAAAACACGTCGCACTTTTTTGTGGTTTTGCAGCTACAAAGCGCCAAATATGTCCTTGTTGGCAGTATCACGGTGACACACCCAAGTGGTTTCTAAGCACCTTATAACCACAATGTATGCCGAGAGATCACTGTTACAAAGAGAAAATTGTAAAACACACATTGCGGTGAGCATGCTTTATTGACACTCAATATAAGTCAATATAAGTCAATATAAAGTACATTGCACCTAAATGGCATGTTAAAGCTCGGGCTTCCGAACCTGTTTGATCGTGCGTGTAATTGTCGAGTTCTGCGGTGTTAAACGTGAAACTCACAACCTTGCCTTTTTAAGTTCTGGCCTTTAAATGATTGCCGCAATATTTTCTACAAAACACAGCTGAGTCATTGAGTGGTACAAAAATATCGGTAATGAACCAAGGCTGCGAATTATCCTTATGTTCGAAATATATGCATTTCAGTTTTCTTATCCGTTACTCGCGTGTGTTCAAACTTCTGGAACAGCATGCTTGTGTAATCGTCTATTCAGGGAAAATTTAAGCGCACATGAACAGGTTCCCGAGGATGTAGGTGGCACTATATGCTCCTGCAGAGCTCACAGCACTCGCGAGGCCATACGAATTTACTGTCATTCACTTGAGCATGACGCAGGAGGGTAGTGAGGCTTATACAAATTCTGAATAGCGGGTTAGCGCCGACCACAGCGTTTTAGATACAAACGGTCGAAGAGCGGCAGCCGTCTAGCCACCTTCAAACAGGTCGGGATGTCAACTCAAGTCAACTCAAGCCAAGTTTATTTGACATCGAAATAAAGATATTACTAGGAACAATAACGCAGAGGTCAGGAGCAGGGACAAAAAGCCAAAAGAAGCAGCCTGGCGGCGTTCGTGCTCCTTAATCTATTCATAAAACGAATGTGTATACTTTATCAAGAGGGAAAAAATACATACATAACTCATTGTAGTATAAAAAAATAATTCACAGTAGTTGGCAGTTACATAATCAATTCGGGCTAAAATCAAACTTACTAGCACACTGCATCAAAATGCTTCCACAGACTCAATAAGGTGAACCACAGAAAGGCGAAAATCGATAAAAATGCAGACACAAATTTGTTCATTGATTCTGTGAATTTAACTCACACATTAACAAGTAGCACAATAATCGTTTCCCGTAACTGGTACGCGGGCAGGGCATAAATCGTGTTTCTGGATGACGTGTGCTACCAATGTTATGATGTGGAGTCAGGTTCGACAGTTTCCTAATAAAATTACAATTTGTTTTTGTTTCACTCTTGTCAGCTCTAAATCAGTATTTTATCATACAGTACTTGAACGAGACGAACCACGAGGCTTTCAAAAATCGGTTGTGTGTGAGCATCAGATGCATAAATAGGAACGGCTCGCACTGCTTTTTTTGTAGTCGATGTAATTTAGTAATATTAATGGCGGTCGTACGTCCCCAAATTAAAAAGCAGTAATTATGGTGAGAAAAAGAGAATGATAAATTAAAGAATGATAAAGGGTAAAAACATGTACATGCTTGGTAGTCGGCTGAACGGAATCTTTTGTTCCAGTGTCGAGATATTTCAATCTAGGGAATTTCCCCCTTTAGGAGATTTTTTTCTTTATGCCCGCTTGAATAATCCACCAGAACCCCCGGGTCCTCACTACTTTTAGGCTATTAACCTCCTCCTGCCATGGATGTGCGAAAATTGTCGCAGGCGATGATCAGGGCGAAATTGTTGCTAGCCATGGCGGTTTTATCAAGCCGCCTAGTCCTGTTATCGCTCGCGGCGGCTTAGGTCATTGTTAGTTGTTTTGTTTTATACTTTTAGTTTTGTTTGAAAAGATGAGATCATATCTTTCTAAAACTAAGCAGGAAGTTCAGCCGCCATCCTTCAGTGCCTATTTATTTCCGCGAGAGCTCTTACCCTGCCGCTGCAAGTTAGACAAAGATCGAGCATACCCTGTGTCCTCGGTCGCTCCCGAGAGGTCCGGATCTCATCTTACCAACTCTGTATGTGCTAGTGGGCCTACACAGCGCTCACACAGCAACAATAACCAGCGCAGGAACAGATGCACCCAAACGAGCGAGGGCGCTTGCTGGAACGACTCACTTGAATTCTTTTCTATGACTTGTTAAAATGGTGGCTACATTTTTCATGCATAATTTCAACAAATCATGCTCACCGCAATGTTTGTTTAATTATTTTCTCTTTGTTACGGCCATTTCTCACCCTACATTCCGGTCAGAAGCTTCTTAGAAACCATTTGGGTATGTCATCGCAATACTGTTAAGGCCATATTTTGCGTTTTGCAGCTGCAAAGCAACGAAAATATTGCAACATGCGTTTGATGTATGTTATAGAGAGCAGCCTTGGCTTTATTTTGTGAGATTTGTAGGAAAAATCGAACAATTTTTTTTAATAGGCTTTCGAAGTGTATCAATATAAGTTACCTTACTGCAGTACAGTGCTTTTTTCACAGTGAAGCGTTTTGACCGCAAAAACTGAAATTCCCACGAATAATAAAAAAGGATAGAAGAACAACACTAAAAAATTGTAACTACCTAACTTTTTACATTCTGAGGAAAAAAGCCCCACATTAGGGAAATTTCGGAAAGTTTCGGGAATTGGTATTAAAAGTAATTCGCTCTGCAAGACAATGAAAAATATGTTAAATCATTTGGTGGTACGTGAAGTGTTCACATAAAACGAACTACAGCGATAGCTTCTGTGGTTTTGGTTTTACAGCGTTAAAAGCTTCCAGTTTTCCGCGAGCCTCTCAAATTGCCAGTGACCCGAGTTGGCTATGGGAGTTTTTTTGTTTAAAAGGGAAAATTGTTTTCCACAATCATGTTTTCCCCTGTGCAAAAGGAGCTATATACCGAATTTTAGTCAAAATTAAACATGTAGACTGTATGCGCCTGCCCGATACCTCGGAAAAAAACCTTACAGCCGGTCAACATGTTTTATTGCGCGAGTCCTTGACGAGGCGACAATGTAGAGCAAAAAATGTTGCGAGCATGGTTATTCTTCCTTTAATGGTTCTGGAAGGACATACCTGTAACGGTATTTTAATACAGCTAGACAGGGAAGTTTTTTGCTTAGAACATCCCAGGCAGCACAGAACTGTTCGGCCTGAAACAGGCCGGTGTACTTTGTCCGGTGATTTTCTGTCCGGCCGTTTTACGGCAGCCATATTCGGCCCATGTCCAAATGTGGGCCTTTTGGCCGTATACGGCCGTACTCCCATGGCTGTCCAACGGCCAGTGTCCGTCGGCCAGTCGACCGGCTTACGGTCATACGGCCAGATTCCAGCCGTAGGGCTCCGGCCATTCCAAAGCCACCCGTGTACGGCCGAAGTGCGGCCGCCGGTGGACAGCCGCGATGCGGTCGTCGGACTCCAGCCGGACTAAAGCTACCAGAAATACGGCCGTGCTACGGGCATTGGAGTTCAGCCACAGTGCGTTAACTCTTGAGGCCGGTCACTGCATGTCGCGCAAGCAGATGACTCATTCGCGCAGTGCAGAAGCAGCACAAACCCAGCACTTTGGGTCCAATGCAGCCACATCAAAGTGAGCTCGCGCGCAACCACCAGCCGAAAAGCTTTCAGCGCAGCCTGCTTAATTACCAGCCTCAGTTGACAGCAAAATCATTTATTAACAGTGCTCACAAATTGTCGTTCCTTTAATTACTGCCGAACACAGTTATTATTCAGTTCTTTGTAGAGCTTGAATAGATGTATTGTCCAGGTCCTGATATCCTCTGTGGGGCGGCTTACCTGTAATAAACGGGGAAATAGGAGTGGGGGGGGGGGGGGGGGGGGGGGGCGGAGGGCGCATACTTTAGTGGTTTGAATTTCAGAGAGATAAATTTCGGGGGCGCCGCTTTTAGCCAATTTCTTTTAGGGCAATATTCCGGAACACTTTCATGCTATGACTACATAAACTATTTTTATAACAGTTGCTTGACCAATTTTGATGTATATAAAACCGGCGTGAATGCCTTTACGAAGCGTTTTGGTTCTCAACAAAACACTCAGGAGCATTTATTATAACTTCTTCACAAAAAAGTATGTCCAGTTTTTGCCCATTTTTCTTGCAAAGACATTTTCTACTCGATCAACTTTTCTGATGATCTTGCGCCGGGCTGATCCTAAGAAGGAGCGAACAGGTACTTTCATTTTCAATCTATTTTAATGTTGTTTTCATGAATATACGTCCATACCAATTAATAGTCCAAAAGAACTTAGTTTTCTTCTAATGTCATACTACGTTAAAAAATTCTACACGCGTTGCGAATGACGCCCTGTTTCAGGTGGCTGCAGTTGTATTCCTCTGTGTTCACGCAAGGAAAGGCGTAAAATTAGAGTTACATAATTTCTTTCAAACCAATAACATAGCAATGGTAGCATGCATACAGGAAACCTTGCATACTGCAATGAATAGGGCAATAAATATTTTATTGGTCAAGGTTGAATGGGTAGGGTTCTCAACCCGTCGGACGCAAACTTGCGCCTCTGGATATTTATTTTTTTATTTGTTTATTAATTTTTTTATTCATTTATTTATTCATTGTTTTATTTATTTATTTATTTATTTGATGCCTGCTTGCCTTTGCATGCATTACAGAAGGGAGATACATAACACTAAGCATTAAATATGACACAAAATAACAAAATAATTCTACAAAGCGCGCTGAAAATCGTCAATATAAACACTTAATGCAATCATACGTGGAAGATAATTACACTGCAGTATTGATGTAAAATAAAATGCATCGCGCAAGGCGTCATCTTTAAAGGAAAGTTAATAGTTTGCTTTGAGCTAGCGGTCCCACTTTGCGATATGTAGAATGGCGTTTGGACATACTTCTCCCCTTCTAATCCAGTTTTCGAATGATAGATATTACGAAAAAAGTTCAACCTGTGGTTTCGTCTGTGATCTTTCACGTCCTGCTATTTCAGTTTACTTTTACTTTCTCTCATGCTAAGTTGAGCGTGCCAATTACCTAATACGAATCGCACTTACATTTTCTGTATGTTTTCGAGCGTATCAACCAGCTCTTTGGTGTAGGGATCCACAAAACACACGCGTACTCCAAGATTGAGCGCACATGAGTGAAATACGGTTGTTCTTTTCAGTGAGATGGAGGTTGACTGAAATTTGGTCTCAGGAAGCCAAAAACATATGCAGCCGTAACTTTTATGGT
Source organism: Haemaphysalis longicornis (assembly GCA_013339765.2). NCBI lineage: Eukaryota > Metazoa > Arthropoda > Arachnida > Ixodida > Ixodidae > Haemaphysalis > Haemaphysalis longicornis. The sequence goes on along the minus strand of CM023449.1, from coordinate 167,169,133 downwards.
GGGAACCTGCCTATTTAACTTCTAACTACTCCCGAAATAAACTCCTAGGTATTTATATTCCTCGGCCGTCGTCACAGCAGCGTAATTTACGGTATACGTATTCAATTGGAATGAAGGTTTTTTTTGTAAAGGTTCCGTTAACACACTGTTTAACCTCAAAAAACTTTTTTGAATCAGCACACCAGGATGTTATTAAATTCGAATAAAGCTGCAGGTATACGGAATCACGTTCATTCGCTATAGTCCGGTAAACTACACAGTACTTTTGAACAAAGCTATAGGGCCAATAGTAATAACAATGCAAAAAGCGATTCATTCAGTTCATAGGATGAAATGTACTAAGCAGAAGGTGATATGGAACACCATCATTTGCTTTTTTGCAGTCCAAGAATGTGCAGTCAACCACTTTAAGCTTATCTATTGGAAGAGCCAAATCATGCGTGAACTCAACAATCTGCGTTGAGGAAGACAATCCTGACAAAATCCGTGTTTTCTAGGATGCTGGCGATTATGTTTAACAAAATGAGTAATATCCCAAGGGTAGCTAAGCTCACCTTCAAACATCGGAAATAAATTAAGAGCTAGGCTTCGTCAGTGACAAGGCTCCGTTGTTATTGCAAATTTAAAATATTTTTTTTTCTAAATAGCAGTCGTCAAATCCCATGAAGTAATATAGTGCAGGGCATGAAGTTGATCCTACCAATGCACGAGCGAGTCTTTCTACGTTTATCTCCAACAACATAGTGCAACATTGCATGTCGCAGTTTAATTGTAAGCAGAATAACTTGCGCTTTTGCTCGCACTTGCCTTTCTTTGGTGGGGAGTCCTTGACATGATGGCGGTTTAGCTCCTGCGTGGTACCGCTTGCTCGACGCCCTTGAAGGCCAGTTATTTTGGTGAACCATCTCTATCTCGGATCGAACATCTCTGCCGGGTCGATGTCTCCAATGTTCTCCATTTCTTGAGGGGGCGAATAGCCTCGAGCTGATGCGTCGACGAAGCCGGCGGCAGAGGCGTGGTAGCGGCGATGACTGGCGAGGCTTAGCTCACCCGTCGGTGTGGCACAGTCTTCTTGTGGCAATAAATGACATTTCGATGGCCTAAAAGGTTCCCTGCTAATGTCCAGTGAGTCCTTGCACCTTGCCCGTTCACCGAGAACACTCATTACTTTTTGACAAACGATGTTCGTTCATTTAAAACGTAGAAACACGGAGCGGATGAAAAACGCGTCCCCGTCGTTCGGCTCCCTAACGGCTTTTTCTCCCCCCAGTAAAAAACCGGTCGGTCTCCTTCCAAACACGTCTGTGCATGAATTCTCGGCGCCCAGGCGCGTGCCGTTGTTCGGCTGTATGTCGTTTGCCGAAAAAAGGACGTATAACCAGATACCTTACGTAGGCCGGTCTCCTCTTGAACACCGGTTGCCAAATATTCTGTGCCCATTCGCTGGCCGTAATTCGGCCGAGGACAGCTAACCGAATAAAAAACGTATCTTCTGGGGCCGTACGTCGGCCGGTATATTTCATTACACTGGTTGCCCGAAGAAAACGGATATTATACCGCCGGACGCGCGGTTCACCGTTGAAACAACGAATGCACGGCAGCCGCGCTCCGGCCAGTCTCCTTTCGAACACCAACTGCCGCAAGAATACGCATATTCTGTGGCCGGTCGCTTGCCGTGCTTCGGCCGATTACCGCTTCCCGAAGAAAAAACGGATGCCCTAAGGCCGTACTTCGGCCGTTCTCTTTCTCAACATCGGCAGCCGTAAGAGAACTGAATATCTGGCAGCCGGTTAGGTGCCGTTGTGCGTCCGCACACGGGCGGACGGAAAAATACCGAAGCGCTGGTTGCCGAATGTTGGCCGTTCAACGCATGATCAGTGGCTGCCAGAACCTGCATGCTGGCCGGACATGCCAGAAAGCGGCCATAGACATAGACAGGCCGGTCTTGGCGCACACTTTCTGTGCCGCCTGGGATATTACCGTGGTCAACCCAACCTAAATTTTATTAAACCAAAGGTCTAAGAATTTACAAAAACTTCTGAATCTCAATAGAATCGCTAGTATCAAGTCTTATATCGAAGCTTAGAGGATAATTACTTGAACAGAGAATAACATTTTGTTTTGTTCAGTGAAACGCTTATCGGCCTAATATAGAGACAGCTCCGCAAGTCGTTCATCCAGACATTAGAAACTCACTGAAAAGAGATTGGAACTGCAGAACGAGGCATTACCATTGCCTGCCTACAGGACTATGCTCGCGATTAATGGAATATTTGCTATATTGTTTATACAGCAAATAAAATGCAATGACCCAGAATTAGGCCTCGTGTAAAACCTTAGCTTATGCTTCTTATCTCTCATTGGTTTCCGGATGTATAATGTATTTTTTCCGACAGATAAAATTTCGAAATTTCGGCGGTAATTTCGCGAATCGTAATATTTTAAACTTCCTAATAAAAATATCATCCTTTTGTAAACCTCACGTATTTCGCAAGTCAAAAAAAAAAAATACTCCAGTACTGGGAAGATTTTGTTCAAAGTTGTTTAGTGTGCTTTCCTTAATACCGACCAATTCCGTCTCAATTTTTCTAAGCGTCCATGTTGTGGCTAACCGATTATCTGCCTTCTTTAAAGAAAGGTAAGCAGTGTTTTTAAAGCGAAGCTTTGAAGATTTTAGTGACGGCGTATTTCAGTCGGACAGGCACTGCAGAAAATTCAGCTTTCTCTGACAGCGATGAGGATGATTGTGCCAGGAGTGAGCGAAAAAAAAACGCTTTCCATGGTCGGATTCAAACCTTGAACCCTCGCGCTAGTGAGCCGACGTCTACCCGATTGCGCTATTTCTACACGTCCAAAGCAGTTTCCGTATAAGTAGGGGTGCATATGGACCTGCAAATGTAGAAAACAATTAGGCATATCTTCGTTTCCCAACGCCGATAGTCAAACCTGAACCGTTCATTGCGCTAGGTCGAATGACGATTGATCAAAGACAAAGCCGCTGCGAATAAAGGTACAAACTGCGTGAGCGTAAAATTCAAAGGCCAAATACTCAAAGTTTAAATCACCTGCTAATGAAGGGCAGAACTAAGACGACGGCCAGGGAATTGTTTGCAGGAAAGCTCCTCGTTCAACGACCTCCGTCATGATACAGAGGAGTAAATTTTATTAGATAACACGTTCTGCAGTTTTTGGGAAGAAATAGCCGCACGGACGTCAGTGGAGCAGAACCAAAGGACCAGAAACAGGCAAACACGGGCGCTCTTTGTCTCTTTGGTCTTCGGTGTTTGTCTCTTTCGTTTTTGTCTCTTTCTCGTCTTCCGTTCAGTTTCTTTGCGCTGTTTTGTGCCATCAGTATGAACCAACTAGCCCGTCCTCACACTCCAGTTGCATTTACCGCTAGTCTGCAAGAAATGTGTGAGAAACGAATTCTTCTTATTGGTTGGACACAATAGGGAAAGCTATAATCATTCTTTGTTATGTTTATTAATTTGAGTTATTTACATATGCTGCGAATCGCAACCACGGATTACTCCAGGAAGGGGCGCATTGATTGTGAGGCAACAAAATGTGTACAAAGGGAACTCAGGTAACAGTAATATATTACATTGGGGTATCAGATGAAACAGGCACCAAAATATTTTATATAAATACCATTGCCGTTGTAAGTAATACATAAACAGCAATAGTGACCACTTCAATCAGTGGTCAACGAACTCAATTATTTCGCATTCCAAAGACAATAACTATTGAGAGGGAAAGAAAAGGGTGACTTCAGATTTTCAAGAGCGACCCGCGGCAACGCTTTCTCTTATCTGGAAAAAATTTATGGATATAGTGAAAGCTGTGGACAGGTTTGATTCCACAGATACCTCATCCCAGTTGGTCTTTTCTACGAGAGAGCTTAGTGAGAAGTGGGCTAGACAAATTTGGTATTTCATAAAATTCTTCTAACCCACCATGATCACACTTTGCTACAATGTGATCATTCTCACTGTTTTAAGAATAAAATTTGTTGGCCTTTTTGAAGTTTTAACTCAGAGTAACGCTACAGAATATGGTCTATCTTAAAGTGCTCGATCACTCCGTGGTTCCAAATGCAAATAGCTCGTACTCTTCTTCGTACCCCCGCATGGAGAATTTCTTAAAGCAGATGTTTACGTGTACTGCGCGACACCATGGACCCCGAGCACCCACGCCTAGCCGTGCGTGGCAGCGCCATGTTCGGGGAAAAGACAATCCTGGTGGTTGAGCTGACGCTGAGTGCTTGAACCTGTAAGGCCCCTTGTCGAAGCGAACATACCCCTCTGGCCTCCGCTTCTCCTACACGGCACCTCCGGCCTGATCCACCAGGGGGCAATCGGCAGCCGCCATTTCCTATCCTCCACCTTACCTCTCATTTTTCTATATTCTTTCTGAGAACTTTCCTGTCATCTCCTTCCTTCTATAGTTTCCTTTTTTTTTTCTTGATGAGTCGGTATGTATAGCAGGCGTGGGCAGGACTTACCGCGAGTTCCAGTCCTGTCCCCTTCTTGGGCTTCATGGTGGGTGGCTGGCATAATAGCCAAAGAAAATTTTTGTTTTATGGCTTCTTTTTTCGTCCACATTATCTCTCCCGTAAAATAGGGGACGCCAATGTAGCTACGAACATTTTCACAAAAACGTCAACAACTTTATACGCGTCCACGTGGTACACTGTAATGACGCAGACAAAACTGCCCGACCTATCTCGCTATTTTTAGTGACAAACTCTGACCGCCCCCATTGGTGAAGGCTACATGGTCAAGGAACTAGCGAACGGACACCTCCTTTTCGAACTACTCTTCAAGCATCAGTACAATGCGAACACTGAACTAAGGAAATTTTGAGAAATATCCGTCAGCGAGCGCTAGTCCCTAAACACAGTCCGCCGAGTCACCTCAGATGACGACTTAAAGTATATGTCTAAGGAACAGCCTCTAGAAGAACTGAAAGAACAGAACGTCACATATGCCTATTGGATCAAAATCGAACAGCAAAACAAAGAAATTCAGAGTAACACATCGTTCTAACATTTGCATAATGCATCCTTCCAGAATCTGTGGAGGTACGCTACACAAAGATCTAACTTAGACCATACCTTCCAAACGCACACCGACGCTATATGCGCCAACGATAAGTTCACGACTTTCAGAGATGCCGGGGCCAACAGACATGCGCCGAATATGCCGCCCATAAGCATCCTGCTGAAAACTGCGAAACCGTACCATAGCTCTGCATGAGCTTCGAGGCCAACTACGCACCATTACCTCGTGTATAGCCAGCATAAAAAGGTAATAAATAATCATGCTCAAACTGACACAGAATATAACATTTTTCGAAGTACGGAAGTGACTCTAACCGTGGGCGCCGATCATACTCCGTGGGGGCGCAACAAGGCCCGGCATCGCAGTGATATTTGGCGCCTGCTCAAGTTGCTCTGAGTGAGGCTGAAGCTAGAACCCTCCCAATCCCGATAGAAGCAACCAGTGCTGCGCCACCACCTCCAAAGAGGGCTGCTTGGACGCCAGGTTGAGCAGTCTACAAGGTCTCACCCCACATGGTGAGGTCGAACACTTCAACACCCGTGCCTTCTGCATGAACCTCCAACGTCTCTACGGGGAAAATTGACACACCTGAAGGAGGCTCTAGGACGTCCACTTCGGAGGGGCGAGGAAACTCTCTAGCCAGTGGAAAGAATAACAAGCACCGAACTACAGGCACAAAATCTAGTTTTCGCTCCATAAAAAACTAACATGGCATTCATTGTCCACTGGAATTGCACAGGACATTTGAGTAACCTAAATGACGCAAATACATCGTTGCCACACACTCTTCTTTGGCCGCGTGCTCTGAGGATACAAACAAGGGCCCAAGAGTGTACTCAAAGGATATCAGGTCTTCCGCTACGACCGAGAGTAAGAGAACGGGCTCTCTGGAGGTGTTTCAATATATTCCTAAAATGGTATAACAGCGTGAGAACATGAACTTAAAACGAGGTTATAGGCAACGGCTGCCCCTTTAGTAGCGTTCAAAACAATCACCGTGTGTCTGTGTACCTCGAACCACGTCTCAAAATATTAATGCGAGAATTAAAAGACATAGTAGGCCAACTGCCAGAGCCGTGATTTAAAATTGGCGATTTTAATTCCCACTGTTTTTGAGGAGTGAAAAGAGAAACGCAAGAGACCAGACTTGAGAGCATTTAATTTTGTCCAACAGCGTCTGTCTTCTGAATAGCCACACGTCTACTTATTGCTCTCCAAGCTCAGAGGAAATGAGGTGCAATGATTGGCCCCTAGTTCGGCTTTGGTTTGAAGCGATTGTAAATTGGATCCCTTAGACAAACCATATGGGAGTGATCACCTACCTGTGCTACTCAATGTAACATCTTCACCAACAATTATCATAAAGAAAGCACGCCAGTAGAGACTTCAGCCTCTTGACTGGGGCCCGTTTACTTCCAAAGCAAATTTAGACAATTTTTTCTGACATCCTTAACATCGACAAACTGAATGAAGTGTCCACATCTTGCATTGTTAGTTCTGCACGCGCAGCTATTCCACAGTCCACAGAAGTAGTCAGGCAAAACCATAAAGTATGGAGGCCGAAGAATGTAAGCAGGCAAAAAAGCAGCAAAATAAAGCGTCGGGTTTATTTCGAAGGTACCCAACACAGGAAAATGTAGTAAGTGTTAAAAAGAAAAGATCTAAAGCAAGGTACGTCCGCCACAATGCTGAGAAACCCTCATTGCAAAGTTATGTTGCGTACATAAAGAGATCCGTCACTTCAAAAATGTATGGAAGCAAGTTCATAACTTAAGCGGAACATAACCCCCCACCCCGCACGCTTGCCCTTTTAACAGTAACAGATGTAGAAACAAGCATAAAGGGACAGAAGCTCAGAATCACGCTCTCCGGTTAGATAAAGTGCACACTAAAAATTTCTACGCCCAAAAGGGTGCGTTCAGCTTGTCGCCGCAGGAGCACCCTCATAACAGAATATTTTACACTTTGTAAGGTGCCTGGATTCTGTCGCAGCAGGAGCACCCTTTACGAAGCACCCCACAAGACGGGTGCCTTATCACACCCTTTTTCGCCTAAAAGCATTATAAGGTGCTTACTGAGCACCCTAATATGTAGGCGCTTTTTCTGCAAAACCACCCACCTAAAGGGGTACAAAAAGGGATGCGTCATCCTCCGTTCACAAATGGCGCTGTAGATGTGCAGCCACATATTGTACAGTATGACATACGATTATGGTATGAAATATTCCTGCTTTCCAAGCTCGGTTCTAAGAGACATTCCATTGAAGCTCAACGTCAGCTGATTGTTTCCTTGAACGTTTTCTCCCACCGATTTTTGAAACATTTAATTATAAAGTCTGCTATTAGGGCCACAAGTCCGTACAGAAGTCATAACATAACAGGTTGTTGATTATTCAAAACCTTGTAAAAAATCAATTATATGCTCATTTTGCCGAACTGCAGTACGCATCCTTTGAGCTTCACTACACAGCGTAAACGTGTTATGATGTGAAAGCCAATAGGTGTGCAACACATCAACCGCGCAAAAGTTCTTTGACCCTTAAAAGCCTTGACTTCTTAGTATTGCATCAAACTTCCAGTCACAGTAGCTACCCGCAATGTTTAGTGCCTTATTCTTGAGCTGAGCAGCAAGAATACGAAGGAAGACGAAATGCAATATGTATACTTCCCTCCATACTGCGGCTTTAATCTACTCATAAATGTTGGGTAGAATATTTTGCCACTGCCATTTATTTTCTTTTGCATTATTCTTTTTCCTTCATCAAAAGTATTGATAATGTACAGGACTTGCATGGTTTGGTGGTATATCGAATTTTATGAACATACATATTAAACTTAATGACCCCACATAGCAATACCAACAACTGTAAACATGAAAGAGCAATGCATGAGCTTACCTCGGCAAAGTTGGTGCGCGGCTCACTCAAACTCACTCACGATTTTTTTTTCTAATCACCACTCACTCAAATTCAGACTCAATGCCGAGAAGCACATCTGCGCTCACTCAAACTCAAAGTCAGCGCAAAACTTAGAACTCACTCAGACTCAAAACTCAGAATGTACTCCAACTCAAAATGTACTCAGTACTCAACATGTACACCGTACTCAAAATGTACTCAGTACTCAAAATGTACTCAATACTCAAAATGTACTCAGTACTCAGAATGTACTCAAACTCAAATTGTACTCAAGACTCAGAATGTAATCAAACTCCAAATGTACTCACTTATTCAAAATGTTCCCAAACTCAAAATGTACTCAAAACTCAAGTTTACTCAGTACTCAAAATGTACTCAAACTCAAAATGTACAGAAAACTCAGAATGTACTCAAACTCAAAATGTCCTCAAAACTCAAAATGAACTCAGAACTCAAAATTGGCTGAAAACTCAAAAGGAAATCAGAACTCAAATGGACTTACAATTTCCTTGTGCTAGGAATTCACTCCGGCTCAGATGGACGTTGATTTCATTAGTATCCAGAGTTTTAAAATTCACGCGTCGTAAAAATATTACGGGTGCACATTCGTGAGCTCAAACTCTTGCATTCTGTACGACATGACACCGCAACTCCTGTGAGATCAGGAACAATTTTCGTTGCCGATTTAATACAGCTATACCTGCTGGCTATGATGATTAGCGCTGGTTGCAAGCAATTGTACATATATATTGGATACCAAACTCTTGGTATAGGCTCCGTGTTCTTGTTCATGACAGAGGCGATCCAGACTCGATGGTGTGCTGGGGCCCTGGGGCAAAACAAACAACATTGGGCGAGGGGACGTGCGCTCACTGCTCCGTTAAGTTACTCGAAGCTTTTTAGGGTTAGGGTTCCGTGCATTCTTGCTCTGCATCCTGAAAAAGCGCCTTGTGTCAAAGCGAACTGTCCCGGCGGATCTCCGAAGAGCGTGGCGTTCATGGATATGCCTTTGATTTTTATGCGTAGCATTCTTTTCGAGTACCCCGCTCTCGCTCCCCCTAACAGGAGCCATGTAATGCCCTGAATATCCACAAAAATGCAGATACCGCGGAAGTTCAACCTGTAATTATTATAAATGCGTTAATGTATACCATTGATCAAACTAAATTTAAAAAACTAAAAAATATGCAATAAAGAAGCAATATCGAAAACGGCGTACCGTGTAACACGGGACTCATGGACAGCCACTGATGTGGTTAACATTCAAAGTGATGTGCGCTATGTCGTGTGGGGTGTCGAATTGAATGTCCAAAAGAAGAAAATCACGTGAGACAAATAAAAATTCCTCCTGGTCATAATCATGACACAGTCATGATGCGTCATCAATGGGGTTAAAAATGTGATGTCGTCGCGAAATATGGGGTATCAAATTGAGTCTTGATGAGTGGAATCACTTGGGCAAATAAGAGATGCTTCCTCATTATCCTCATGCGATAGTCATGGTATGTCATTAATTAGGTTAAAATTCAAAGAAATTCCGGCGGAGTGGGGGGAAGGCATCAAATTAAAGGTTTCGATGAATAAAATAAAATAAAAGGTTTTGCTGCTGTATCTTGAATTTGGCAAAGACAGATCCCATCGTAAACGCCGTTATTTTCGGTTGTATGCTGTTCCGATTATTTTATTTTCCCTTCGTGAAACAATATTTTAATGAGCAGTTAAACAAATCATTCAATACTTATTTATCACAAAATGTGAAACCCTCATTCAAAGACTGCGCAGATTCGCGCCGCTGTGTTACAGCATAATAAAATGAGAGCAAATTCTTAGGTAAATTTAGTTTAGTTGAAGACCTCGATGCCTTGCGTTAAAATTATATTTATAGGCCTACATGAGGCATTTAGTAGCGTTCTCTTCCCGTATACCCAGACATCGAAATGAACCTTGTGATGCACTCGTACAAGTAATGTAGAGCCGAGTGGGATAAGCATTCAGCATTTTTTTTAGAAATTTGGCACCTTCTACCAGCATATTTGCACCCTTTGTTTTAATACCCAAACCATAGGGTGCTGTGGTGAAGACCCAAATCGGCCATTAATACCAATCAACACCCCTTTTCGGCTGCTGTTGCACCCTTTTAAACCGCTGTTTACACCATTTATTTTGAAGCACCCTCATGGTAGGGAGCCGGAGCTACGTAAGGGTGCTTAAAAGTGCAAAATTGTGCAAAATGTTGAATGCACCCTTTCTGCACCCTTAAGAGTCCAAAATTGTTTAGTCTATGGATGACTGCAATACATCATTGCAGAACGGCAGGTATTGCAGGTCTCTAATAAACCTTCTGCACGACACTGATCTGTGTGCCTACCTATAAACTCATTGCTTTACTCACTATCTGCAATTCTTGTAACCCATCTTTACCCTCCCATTTTCTCCCCTCTTCCTTATTTAAACGCCATTTCAATATCCGCATGGCGAACGTATGGAGCAAAAAATATCCTGTACCTTCCCTATGAACTAGGCCAGACATTCAAGTCTCAGGTGAATGGACGTAAGAATGCCTTTAATATCCGAATTATCTACGTCATCTTCCCGATCTGCAGAAGGCCATAAACCGCTTTGACACGTTTCGCACTACAAAGTTGTTTTTTTACTTTCGGCCATTCATTCTTTTCCAAATATTTTGGACAGTCCGACAAACGGAAATGATGTGTGCAGTGGAATTGGCTACATTTTGTAAATGTACAGTACTGAGAAAAACCCCAAAACACGAGGAACAACGACCCAAGATGACTTTAACGAAGCAGAAACACTTGACAACACTTTTCCTTGTTTCGTTTCCATGGCGGTTTCGCAGTGGTTACCGGGTTTCAACAAGAGGGACGCAGTAATGAGTGCATTCGTTTTCCATTGTGCAGTTCTATTTCTTTGCTCGTTATATTTTATCGGTGCACCTACCTTTTCGAAAGCAATCTAAACAATCATTCGATGCTTCTTTGGTTTTCCCGAAACTGAAATTGTTGATTCCAACACTTTCTGACTTCGCTTCAGCAGTGCTACTGCGTAGTAGCATAAAACAAATCATTCTGGCAGATTTTATATTCGTTTATTGGTATCAATGCTTTGCGTAATCATTTTAGTTCTAAAGTGGGCGGTGAACTTTTGAAACTTTATCCGGGCACTGTTATCAGAGTTGGTAGTGAAACCCACTGAGGCACAAGACGACATAAATTTGTGAAGTGTGTGGTGTCCATACTTACCATGGTTATTTGCAATATTACATGCATGCCTTAACACGTTTCACTAGCATATTTCAACCCCTTGTTTTAGGCATCCTAAACAAAGGGGTTGGGGTAATACCCAAAGGGCGAATATTTTTCAGCATCCCTTGACATAGTTTTTTACACCTGATATTTCTTACCTTGCTCATGTTGTAGTCACGGAGCTAAACTTTGGATACTTAAAGTAGGTAAATTTAAAGTAGTTAAAGTAGTTGGATACTTAAAGTACTTAAAGCGACATTCTGAATACACCTCTGAAGTCCTGATAATGACAAGATGTATTTAGCGTGCACCGTTTTCCTGAGATACTTCAGAGCAGTAGTATTGAATGGTCCCACATGACTCTAAAAGGTAACTGTCAAATTACGTGTAACTGAAGCAAACGTAAATCAACGCCCGCACTCGTAATTTTTCCTAACGTTATGCGCCCTTGTGTATGCGCACGAGCTATAATAGTTACAAGTAAAACTGTGTTGCTCCGAACTAACACAGGTGGCACGCCTTTAAAAAGTTGCTGAGAAGCGTTGCTCATATTTCCTCAACACTGCTATCTTGTTGCTACCATGTTTTAACAATTATTGATGCACCCGTAATGTCTTTTTTTTTCTGTTTACAGAGCGGATAATACTGGGCACAAGATAGAATAGACAAAGCCCGCATTAGGATGGAGGTGGCGTCAACGCATACTACCGACTATTCTGTGCGTATACGCTGCGCATTCATAGAAGCATTATGTGACAGTCTGAAGGCTCATGTCAAGACGCGCAGAAGCGGTGAAGCAAAATGCATGCAGCTAAATTGTTCCTTTGGGCATCGGAAGTTAGGGTCAACATCAGCCTGTCTTTCTGAAATGGGCTCGAGAAGTAGTCCATTATTTCGTTCGCTACCGATGGTGAAAGCTCCGCCACGGTGTGAGTGAGCAATCACATGGATATGTATAGTGCGAAGCTGCAACAAAGCTACCCACGGCCGCATAATAGAAGTTCTCATTAATCGAAGTGGAGCAGAGAAGATATTCGCAGGGAGAGCTGAGCGCGCAGGGAAGGAAGCTCCTCGATTCGAAGAAGAAATAAGCTGGTGAGAATCACGGGCTCCAAGTACGTTGGTAGCGAAGTGTGCGCTTCGCTTAGGAAAGGCCTATAGGCGTTGAAGTATGATGACAGAGTCCAATTGTATCAGCGTGGGTCATTAGATGAGTGCAAAGGAAAGAGAAATAGTTTTAGCCCACTATGAGGCGTAACGGGCAGGCCCAGTGCGATTGCAAAGGAAGACGCGGAGTTTTTAGAGGGTTGTAATTTGATTGATTGATTGATTGATTGTAGGGTTTAACGCGCCGACGCAACGCAGGCGATGAGGCGCGCCGTAGTGGAGGGCTTCGGATTAATTTTGACCACCTGGGGATCTTTAACGTGCGCCGAAATCTCGTACACACGGGCGTTTTTCCTTTTCGCCTCCATCAGCAAAGCGGCCGCCGCGGCGGGTTGTAATTTCACTTCACCTCTGGCCAAGGGCAGCGCTCCCTTTGGTTCTATGATTCGCGTGTAACACTGAGGTGGTTTTGTCTTAGCGTGAACGCTGGCGTGACGACAGGCCTCACTATGTACTGTCGCATCCTCGCGACGCCCCTTCATTCTGCTACGCATGAAGCATTGTGCAAGCAAGTGGTAAAGTGGTAAATATGGTTTGCTTCAGAAAAGAAGCTAAACAAAAGAGGTCTTAGGAATAAAATTGGTCAATAAACCCGACCTTGCGCAAAAAGGAGCAAACACAAACAGAATGCACGGGACAAATGCAACCCCGTTCATTTTGTATTCTTTAAGTGTTTATTCCTTTTTTTGCAAGGACCCTAATTATTCACCGGAGATGCACTAACTCGCCAAACTTCAGTCTTCGCCAAACAGCTATACAAATACAGCCTGAAAGATAGATTGGTAGGCTTTTATTCTTTTCACCAAAACTTCCAGTTCGCTCTTTCCATCGAAACAATACATTTCGGTTTGTTTTCGCCAACAGCTTTATGGGTCTCATCAAACACAAGAAGTGACCGTCGTAATCGCTAGTCGGCGTCATTACGGATTGTGCAAAAATGGCTGAGAATAAAAGTACAAAACTGTTTTGTTCGTGTGGGAGACAAGCCCGGGTCATCATAGCACCAGCCGAGTACCCTAAACACTGCGCTAAGACAGCACCCCGCCCGAATGTATAAAGGAATTAGCCCGATGCGTCTGCCGTGCTAGTGGTTGTGCTTTGTGGGAAAAGAAAAGGAAAGAAACCGTGGATATTTTTTTGAGCTCGCAGGGAGCTCACCTGCAATACGATCCTGTGCGGGAAAGAGAAGTAGAGGGGGAGTGAATGGAGAAGTTGAAGTGTGTAAGTATGTATGTATGTATGTATGTATGTATGTATAAATATATATATATATATATATATATATATATATATATATATATATATATATATATATATATATAAACAAGAAAACAAAACTTCGAACAATGTAGTAACCACGATTGTTCACAACGTTTCAGCATAGACTTCCCTTCGTCAGGGCCCTGGCGACGCAAGTCTCTTTGCTGATACGTTGGCAACCATCGTTCTTTATACCTGGTTCGAAGTTTTTTTCTCGTGTTCTCCACCATCTTCCACGTTTTATTGCTCCCTCTGTGTATACATATATATTGAAAGGGGGTTTATTGGCTGGTAGATACAGACGGTCGCAGAGGTCCAGAACCACAGAGAGCGAGAGAGCCGACGAACGGTCACATCCAAAGCCGCGCAGGACCGAGCTTCTTCTTCGTTCACACGAGCGGCTGGTTGTCTACTAGCAACATGGCGGTGACCGATGGCACATAGCCATTACAAGGGATTGTCCGCAGTTCGTAATTATTGCAGCGCGCTTTACCTCATTACAACTACCCCCCGGGGAATAAAGCGCCATCCTGGCGTGTCACGGGGCACACGATACTAGGGGATCATAATACGGCTTCAAACGCTGGACATGAACAGTCTCCTTCCCACGGCGATGGAGGTCTGAGCAAGATGTCATGGGCTGTATGACATAGTTTACCGGTGACGTCCGTTCGAGGACACGGCAGGGTCCGTGAAACTGAGAAAGAAGCTTGCTACACAATCCTGGTGTGGTGGAGGGAATCCACAGCCACACCAGAGATCCTGGAGAATACGTTGGGCGGGATGCTGTGTCGTCGTGCCGAGATTTTTGATGTAACTGATCTTCAGTCATAAAGGACCTTGCAAGCTGGCGGCATTCCTCTGCGTACTTGGCAGCTTCAGAAGCTGGGGAGCACTCGGAGCGATCCGGTCGGTAGGGGAGAACCGTATCGAGGGTACATGACGGCTCGCGACCATACAGGAGGAAAAAGGGCGAGAAACCTGTTGTGGCCTGAATGGCTGTATTGTACGCATAGGTCACGTAGGGCAGCACAAGGTCCCAGTCGTCGTGATCCGCTGAGATGTACATCGACAGCATGTCGCCGAGGGTGCGGTTGAAGCGCTCAGTGAGGCCGTTTGTCTGCGGATGGTACGCTGTACTTGTTCGATGGACAACACGGCACTCAGCGAGGAGGGCACGAATGACGTCTGACAGAAACGCACGTCCCCTGTCGCTGAGGAGCTCACGAGGCGCCCCATGCCGTAGTATGAAGCGCCGTATGATGAAAGAGGCGACGTCTCGTGCTGTGGCAGCAGGCAGAGCCGCAGTTTCGGCATAGCGCGTCAGGTGATCGACGGCGACGATGACCCATCGGTTGCCGGAGACTGTGTTGGGCAACCATACAGGTCTATACCAACACGGTCAAATGGTTTCTCCGGGCAAGGAAGCGGCTGCAGTGGACCCACCGAGCTGGAAGGCGAAGCCTTGCGACGCTAGCAGATAGTGCATGACCTAACGTACTTGCGCACAAAGGTGTACATGCCGCGCCAGTAATAGCGGAGACGGACACGGTGGTACGTTTTTAGCAAGCCAGCGTGGGCACACGTTGGGTCGGCATGAAGCGATGCGCAAATGTCGGTGCGAAGGTGCCGAGGAATTACGAGCTGCCACTTCCCCCCTTGTTGAGGTAATTCCGCCGGTAGAGCAACCCGTCACGAAGCATGAAATGCATAGCTTGTCTGCGCAGGGCCCGAGGTTGTTCAGTACGGGAGACGTCCGAGAGCAAGGAGATGAGCGAAGCAATCCATGGGTCCTTGCGTTGTTCAGAGGGCATGTCAGTCAAAGAGAAAGGGGGCACAACAGCCTCGTCAGGCAGGATGCAGTCATTCTCTGGTGACACTGGAGAACGGGATAAGGCATCAGCGTCGGAATGTTTGCGGCCAGACCGATATATGACACGTATGTCGTACTCTTGTCGCCGTAAAGCCCAGCGAGCTAGCCGTCCAGACTGATCTTTTAGTGTAGACAACCAGCATAGCGCATGATGGTCTGTGACGACGTCGAAAGGGCGGCCGTACAAGTAAGGTCGCACTTATCTAGTGCCCAAACTATGGCCAAACACTCTTTTTTCCGTGACGGAGTAGTTTGCCTCAGCCTTTGTAAGGGTACGGCTAGCGTAGGCGACAACGTACTCGTCAAAGCCCGATTTTCGCTGAGCAAGCACAGCCCCAAGACCAACACCGCTGGCATCAGTGTGAACCTCAGTGGGGGCGTTCGGGTCGAAATGCCGCAGGATAGGTGGCGAAGTAAGAAGCTTCCGCAATGTCGCGAACGCGTTTTCACAAGCAGGGGACCACGAAGTGAGGTCTTTAGAGGTACCGGACAGAAGCTGCGTCAATGGTGCAATGATGGTCGCAAAGTTGCGGACGAAGCGCCTGAAGTAAGAACACAGCCCGAGGAAGCTCCTGAGGGCCTTCATAGATGTCGGCTTCGGGAACTCCGCAACTGCCTTCAGCTTAGACGTGTCGGGTAGAACTCCATCCTTCGAAACGACGTGCCCCAAAATAGTGAGCTTGCGAGCGGCGAAGCGACATCTTTTAAGGTTGAGCTGCAGCTTTGCGTCGGCACGACAAGTTAAAACTTGTTCTAATCGGCGTAGGTGTGTCTCGAAATCCGGAGAAAAAACGACGATGTCGTCAAGGTAGCACAGGCATGCTTTCCATTTTAGTTTGCGCAAAATGCTGTCCATCATGCGCTCGAAAGTGACAGGCGCATTACAAAGGCCGAACGGCATCACATTAAACTCATACAGGCCGTCAAGTGTTATGAAAGCCGTCTTTTCGCGATCAGCTTCTGCCATAGGTACCTGCCAGTACCCGGAGCGCAAGTCGAGCGACGAGAAATATTCGGCACCCTGTAGACAGTCGAGGGCGTCATCAATACGCGGGAGAGGGTAGACATCCTTTCTAGTTATCTTATTGAGGCGCCGATAGTCGATGCAAAAGCGTATCGAACCGTCCTTCTTGGTCACAAGGACTACGGGAGACGCCCAGGGACTGTTGGAGGGCCTAATGACGCCTCGCTCAAGCATCTCGTCCACGTTTTCATCAATAGTAAGTCGTTCTTTGTGGGAAACGCGATAAGGTCGTTGTAGTAGCGGCGCGTGTGAGCCAGTGTCAATCGTGTGTTCGACTGTTGATGTTTGACTTAGCGGAGCTTTCAAGCAGTCAAAAGACAAGCGAAACCGATGGAGGAGGGCCAGCAGTTGATCTCGTTGTGTGGGCGTGAGATCTCCATCGATAGCCTGATTGAAAACGTCGGATGGTAAAACCTCTGCTTCGGATGTAGCACTCAATTCTGCGACATGAGTGATAATGGGAGTATCGTCGGGAACATCGATAACAGCACTTGGCTCGACAGGCTCAATCCACCCGATAGTCTCGCCCTGTAGCAACGAAATTTCATCCGAGGACCAGTTACTAACAATCATGCGGCTCGTACCAGCATGGGTCGTCAGCAGAGCAGTGGGCAGCGGAAGACGTCTCCGTCGGATCAAGAGGTCGGATGGCGTAAAAAGCACGGTTGTGTCAGCAGTGCATGCACAGCACAGGGGTACGGAAACCGAGCAGTGCGGCGAAATGTTTGCATCTTCGCTGACGACCAATTTAGCAGCAGTTGCCTCATTATGGTGCGCGTCGCAATCTGGTGCAAATTCAACTTCCGCACGCGCGCAATCGATGACGGTGTGGTGACGAGCGAGAAAATCCCAACCCAATATGAGGTCATGGGAACAAGTAGGAAGCACGATGAAATCTACAATGTACAAAACATCCTGGATCGTCACTCGCGCCGTGCACGCTGCAGACGCATTAACGTGCTGTGCGTTTGCAGTACGTAGCGCAAAGCCATCCAACGGCGTCGTCACTTTTCTAAGGACACGGCAAAGGTCGGCATGAATAACTGAAACGGCAGCGCCCGTGTCGACTAACGCCAATGCACGTCGATCTTCCACAAATACGTCTATAACATTTGAGGGCGAAAAATGAGGCCTTGGACAGTTCGCTGGTAACGCAGTTCTTGCCTCCTGAACTGCGTCAACTAGTTTTCCTCTTCGGTAACGGTTGGTCGGCGGCGCATGGGAGAAAGAGACCGACGACGAGGGGAGGACGAGCGACTGGTAGCGAAAGTGCGAGAGTCAGAAGGTGCAGCGGTGAAGTCGGACCTGTAGGAGACTTCGCGTGGCGATTGGCTGCGAGGGCCATAAGTAGGGGCTCCGATATCGTCGTTGGTGGGCGTCAGGTGTCGGCGGCAGTATCGGGCGACATGTCCAGCACAGCGGCAATTGAAACCGATGGACGGTTGTCCCACGTTCGCCAGGCACTGCTGGATTGCGGCGGAGGCCGAGACAAGGGCGGTCGCCTCATCGGTACAGGGTGTTGGTTAGACATGGGGACCCGCTGAGCGGAGGCCGAGACAAGGGCAGTCGCCTCATCGGTACAGGGTGTTGGTAAGACATGGGGACCCGCTGAGGGGGACACCGACGGCGTCAGCGTACGTGACGATCGGTACCGGAGCCCTTGCGACGCTTTCGGCATACGGCAGCGGAGTGGTAGCGCTCACGTTATGACGACGAGGCGCAGTGGGAGTCGGCAAAATGGCGTCAGAAACTGGCTCTTGAATTACACTGCGGAGTTTTGGCGCCAAAGTAGACGAAGGCTCCGGGGTGTATGGCAGCAGGGAGAGCTGACGGGCGACTTCTTCCCGCACTATCTGCTTGATCTGCAACAGCAGAGAAGAGTTGTTAGGGTCACGGACCAAGCTCGCTATGGCTTCGTCTTGAACAGAGGTGCGTTGTATGCTCACTCGCTGTCGACGAAGCTCGTCGTAACTCTGGCAAAGGTTCACCAGTTCAGCAATGGAGCCTGGGCCTCTCCCCAAGAGCATCTGGAAGGCATCCTCGTCGATGCCTTTCATGACGTGCTTGATTTTCTCAGGGTCTGTCATAGATGGATTCAGATGCTTGCAGAGGTCCAAAACATCCTCGATGTAGCTCGTGAACGTATCGCCGGTCTTCTGGACGCGGCCATGCAAGCGCTGTTCGGCGAGCAGTTTCCGCACAGCGGGACGGCCAAAAGCAGCAATTAATTCCGTCTTGAAAGCCGGCCACGCGGTTATGCCGGATCCATGGTTGTTGAACCACACTTCGGCGAGACCGGTGAAAGAAAAGCTGACGTTATTGAGTTTCATGGCGTCGTCCCATCTGTTATGCGTACTAACACGTTCGAAGGACGCCAACCAGTCCTCAACGTCTTGCTCCTCATTGCCGTTGAACTTAGCAGGTTCACGTTCACGGAGAGCGCCAGCGCAGATGATAGCTGGGCCCGGAGGCACATGAGGCGTGTCGTTACGCCAGGCATGGCCGTTGGTATAGTGCGGCTGCGTAGTTCCAGGCTTGGTGAGGGACGCCGACCGACGCGGACCGACGCGATACTTGAGCCTTGAGGGGATTGCTTCAAGAACCCAGACGGGCGTAGCTGCAGAACCGCAACCTCCACCAAAATGAAAGGGGGTTATTGGCTGGTAGATGCAGACGGTCGGCAGGGAACAGAACCACAGAGAGCGAGAGAGCCGACGAACGGTCACATCCAAAGCCGCGCAGACCGAGCTTCTTCGTTCACACGAGCGGCTGGTTGTCTACTAGCACATGGCGATGACCGATGGCACATAGCCATTACAAGGGATTGTCCGCAGTTCCAATTTATTCCGCGCGCTTTACCCTCATTCAATATATATATATATATATATATATATATATATATATATATATATATATATATATATATATATATATATATATATATATATTATATTATATATACGGTCGAGGAAGAAAAGTTTCCAATGGTTCAGAAGAAATATCACAAGGTAAGTAGAATCCAATGCACATCTCAAAAAAGAAAAACAAGAGGTGTACTAACGTTCCGACTGGAGGACCAGTCTTCATCAGGAGTAACATTTACAGTACACTGCACCACGCTTTTAAAGGTGCGTGGAGAGAGGAAGTTGCGCTACAGTGCGCCCTCTTTAAAAGAAATCATACGTCATCATTCAGCGAAACAAGAAAACACGCAAGCCATACACATGAGAGGGAATGCACTGCCCTCCCTATTTTTTTAGAGAAAAGGTGCGCTACAATGCGCCCTGCTTAGAAGAAAGTATCGGCACGTGGTACGACACAAACAGAAAAGAAAAAAATGCAAAAACGGGACATCTAGGAAGGAGGTAATTTGGGACCCCTTCTCATGGGAATTAACAGAAGAAGGGGGGGGGGTAAGAACAAAAGTAGACAGACAGAGATAAAGAACGGGGGAACGCGTGTCAGCACGCCCAAGCTTTTTGTCTTGGGAATGTGTCACGCTGTGGTCCGCAAAAAGGAATCGCCCTTCACCAGCCGCCACATAGCATCAAAGAGCGGTCATGCGTCGCGCCCGCGGGAGACAGCGCCAGTCTAGGATTCGCCGAAACCCTGACAGACAGAAGGGGAGTCGAACAAGGCATGCGTGGAGGAGGGTGATCTGCGAGTACGTGCGTAAAAGGTTATACTTTTGATGAAGTAAATGGTCAATCCGCTGTTAATCCGCGAAGTTGTGTCTTCGCGGGTTAACCGATGAGTACAAATGTCCTGTCCCCGCCCAGAGGACGCAGTTTAGAAAAATGACGCGAAGTACAATTCACGAACTGCGCGGTAATGGTTTCCGGCAAGACTGGATCAAAGTATCGTTACCTAGAAGGGGCTAAGTGAATGAAGCGTAAAGGATGAAAAGTAGTGGTGGCTTAGCTCTGCTATGCCAGGATATACGTAGCGTGAGCTAAGGTTCAGAAGTCCAGTACAATTCAGTCCAGTCCAGTCCAGTCCAGTCGAGTCTAGTCCAGTCCAGTCCTGCCCAGTCACTGCTCCTAGCGCATGCTCAGCACGACTCTTCACGAGCCACGCAAAACGGCTATCAAGCGGCTCCGGTGCAGCGTGAGACTTGGCTACTGCGCACACCTGGGACCACTCCGGCGCCAGGGCGTCTGCCGAGGATATGACGCAACACAATTCATCAAAATCTACGTTAATCCAATCCAATCCAAGCCAAGCCAAGCCAATTAAATCCAATCCAATGTCCCTCGCGCTTGCGCAGAACGGCCCTTCACGGCACACGCGAAACTGCTCAACCTCGGCCAGTGTAGCTTACGCTACAAAAAGAGAATTGCTCACGCAAGAAGCGAACGGACGAAAGGGGAGTAATTACTGTTGCAAACATGTCAGTGCGCCCACGCTTTCGTCCAACCCAGAGGATGCGGTTTTGAACTTAAATATTGATTCGCGAATTTCGTCCGCATGGTCGCAGTTCAAATAGGATTCAATTATTGTTACCTTCAAATTATTAAATGAATGACCCGGAATTCTGACATGACGGGACAAAGGAAGGTTAGGAAGAGGCTTAGCGTGTGCCCTACGATTGTTAAACCTTAATATAAAAGCGTTCGCCGTTTGGCCAATATATTGCAGGTGACAGGTACTGCAATCCCGGAGGTAAACTACGTTGGTGCTGTCACAGTTAAAATTTCCCTTCAGTTCTACAGAGAACTGCGATGCGGTGCTAGAAGCTGTTTTTGTTGGAAGCTGTTTTGTTAGAAGCTGATTTTGGGGCATACCTGACAACAAGGCTTGTTGCACGGCCCACAACTGGTCACTGGCGACTGGCTGATCCTCGAAGATGCCAGAATGTCGCGCAGGTTTTAGTTTTGCTGTAGACAACACGTGGTGGTTCGGAAAATATAGATACTAGTCGAGGACTTTGATTTAATAAGTTTTGATGCTTTCGAAATATGCCAGAAATATTCGCCACAGATTGGGAGTGAGTCAGAACCATGTTACTTGATGGGCGTCGGTCGGCGGGCTTCCTGGATTTCAGGAGTTCATTGCGGGTCAGCGCTCCTGCCCGGCGAATAGAATCCTCAAATAATTGGAATGGGTACTTTTGGTTAAGCAGATCATTTTTCAGTTCTTTAAAGTTGGAAAGAAAATCTGTTTCCTTGCAGCATATCCGGCGGAAGCGATGCGCTTGACTATAGGGTATGCCTGTCTTCCAGTGCTTAATGTTACTACTTTGAAAACGCAAATATTGATGGGAGTCTGTCTGTTTTCGGTAAAGTATGGTCTCTAACCTATTCTGCGAGACAGAAACCACCACGTCAAGGAAGTTGATACTTGGTACAAGAAAATTGGTGTGAGAAAGAATTGTTAGGGTGGACCGCGTTAAACTCTGCTATAAATCTTAGGAAACTGGATTATCCGTGTGGCCAAATAAAAAAACATCGTCGATGAAGCGCTTGTAAAAAATTGGCTTCAATTCGCCGCTTGCAAGAAACTCTTCCTCGAGTACTGCGATGAAAATATTTCCATAATTTAGCCCTAACGATGTGCCCATGAATGTACCACTGACTTGAACATAGTGTTTGCCATCGAACTCGAAAAATTACTCAAGAATTAATCTTTTAAGGAGGCTAATGTGGAATTCTCGATTCAGTTAGGCTACTCAGATGTTACTTCGATGTTACACCGATGAAAACTGGTCCTCCAGTCGAAACGTTAGTAAACCTTTTTGTATTTGTTTTTTGAGACGGGCGTGGGACTCTACTTTTTGATATATATATCTATATATATTATCACGTGCTAAACTCTGGGATCCAAACTGTGGGACGACAGCGTTATGTAGGATGAACATGCTAATCCCCCGCCTGGGTACGTGCCGTGCGATGCGACACAGCAGAGGACGACGGAGGAGCGCGTTAGCTAGCGGCTCGTGTGCTCTGTTCTTGGTCGCCATATTGCTTGCCACCAATCGGTGCTCTCTGTATGTTTCCCTGACCGATTAGGCACCTCGCCTAATAAATACTTTTGCTCCTGCGTATTCGCCAAGACAACTTCCCTGCGCCCTGTTTGACAGGACGCAACACTGGTGGAGGGTGCTTCCGATGCCTCGTACGCCCCCGGACGTTAGTCCCGAGAGACCTTCGCCCGTCCACACTCCGGTTCATCGGTGTAGCCGCCGGAAACTCGGCCTTCCTCCAGAACAGGGCCTTCTTTTGGAGTCTTCATCAAGGAGACACGCCTCACAGCCAGAGGTAATGGCGCAGGCGATGCCTACTACGGTGACGTTTCAGCAGCCCCGTGAACCCACCCACTTCCACGGAGAGGATTACGAAGACGTTGAGGACTGGCTTGAACAGTTCGAGCGTGTGGCTGCATTCAACCAGTGGAGTGCCACCCAAAAGCTCCAACAAGCCTATTTTTTCGCTTGAGGATGGTGCGAGAACCTGGTTTGAGAATTGGGAAGCGAACCTGCGCACTTGGGAGGACTTTCGTCGCGAGGTTCACAAGCGAAATTCGCGACTTCCGGACCGCCGTGAACAAGCACAAGCGTCTTCTGGAAGCATGGACTCAGAAACCTAACGAGAGTGTGGCTATGTTCGCGGAGGACATGGCCCGTCTGTTCAAGCGAGCCGACCCAGACATGGCAGAATGCAAAAAATTATGCCATCTTATGCATGGCGTAAAAGACAGCTTTTCGCCGGTCTCGTCCGAAATCCGCCGCGTACGGTCCAAGACTTCATCCGCGAGGCTACTGCCATTAGAGAGGGAATTACAACAGCGTTCCGGACAATACGCCCGCCATGGGCGCCAAAACATCGTCGAGCATCTCTGCTGTCAGGCCCACGGATGAGGATAGCCGCCTTCGGGATCTCATCGGCGCGGTTGTTGAGAGAAGAGCTCGCGAAGTGCGGCATCATCCCGTCTGGACCCATACAGGCCTCCGTCGCCGACATATGCGCGATGAAATTCGCAACGCCTTTTCCCTACCCGCACTGCATCCAACCAGCGTCACCATACCCAGTTCTCCTACGCCACGGCTCTCACTGCCCAGGCTTTCCGCCGCCACCACTAGACCTGCCGCGCCGCCTCTTCCATACCACGCGGCCGCACCCAGCCGAATGCTGGCCACAACAAGCAGTCCCTCTTACTGCCCAACAGCAGTTTCATCCGAACTCTTCGGTCCGTTCGCAACAATACTATCGTTACCAAGTACGCAAGACCAACCTTTGGCGAACTCCCGATAACCGGCCGCTCTGGTATCACTGTGGCGAACCAGGGCACATTTATCGCCGGTGCCCCTACCGCGAAATTGGACTGCCTGGATTTCACCCAACGCTGTTCGGCCCCAATACGGGGAAAGACCGGTCCGCCATTTCTGACTACCTCGCTGAGCGTCGAGCTACCGCGCACCACTCCGTCGATCACGTTCGCCGTCCCCAGCTCTCCAAGGTTCGCCCAGCCGCCGCTCTCCTGGAGGGCCACCTACCCGGCGGTCTCCAACGCCACCCCGGGGAAACTAGATGACGCAACCTTGGGAGGCAAGGTTGTCAGTAGTCGAAGCTCCGAAGGGCTCCCTCTACCACCGGCAGTTGGGGAACCGGCAGCCCAAAGCTTCGACGTCGACGTGAACGCGCGGGCCGAACTTAAAGTTTTCTCGACGGACACGAAATGACCGCATTAGTGGACACCGGGGCGGACTACTCGATAATTAGACGGGAACTCTCTGACAGGCTCAGAAAGGTCAAGACCCCATGGGATGGACCTCATATTCGGACTGCCGGGGGTCACCTATAGACGCCTGTCGGAAAATGTTCCGCGAGGGTACGCATTGTCGACTCGGACTTCGTCGGTACGTTCTTCCTCCTTCCAGAATGCTGCAAAGAGCTTATTATAGGAATGGACTTCTTGCGCGATCATGATGCGGTAATCGACGTCGGCGAAGGCTTTGTGAGTTTTTTCTAGGAAAATAACACAACCGCAACTAACCGGCAACCGAACCCACACCTACGAATTGTCGGCGACGAAGTTAGCCTACCACCAAGGTCCTGCATGCTTGTGTCCGTTAGGTGTGATGACCTAATCAGCGGCCCTGGTATTGCCGAGGTCTTGAGTCCCCTTCATCTGGAAAGTGGGATCGCTTTACTAATGAACTTTACCAATGAACGTCGACGAGTCGCCAAGGGAACGGCGGTTGCCGTCTTCGAAGACATCGGCAAACGCAACGGACTTGCTTCGTTCTGCAGAGTAAAGCGTCAGCCGTGGTGCCAAATAAGCTCGTAATCGACGTTAACCGAAACCTCCCGCCGACAGAGCAACGCCAGCTTTCTGAGCTCTTAAACAGTTTCCGGGACTGCTTTTTCGTCGACGTCGGGCGTCCGCCAAACCCAGTTGGTCAAACACCGAATAATTACTGCCGCAAATGAAAGCCGGTTCGGCAAACCCCTACCACGTGTCTTGCAAAAGAACGGGATGCGATAAGGCAGCAGGTGGACCAAATGCTAGACGACGACGTCATTCAGCCATCGACAAGCCCCTGGGCGTCACCCGTCGTCATGGTCAAAAAGAAGGATGGCAGCTTGAGATTCTGCGTCGATTATCGCAAACCGAATCAAGTAACCAAAAAAGATGTATATCCTCTTCCGAGAATAGACGACTCACTCGATCGATTACGACATGCCCGCTACATTTCGTCAATGGACCTAAAGAGCGGATACTGGCAAATTGAAGTCGATGAGCGTGACCGTGAAAAGACCCGCATTTGTTACTCCCGACGGCTTTATGAGTTCAAAGTTCTTCCTTTGGTTTGTGCTCAGCGCCTGCAAACATTTCCAAAGAATGTTGGACACGGTTTCTGTCGCGATTAAAGTGGCAAACGTGTTTAGTATACCTAGACGACGTCGTCGTGTTTTCCAGACCTTTCAAGAGCACTTGAGCGACTGACGTCCGTTCTTCAGGCTATCCGATCTGCCACACTGACACTAAAACCGGAAAATGCCACTTGGGGTATGAAAGAACTACTATTTCTTGGTCACGTTGTCAGTCGAAGCCGGGCGTACGCCCGGATTCTGATAAACTTGATGCCGTGTCGAAGTTCTGCACCCCTACCGACAAAAAGAGCATTCGGCGTTTTCTGGGACTGTGCTCCTATTATCGGAGATTCATAGCGAACTTCTCCCATATTGCGGATCCGCTCACATCGCCTCACACGTGACGACGTAGTTTTCATCTGGAGTGATGAACAGCAAGCGGCTTTTGACGAGCTCCGGCGTCGCTTACAGACACCACCTGTGCTGGCTCATTTCGACGAGGAGGCCGCAACTATGTTCACCAGGATGCCAGCAATGTGGGGCTCGGCGCTGTTCTCGTCCACTGGCAAGACGGCGCCGAAAAGGTCATCGCTTACGCCAGCCGAACACTATCACGGGCCGAAAGTAACTACTCGGCCAACGAGAAAGAGTGCCTTGCTGTTGTTGTGGGCCCTCCTGAAATTCCGACCATACCTTTATGGGCGTTCATTTCACCGTCGTGAGTGACCACCATTCCCTCTGCTGGGCTCACAAGCCTTAAAACCCCTTCTGGCCGTCTCGCCGAGATGGAGCCTAAGGCTCCAGGAATTCGACATGACCATCGTACACAAATCCGGCAAGCGGCATTCAGGACGCAGACTGCCTTCAAGAGCTCCTGTTGGCCTTCCCCCACCGACGACGACCGCAGCGACGATGCCGCGCTAATCGGAGTTCTGGACGCACCCACCATTTCGGAGCAGCAGCGCGCGGATCCGGAACTACGACCGCTGCTTGAGTTTTTACAAGGCCACACTACCGTCGTGCCGAAGGCATTTGCCAGAGGACTGTCGTCAATCTGTCCTGAGGAGCAACGTCCTCTATAAGAGAAATTGCGCGTAGAGTGGGAGTAACTACCTGCTTGTCGTACCCAACTTTCTCAGGAATGAAATCTTGCAGTCCTGTCACGACGAGCCTAGCACCGTTCACTTCGGTTACACACGTACGCTGGCGCGTATCAAGCAGAAGTATTACTGGATGAAGCTATCGGCCACCGTACGGCAGTATGTACGAACTTGCCGGGATTGCCAGCGACGGAAAGCACCACCCGGCCGGTCAGCCGGACTTCTGCAGCCCGTTCAGGTTCCTACAACGCCTTTTGAACAAGTTGGCATGGACTTGCTCGGCCCCTTTCCAACTTCCACAACTGGGAATAAATGGATAGTAGTCGCCACGGATTACTTAACCAGGTTTGCCGAAACGAAGGCGCTACCACGGGCTACAGCGCTTGAGGTTGCGCAGTTTTTTCTAACAGGAATTGTTCTGCGGCACGGCGCACCCGCAGTGTTGATTACCGACCGTGGAACGGCTTTTACGGCGCAACTGCTGCAAGAAGTGTTGAGATTGAGCAGTACGTCCCACCGAAAGGCCAGCGCGTATCACCCACAGACCAACAGCTTAACAGAACGTCTGAACCGAACAATAGCCGACATGCTGAGTATGTACGCCGATGCGGAGCACAAGACGTGGGATGCAGTTTTGCCTTACGTAACGTTCGCGTATAATACGGCCCAACAAGAGACGACTCAAATGACGCCATTTGCACTTGTCTACGGTAGGGAACCTACCACAATACTTGACGCCATGCTGCTACCCGATACCCATGACGACCAAGACGGCCCCCTTCACGAGTTTGTGCGTATCGGCGAAGAAGCACACGCGCTGGCACGCCAGCGAGTACAACAGCACCAGCGTTGTGACGCCGCTCGCTACAATCTTCGCCACCGACATGCAACTTTCTCCCCTCGGGACCAGGTCTGGGTGTGGACTCCAGTGAGGCGCCGGGGACTCTCGGAAAAACTTATGCGACGTTACTTCGGCCCGTACACGGTGTTACGACAGCTTATTGATGTTACCTATGAAGTCTCTCCATCGTGCCCAAGCGCCGCAGGACGTTCCCGATCTCGCCCAGAAATTGTGCATGTGGTCCGCATGAAGCAATACTTCTCGCGATGATCCCACGATGCATAAGGCAGCGGACTACATTTCCCGCGCATAATTGTAGCATCGAGTCGATGCTTTTGAGGAGAGGGGGTAATGTCACATGCTAAACTGTGGGATCCAAACTGTGGGAAGACAGCGTTATGTAGGATGAACATGCTAATCCCCCGCCTGGGTACGTGCCGTGCGATGCGACACAGCAGAGGACGACGAAGGAGCGCCTTAGCTAGCGGCTCGTGTGCTCTGTTCTTGGTCGCCATATTGCTTGCCACCAATCGGTGCTCTCTGTATGTTTCCCTGACCAATTAGGCACCTCGCCTAATAAATACTTTTGCTCTTGCATCTTCGCCAAGACAACTTCCCTGCGCCCTGTTTGACAGGACGCAACAATATATATATATATATATATATATATATATATATATATATATATATATATATATATATATATATAGCGAATCAGAATAGGAAGTGAGGGGCTCGTTGAAATAATACAGAAATAAAAGTTGGCAGTCAAGAAAACCTGAAAGCTGATTGATTGATTGATTGATTGATTGATTGATGATTGATTGATTGATTGATTGTAGGGTTTAACGCGCCGACGCAACGCAGGCGATGAGGCGCGCCGTAGTGGAGGGCTCCGAATTAATTTTGACCACTTGGGGATCTTTATCGTGCGCCGAAATCTCGTACACACGGGCGTTTTTGCTTTTCGCCTCCATCAGAAAAGCGGCCGCCGCGGCCGGGAATCGAACCCGCGAACTCGTGCTCAGCAGCGCAACGCCTTAGCCACTGAGCCACCACGGCGGGTAAAACCTGAATGCGAAGGGGAGCATGTGGTGGGTTATTGAAGCAGATAAACAATTTTGGAGGAAAGAAAGTGGAGAAAAAATGCCCGCCAGGTGGGATCCGAACCCACGACCTCCAGAATACCGGTCTGGTGCGATAACTTGACTACCAACTCTTATTTCTGCTTTATATATATATATATATATATATATATATATATATATATTTATTTATACAAAGTAAGAAACCTCGGTAACAGCAACAGCGGAGGGTTTATTTCGACGTTTCGACTTCGAGACAAGTCTTCTACAGGAATGATGGCTTCGGTTGTTTCGGAAGAGAGCATATATGTCGAGAGTGGAAAGCGGGTTTAGGAATGGCCAACGATACCACACACAAACATACGTGAACAACACAAACACGAAGCGGGAATCTTCCTTATTGGAAGAATGAACAAAAAAATGATCAACGAAGAGAGAGACGCCTAGATAGTTGGAAAAAAAAAGGAGAAAGGGAGATGAAAGAGCACTGAACAGGAATTCGAGTGGTGGCGGAAACGCGAAAAGCTCAACAGCGCCCGAAAGTGGGGTTGTAGAACAAAGGAGAGAAGGCAATATATCTTCCGCCGCTAGCCGTCCCCATGCTAACGCCCAGACGCTCCGAGGGATCGCGTTTCCGTGGATTGAAAGCGAGTGTCCCGCCATATGTTCGGAAAGTGCGAACAAGGCATTTTACAGCCCGTTTATGGGCCCGTTCCCGGAGCTCAGACAATTAAAGGACGTTTTATGGTCGTGCAGAAGGAAACGGTCCGGCACCATTCCACGGTTCCCTCGCCGGACGGACGCCTTCCGAGAACGGGGCGCTAGGGCGAGTTTGCCACTTTGCAGCTCAGCGACAACCCGTGCGTCGTCGGTGTCTCCCCTCCGCTGAGTGGGGGATGCGGGGGGGAGGGAAACAGCCAAACCAGAACGCAAGCTGCTCAACGGGATGGGGGGGGGGGGGGGGGGGGGGTGGAACGGAGAAAATAAACCCCGATGGTTCGGTAGCAGGGCTTAGAAGACGACTGTAGGTGCAAGGGAGGGAAAAATAGATTTGCAAGCAGTCAAAAATGTAACCAGTCCGCGGGGGCGAATAGTGATAACAGCGGCAAAGATATGTGCGCTCGAGTAATAACGCAGACCCCAGAATTCTATTGCTTATCTTCCGGGTTATGCGCCATATCCAAACGTGTAAATCCCCCAACCAATTTTCGAACACGTGTTTTGGGGAGAAGGTAAACAGAAGTTATTGCTGAAACAGCACCGACACTAATCACCATTACTTAATTGTAAGATTAAGCAATAACACAATAATAACACAAGTTATAACACACGTAATAACACAATATTATAAAAGAGAGAATTAAGGAAAAAAAAAAGGGATAGGAGTTAACGCGAAGAGCGGAAAAGGAGAGAAGGAATAAAAATGAAAACAAAAACGGAAAGACATCAGCAATATGGGAAAAATCCACTGAACAAACGCTCACGTGCATGTGATTTCGAGAGTCCGGCTCCGGCTACACCCACAGCGCCACTGATACGGTTAGGTAGATGACAATGTTTTAATCGCTGCAAGTGTGCCTGGGTCCTCATTTATACCTTTTTTGATTGTATTGAATCGGTATATGAGGTATGATTCACGTTGTTCTCGTTCCCGGTTTGACTTGAACCCCGTCTCTAAGAGCGTGACGCTTAGTTTATCGAAAGAATGATCTGGAAGGCTGAGGTGTCTGGAGAGGGGCAGGGTCGGGCGCGTTTTGGCGTGCGCTTTGTGATCATTGAACCGGAGCCTGAAAGAGGTCCCTGTTTGCCCTATATATTGCATTCGACACACATTGCAGTCGATCAAATAAATCACATTGGAAGTGTCGCACGTCATGTTCCCGCGAATTTTTAAAGAGTACTCTGAGTTGGAGCTTTGAGCAGTGCTTGTCTGTTGCATTGCCTTGTAGACAAGGCACCGCGGTTCCAGGCATGGCCGGCATTCATTATGCGCGGACAATGAATTTGTCCTTGCGTTCACGAGTGTGTCTTTGAGGTTCCGGGATCGTCGGTAGACGACGCCTGGAACGGACGGAAACGCCCGTTTGAGGCGTCACTTTGTTCGAGAATGTTGTAGTGCCGCTTCAAGATGTTTTTTTACGTTAGGAAGTTGGTGCTGTACGTTAAGCATAGGTCTGTTCGTTGTAAGTCGCGTTGTGGGGGGACGGTTCGCAATTAGGTCCACGCGGTTGAGTGCTTCGGCCTTTTTTATGGCGTCATCAGTTACACGCGCTGGGTACCCAGCAGATTCGTTTGAAACGGTGGGCCTGGCTATAAGGAATGCTATTCTTACAGTGACGTGGGTGATCGCTTTGGTAATGTAGATATTGCTGGCGATCTGTTGGCTTCCGATACAGCTTTGTCGTGAGTTCACCGTCTTCAATTGTCACGGTCACATCCAGGACGTTTATGCTCTCTTGAGAGTAGGTGTGAGTAAAATTGATGTTAGGGTGTGCAGAATTGTAACAGTCGATGAAGTGGAGGAGCTCATCCTCGTTGTAGGTCCAAATAAAAAAGATATCGTCAATGTACCTTTTGTACAGGAGGGGTTTTAAGTGGGATTCAGACAGGAATGTGGCCTCTAACTTCCCCCATAACAGATTGGCGTAGCTTGGTGCCATCTTGGTTCCCATAGCGGTTCCACTAACTTGCCGAAAGTACTCATTGTTGAATTCAAATGAATTTAGTTCTAAGACGAGGGCCGCTAACCTCGCAACTACATGGCAGTCTGGGGTATCTGGCTGTTTAGATATATATATATATATATATATATATATATATATATATATATATATATATATATATATATATATATATATATAAGACAGAAATAAGGGTTGGCAGTCAAAAAAACCTCGGAAACAAAGGGGAAGATGTGGTAGGTAATTGAAACAGATAAAAAACGTGGAAAGAAGAAGTAGAGAAAAAATTCCCGCCGGGTGGGATCCGAACCCACGACCTCCAGAATACCAGTCTGGTGCGATAACCACTACGCTACCCAGCGGGGCTATTCCCCGCCCCCCCCCCCCAATTTCTGGGGTATTTATGTCAATGTAATTTTTTCCTGTGCTTTGGGGTGGGTAGCCAGCGCCACTCCGACGTCTCGGGGTGAAGGGGACCTTCTTTTTAACCCCCGGGCCGTGACTCGAGTGTCTACGACATGTCGAGAGTGGTCAACCAGTGTTGAACCCTCTTAAGCTCCCTATGGCACCAAGACTGCCAGAACAGAGGCCCTCGCTATGCATATAGCGAATCAGAATAGGAATTGAAGGGCTCATTGAAATAAGACAGAAATAAGCGTTGGCAGTCAAGAAAACCTCGGAAACAAAGGGGAGGATGTGGTACGTAATTGAAGCAGATAAAGAATTTGGAAAGAAAGAAACAAAGTGGAGAAAAGTCACGGCCCGGGAGTTAAAAAGAAGGTCCCCTTTACCCTGAGTTCTCCGAGTGGCGCTGGCTACCACCCTCGAGTGCAGCAAACAAAAAAATACCTTAACATAAATACCCTAGAAAGTGGTGGGGAATCAGTCCCGCTGGTAGGGCAGTGGTCATCGCACCAGACTGGTATTCTGGAGGTCGTGGGTTCGGATCCCACCCGGTGGGCATTTTTTCACCTTTTTCTTTGCGACTCAAAAAATTTTTTCATCTGTTTCTATGACCAACCGCATTCCCCACTTCATTACTAGAGGTTTTCTTGACTGCCAACCCTTATTCTGTCATAATTCACCGAGCCCCTCATTTCACATGTTGATTGATTGATGGTTTAACGCGCCGACGCAAACCAGGCGATGAGGTGCGCCGTAGTGGAGGGCTCCGGATCAATTTGACCACCTGCGGGAATCGAACCCGCGACCTCGTGCTCAGCAGCGCAACGCCTTAGCCACTGAGCCACCGCGGCGAGTCATTATTTCATATACTCTGATTAGCTATATATATATATATATATATATATATATAATATATATATATATAGATATATATATATATATATATATATATATATATATATATATATATATATATATATATATATATATCCACACACACACACAAAGAAATTCGGGCAGTCTAGAACGCAAAGAAGGCATCGGGGAATGGTTAGAATATGTTACCGTTAGTGACGTTACATTAATAATTTTTTACTAATTCTGTGAGAAAGAAAGAAAGAAAAACACGCGCCCTGAGTGGGGACCAAACCCACGCCTTTCGATTAGATCTCTAATGCCTTACCAATTCGGCTATTTGTTCAACGGTGTTCTCCTTTACTTTCTGGGGTATTTATATTTACTACAACAGTATCTGACCCTTGAGGGTGGTAGCCAGCACCACTGAGACTACACGGGGAGAAGGGGACCTTCTTGTCAACCCCAGGGGCGTGACGCGAACGTCTACAGCCTGTCATAAGCGGGTAACTGGCGGGAAACCCTCTTATGCTACCTTGGTACAATAGGGTTTCCATGCAATGAGGGGCTGGTTGAAATATGACAGAAATGAGGGTTGGCAGTTAAGAAAACCGCGGAAACAAAGGCGAGGATGTGGTAGGTCACCGAAAGAAATAAAGAATTTGGAAAGAAAAGAAGAAAGTGGAGAAAAAAGCCCGCCGGGTGCGATCCGAACCCACGACCTCCACGGTCAACGGTGATCGCAACAACCCACGGTCATCGCACCTGACCGGTATACTGGAGGTCGCGGGAACGGATCCCACTCGCCGGGCATTTTTTCACCACTTTCTTTCTGGCTCAAAAATTCTTCCCGTGTTTCTATTACCTACCCCATTCCTCCCTTTGCTTTCTGAGGTTTCCTTGACTGCCAACTCTTATTCTGTCTAAATTCACCAAGCCCCTCATTTCCCATTTCCTGATTCGCTACATGCATAGCGAGGCCTCTGTTCTGGCAGTCTTGGTGATGAAGGTAGCTTAGGAGGGTTTAACGCCGGTCGACCACTCTCCACATGTTGTAGACACTCGAGTCACTGCCCAGGGGTTAAAAGAAGGTCCCCTTCACCCCGAGTAGTCCGAGTGGCGTCTCGTGCGATGACCACTCCGCTACCGGCGGTGCTATTTTTCCGTCCACTTTCAGGGGTATTTATGTTGAGGTATTTTTGTTTCCTGCGCTTGGCGGTGGTAGCCAGCGCCACTCTGACTACTCGGGGTAAAGGGAACCTTCTTTTTAACCCCGGGCCATGACTCGAGTGTCTACGACATTTCTAGAGTGGTCGACCAGCGTTGAATCCTCTTAAGCTCCCATTGGCACCAAGACTGGCAGAACAGTGGCCCTCGCTATGCATGTAGGGAATCGGAATGTGAAATAGGGGGCTCGTTGAATTAAGACAGAATTAAGGGTTAGCAGTCAAGAAAACTTCGGAAATTGAAGGGGAGAATGTAGCAAGTCATTTATACAGATAAAGTATTTGGAAAGACAGAAAGAAGTTTAGAAATGTGTCCACTTTAACCGGTAGACGGCTTGTACGACTCTTTTGAGAACTGCCCCATAACAAAACAACAAATAGAAAAACGTTTTAGGGGCTATGGAAATATTCTCGCCAGAAGGAAACCTGAACTAATAAAAATGCATAAACAATATTTTCAGAAAACATGACAATCCTTATTAATGGTATTATTTACACTACTACCCCTAAAGTATTTTGGCAAAATTTTCACACGCAGGCTGGCACGAAATGAGCGCCAATACGCGATAATAACTTTAAGATATTGTGTATTTATCTCGTGTTTTACATTTAGTGACTTCCTTTGTAATTATCTCGTGTAAATTACTTTTTTCACATTTGCTTTCGATGTAAATGCAGACATACCTTTCGATGTAATTATCTTTACCCGTTATGCCTTGGTGGTACGGGAAAAGGTTCTATGCATGAACCCGTTTATTAAAGAGGTCACGGCTTTATGCAGCCCCGACGACAAGAATCACCAGCGCAATCATTCACCGCACTATTGCCCTCCTTTCGCTCATTCGTAAACTGATTTTCCCCAGCATGCTCGCTATGGTTGGTGAGGACAAGTTTTAGCTTCTGCATGGAAAGCCGTATCTTGCCTACACCTCAAAGTGGGTTCTTTGTCGCCCCACAGACCGATGCTTACCGCACTCACTAGTGTACCGGCGTTTTCGCCTGCAGGGCCGCTCCTTGTTGTTGAGCGTCATTCACACCTTCCAAACGACTCGCTATATTTTACAAACTCAGATAAGCTCGTGTGGCGGAGGGTTACGTTCGGCATTCCTTCCTCCAAAGATACGCCGTGCTGAAGTGCCGCTCGCCGGAACCTCTGAAACGTGCACCCTCGATCCCCTCATAGCTGGGAATGCTGATTGGCTACAGCGTTTAAGGAAACACATCAATAGCGGCTACGTAGTCTTCAGCACCAGCTGCGTCATAGAGGCTGCGTCGGAGTCACAAATGTACGTCAGTGTGTGTAACAGACAAGAATTGATATTTTTTTAGGTTTGTGCACCATCTGCTTTACGCAGGGGTGTATTATCTGATATTTCATGTCCTGAACACGTAATCTGGCGATTTCGTGCTCGACATCGAGACCTTCGGATGCCCGTTTAGGAACAATTTAACTGCTGAACATTGCTACAAATATCGTAAGCATACAAGACCACAAAAACTTTTCAAGTATTTGTTCTATTTAGCTACTTGAATTATACGAATCACAAGCGCTCTAACTATAGAGCCGCTGACTACGCGGATACGGCTTTGATGTTCTTACTGGCTTTTGAACAACGTTTTCCTCTTCCAAAGTTTGTTTTCGTGCACGGAGAAGAGTTTACGGTTTTGGTATATTTTGTCATACGATTAGCGCAGGGCTTTAATTTGCCACATAGACCATATGTCGCAATCTATTGCGAAAACGACGGTGAAACCGAAGTTAAAGGAAACACCCTATGTAACGTATCGGTATATATTACGCCGGCTCTGTTCTGTACTTCAGGATGCGTTGTTTGTAATGAGAACATGTGTCGTCTGGCACAACTTGATTGAATGATCCTAATTTATTTTCCCAATTTCCACTCCTTTACTTACCCTTCTAATAGATCGATTACAAACCAATGCCCATGACTCCTCCGTTCCTGGACGTGGAGGCATACCGAAATGGCTTCTTCTTCGCCTTATCGATTGCTTTCTACCTGACTCTCATCTTCAGGATTGGCGACGTCACCAAGGAAATCAGCTCAGGCCTCATGGTACACGCTCTCCAACAT
This sequence comes from Haemaphysalis longicornis, assembly GCA_013339765.2. NCBI lineage: Eukaryota > Metazoa > Arthropoda > Arachnida > Ixodida > Ixodidae > Haemaphysalis > Haemaphysalis longicornis. Next base: position 167,133,467 of record CM023449.1, on the reverse strand, counting down.
TGGGAGATCTTTCTTTCTATCTCGCCTTCTGATTTACCAAGTCAAATTGTGCTCGCAAGTATTGTTATTTTATCAATCGAAGGAGGCACAAGCATTTTTTACCTCTATTTAATTATTCACTTCTTATTTCTTAATTTCCATAGAAATAACCATGCTCCACAGGCTATGATTTCCGGGCAATATATATGCCAGCGACGAAACCAGAGCTTGTAATATTAGGTTCACTCTATGGCGCTTCAAAATCGCCTCTCTTGGACCGCTGAGGGGCTCGGTCGAAAGATGGCGAAAGGGCAATCCTGGCGTAAGGGTTTGACGCATTCATCATGCGGGCTAAAAGTGGTATCCGTTGTCTGCGTCGCGCTTTTGGGGCATAGCAGGCATATTCATACAGCACTTACAAAGCCGTGCGTTCTACTGCTAGAACACGACAGCTCTTTCTGCGACTCAATTCGGTGTTGCAGAAACAGCTGCAAAAGACGGGTATTCCTGCATTTGCATTTTTATAGGCGTACTTTGTGGGGTCCCCTGTAAAAGTGATGTCATGTGGTGTTGGTAGGGATAGAACTGTCGAGTCGCCCTTTTTAGCTGAACGCTTAAGCCTATCCTATCTTCCACTGAAAGAAAAGACAAACACAGTGTTGGGTTGCATGACCCCGCTTATGCATAGTTCATTTGGCACGACTACATTAAAGTGACTGAGAAAGAGGCGGGCCGGCACCACCTCCATAATTACACCATTGGCTCAAAACTTCATGCCTGAAACATTTAGGAATAACCGAATACATCTACGAAAGTCATAATAATTACGATATCACAATCATGGTCGGCGTAACTCAAAGCCACCATGCAATGCATTTTCGTGTCATCGTCAGGTTCCCTTGAATATTGCTTAGTATTGCATTTTTTGTGGATTATCGCGTATTGTCTGCAATTGTCTTATAAGCAATGCGCAGAACCTTGGTCAAAGCCACCGCTTAGCACTGAAGGATATGCTGTGCTCGCGGCAGTGTGGGTTTTTGCACTTTTAGGCCAGGTAGCGCCTTTTCTAAATAAAAAGGCATTTGCAAAAACATATTGCCTGTTTCCTTTATAAAATGTTTCATGTCTGTAAACTGATGGTCGTATGGAGGGCTATTGGTCGCAGGGAGTTGGTATGGAGGGCTACAAACATACGGAGGGCTATTCGGAGCCTAGGATTGCTGCTCGCTTCCAGCGAAGCACGGAAGGCCGTTGACGTTCTCGTGACAACGTCACCATGAGACATCATTATCTGAACTCCACACAATGCACGTTTAACAAAATATCGACATAGGCGGCATTGAACCTAAACAAATGTTAGTAACCAGCATGTGGGAATTGCCGGCTGTATTCGCGTAAGCAGCTTCCAGCCTTGGTATGTACGGGGCCGTTAAAGTGGGTTTCCATACCGCACAGGATTGACTTTGTGGGAAGGGATGTTTCTAGATGCAACGTTACAAGCCGCACGTCAAAGTTGGAAGAGTCCTGGCCTTTATAAAGTGGCAATCAATCTCAGTCAATCAATTTGTTTATTTGCCATCCAGACACGCACAGACGTCAGGAGCACGAATAAAAATCCAACAAAAGTGGCTAGACGAGGCCCGTGCCCCTAATATACAACTAGCGAAAAATTACATATACATATAGCAGTGCAGACTGTGCATGAATTTCACATTGATACATTAAATTAGAACTAGAAATTCCTCAACTCCACCGAATCTAGGGGCATACAAAAAATATATACAAATTACCCGCGCCAGAATACACCACTACTGACAGACTGCAGGGGAAAAATGCAATATATTTGCTTATCAAACTTAAGAAAACAAAAAAGACCGCCATCATGGAGTGCGAATATGGCAAAATATGCAGAAAGAGCAAGAGGAATAAAACATTGGTTAGGCGAATTAGGTGGCGCATTCGAAGTGTAACACAGCAACCACTTGCTGCAGTTTTTTCTCGGTCAGGGATCAAACCCGGTTACTGTTGGGAGTTAAGTTAGCTATCTTTTTGAAATAAGAACTGTTTTTTTTTTCGTTTGTTTGTTATACCGTTTAATTTGTTTTATTGTACAAACATGTAGCGGGACTGAATTGGATGCTTTCAAAAATTCGTCCTCCATGAGCACATTCGCTAATGTCGCTATTACTCGCACGGTTTCTTCTATATTATATCGAGTTTGGTAATGGTGGCATTTGTTGTGTCAACCCATACAAGTAAGGTGTAGTTAAGTTGGAAGTAAACTGGAGTTCTAAATCAACAGTTTGGTTTGTGGGGGTTACAAAAATCCCAGCTTCGTAAGTACCCCAACCCAACGGGAACGTTTAACTCTTACAATTTAAGCCGCCTGTTTCATGTGATATGCTCTAAAAAATAGACACCGAGACTTTCAAACTCAGATACCATACTAACAGAAAATGTTCCAAACTACAGGATACCACCAATGCCGGCTGTCACATTTCATGGTCCAAATAGCAGAACTTTAATTTTATTGGTATTGCTTTTATTGCATTATTGGGGATCCTGATAATTAGCCTGGTTAGCACATCGTTTGCATCGCGTACTGATTGTGCGGGTTCCTTAGGCATAAAAAGTGAAGTACGTCCGTGAGCATAAACAACGTAATTTGAAGAGTCGGAAGTATATAAAAATTTGTTTATGTTGCATAAATACAGTAATAACCAAGGATGCTTCCTTCGGACTATCCAGATTTATGATGTTTCCTAGTTTTCTATCAGTAACAACTTTGCTGCGAAATTGCAGGTGGCTTCGTAAAACATCTAAACATACGCCCCTGAACATCTAAACATACGCCCCTGAACCCACAATAGTCAGGTTTTGTGAGCAAGGTTTCATGGTTAGTCGGGTCAAAAGATTCTGAGAAAGATACAAACATCACTAGTGTAAGTAACCTATTTTGAAAGAACTTCTCAATGAACTCTTTTTGTGCCAGTAGACATGATTCCATTGAGTTACCTTTCCTAATTCTAAATTGTGAATCGGCAACTATACCATGTTTTTTTACAAAATATGGTCGTTCTTTCAGTGGTAAGTTTTTGAAGGCATCTAGAACACACTGGTGGAAGAGATATCCGCCTGTAATTGCATAGGTTTTTTTGTTACCGCTCTTAAATATTACGCAAATTTTAGCCCTTGCCATACGGGCTCGAAACAGGTCGTATGGAAATGCAAGATTTTAAACAAGTGCAAGGGCACGGCTGACTAATTCTAGCGTGTACTTCACGGGTCGTATTTGTATGTCACCGTGATCACAGGATTTGCTGTGGTAACCTGTGAAACACGGAACCGATTTCAGCAATACTTGTAGGTGTTATGGATGCACTGTTAGAATTTTTGACTGCCATAGAGTAGACTACACAAGGGATTTGAGTACTCTTCGAAATATACAAAATAACTATTGAATTCATCCGATAGCTACGTTCCATAGGTTGCATTTCCATTGAGCATTAGTATTTAACCGCTATCCGTACTCACCGCAATACAAAGATCTCCCTCACAGTAGGTTTCACTACTTCACACCTATGTATTGCAGAAAACACACAAAGGTCATGCATGAGGTCTTATATGAAATAATGAGGGCCTCATTGATTTTGAAGTATTTCCTCCTTAAAACTCCATTTATTCTCTCAAACACCTGGCGGAACAAATTTTTAAAGAGCATACCTGGTATCCTGCACAAAACATCTAGGTCCTCGCCCTTTTTAGTATTTTCGTTTGCTTATGCGTCAGTATTTTGACACGTCGAGCGTTAAAAATCGTCTGACGGGTCTCGGTTTTGAGTTTATATATAATGGCTGCTCATTTAAAAGCTGAAGGGGTTCTGAAAAAAAATGCGACGCGCGTCAGTGAAAGCTCCCAGAAACTGGCCCACGTCGGTGGGTTGACACTGGTTCGGAAGCAGCAGCATTGCAATGCTGTTGTGTCAAAGGGACACAGACAGGTTAACAGCATTTACTAATCAGCGCTGGCGTCAGCCTATGTTCGGTTCTCTATATGGTGTAATCCGATCCAGAACCATCAACCGGTTAGTCCGGGCAACATGTTCCGCCCGGAAGCTTCGGGTATCGTCTTTAAAAAAGCCCAATTTTCGTTTTTCTGCCAACTTTATTCCTGCGCAACGACGTAACCACTAGATACCTAATGAACGCTGTAGCTACGCAACCAGGTTCTTTCCCCAGTGGGCCAATTTCGCTGCGCGTGGCCCCTCCGCAGGAACAGTTTCACGAATCGCAGTTTAGTTTTCCTCTTAATTCTGATTTTGCGGCACACGCTCCACTGTAGCTGTGAACATGTTTCAATTCTCTCGGTCAAAGGAAATCCACGGGCGCACTCTCCTATGCAAAAACAGGAAGCCCAAAAAGCAGTACCCACTCACACTCCGCCGACAAAATGGCTTCCTCTTAGCGAACCATCGACTGCCAGTCCTTACGTTGTTGATCAAATGAGCTGTGGGACTTCTATAGTGAGAAGCGAAAACACTTTAGGTAGGCACATCACGCCACCGCAACATCGCAGTACATGCATAACTATTGTATGTGCCCTGTTTACCTGAAGAAAGGCAAAATACTGACCGTGCACCGCGCTTAATTTGGCAGGTTGTAGCCTTAAAATCGGTTTGCTATTTATTCCTATTCAGCAAAGAATGTTCACAGATTCTGGTTCTAGTATTTTTTTTCCAGACATGTACTATCGGAAGATCTTTCCCACACAGATGAATTTTGCACTTACCTCAATTCGCATGCCGCGCCTGGCGAAATGCGGTGTTTGGAATACGTTTACATTTCGGCACCAGCACAATGCTGCTTGCTTCATCTTATAATCGTGAAGCATAATTCCGTCACTCTCGGACATTTCTTTCTATCAGAGTATAATCATAAAAGTGATGTAGGTAATTCTGACTGTTCGAATTATTTACTAGTTCCCTCAAAGCCTTCTTACGAACCGCCGGAAGTTGGGCGAAGCGTTGCTAGCATATATGCTTAAGACGTAACGAGGACAAATGGTGAACAGCGTTGGAATCTACTTAAGTACTACACACAAAACACAAATAAGCTGGAATGGCAGTCAATGACTTGTTAACATAACTCAGTACCGATTCGGAGTTTTCAAAACTCCTTCCAATGGGAGTTTCGCCTTATTCCCAATGTTTCCGCAGTTTTCTCAGTAGCATATGGTAGTTTCATTTTACTGCCACTACAATTGGAGTTCTCAGGGGTACCACTGTAAGTGTATGATTTCCTCCTACTGGGAGTTTTGAGGGGACGCGTTTGGAACAGTGTTGACCTGCAATTGAGGTATTTGTTTTGTTTTTGTGCGTTTGATATAAGCGCTGTGGAGGAATTGATTATTGTATTTGTGAGTAATTATTTAGCGCACAGGCCGTATTTTCATCTTTCGTTTAGATTACGTAATTTCTAGTCTTTTTCCGCTCTAAACGTTGAATGGCGAAACGTGGAAAGTTTGTTGAAAGTCATACAAGTTATAATAGAAAATCAAGTAATACAAGCCGCAACAGAACCCATCGCCGTGGAAAGTCATACAAGTTATAATAGAAAATCAAGTAATACAAGCCGCAACAGAACCCATCACCCTCCTCGGCATACCAGTCGGAACAAAGAACAGCGCTGGAATATGGCTGCAGAGGCTAAAGCAAAAGTGGAAGGGTCTGCTGCACACCATCCGCAGACTTTCGAACAAGTACGAAGGAGCAACCCAAAAGGCCACCTTGACAATGACAAGGGCTGTCACAGTGAGCACTCTCACGTACGGTGCTCTCTTCTATGAACTCAACAAAAGCCACACAAGAGCCCTCCAAGGGTTGCGCAGGGCAACCCTCCGAATCATCAGTGGTTTGCCTAAGCACACACCTAACCAGAAACTCGAAGAGGCAGTTCCCCTTCCTCCCATTGAGGACATCATCAACGAAGCCAAGGCGCCGGCTGAATTCAAACGCCCTTTAACACACCAAGTACATGCCCTTACTGCATGGGCCGTGCGCAGCCCACCAACACCCTGCACTTTCCCCACCCCACTTGACCCATGGAGTCGCCCAGAAATCGTACCCACTACGCACAGCAAGCCGATTGGGCGCAACAATCCTGCAATCCGCCAACAACGCGCCCGACGCCTTCAGATGACAAAACTCGAAAACGAAGTTTAAATCTACACGGACGCTAGCGTAAGCTTAAATGTCATCGGACTGGCCTGGACATGTCCGGAGGTAGAGCCCTGCACGGGCCGGGCCGGCCCGAAAGGCTGGGCCCGACCCGGCCCGCGGGCCGCGCCGGGCCGCCCGAAGTCAAATATCGGCGGGCTCGGGCTGGGCCCGGGCTCAGTGCCGCGGGCCCGGGCCGGGCTCGGGCTTGAATTCATAGGATCGGCCGTTATTAGTTCCGACGTGTAGTGTAGAAAGGAGCATAACAATGAATATTCTGAGTTTACTTTTACGCGCTTCTTGATGTTAGTTGTACACATTGTTTTAAAAACATGTTTTGCTAGGTCCGATAGTCACATACTGTAATTTTAATAACATTTCACGTACTGCATCAAGATTTTATATTTGGTGTATAACATATAAAAGATACGGTTACAAGGAATGCCCTAGCGGGGAAGGAATTAAATAAGACACCCTGGAGCTGTGCTCCTATGTCTGTGTACGTGTGTTTTAGATGTCGAACCTATCTAAATGCGGCTGCCGTGGCTTGAAATCAAACTCGCGTGCTAGAGAAGCGCCACCGCTTAACCACCACTGCAGCGAAAATATTTCAACGCACGCACATACTCGTGGATTCAAACGGGGAACCAGATATTTCAGCAATACCAACTTGTGGAAGAAGGGAAAGTTGGGCTAGTTGGTATGTGTCTACGTCGGCCTTCGTCCCTGTTTTTGAGCTCTTTTGTTTTCCACCAAGATGACCAACTTGTGACCGAGAAAACCACGTGACGTTGCCAAGAGTCTGGTCATGAAAGGTGATGATGTCTCTCGTGTAAGAACACGAGTATTTTTACGCCGATGTGGCGTGAACTGCAGACGGAGTGAGCTAAACTACGTACACGTTTAAACCCTTATTTTTTTCGTTTCAATTCACGACGTGCTTGTACAGACTAGATGCTCCGTCTGATTTCCCGCTACGAAGACAATAGACGAAATATAATAAACAAATTTTCTTCAGCGTCTTCGACCGGGCCTGGTCACACGCACGCGGGTCCTCCCTAGGCTCAAAGATAAATGACCGGGCCCCGGCCGGGCCTGGGCTTGAGACGACGGGTCCGGGCCGGGCCCGGGCTAGGCTCCTTTATGAATGCTCGGGCCCGGGCCGGGCTCGGGCTCGGTGTCACGGGCCCGGGTCAGGCTCGGGCTTCACAAAGCGGGCTCGGGGCAGGCTCGGGCCTTAAAATCAGGCCCGTGCAGTGCTCTACTCGGAGGTTCCTGCCTCTCGGGGTATCATACCATGTTCAACAACCATGCCACGAGCCTTGAAGCAGAACTGCATGCCATCAACCATGCCATGACATTCCTTGCGTATGATACTGATTATCCGCTTCCGCCATCTATTCTTATCCTCACAGACTCGTACGAAGCATTGGAAACAATAAGATCTCACAAGAACACAAATCCCCTGGCACATCAGATAATATACCAAGCGCAACTTTTGCAACGTAACAAAACACAAGTCCGCATTGACTCGGTACCGGGACATGAACCCTTTTCCTCGGGAAACCAGACGGCCCATGAGGTCGCACAGGAGAGTGCACATTTACAACCTCCACTGGCGCCTGACGTAGAGCCGGCATGGTCGCGTTCACCTCCACCGGCGATGCTACTTCACCGGTACAAGAAGGACCGAAGGGAGCGGCTGAAAAACAGAACTCCACCAGGATATTTCAGCGCTTTACCACCACTACCAGCGAAATCTTTCTCAACAAATTTCTCAAGGGTGCAGCCTATACACCTCAAAATGCATCGTAAATGGTACACTCACCATTTACCCCCAAGATGCCCATACTGTCACACAAGTACCTCAGCAGACCTCACTCATCTCGTGTGGTCATGTCCTGCTTTTGCCAAACACCGAACATTCACGGCACCACAACTGCACCCTGATCCCCAACAACTTGACAAAAAATTAATCCACCAAATAGCACTTTATTCTCTAAAGAGCGGTCTGGCACGAGTTGTCTGAGTGGAGACCTCACCGGTCCTACTCACAATGGACTAATTTGCCTGGCTCACCAGTTGGGATGGACTCATTTCAAGCGTTAACCTGAAAAGAATTGAACCCCCATAAGCGTGAACACGAAGCTACGCAGCGCAAGCCAAGAACTGTACTACTAGTCCCAGTGGTTTTACTACACTCTCCCCTTTCCATTCCCCTGTTTGGACCAGCGGTCTCCTGTTTTCAATAAAAGCTTTACTACTACTTCCACCATCTTACTACCACACGTGGGAGCAGGCCGCCCGCCCGGAGGAGTTTAAAAGACGTATTTCAGCCAAAAAACTCCCATTCAGGTTAACTTGTATTTCGTGTGTACATTGCTGGAGAATAGAACAATCGGAAAAGTATATAGCAGCGTGTGATATGCTGTGAATGTAAATGGATAATCTTTTACTTGTCTACGCAAGAAACCCAGTGAGGCCGAGGAAACGCAGTCAATTAACTCTTCATTTTGTAGACATGGTACAGCGCTTCAAGCGTGATCAAAGGCCGGTTCTGTGTTATTGTTGGCTACCGAAGTGGCCGTGCCACCTTATTCTTGTATTTTTCTGTGTTATTTCTCGCGCTATTCTGATTTCAGGAACACCAGCGCCTCATGGGACTATCCATGGGGCAATTCTGGCTGGGACATTTCCTGTCGGCACTCGCAGTGGGGCTGGTTGAAGGATGGTTGGTCATTGGCGTCATCTACTTGAGCACGAAGGATTTCGCCGCCCCTGGAGCCACTGCGCGCGCGAGAGATGGACGACGAAAGCCCGGCTACGAGCGTGTGAACAACGACTTCCTGAGCATCCCGTACCTAAACAACTGCGACGTGACTGTCGTGGCGGTCGCTTTCTTCGCATTCCATGTGTGCCACACTTTGCTGGCTCTGCTAGTCGCCTGCATTCTGCCATCAGGCAAGTGACAGATCAGCTGCAAAACAAGCGATTCAGGAGTTCAGAGGTTTCTAAGGCTCTACTGCGTACACGGCCTGTAGTTACAAATTGCCACGAATAACCTGCGTGTGATTCCGGTGGTTGCAATTCTGATCTCACCAGTTACTGATACCGTTTTTTATGCAACTGCAGGCGTTGAAATATCTCTGATAGTCAGTGAGCATACGAATCACGGCACAAGCATATCGTCAGATTTGGGTCACGTCCGAACGGAAGACATCAATAGTGTGTGCAGGGTCGTGCTTGTGCCCTACTGTCTCACTAACTGTCAACGCGCGTTCCTTGCTGGTGTCTCTGGGAAGCATTGGGGTCAGCCCGTTCTAAAAAGGCATCTACCTTCAGCATTGGGGCCATACTCGGTCGTCAGAGTCCCAGTGACGTACTGCTTGGCATTTTTATAGGAGAGTAATACCAGAGTCCTTCAATGCCTTTCTGGTCACGAAACTTCGCCGTCACGCTATGGGAGGGCTTCGTACGCTGCCCAGGGAGGCCGCGCCGCGGCGCTCTTCTTGATCGGAGGGCAGCCGGGGGCGTGGTCAGAGTGCGTTTGGCAGGGAACGGACCATGGAGTAAGATAAAACAGACGTTCGCAGCCTTATCAGCAGTGCGATTTCGCTTTACGTGTCGTGGGCCGCTCAAATGGACTTGTCATTTTGTGAGTGGCGAAAAAATTTGGTGTGAACGGGCATGCTGCTACTGCGTTCCTGCCTGCCGGTCTGGCTACAGAGCAGTGGCGGTCGCCCGATGCCCTCCGATCTGTGGTGGCGCCCCTCGCGGTAGCCTTTGTCCCCGTACGAAACTTGGCCAGGAGTTTCATGACCAGAGAAGCATTGAAGGACTCTGGTAATACCTTGGCTAAACGTGGCCGGTTGGCACGTATCCAGTCGTTGGGGCTGCCCTTTTGAACCTGAAGTGATCCCACGGCAACCAAACCACCCTACAAAATACCTAATGCGCAGGGCAGTGTGTGCAAAGAAAGAGAAAACATTTGCGGTTGCACTAACCTTTAAAAATACCTCGTCGTACCGTGGGAGAATACCTAAAACCATTCGCCTTGAACTTCCGCCCGCCTGTCAATTATTTTGTATGCGTTTGTATTGTACAGCTTCCAAACGTACTGGAGCTTTTTTATACAGTGGAGAGAATTTTGTGACAGCATATAATGTAGGCAAAAGTTTATAAGTGCAAGTGAAATGGAAGACTAATTATTCAATATTTCTTCTCAAGTCTGTCTCTGCGATGCTGACGCGAACATCTTGGCAAAGAAGTGTAATCTACATGATCCGCGTTTGAGAACGAAACTAGAGAACGTCAACCCTTTCTTCTGTGTGAGAAGCTAGTTTTCGACCTTCATTTTATTTCATTTCATTTATTTTACTCTCAGGGCCGTTCAGCCTTTACAGAGAGGAGTGGGGTAAGTAAAAAAAGAGTACACAACGAACATTGAAGGGATCAATGAAGATTATTCGGGGGTGCAGGCTTCAATTTATTCAGTTCAGGTGTAGAAACGATGTCGGCAGGAAGGATATTGCCATCCCCATTGATTTTCGGAACGAATGACCCAAAATGAAGGATGGTGTGGATACTTGGCACACCTACTCTTAAATGGTGGTCAAGGCGAGAAGAAATGTGTGCTGCGGGGCTGAAAAGAGAGACTTTTATAATTCTACTGTTGTAAAAAAAATTTTGAAAAAGGCAAAATCGTGAAATGCGGCGTAGAATAGTTAGAAATGGAGCCTTCTCACCCTTCGTTGCGAAAACTTGAAAGGAGGAAAATTATTCCAACGAATGTTGGCTAAATATTCTACAATCTGACGCACTCGCGCCCAGCAAACAAAAGTTTCGTGCGCGGTGTAACGTTCTCTGCTTCCAGTGCGATGTATTGTGTATATTACCCAATCCCCAGTAATGTAGAATGAGTAATAGCCAGTGTAATTCGGTAATGTAGTAATACGAGTAATACCCCATGGAATAGGGTTATGTAATACCCAATCAATGTAGAACGAGTGCTAGCGACTAAAAAAGCTACAGCGTTTTTTTTTTGTTTAAATAACACAGGTATTTTTACATTATGTATTTTACTTTATTTGCCCAGTGTGAGGGCGTAGGCCAGAGGAAAAAAGTCTGTTCCACTCAACGTGAAGGCTGTTGTCAAGTGCGGAGCGGTGATTTGCCAGAGAAGCTGTGGTGCCATACCAGTCTTTGCCCCTTACGCTCTCATTCTCCCTGTCTCACTCCCCTCTTGACAAATTAAGCAGAGGTTATATAAGTGAAATTCCATTTTGTCGCTTTCGCAGTGCTTGCGCGCCTCCTCCTGGGACAGCTCGCATGATTTCCTTTTTTTGTTGTTTTGCTTGGAACAGCATGAGCGGGAGCTCTAGACTTTTTCTGCTTGATTTAATCTCGCACGTGCTGCAGAGCTTCTAATCCATTATAACACCGTCGTTTTTTTTCTGCAGAGGTAACATTTTTTTGCTCACTATCGTGAAATTATACATTCTTAACTAAATGAACGCGGGGACTGCTGGTGCATATTTCGCCTGCTATGTACCTACAGAATGTTTACGCTAAATAACGCGAACATACGTATGACCAGTACCATCCGACATACATATGTTACGCATTATTCTCCGTTTCTTCGAGACCGTGCCCACATAGGCAAACACTTAAAAATTGATCTTTATGTTCTTGCTCATCTGTTTCTCATCAGGAGCAAATCCTGGCATTCTGTTTGATTGACCAAGCCGCGCCAGCAACACGCTTGCTGTTCCTCATAATACAACAAAACTGTCATGTCGAGGGTGGCCCGCTTTGCAATCGGACGTTTGTGAGAAGACATTATGTTGGTAGCATTCAAAACTGCGTATACCTTCAGTTCTTGTCGCTAAACTGCAAGTTTATTGTTTAACACTTGTACATTCCGTCCTAATTAGGCACATAATCAGCTGGTTAGCCCGACTACTATCGCCCGGCTTGTGACTTGCCCGCACACTTAAAATTGCACCCTGCATTCTTGGTACATCTACAAGCAGCAAGTGTGGGTTGAAACCCCAAAATCCTTCCTAGACTCTGAAGCGCCTACAAGAAAAAACAAACAAGAAAACGAGTTTTGTAATTGGGCCATTTTCCCCAGGGCATCAAAAAAATCGAACGAAAAAAAAACGAAAGTGGCGGGAGGCAAGCGGCTTTATGCCCTACAGAATGCCGTATACGCCAGTTTCAGCAAGAACATCCCAGAGCTGCCTGTAAAAAGGACCATGCGTCCACTGATGAATATGGGGCAGGCGGCCTGGTCGGCACCCTGGGGCTACCATGGTCCTGGTTCGATGATGATGATGGTTTGATTTTATTGGCGCAAGGCCGACACGGGCAAAGAGCGCCAAACAGAAAGTTATTTGATTAGGAGACAACACGAAATAAAATCAGTTAAAAACTATGAGTACGGCTGGTGTAAAGGGCCAGGGTGAAGAACAAGACTGGTTAAAAAATAAATAAGGTGGCTGGTGTATAGGACCAGGGGTAAAGCTATGGGTGGTATGAGATGAGTTGTAAAAAGTGAACTTCTGATAGGAACTTAAACGTGCGCTGAACAGAAAGCATGGCATCATCTCCTAAGAAGTATGATGGGTGTGGTGGAATATGTCGTGTGTGTAGTTGAGGGAAGTGTTTGCGTCGTGTACTGTCGAGTGCCTTACATTCTATGAGGATGTGGATCACGGATAGGGCCTCTCCGCACCTGCTGCACAGAGGTCTTGGAGATCCAGTGAGCAGGTGCGAGTGCGTTGTGTGAGTGTGCCCTATCCGTAATCTAGACAAGGCGACTTCAGTGTATCTATTGCGTGTGTCGGTGGTGTATGGTCCCAAGTGTGGTTTCATTACGTGTAACTTGTTGTCGGTTTGTTCGCTCCAGTGTGTTTGCCATGTTTTTGCGAAGTTGTTGTCTGATGTGTGGTTTCACGTCGGTGTAGGGTAATGTGGTTATGTCTACTGTATTCGAGAGTGTAGCAGCAGCGGCCATTCGATCCGCTGCTTCGTTCCCGGCTATACCACAGTGGCCAGGGACCCAGCAAAGGACTAGTTTAAATTTGTGGACATACACAGACATAATACCCTTGACTATTAGATTGACAACGTGATTTTTTGAAGACTTTGTTGACGACAACGCCCGCACGACACTGAGGGAGTCTGTATATATAATGGATTGTGGGATGTGACTTTGAAGGATATGACTAACAACAAGAAGTACACCATAAGCCTCTGCCGTAAAGATACTGGTATTACTGTTAAGAGTGCTAGTGACATTAAGGCCGGGCCCATGCGCCGCGCAGGACACAGAGGTGGCAGTTTTAGAGGCGTCCGTATAAAATTCAGAAAATTGATACTTCTGCTGCAAATACAGGAAGTGCTGCAGAATCGCACATGTGGGAGCTCGGTTTTTATCTACATGTGTGAAGGATGTGTCGCATGATACAGGGCGGAGATGCCATGGTGCTATAAAATCTCTTTGAGAACTTTGTATGGTGTCTAAAAAGGAGACAGAAAGCTCTGACGCTTCCTCTCTAACTCTGTAAGAGAAGGGCGCAGAGAACGATGGTCGGTTTAGGAGTAGTGCAGTCATAGACGTATCATAAAAAGCCGATTTAAAAGGATGGTGTGGCATAGATGACATTTTTAAAGCAAAAGGAGATCTGTGTATGCTCGCTGACGTTGTAGGTTCCACTTATTACACTCCACATAGAGGCTTTCGACTGGGCTAGTCCGGAAGGCACCACATGCCAACCGGAGCCCCAGATGAAGCACTGGCTCCAGCATTTTGAGGGATGTCTTACTTGCTGACCCATAAACAATGCTTCCATAGTCTAATCGTGAACCTATCAGGCTGGTAAAAAACACGTAAAAGAAGTTGTTTGTCAGCCCCATATGAAGAGTGGGAGAGAACCTTGAGTATATTCATGGCCTTTAAGCATTTATGGTTAAGTTGTTTTATGTGTGGAATGAACGAGAGCTTTTCGTCAAGGACTACACCTAAAAACATGTGTTCATTTCTGACTGGAATTGAGACACCATTAAGTTTGATGTCTGGATCCGGCCGAATGCCGCGCCTTTTCGAAAACAGAACACAAGTACACTTCACTGGATTAAATTTAAAAACCGTTGCTATCTGCCCAGCCAGCTAGCTTGTTAACACCAAGCTGGACTTGGCGCTCGCAGATAGACAGGTTACAAGACTTAAAGGATAATTGCACGTCGTCTACATAGATTGAGCAGGAAATGGTTGGTGGCAGAGCCTTCCGAAGAGAGTTCATTTTTACAATAAACAACGTGCAACTCAAAACTCCACCTTGCGGAACACCGTTTTCCTGCACATGAACTCTAGAGAGTGCAGTTCCAACTCGCACGCGAAACGTTCTTTCAGAGAGGAACTGGCAAGCGTGTTCCACATGTTACCCGACATACCAAAGGACTTCAAATCGCTGAGGATGTCGTACCGCCAAGCAGTGTCGTACGCTTTTTCAAGATCAAAGAATACTGTCATACCGTACTGCTTATGGAGGTAAGCATCTTTAATATATGACTCTAACGCAACGAGTTGATCGTTCGTAGATCGCCCCGCCCTAAAGCCCGCCTGGCAGCTCTCGAGAAGACCGTTGTACTCTAAGAAGTACACGAGTCTCCTGTTTATCATCTTCTCGAGGAGCTTGCACAGGCAGCTTGTGAGGGCGATGGGCCGGTAGCTAGCGGGAGAGGAAGGGTCCTTTCCTTCCTTCAGGAAAGCCACTACTATGGCCTCCCTCCAATAGCGAGGAATGTGCCCCGAAAGCCATATGTTGTTGTATAGATGTAGGAGTGCTTCAAGAGTGTCTGGGTGTAGGTGTTGTATCATGGTGTATGTGATTTTGTCTGCACCTGGAGCTGAAGGCTTACATGTGCTCAGAGCAACCTTCAGCTCATGAATTGAAAAAGGAGAATTGTAAGAAGTGTGCGACTTGTTGTTATCACGCAGGGACTTCTTTTCTACAGATGTTTTGTGTTTCATGAAAGTGTTTGTGTAGTGTGCTGAACTGGACACGTGTTCGAAGTGTTGTGCAAGTGTGTTAGCCTGGTCTTCCAGTCTGTCCCCTGTTGTACTAACCAGGGGCAGGCTGTGTGTCTGTTGTCCTTTTAGTTTTCGTATTCGTGTCCAGACTTTGTGTGTGTCAGTGTATGAGTTGATGGAAGTGAGGAAGGTGCGCCAACTCTCCCTTTTCGCCTCACGACGCACTCGCTTTCCAAACGCATTTGCCCGTTTAAAAGACATGAGGTTATTTGACGTGGGGTACCGCCGAAGGACACCCCACGCCTTGTTCTGGGCCTCTCGCGCCCGCCTGCAGTCCTCGTTCCACCAGGGCCTCCTTGGGGTGCGGGACCCACTGGAGGCCTGGGGAATGGACTTTTCGGCGGCGTCGAGGATGTGCGCCGTGACGAGTTGGGCGGCTTCCTCCACGTGTAGGTTTTTTTATGGATGTGTGGTGTAGTTGAGATGTTTGTGTGAATGTGCTCCAGTTTGCTTTTGATTCATTAAACCTTTTATGGGAAGATGGACTGCTCGGGCCTATACCTATATACGTTAATGAAGTGGGGAAATGGTCACTACCATATGGGTCCGTGCCCACACCCCACTCAAGACATGGAAAGAGAACTGCGGAACCAATAGCCAAGTCAAGATGAGAGTATGTATTGTGTCCTAAATTATGGTATGTAGGCTGTTTTTTGTTGAAAAGGCATGCTCCGGAGGATGTAAGAAACTTCTCTAACAGGCGACCTCGGGCATCCGTTTCTGGAGGAGCCCCAAAGAGAGTTGTGCGCATTAAGGTCGCCTGTTAGTATGTATGGTTCGGGCAGCTGGTCAACCAGTGCCTCGAAATCAGAGCTCAGAAGTGCAAAATCAGGAGAGATGTAAATAGAGCATACCGTTATCAACCTATTAAATATTATGGTACGGATCGCTACAGCCTCGAGGACAGTGTTTAAAGTGACAGGGTGGCATGCTAATGATTTCCGGGCGATAATGGCCACACCTCCTGAAGAGTGGGTGCAGCCAACCCTGTCCTTTCTGAATACCATGTACCTATTTAAGAAATTTGTTTGTTTAGAGTTGAGGTGGGTTTCCTGGAGACACATAATACTTGGCTGACTGGCATGCAGAATCTCATACACATCGTCAAGATTTTTAAGGAGGCCTCTGCAGTTCCATTGGATAATATTTTCTGTTCCCATTATTTAAATTTAAGAATGACTGGAATGTGTGTGTTCGTGTGTGTTCATGTGTCGTCTTTCGGGGCTGTTACTCTTGGATTGGGCTTTTGGGCCTTTCTGTAGGCTTGGAAGTCGGTGGCCGCTCCTTGCGCTGCGTTGCAGGCAGGAACGGCCCGACGTCCATCTCGTCGTCGGATGTTCGAGGGGTGCCCGACGGACCGGGCCCCCCGGACTTGGCCCCCCTTCGGGAGCCCTTCGTTTGAGCCGCCACCGTCGGGGGCGCCAGAGGTGGCACAAGCGGTGCGGTGGCGGTGGGAGCCGGTGCGGGGCCCGTGATGTCCATCACCTCGGTACCCTCCAACGCACTGGAGGACGGGGAGACAGAGGCGGGAGCGGCACCGGTCCCGACAGGAGTGGTTTGCGCCACAACCGCTGCTGCCTCAGCAAGCGGCGTGGGGCCGGGTTGGGCTGCGTGAGGCAACCCAGCGGGGGGCGGGGGCGGGACCAGGTCAGACTCGCTGAACTGGGTCCCTGTGGACACCAGACGCCGCTCCGCCCCCCGGCGAGCCGCGTCAGCGTACCTCCCCAGAGGGAAAGAGGCGAACCTCTTTCTCGCCTCCGGGAAGGTGATGTTCTCCGTGACCTTGATGTTAATTATCTTTTTCTCCATTTGAAATTTTTCGCACTTGCGGGAGTACGCTGCATGCGGACCGCCGCAGTTCACACAAGTGAGGGTTTCGGATGGACAGTTGTCAGTCGGATGATCGTTCGCCGCGCATTTCGCACACGTCGTTCGGCCATGGCAAGAGGTTGTACCGTGCCCGAACCGCTGGCACTTAAAACAGCGCCGCGGATTCGGGATGTACGGACGGATGGAGCAACGGATAAAACCTGCATTGATGTGTTGTGGAAGAACTGCGCGGTCGAAAGTCAAAATAATGTGCTTGGTGGGAATCTCTTTGTCGTCTCTGCGGATAGTGATGCGTCTCACGGCAGTGACGCCCTGATCCTTCAAGCCGGCAAGGAGATCCGCATTCGTTTCGTTCAAAAGATCTGTCTCGGATATCACACCCTGGGAGCTGTTGAGGCTCCGATGGGGTGTGACCCTGATGTCTAGATCAGCCAGTCTAGTCTGAGCTAGAAGCTTCGCGGACTGCTGCTTGTCATTTATTTCGATGAGGAGTTCACCGGACCTTTGTTTTTTGCACTTATATGATTTTCCTACTATGGCTTCAAGATACTTGGCGATCAAGAAGACTGACTGAGTTGCTAGAGGGTGGGTTGAATTGAGCGATTCCATCACAAGAAATCGAGAAAAATTATCCGGTTCAGGAAATGTTAAAGATGGCAATTGGGGAAAAGATACTTCGGTGCGGCCCCTTTTCAGGGACCGATCACGTTTGGGGGGGGGGGGGTTTGAAAATGCCATATAGCATAGTATAAAAGCAGGGAGACTGGGGTACTTTCTTCTTTGACCTTACCCTGGTAGCCAAAGAGGTCCCGGAGCTCCCTGCCTGGTGAACAGACAGGGAGCCCATCCGCCGGAGCTTGACCTGGGCTCCGACGGCCACCGTTCGTGGTTTCTAACCCTCCACCTATAAACACATCGCCACGGTTGGATCCAGCTTATGTTTGGGGGCTCAGGGTCCGCGGTATCGCCAGTACCGTCACCAAGATTGCTCAAGGTGCCCCGTGCGGGGATGGTCCTGGTTCGGGATGGTTGTAGTCATTGACATGTCCCCAAGAGGTGGTGTAATGTCGCTTCTGCAACGCAAACAGGGCAGTAGGGGCAGGTTGAATAGGTAGCCGCAAGGCTAGAAGTCCATGTTTCACGAACATCAGGCGTCAGTTAAACGCCCAGGAGAATTTCAAGGAGCGTGACCACTTCTCGACGAGTTAAGCCACCAGGAAGGTCAGTCCCACGCGGAGGGAGAAGAGTACGCGTGGAGCGCCGAAGAGACTCCTTTTTGGTAAGAAGAGAGTCCTGTAGGGCCAGCAGCGGAATCTGGAGCGGGTACGTAACTTGCGGAGGATGAGCAGCAAAGTCGGCCTGGACGTGGGTGGGCGTGCTATGGCGGGCCCAGACAATGCGAACAAGGCACGGGAACAATTTCAGTATACGGTGCACATCGCATGTAATGCCCAATGTGCTATATACATGCCGCATCTCGCGAGTAGCCTGTTTTCAATCGGTGTAGATGATCAGGCAAGACGGTGGGCGAACACACAGACGACACCCTTGGGCACACAAGCCATCATTGATGGCGACCAGCTTTGCCAAAACTGACGGAAGTGGTGCCTAGGTAACATAAGTGCATGTCTAGTTTACAGACGGTAAAGCAGGGCAAACTAGGCTCATGTGGATGATGACAATGTCCACCCCTGCATACACATAGCCTAGAGGCCATCTGGTGTGTCGCTAGGCAGGTGTGGGTTGGTTTGCTGCCCTGGGCGAATGCTTTTTATAGGCCCAAGAGGCTGGTTGTCGGTGGCCTGTGGGTGGTGCCATGGCGGTGTCTCAGGTGCACGCGCTATCACAGGTGATGCGAGGTCATAGTAGTGCGCTAGTGCGGCGGCGACAGGAATCAATATAGTTTTTAGAAGACGAGTCCATCGACGCTGTTGTAAAAATTCGTCTAATGTGCTAATTTGTGCCTCCGCTTGCGGTGTCGGAAGGCAGGTCATGCGAGGAAGGCCGGTGATCACTCGCATTGCTTCCCTGTTTGCGGTTTCGAAACTATCCCAGTTGTCAAAGTGCGATGCCTGAACGGGGCTTGGGAGACGATACGAGGCTGAAAGACTGCCCGCACTAATACACGCAAGACACGGGAGCAGGCACCCCCCCCCCAAGTTCTCGCCGATGCGGCGGAACAAGTGCAGCATGCCAGCAGCTTTTTGTCGAGTGAAACGGATTCATGAAGCTGCCGAACCTGTTGCGCCTATTTCTAACCCCAGTCCCCGAATATGGGTAGCAGTATCCAAGGGTTCCCATTCAAGGACAGGCATATTGGTGTCTGCGACAACCGGTGTCGGCCTCTACGATTGGTGGCTGACATGAATGTAGTCTTTGAAGGGGACAGATTCAATAGAATGATTCAGCACCACAACGAAGTAATGTCCAAGGCATTCTGTACACCTGCTTGTTGCTGGTGCAGTTGGTTGTGCACAGACTACGCAGTCACATTGTCTGCATATACGAGGAAGAAAGTGTCCTGTATTTCAGTCAGCTTCCATGTCTAACGGAACATGGCCACGTTAAATAGCACCGGAGACAGCACAGAGCCGTGAGGCATGCCTCGCTCCGAAACAGTCTCCAACGCCTTCTTTTCGAATTCGTATGGAGAAGGAGCGGCTGTGAAGAAAACACGCCCCGAAACGGCATACTGCTGGTGGAATTAGGAGCCACTGTAGAATACTGATTATTGCAGAGTGGCTCACGTTGCCTTAGGCCTTTTGTACGTCTATAGCCTGGATCGTGCGGATTTTGTTCGATCTGCTACCTAACAGCACCATAAATGAGAGGTGGTCTCGGCCGCCTTCTGCGCCCAGGTACGTACGAAACCCAATCTGATTCGGATGGCACTATCCGTATCGTTCTAGCCACCATGTAAGGAGCGTGGCTAGCATCCGTTCAAAGAGCTTGCAGACAGTCGATGTTTGTGCGATTGGGCGAAGATTACTCAGATGGTCAGGACGCCTCCAGGGTTTGGGTATCGGCACTACTTCGGCGTGCTTCAAGGTGACTGCAACGTCACCAGAGGCCCAGATAGCGTTCAACCATTCGAGTAGCCACTGTAGGCTGGGACCGTCGATGTTCTTGAACGCTTCGTAAGTCACAACGCCCGGGCCTGGTGCTGCGCGTAACTTCTCCTTGTCTATTGCCACCACAAACTGAGCCATAGTGAATGGTGCCTGAAACACATCAAGGTCTTCCTGAATGGGAGGTGAACCAGCCTCTGGTGGCAGAGTAGGTGAGCAGGAGAATGATGGTGGAGCTTGGTCGCACGCTGGGAAGAACTCATTGGCCACTTGCGGAGCAAACTGGCACAAGGTCCGTCCAGACGCGGGGCACGCAATGGCAGCCATTTTCTTGGGGGCATCCACCGAGCTCCATTAGACCAACAATGCGCCAGATAGCCTTAGTGGTAGAGGATGGCCCTAGTGAGGCACACCAGCCCCACCACCATTGCCTAGATAGATACTTCTCATGGCGGCGAGCTGCAGCCGTACGGCGGTGCAACGAGGTGCGCAATTCCGGATTGGAGGATCTCTATTGGCTGCCAGTTCCGCTCGGCTTGGGGAGGGGATAATTTTCGTCTTTGCCTGTGAGTCGGTTGCGTGCGAGAAAGCTTCACGATTTAATAATCTTTCACTCAAGGAAGAGGCTTTGATTTTTTATCACGGCGGGGCTTAACGCTTGAACCGGAGTAGAACATCTCATCTTTGTCAAGTATCCTGAACTCATTTTCTTACGACCAATGCAAAACGCGGTTGCAGGTCCGTGGGCCGCCCTTGCCGGATTTGGACTCTTTGTTATCCTCCCGTGTTACGACCGGACAAACTTCAACTTCAACATATTTTCGCCAACGCCTCTTAGTTCTTACCTAGGAGAAGACAGAATCACCAAGCTTCGCCGGTGTCTCTAGTCTAATGCCGCCTTGGATACCGTTATGAAAATAATTGGCATCTTTTCTGACTTTGAACGTGAGTAAAGGCACACCTTTCAATGAACTTTAGTTAGCAAGCATCGCAGACTTCTTAAATAACGAAAAATTGAATCAAAATGTCGTCCAACGGTACATTTATATTTTTCACAACTGAGTTAACAGCATGGCAACAGGCACTGCTTTAAACAATAAATCATCTTGAAAAGCTCCCGAGTTTTTGCAGCATAATATAGAAGAGCAGGAGGACAACGAAAAAGTAACAATAAATTACAAAAAGTGTTTTTAAGATCATTTTTTCTGCAATGCTAAATCTTCCATTTAGATACTCGATATGGAAACGAAACATAAACAAACATTTCGGGGGATACTTCAAGCCTTCTAAAAACGTCAAGTCAAAAATCTAGTTCACCTTCCGTCGATGTTCCGTTGACCTTTCGGTTGAGCTGGGTGCAGAACGTTTAGGTGGCTCCCGACGTGCCTACGTAGCAACTTAATCTATAGCGGCTTCCTCCCGATGGTGGTTACGACGACCGCCGTATCGAGCGGCCCTATTTTATTCTGCTGTGTCGGACATTTTGTGTTTTATCTGCCCACTACTAGGGCCTGGTGCGTTTTCAACCATAGCGATGTGGAATCAGGCTCTGCACGCATGCTGCGACGTGTACAAGACACCGTCCGGAAAGTTCGGCAGTCGCTCACTAACTCGTATAACCCAGCTACGGCGCTTCCTTTGCCCATCCGGAGTGCACTCATCTTCTGCTTCGCATCTTTTTATGCACACTTCAGTACCTCTCAACGCGTTTAATTAAATTCAGTGTATTAAAGGTGCTGCGTTAACATTGGACTTATTTCGACGGCAGGAAAATGATTTGCGCCATGTATAGCATGGCGTCGTAGTCGCATTTGCTGATTTGCATCGGTACTACAGCCCGTCAGTAGAATAGTGCAAAATTAAAGTGAAAAGTTTACTGAACCATTTAAAACTTCACAATAAAATGCTACAAAAGGAAACAGGAATTTTATTAATATAATTAGCCCTTCTATTTCCCACAATTTCGCGTGCAGAATATTACAAAAACCATGAGTTTTAACCGGCATACTTATTGAGGGTACATTTTTCCCAGATGCAGTGCTGTAGACCTCAGTCACTGGATTGAACACGCATGACTAGTTGTAAACAAACAGCTTACATTGCGAGACCCCTGGCTGATCCTTGCGGTAATAAATAAAAACCGCAAGGATTCATGCGGCGAGCCATATTTTTTCTATCAAATCTCCATCGACATGCCTCCTTGGATACTCATTTACTACTGCAAACGTTGGTAACGTGGTGCAGTGAACGTCGGATGGCACGTGGTCGATAAAATGGCGCTGGGGTGCGACAACGTGACCATCGTTGAAGTTTGGAGCGTCATGGCGGCTTCTGCGCTGGCTGCCAGTGTCCTGCTCTGGTACCTGTCCCACGTGCTGCCGTGGACAACTTCGAACCCCCAGAACCCACTGTTCCCACTACTGGTGCGTATGCCCGAGTTGAATATTTTCCCCTGCTAAAGGCGACAGCCTTATCGTAGTCGCTTTCATCAATAGAACCTCAACTAATACACCTTACGTTTCTTCGGGGCGATATAGATGTATAAATACATAAATAAAAATTTATTTCAAGCGAGTCATGTCCGCAATTTATTTTTTTTATTTAATAAATCCAAATACCTACAGTGCCCGTTGGGCATTTTTGTAGGGGGGTTAATTATTAATCACAAAAACCACAAGTAATCATAGAAATGCAAGCTATATAATGGGAATACATTTTTGTCTCGGTAATCAGAACGCAGCAGAACATAGCAACAGAACATAATTCAGAACAAAGCAACAATATACGGTCAAAAGCAGTAAATCAAATGTTAGCATTCAGGAAAGACTTTCAAGAGCAGTCAAAACATTCGGTGAGCACACAATTTCATTCGGGAGCACGTTCCAATCGTTAATTGTATTGGGAAAGAAGGAATACCTAAATACATTGATGCGGCACATGAACGGTTTATTTTTTCTAAATTGTCTCTTCGTGCGGACACGTAATTCGGCGTTTTTAGGTAAGTGTTTTTGTTAGTTCCAGTTGACCCTATCTTAATGTTCATGGAGAAGCTTTAATCTACTAATTTTTCTACGCGAGCATAATGTTTGCCACCCTAAGTTATCTCGGATGACAGAGCTTCTTCAATTGAAGTTGAAGTTACCTGTAACAAATCTGGCTGCACGCTTCTGTAACCTTTCCAGCTGTTCTTTCAACACTTCCGTATATGGGTTCCACACTGCGCACGCGTATTCCAAAATAGGTCTAATGTTGGTGAAATAAAGTGTTTCTTTTAGAGATTGAGGGGAATGTTCGAAATTTATCTGAAAAAAGTACAAGAGCCGAGAAAAGTTTGCGGCTGTTGCATGAATATGGTCTGTCCAATCTAATTTAGAGTTCAATGTTACACCTAGATATTTCATTTGTTGTACACTTTGTAATACATTATTGTTTAAAAGATAACTACACTGCAGTGGTTTTTTCTTATTAGTAAATGTTACATGGTAGCATTTAGCTATGTTTAAATTCATCTGCCATTGCGCACACCATTCTGATACTTTGAATATATCTGATTGTAATACATGTGAATCACTGACACTCTCGACAGGGTAGTACAAGCAATGGCAAAAACGTGGTTCTGGTAGGCCGGGAATGCACTTAAACGGACAGGGCGAGGCCGTACCAAAGGACACGGCCAAGATCCAGTTGAGGAGATCCAGTTGAACAGGCGCTACTTTTCCTGGTATCTGGAACAGGGCGTTGTGGAAAGCGTGAATGTAGAAAGCAGGGTGATCGCCCGGAGACAAAGCTAACGCAACCTCGAGGTCATTCCCAAGGGAACTGTTATAATGCAGCTTGTGTTCTAAGACCTATTGTGGAACCCACATGATCGGTTGTAGCATTCAGAAGAGAGACATTTCACTTTCTTGCTTCGAATCGTTTACGGCGCTCTCTTTGTTAGCGAAGTCACTGGCTTTTTTATTACTTTCTGTTCCCAGCTTTCTGTGCCTAGCATCCAATAACCAGCGAAGGGTGTAGCGTCATAGTGGGCGCAGCATTTTACCCAAATTTTCTGAAACCTGCGTGACACGTCGACACTGCAAAGAAAAAATCTTACAAACGTAAATACGCGCTGTGCTTTTTCAACCTCCGAAAATTTCAATTCACGCCGACGCTTTCGCTTTTGCAGCCAACAGGAAGCTGTTTTTTCGAGGTATCATCACCAAGTGAGACTCAGAGGCACTCCGTTCACACGCACTTCGTTTACTGTATTAGAAGAATCCTTCCAGTAAAATGAAAACACCATACCAAATGACTGAAATGTCAAATGGCAAACCCGAAGCTGTATTGAAAGGTGTACACTCGGTAATCAAGCGAAAAAATCAACCGAAATTTGGGATTCTCACACAGTAACTTTCACAATACCTGTCCGCGAACACAGTGAAAAGTGTGATCTCCATGGGTTGTCTTTTCGAGTCATTAAAGAAGAAATATGCGGCCTGGTGGTTCTAGAGAAGATTTCTTTGAACAAATTTTGGATAGAAACTTCTCGTAAATTGAAGGACACTTGCAGCTCTAAAGTGCAGCCTCGCTTACACCATTGAAAGCGGCCCATGCATATACGAAGTAGAAAGGGACGAACACAGCTCCCTTCGGTATCCAAAATATCATGCGTATGATCTGACTAAGCAAGTAAAATTCTCTTCTGCACTAGTAATTACAATTGCAGAATAATAAATGCGCTATTAAACTTCGTTTATTTCTGGGACAGGAACTAAATACATACAGAGAAATAAAAAAGAAGCCCCAACCCCCGCCTACGCTTCTGTAATGCGTAAATACGGTACGATCATTGCACATAAATTCACATGAATTATGTGTAAGCACAGGACAGTGCATTTGAAACTGAAAAATAAGAGTATAATTCAACTGTTTTTTTTATATGTTCCTTGAATGATCCTTGTTTATATTTCTGGGTTTCTTGCATTTGCTGTTTCTGTTGTAACTTCGACAATGGCAATTACATATTCCCAAGTCTCTTAATTGGCCTGACTACAGTTCATGCTCAGAACCTGCTTAGACTTTATGCCATTTTGGTTTTCGGATTTAATTGCTAGGCAATGTTATGATTAACAGTTCTGACCATCTTTTCCTATATGACACCTTAGGAAAGAGAGCGAAAACTTGGGCAGAGATAGGGCAAACGTACACAAGTGCTGAAGAGCAACTGGGGAAATTTTATTACAGTTGGAAAGAAATAGAAGAGGGAAACGACGTAACCATACGCCAGTGCGAGAAAAAAAAGCGAGATAAACAAAGCTTAGAAAGCGGCGTCGGCAATAAAAGGCGATAAAACACACTCTTTTCAGCCGACCCGACACGCAATCTTCCGCTCAAATAGTGCCACGAAGGCCAACTCACACATCCCTCCGCCTTGATGCTTATAACTGAAGCCTCAAAGATTTTGCGGGGTGGGGCATCACGGTAACGTTGTAAGATGCGGATTTCGTTGAGCTTGGGGTAGCAATCTTTGCAATTCTTGCAGTGTAACACAAGATTGCTCCCTGTTCCTGTGCGTATGTTATACGCGTGCTCACGAAGACGGTCGTTAAGACACTTGCCACTCTGGCCCACATAGACCGGCCGGCACAAAAGTGGGAACTCGTAAACTATAGAGTCAAAGCATTTTACATACTTTTTTTCGTGCTTCGTCGTACACTTAACCATAGGATTCTTTCCACCAGTGACCATGGCGAACAAGGTGGCTAGTTTGTTGGGCGCTGAGAAAACTGCCCGCACACCTTCCTTGTCGCCAACCTTCTTCAGGGGGTGTGAAACGCCGTGTACATAGGGGATGCAGGGGGGCCGCCCTTTAGGCGGCTCCTGGCATTCTCTTGAGACTTTTTTGTAGCCGTGTTTGAACTCACCCGTTTCAAAACGGCCTCCGCTGAGCTCCGCAGCAAAGGGGTGGGATAGATATCCTGCCGAAGTCAGTCTGCTGACCTGGCTATCCAAGCTCTTCGTCATCGTGTGAAGGCAGGACCTAGTCACTGCGTTCTCAATGGCTGCCACGGCGATCCCACGTCTCACCGCCGTCTGAAGTGAATGGCAGAAGTCTTTTTTGCGAACGTAGGGAATATTGCCAGCCCGTGTGGCTGCCGAAGGTTAATTCCAGGTCTAGGAATCGCAGCGTCTCGTCTTCTGGCCTCTCGCTTGTCAATGTGAAGTTCTATAAACAGTTCATTAAAATGCCTCAAGAAGCTTGCCTCCTTGATTCAACGGGTTTTCACAGACTTTGAACAGCACAAGGTAGTCATCGACATAGTGAAACGTTCGTACGACTGCCAGGTCAGGAAGGACGGACTGCAAACGCCTGTCAAATACAGCAAGAAAGTCGCTGAGCACGGGTGCTATCGAGGAGCCTATGCACACTCCTTTTCGCTGGAGGAACAGCTTGTTGTCGTGTATAGCAAACGTTGACTGCAGCTAAAATGCTAGCCCCTTAAGGAAGGCTTCCGCACTCAAGTTGTGTTCCCGAACACGTCGATGGCCTCTCTCACCGCTTCCAAACCCAATGCATGAGGGAGCGAGTAGAACACGCCTTTAAGGTCCACCGATAAGCCACTCAGATGATCAGAGAGCTGCGTCTCCAAAAAAAACTCCCCCCACCTCCCCGAAGGGGATCGTGCGGAAATGCGAATGCATTGGGTGCACCGATGAGTGCGCTGCGGCAAGCAGTAACGGAGAGAGGAGTGCGCTCCACTGCATTTATATACATTTTCCGAGCGCAGTGAGCGGAGAGAGGGTACGCGTAGAGGAGAGAGAGACCCGCGCAACACGCCCGCCCCGCGCGCGAGCTCTCTCTCCCGCCGAGCTCCGCGATGCGAGCGCCCTCACACGCCCGAGCGCGCTCCTCCTCTCCACTCACTCTCCGCTACTCTGCACGAGCTCCGCGATGCGAGCGCCCTCACACGCCCGAGCGCGCTCCTCCTCTTCCCTTGCCCTCCGCTACTCCTGCCCGAGCTACCACCTGCTCCGGTTGCTAGGTGCGCCACAGCTGTTGCTAGGGGCGAGGAGGAGCGCGGAGAGATAATACCTGCGGGTGCACGCCGACGGAGCACGACAACCCCCGACTAAGAAATACATTCGCATTTACGACGACGACGACGACGAAGGCAGAACTACGAGGCGCGCGCTCACGTGCGCTCGCGCTGGAGGAACGCAGGCGCTGGCTGACGGAGCACGACAACTCCCGACTAAGAAATGCATTCGCATTTAAAACTGTGAGACCGGTCGGGTGTTCCGCACCAAGAAGGGGTCATCTATTGGCCGTATTGAAGGTGCTTATGAAGGTAGCGCCCAAAGGCGTTTTTGCCAAGTGCGTCTTTCCGTGACGATCACCCTAAATGGGCACAACTCCTTGCGGGTCTTGGAACTGAAGAGGCTTTTCAAGTGCAAACCTTTTGCCTTCTTCATTGAGTTGGCTAGCTTAGTCAACTCGTGGGACTCGCAGAAGCGGATGGCGTCCTTCTTCGCCTTTTCAGGTTTTTTCCCCGTCAAGACACGGACGTTCTCTCCAATTGTCTCATCGGCTTTCTTCTCATACTGTTCCTTGGTAGCAACCGTTAAACCGACTTAATTGCCAGCAAGTAGTTTCATTCCGGCTTGCTGCAAGCTTGTCGCCACGTCTTGCTTGGTAGTACGCTGGCGGTTGCTTTTTGACCGCAGCACGCTGACTCCTTCCAAGATGCATCGTTCTTGCTCTTCACTTTTGGCCTTGACTGTGCACGCACCAGGGAGAGCAGCTGAGGCTTTTCCAGTTGCGGGTGTAGAAAAAACTTCGACCCAATTCCAGCGCCTTTTCCACTCCGTTTGGAAGAGGTTCGACCCCCAGCAGGTGGATCTTCTGTTTTGGCTTCTTACTGCGTTCCTTTCTTGGAAGGTTCGCCAGCATCCCTTTCCAGACATCGTCGATGACTGTGGAGCCACCCGCACATCAGAACGCACGCGGCCTGGAACTTGGCTGGCAGGTGCAACGTGCGAGTGTGCCACTTGAATGCACGAAAAAAGGCAGCGCACTTGCCAGTGAGCTTCTGAGCGGAGGATACGGCACATCCTGGCACTATGGCCCACCGACGGCGGTAGTAGTCCTGTCATGGAGGTGACATCCGGTTGAACGTAGGAATTGCGGATGGTGAAAGCCAGCAGACGTCATCCCGTCATCGCCTCATCCCAACGTCATTCCTTACGTACACGGCGTCTCACACCCCCTGAAAAAGATAGGCTACAAGGCAGGAGTGCGGACAGTTTTTTCAGCGCCCAACAAACTAGCCACCTTGTATGCCATGTCATGGTCAATGGTGGAAAGGATCCCAGGGCTACGTGTACTACCAAGCACGAAACAAAATATGCTAAATGCACGAACTATATAGTTTACCAGATCCCACTTTCGTGCGGGTGGGTCTATGTGGGCCAGAGTGGCAGGTTTCTTAACGACCGTCTTCGTGAGCTCGCATATAACATGCTCACAGGAACAGGGAGCAATCTTGCGCTACACTCCGAGAATTGCAAAGATTGCTACCCCAAGCTCAACGAAAGCCGCATCTTAAAACGGTACCGTGATGCCCGATAGCGCGAAATCTTTAAGGCTTCAGTTATAAGCTTCAAGGTGGAGGGATGCGTGAATTCGCCTTCCGTGGCACTCTTTGAGCGGGAGATTGCGTACCTGGCCGCATGAAAAGAATGTGTTTTATCGCCTTTTATAGCCGACGCCGCTTTCTAAGCTTCATTTATATCGCTTTCCCTTCTCGCACTGGCGTATGATTACGTTTGTTCCCTCTTCTATGTATTGTCAACTTTAATAAAATTTCACCAGTTTTCCTCGTCAGCGCTCGTGTACGTTTGCCCTCTCGTTGTCCAAGTTTTCACGCTGTTCCCTAAGGTGTCATGTGTGCCCATCTAGCCCAAAGTCAAGCTTTAGTACGTTACTTTTCTTATATATCAGTGGATGAATTTGCTTTTAATGTTTTTTTCTGTTGGGATTGCTATCAGCTTGATTTAAACAGTATTCTCAGTTCATCGCATTCCTTTCTTATTATTTTGCACCCACATAGTGAGTTAATGGTGGAATTTTCCAGCTAATAATTCCACATCTGCAGGTAATATCGCTTATCTTAGAGTTTCTTAAATAAAATCAAAACCTGCAATGTCCTCACATTGCTTGAGTGCGGTAGTAATTGGAAGAAGTGGGTGGTATAATAGTTACACTTTTTACCCGCTGATACGAAGCTGCTTCCCTGCCCGGTCATCGCCCTTTTTTAGATAGCAGTACTTCCCTAGTTTAGTGGCACTTTAATGAACCGGGTTTGTGAGGATATGTAAACTGTTACAAACAATGGCGGCTTGGATCGCTAATCCCTCAGCTGTCTTGTTACCGAGGACGCCAGGGTGACCTTTGCTGTAAGCCAAAGTTTCTGCGTTAAGTTTGAAGCTGCAAGGGTTTGCGAGCCTATATAATTTCAATCCTGTCAGTTCTACTCGCTAGAAACAAATTACAATCGCGACTCAATTACTGGTACGCCGACATACGTCACTTGACTTCTCTGGTCATTTGTGCAAGTAAAAGGGAGACACCGACCAAACGAAACTGTTAATAACTTTAAAGATTTTCAAACAACAACAAACAAGACGTTTCGGCTGCGATACGGAAGCCTTGTTCACAATGGAGTGAAGGAAAGTTAACGGTCGCTTATGTTCTCTTCAGTACGTGACGTAACCAGCGCGTGTACGACGGGGGGAGGGACCCATCATTCCGATTAAGCATGTGGCGTGTCCTCTGTATCTCCAGAGACTCGAGATAAAGCCGCCATCTGAAGTTCCTTTCTTGGCCGATGATTCTTGACTTAGCCCAATCAATCCCATGGCCTATTGCAACCACGTGCTCTCCGAGAGCACTCGACACTATTCGCTTCTTATTCACATCGTTCGGATGCTGCCACAATCCCAGTGTAACGTTGCTCGATTCATCGATGAATGCATAGTCGCCCTCTACGCTGGAAAGTTTGTAGACCACGCCAGGGAATGCTTATCTGGGAAGTCGCTGTATTCTACGATTCTATGTCCTAATGGCGCTGCACCTGCACTGCATGGCTTACCGAAGTTTCACAAGACTAATGTCCCCCTGCGTCTAATCGTTGACTACACCCGGTCCCCTCTCTACAATTTGTCCGGATACCTGCACAAAATTGTGTCTCCACTCGCCGGAAAGGGCTCCACGCATGTGAGAAACTCGTGCGATTTAATCGAAAAAGTTCGTGACCTGGCAACAGATGACGACGAGGTGATGGTCTCTTTCTATGTGGTGTGACTATTTACTTCTATCACGACTGATATGGCTGTGGAAGCATGCACTACTGCCCTAGAATCCCACCACACTTTGCAAGACAGGTCGCCGATTGTCGTTCCTGACCAAAGTAGGCTCCTATGCTTTTGCCTTGTAAACACGTATTTCTGCTTCAACAAGGTCTTCTACAGGCAAGTCCATGGTACAGCAATGGGTGCTTCCGTCTCTTAACTGCTGCCAATGTTACTATGGAATGGATGGAAAATCGCGCACTCGCTTCCTTCAGTCCAAGGCCAACAATTTTTCGACTGTTTTTGCGTGATTCGGCGGAGTGCCTTGGCTTCGTTCAGGTTATTTATTTGCTCAGGTTATTTTATTTGCATCATTGGTCATATTTATTTAAACCTATAAACAAACTATAATTTATATGCTTTCATTCAGGACCGGAACGAAAGGATTTGTATGTAAACGGGAATAAACAGTCCAAGTAGCCTAATTTCCCTAAAAGGAAAAAAAAATGGCGCAGCTTGCTATAGTGGTTCGAGGCTAGTGAACAGCACAGCTGGCGGCCCCTCTTTCTTCGTCGTAAACCCGGTGGTTGTACTTCGCACGGATTTCCGGACTTTGCGCTGAAGTGCTCTATGACTGGGAGGCACGGATTGTTTTGACCGCAGGATTTCACATTTCTTCCACAATGACCCGCGTTAGCCCGCCCTAGAATCCTCGGCCACTGGCTTAGCGAACTCGG
Source organism: Haemaphysalis longicornis (assembly GCA_013339765.2). Lineage (NCBI taxonomy): Eukaryota > Metazoa > Arthropoda > Arachnida > Ixodida > Ixodidae > Haemaphysalis > Haemaphysalis longicornis. Next base: position 167,102,210 of record CM023449.1, on the reverse strand, counting down.
CATCTGTCGCTCGAACTCGGCGTCTGTGCTGCTCACTGGAGACGGGCACGCACGTGAACTGGTGATGAGAACAGCACGCTATAGATTACGCCACGAACGCAGTCCCGTAGACTCCGGTTTTATATTGCGCGAGACAAAGCTAGATTCCGAGACCCAAAAGCGTTTGTTTCCCCTGGTCGTATCTTTTCCTTCATGCGGCTGGAGTGTTTATATTTTTTTCGGTTTTGCTTAATTTTGGCGTAAGGTTATCGCTTCTATCGTTCTTTTATAACTTATTTCCACCCTCCCAACCGCATGTGAGCATTTTCTGTCCCGTCTCGTAATAAGGCGGCCTCGGAAGGCGAGAGTGAATTGTTCGTGCGCAGTATGGGCTGAAAAATTTATTGTTATGTTTACTGAATTTTTTCCACTTCAAAATATCCCATTTTTTTTCCTATTTGTAAATATTCTTATCTGGCGTTTTGTTTCTTTGAGGGTGTTCTCACTGCAAGCAAAACCAACTCTCTTGTTCAATTCGCTACCCGTGGTATTGTTTCCCGCCGCTGCTAACCCCGTACCCCTCAGGCCTATAGAGTGGCCTAGTGATTAGGTTGCTGGGTTCACGGCGCAATCATCCCGAGTTTCATTCTGGGAACCTCGTTAAACACACGCTTTTCTTGATGCCTCCTTGCCTCCTCCCAAACTTCCCTCACACTCGTTGGCCCAGCATTTCCCCCCTCCTCATTTCGCCAATTATAATATTTTCCTGGTAAGGCAAAAAAAGCTCAAAGGTGCCATGTAGTCAAAATACAAGTTTGTTTTATTCGAAAGATTTCGCGTATTAGAGCGACCCAGCACTTGGCTGACATCAAATGATGCCGTATTCACTGAGAAATTAATCAATTTACATTAAAAATGTGGTTCTCCCACCAAATGTTTTTTTCGGAACGTCAGCAATTAAGTTATACGTTCTTGAATTAAAACGCATTTCCACTGCGTCATTCGGCTCTGCAGCCTTGCTTGCCGTCAGCCCGCCCAGAAGGTGCTACTATATCATCCACGGGCCGTTCTCCGCCCTTTCTTTGTTTTTGACCGTATTTGCACCTGGCCGGATATTCTTACGGCACAAAAGTAATCGTTTCGTGAAACATGGAGAATCCTAGACAAACAGGGTATAGTAAGACAACGTCGCTTACGCCAATCGGCCAGTGGCGTGCAAGACAACTTCAACGCGGCGGAGTGCTGCGCAGCTAAAACAGGCGTAGTACACCTAGTACCAACAACAGTGCGCATCGGTACTTGTATGCTTACGTGTATTTTCGAAGCTTTTCATTGTTTACGGCAACATTCCTACTCCTGCAAAATAAATATGCGTTACATTTAGCCCAAATAGATCGTTCGGCAAGCTTATAGGCCGTGGATAACTTGCGTTTGATTTTGCCGGCCTCAGCCAATTTCACAGCTGCGCTCATATGACATCATAGCTTCTGTTGCGTAAAATGACCTTGCGGGTCACATGGTCATTCCCTTTTTCCCTAATTATGTTGCTTATTCATGCAAAGCGTGCGTTCAAAGTGGTGTCGGTGTGATTCTAACCAGGCAATCTTGCGAATGAACAAAACATGTTTTTTTTTTGCATGGCCCCTTTACATAGCTCTGCTATTAACACAGGCGTTCCGTTACACCTGGCAACAGAACTCTTGAAAAAATTGTAGAGTAGGACAGGTGGGTCTCGTTAGTTGTATTTAATATTACTAATTTTCATTACTGTTTGAGCGGTGCTCGCGCCTGTGCCTTTGTGATGTTCCCATTTTGGAACAGCCCAGCTACTGGTGTCCACGACCACTTAAACTGGGCAAACGTCAAGACGCATCTTCCTCAGAGAATGAACGGTTCGAGACACTTCCAGAGGAATCTGTCGTCATAGAGTGCCGAGGACTGAAAAAGGTGGGTCATGGCAGGAATATGGTGTTTAGAGTAAAAAACTCTCTATTGCGCCATTGTGAATGCTGATAGATCTTATAACCTGAGCTGTGGTGAAAAAGGGCAACTACCCTCGGTTCTGCCCTATAGACGGTGAATAAACGGAAATGCCTGCGATGGCTTCAGTTTAAACAACACACACAACACACAACCCACGGGTGGGAGTTGTGTGTGTTGTTTAATCACACATAAACACACTCACCTGCGTATCTGCTTCAATGAAATAAGCAGGTGCCGTTCCTCCACGGAAGAAAGAAGCGTTGACCAGCATTCTTCACTATCGAGGACAGGAATTACAACATCATATGAAAGTGTGTGTGGTATGCACATTGATGAAACTTATAAAAAAGAGAATGGAAGCTTGATGCCGATTGCCCAGGTCTCAGCGAGGCCACCAAAAAAATACCCTTACCGGTCGCCATGCGTTGAAGACAACCTGCACTGTCTGCTTGACGCCGCAGATTTCCGCCTTCATCGACAACCAGTCGGGCAAGATGCAAATTTAGTTTAAAGAGTAAGAAAGGCAAAAGAGCCTTTTTTAGACCCGATGTCCTTAAACAACTTTAAAGCCACACATTTTGCTCCGTGTGCCGCCTATTTTGTGTAGTATTTAGTGTATATAGTAGGTAAACTAACGCTCGCCAAGAATTATCCTGAATGACTTATTTAGGCCATGTGAGTGTTTTCTCTATTTGACCTTCACCAGAAATGGCTTTGCTCGATCTACTGGTATTTTGGTATTTCGACATGCAGATCTTGAGCCATACACAAACAAATCTTGCTTTGATTGCCCCTATTCATGCTGCTTGGAGACTTTACGCCGAGGGTGTTAAGATCAACGTTTGTTAATATTAAACTGTGTAGAATTTCAACAACCACACTCGCCAGCTAATGTCGTATTTTTTCTTTTATCGAGGCTTTCGTCACTTCAACAAGAATTTTGTCGAGTTCGCACGCCCCTCTCTGGCTGTTTTTATAGAATTTCTATCTAAGTGGGTCCTCAAACAAGAACAGCCGTTAACTACGTTTACAACCAATGCGTTCCCATCGGCCACTTTCAGATATTTTGAACCTCCTGACCCACTTAGGTAGGAGCGCAGTCAAGAGGCCACGGTATAGCCAGTACATTGCTAGTCCAACAAGCTGACTGCCTCCACGTGAAGTTTACATCGATGTTGTGTATTCCAGTGATATACAAATGAGCGGTTTGGGCTACAGATTATGGAAATCGAAGCGTTATGAAGGGAATCCCTAAGGTAAATACATAGTTTCTTCAAAAGGATAGCGTGTAAAACTATAAAACTAGGGTTCTAAACTTGATATCCAATATTTTATAGTCACTTCTGGAGCTGAATTAAGGGAAGTCCAGAACAGTGAAGATTATTAATAGTTTGGCATGTGAAAAAATTGTAAAATTTTCATCATTGGATCCTAGGTCATCTAACAGATTAATATGGAGAGCGATGCAGGTAAATCATTCCCGGAAAAGAAGTAATGAAAACGTTCCAACCAAAAAGGCAAGAAAAAGAAGGCTCTGTGGAAACACACTGAGTGCTCAGCCCAAGTTACTGAAGGTTCTACAAGATCTGTCTTTCTAACCCACTATCTTTATTATGAAATCACTTCTGCACTTTGGTAGTAAGCGTATCCACGAGGGAAGAATAAAATAACCGGGTTATAAGCGATGGGCAGGATACCCGGTTGGTGTGGCCAGAGAGGCTGAGAGAACGGTGTACTCACGCAACCAAATGGTCCAGCAATCTTTCACAAATACTAACATTTTATGGAATGGGAGATCTTTATAAAATAACTTTTTTGGGAGGCCAGATTATCAGAAAACGCTGAGTACTGTTTTTATGGCGTTCGGCATGGCCTCAAAGTACTCCCAGTGTCTGGGTAGTCAGCAATGCGATGTGTAGCAACATAGTTTCAGGGTTATCTCTGCAGAACTGCAATGACAACCCAGACTAAAATTATAACTACGGCGCGGAACAACTATCATACACACGTTTGTAATATCACGAATTCATACTTTCGGAGGTACCTAACCTTCACCAAAAAATTCTTAGACTTCCAGCAGGGCAGTCCTTCTAGACGATGCAACAAGGAGGCCGTGCGTGAATTCGTTCTTTACAATATGTAAGGACATTTTCGTTTGAATATATGCAATAAAGTCAGACGGGGGTTCAACTTTGTTTGTTTCTACTTCGCGCAGTATTATGGTAACTTCGCCGCGCTGGATAGCCTCGATTTGACCATCCACCGTGGCCAGGTCACTGTTCTGCTCGGGCACACCGGAGCCGGAAAGACTACCTTGTTCAACATATTGATAGGTGAGACCCTACTCAAGATTCCTAATTTTTTTGCGAAGTTCGATTTGCACTGCAAAGGACGTCTCTAAAGTACAAAAATAGTTTAACATGAGGATTGAATTATAAAAACAAAATTGTCGGTTACCATCTCTGGCCCGCTTCTCAGATAAGGGCGACAAAACTCTGAAAAGTTCACAAGGTCGGTGTAAACAAATTTTTTTGTGGTACAGAAAAAGGTTGAGAAACAATTGCGCGTCGGTATCATGTGACATGAGTTTCAAAAATATTATAACTGGGAAACTTTGTTCCAGAGGAACGTAAAAATAACCCGCATTTCTTCGCTAAATGTGGTGTTCACCATAACACGTGATTTTATGTTTATCGGGGCAATATGCAATATGACAGCAGGCATATATTTTAACGGATTTTCTCAACTGCCAGATGTTTATCGCGAGATATTGTTCACTACAGCTAATATTGATGACTATAGAGCGCATACCTCAGCCGAATTGTGTTGCGAAACTTCGGGCGACCAACAAATTTCAGAAAAATTTCAAACTTTGCAACGACCTCTTTGGCCTAAAAATACTACCTTTGCACTCGCGATCCAGTGATTCTCGCACTCCAGTTTCTTCGCCCGCTGCTCTTCAGACTAACAATTGGTTAATATAAACGCGTGCGAAATCAATTCAATTCATTAGTAGGTACTGCCCGTTGCCCACTCGAAGTCAAAGTTATGAAGTGTGCAAACGTCCTCTTGCCAGTAACATTACACACTTGGCGTGTATATCCTTAAGGTCACTGCAACGGTTTTCAAGGATATGGAAAGCCACTACCATACCACTTTCTAAAAAAGCTTCTAGTCAGGAGAGCGACATAATGCTGATGTCAGTTGAAACACTACCAGTCCTAACTAGGTACTTGGATCTGTCTGAAACCGATGAATTGTGCCTTAAAGCCACTTGCGCGCCATGGTGCGCGACCACCCATAAATTCCACAAAAATAAAATACATGATTCTCTCTCCTTACATAACTGCCGCTTGTTCCAAAACTCGCGACACAGAAACAGGGGTAATTATAATTTTCTTCAATACTGCGGGTTCTTTAACGTTGTGGCGCGATCATGGATTACTTAAGGGCTTGGCTGTTCATGGCGAAGGCAGTTTTTGTCTTGCTGATCCTGTAACACATGAAACAATAACACGAGGGTAGAAAGAGCGCAAACGTGCCGTAGCACGAACTTCAAGAACACCCAGCGATTGAATTCTGCCGCCAAAGAGGCGTCGGGCAGACTCAACTGCGTCACAGCGCACAGTTCTCTACTCTAAGCTCGTTGATACGTTCTTGAATGCGTAACAAGTTAGCAGCAGGGAGCGAGCCTACAAGTAGCTGGAACGGGTGACAAAACTTACACCCGGTCATGCGATTCTTTAACTTTGTGGGGAGCCAGGTTTAAGAGTGAGTAAGAAAACGAAGTCTAGGACGCTATGTGCCCATTTGTGCGATGTGTTTTTTTGACAGGGAGAGGATCTGGGAATTGCTGTGGAGATGGCCGCCTATTCGTGCGTCGAAGCAGTTATTTCCAACGGGATGTGGTATTTACTTAGTTTTAATATTAGCATCAAACAACTCCCATGCTGATGGCATAGAAGATGTTTTTGAAACACACAAATGATTCAGTGGAAGCTATTCATGCAATAAGCATTGCAGCGATCAGTGCAACGTCCTAAAATATGGCTTACATAATTCGCAGCAGCCAACACCCACGCGCTGGAGACCTGCACACCGCGTGTCTAAGCATTTTATGCGGTACAAACTTGCACGCGAAGAGGCACAACCTCTAGGCGTTACTATAAGACAGTTTATACATTAAGGACAATGCGAGGAATTTTGGTGTCCGGCTAAGCCTCATTTGAAATAAACGGGAATAAAAGAGAGGTTCTGCTTCATCTCTTGCCACCACCCCTATTTTCGCATCGCATCTCGATGAAAGGAGCCATCGATTTTATTTTCTGTTTTGCACCAACGGCAACTGCTGTACTGCACCACTAGGTGTTTTGGTTTGTAAGCAATAGCTTCCGGACTCACATAGACGATAAGTTGTTCGCGAGTTATTTGTTAAATTTCGTGAAAACAATTTCAGATTATTGCCATAACACAACCAAACCTGGTACTTTAAATTTTGTTGTAGAGTGGACATTAAAAATAAACATAAAAATGTATAACCATTGGTGTTCTCATTGAATGTGGATTCGACAACCCCCAAGGTGTAAGAACCGGTGCTTTCACACATGCTACAAGAGAAAAAGATCGTCCGCGTGTCCACAACTACAACACCTACCTGAACTTTAGTCGAACGAAAATCCGCGAATTTAAAGCAGTTTTGAATATTTTCTACGAAACTTATATCAATTACCCCGTCTAACTGTCATAAAGGCGTGCGAATTTTGGATAAATGAAACATTTTATTTGAAGCATCTAAAGAGCATCATAAATAAAACTGAAACGCGATCTCTCCAAAATTGTTTAGATCCTACCTCCAAGACCTAAATAGGAGAAGTAATAAAAGATACGTGTGATTCTTAAAATTCTTAAGCATCTTGGGGTTTGCGGACTACGTAATCTTGTTCAGTGAATAAGGAAATCAAAACAAAAATGCTTAAGTGGCTGCACGTGGAAAGTTTCTAATAGGAATAACGTTTACAAGGAATAAACCGAAAGCTATGGTAAGCAGGCGCGCTGAAAGCCTGACCTTTTCCATTCGTGATGAAATACTTGATTGGACATTTGCATCCTGGCAAAGACACAAGTAATTATCCTGAACACATAAAAAGCCGATGTACCATTTATATTTGATGTACAAAACGTACAAAAATTTACGTTTCACCTTGGTGCAAAACTGGGGCCGTACCAACGGTCTATACAAAACGGTATGGTAGAAAAGAGCAGTCCTTAACCAAGAACCAACAATGGTTGAAGATATCTTCGCTCAGACTAGGAGAATGAGGGGGGCTGGACATTTAAAGCATAACATTGGCATCTCGTGAACCATCAAAGTAAAAATTACCTACGGCAAGCGGGGACTACACATAGAAGATCACTGACTCCACGAAGACATTGAACTAGTTAAGACGACGGCAAAGAATATACTAGGCAATCGCACGATAAAAAAGCCTGGAAAAGCATTGGACTGGCCTTCGTACATCCGTCGTCGCTACCATGCTGCATATGGTTTATGGCGTAGTATAGCCGATCAGCTGAATGCATGTAATAAATGGGACATGTGTAAATAGACTAAACTTGTTTTTAACGAATTCTCTATGGTTAGGAATTGGTAGCTGTACGCTTACGACATCCACGCTTGAGCGGGAAAACACAATGTGAGAAAACCATCTGAGAAAGGCCAAGCTTATCACTAAAGCAAACGCATATCGCTGCTCCCTGTAGGAGCGGGAACTCTCGCCTAAAAATAAGCCTGAAAAGCCAACAATACGACTGGATCTGGGGCTTAACGCGCGCAACTTACACGTAGTATATTAGTATATGACGCGCTGAATAGTATAGGGCTTCGGATTAATTTTGACTCATTTGGAGGCAATAACGTTGGCAGAAATGGCCCTACTTGGGCATTTTCTATTCTTAGCCGCTATCAGAAAAGCAGAGACCAAAGCAGCCGCAATCGAACCCGCGTCCTTGGGCTCAGCAACACGTCTGACTCCGCCAACGCGGCGGGTAAAAGCATAATAAAATGTACATTTCCAAAACGAGCACACATTGCCCCTAACGTCGGAGCTGTATGCCTCTTTGGTTGTGGAAGCTAATACTTGGCGTAACGTGCCCCGAATAAGGCGACAAATTGCGCACTGTTTGAAAAGGACCCTGTGTGTGTGGTTTTGGACGAGGTCACCGCGAAGGTCATACACCCGTTTAAGACATAATTTGGACATCAAGCTTCTACGTATCACCAATTCTATATGCCTTCAGAGGAAATTAGTTACCATAAGTAGGCAGTACTTTCAAGATAAATACAATAAAGTAAGACGTGTGCGTGTATGTATGTGATCTTGAGGTATCACCACAGTCAGTGCTAAAGTGAATTAACCTGCCCTCGCACATTTAACCTGACTAGTAACCTCAATGTCGCGTGCTAAGAAGCTTCACTGGCCACCCGGTTTCGCAGAATAGTCATAGCGAGCTGATTTTTTTCCCTTAACTGCGCGTCCGTGCCTGTTATCTTTATTTAATGGTGCCCTTTTGTTTTTGCGCCCAAAGTAAATTTTGAATATAAAAATGTCCCACTGCTCATGTCGGCAAAAATTTTATATAAGTAATACATTTATGGCTTTCCGACAAGTTCGGGCAAATCCTTTTAAAGGATACATACGCTTGTCTGCTTTTTGACAGTTACATTTATATGCCTTTCTAACTCTAATTTGAAACAATTGAAAAAATAAAGTTTGGTGCGCTTGCGCGCAGGAGTGTGCAAGCCAAGCGGGGGGTCTGCAACTGTTTCCGGTTTCGACGTATCCAGTGCTGCATCCGAAGGAATGGTCGGGTACTGTCCCCAGAATGACGTTTTCTTTGACGACCTCACTGTCGTGGAACATCTCGAGTACTACGCGGCCGTGAGTGCTTCATACTTATTAGGGCAAAATTCCAAAAAACGAGCTGTTCACAAATAACATTGGAAAGCCTGCAGCAAAATTGTAGTAATCAAATGATTCAAACTAATACAGACTATGTGGGCTCACTTCATTTAGTTTACCCCCTGTATGCACAATACTCAGAATAAAGTGTGAATTTAAGACCGTCATTTTATTTTAGGCAGTCGGAAGGAGCTGCGAATCACTTGAGACAAAGGCATATCTAGCAATAAAAATTTTGATGGTTTGGGGATACAGATTCAAAAAATGCTTTTAGTAAATTTCCTAATCAAGGATGTATGCAAGCATCCTTGCTTAGAAAATCAAGAGCACAAGAAAATAGCTGTCAGAAATACTTGTTCTATGCGGATCGCCATTGGTACAGACATTGTTTAAGCAAGCCAGTGCACATCGGTGACAGGTTAATGTCCAACAAGGAGCAACAAATCGATTTTTCCGAGTCTTTTTTATTCCTTTACAGATTATTCTAACAGTTGCCTGTTTACGCGAATCACTTTCTTTATTCTCCTACAAGAGGAAGGTGTGTAAAAAGTCATGTACTTATGCTTGTGTACAATCTGCTGTTCAAAGTCTGGTCATTCACACCACGACTTATACCAAGCATACTTCATCGACTTTTGGCCACCAGTTCTCATTTTGTACTTACTAGAAACATCAGCATGCCTTGAGTGATCTTTATTATTTAAAAAAATAACATTTTCTTTTGACAGTGTTGTATTATTCGGAGCCCCATATTTTCTTCATAATATGACGCCGTATGAATATGTTCTGGTTTCTGTTTGAGCACGACCGGAAGCCTTGATTCCCACTGAGGCGGCTGTTGCACCAGAAGAGAAAGTGTTTTGGGAACATTTTTGCAAAAGCTAGACAACTTAGAAGATATAAATATCCTTCTACTAAAGTGTATGATATGTTCTAGCGTTACTTGGGATACGCGAAACGTCGGTTTAGAATTTTATTGCTATTTATGCTAGCGAAACAAAAATATTAACAGTTATTGAACACAGATGTCAGGAATTTGAACCATACGGCTCCTATACAGAATTTAAGTCCAAAACCTGGCGTAATAATTAATTATGGACTTGAAAGCAACACAATTTTGTTTAAATTGGTGTAATTTTAAGCAATAAGGTTTTCGTCATTCTTGTAAGGAGCACAGCCCCGGTCGTTCTTGTAGGTACCTGTTTGCAGTCCTCCGAAAACTCGCAAAAGGATATAGGATTTCACTAAAATAGTTTATTAATTGTCCGTACGTGCTTACGCGGTTGCTCCAGATTTCTCTCACGTAAGCGAAGAGAGTCGGCAATGAAGCCTTCAACGTGATGTTGTTTTTTTTATTTATTGTGCAAAATTCATACTTTCATCTTATTATTAAGAATCATTCTGTCAAATTTTAACAGCATCACTCTAATGTGTACATCACCAAGCACTGTGAATAGGTTATGTTGAAATTGAAATTTATTCCGCAACAATAAAATATTTTTGTATATATTTCGAATAAAATGTTTCCAATAAAGTTTTCCGCAAAAAATGCAATGTTGCCACGCTGTTCCCACAGCTGAAAGCTGTGGAAACAGCTCGAGAGCCCCAGACCTCCTGAATCACGGAACGGCATACAAAGCATGCGGCTAAGCGTTGAAACCCTTCTTAGGGAAACAAATTAGGGTTTCGCAGTGTTACTCGAACACTTATAAATGAGATATGCGCACAAGAAGTCTCCTCAGCACATCATTTTGCATACATTAGGCACAGGTATTTTACTGATATACAGGATACGTCCATGCTTGTTGCGGTTACCATACGGTTTCAAACTGTAGGTAATTGAAAATTTAAAACTTGATTTCCATAATTTGTTCTGCATTTAGCGACATGCCGCACTTCAGGAAGGAGTCTATTATATGACTTGATATTTTTCTTTAAATTTGCTAGGCTGGCTACGGCATCATTTTCTTCAATAAACCCAGTTTATATGAATAGCAAAATTTATATCCGTACATTGATGCAACCTGGATTGGGATATTTCCTAAATACATCAGTGGTGCGGCTGCTGTAAGGCACTTCGCAAACTAGACGTAAAGCTCTTATGTGCATGACGCTAAGCCTACTAATGTTTACAGATGTTCTTGTTGACCATGCGAGGAACGGATATTATATCAAAGAAGAATATAGGGGGTTATGTACTAGTATATAAACAGAGATAGCCAAAATGTGGCAGTGGTGACGCATGATACCAGTTTTCCTGGATAGTTTACTAGCAATATAGTTCACGTGATCATCCCATGTCACATTTTGTGAGAAATACACACCGAGTGATTTGTAGATTTTTAGTAATTCAATTTTAGTGTTCGTTTAACTGAACTTCGGGCAGCTCAACGGGTGTGTGTGAGAGGGGGGGGAATAAACAGCCTTCGTTTTATGATGTTCAGTTTTAAGCTGTAATTACAGCCCATAAATTAGGTTCGGTCGGCATACGATTCGCTCCACTACTTAAATCAGCCCACGACTTGCCTGAAGAGAATAATCTAGTATAATCAGCCTACATTATGCAATTAACTGTTTTATCAATTCTGAGAACTTCATTGACATAAAGTATAAAAAAACGGTCCCAGGATGCTTCCCTGCGGGTCACCGGTTTTGGTGGGTTTGATTGTAGAACATTTCCCTTCTATGGGACAAATTGAGTGTGGTATTTTAAGTAGGAACTAAACCATTTGTGCGACATTCCGCTGATGTCATAATGATCCTGTTTTTGAAGCGCGATTTTATGATCAGTGAGTTCGAAGGCTTTTGAGAAGTTTAGGAACAGTCCAAGTACGCAATTTTTGCGTTCGAAATCGTCTAGAACTAATTTTTTCGGGGCCAGCAGCGCACGTTCTGTAGACATGTTCCAACGGAAACTATACTGTGCAGAAATAATCAAGTTGAAGTGGTTAGGAAAAAAAGGTTAGTCGCGTTAAAACGTGTTCTAGGGCTTTTGAAAACACCGGAAAACTGATACGGGACGGTACTTAGACATTTCATTTGTATTATTTTTTATCCACAACAGTTATTTGGGTTTCTGCGTATTGCGGGGGAAAGAACCTGTTGATAAGCACATAAATTAAAAGTAAGGCAGGAGGCTAGTATCTCAATGACGAATTTCACAGGTTTCATTTGAATATGGTTAGGGTCCATGGCTCTACTACTCCAGTGGGCCAGGAATGCAGCTACAACCTTCTTCTCAGACACTGACTCTAAAAAACGGTTTTGGGTAATCGGTCCGTCATATACCTTAACCCACAGCGGGTAGTGGTACTGTCACCAAGTGAAACAAACGAGGAGTTAAATGCATTGGCTAATTCTCGACGCTGAAGTTCGACCTCATTTTTAACGACTTTGTTGAGAGTCTCTAACTCATCGTTATATACTGTTTAATTGCGTTACAAACCTTTTCTGTGTGCCCTTGTGTTGAGCTAAATTGGTTAGCAAAATATTGCCTTTTTACACCACTGAGGTGTTTAGTGATAAAATTCCTAATCTTAAATTCTTTGAGGGCTTTGCCGGATTTGCTCACTATACATGCTTTAAAAAATTCAGTCCTATTATTTAATTACCTTGAGACATTCTTTTCTAATCCAAGGCTTCCGACTTTTTTGCATGTTTGAAACGTCTTGACGGGGAAACACTCGAAGTATAGTTCCACGAAGTTTTTCATAAAAAAGACGTATGCTGAGTTAGAATTGCTCGCTGTGAATGCATAGTTCCACTTTGTTCCACTTAAACAGTGTCTACAAGCTTGTTGTGTTTGAGGAGTAATGAATAAGTAAGGAGGTTTCGAATACAGTGTTTTAGGTGTGCTGATGAATTCACTTACAAACATAAATATAGGCAGGTGGTCGCTGATGTCGTGAATTAGAGTACCAGCTTTAACAAGAGAATGATCTAAATTGATTATAAAGAGGTCTAAAGGTGTTGCTGATTGCAGAGTGAGACGCGTGGGGACGTTATAAAGTTTTGAAACGCATGAGTGTTTAACAATTCAAGGTCCAAATTAGTAGTGCTGTTGGCTGGCATGTCAATGTTGCAGTCAGCTCCAAGTATAACTGCGTATTTTCTTTCAATAACATATTATAAGAGAGTCCAAGAAGGATAAAAACATACATACATTACATGAAGAACGGCAGTAACATGCTCAAAAACTGAACTACCACATCTAACAATACGCGATTCATAGAACGGAGCAATACTGCAAAATTCACGTATCCGATCAGAATCGCTTGAGTTTGCAATTAGCATTTCTAAGCTACCACCTCTCCTGTCCGTACGATTCATGTACGAATCGTACCCCGGCAATGACAATACGTCCACTTGCGAAGTAAACCACGTTTCCAGGATACATGACATGAAACCATACTTGCGCGTCACTAAAAAATAATCGAGGTAACCTAGCTTATTTCTACCTGATCTGAGTTAAAATGACGCAGACGGGGATTTTTTCGCGACTAGTTTCAGGTATGTTTTTGTGGCTTGAAACGTCCACCTGCACACTTGCAGTAAGCACTGCATTGTCGGGCTCACTCTTCTGTACAAGAATCTCCATTGCAATGACAGAAAAAAATGGTAGTCGTTTCTTTCTGGAGACTCTTTTGTCCGCCGAAGCAGCTCTCGGTTGCGTTGGATCGTGTTTTCAGTGATAGAGAGAGTTGATGAATTATTTCTCGAGCTTTTCACTTTTTTTGAGCCACGTTTCAGGGGTTGATTGCCGGAGAAATCGGGGAATAATTCCGGGTGTTTTCTTTGGCCTAGAAGGAAGCTTGCGAATTTCATCGATGTCATTCACAGCGAGTTCTGGGAGGTTAGTAGACTTGGGCACGTCGTTTACCTTACACAAAAGATCCTCGTTTGGTGCAGCTGGGATGCCGTGCACTTTAACGTTCAGCTTCCTGCTACAAAACTTAAGATCATTCACAGTGGCTGTAGATGTTTGATGTCATCAAAAGCGGGAAACAGCAGTCTCTATTTTGCCAATGCTCTTATTTAAACTACATGTTTCTTTTCCTACTTTGCTTGACGATTAAGGATTTCGTCTTATTTCACTGACATCATCTAAATGAATTCCTTAATTTTCCCCACTTGAGTAGGCAGCTCTGCTGAGGCGTCCAGCCTTCTTGTTGTGCCTGCTAGACAGGAAGTTAGCTCTGGGTGCATGTACGTTTTGCCCCCACCTTCGTGTTTAGGTGCGCGTTGTCTACGCATCTCCACGCCTTACGGCCACTCTCGCCTTTGGTCTTGAATGTTCACTCCGAACAAACAGAACTACCGATATGGTATCAGGACTCTCATTCCCTGCATGTCAGGACCCGTCCGTCGTCTGGCAGGGCATCATCGCAGGACTTGTTTGTGTGTGCCATGGCACGTGATTCAGGAGCACACCGTTGCACTCAACTCAACAAGGAGCGTATTACGCACCAAACACAACACGGGGGCAATGGCGGCAGCATTAACGCACTTCTCAAAAGAAATTATTAAACGTATTTACCGACCTGGGTAGGCAGCAAAAAAAGAGCAGATACGGCAAGCGTCCTTTTACCGCCGCCGCCACTGCCCGTGTGTCCAGTTGCAATTTCGGCAGCGGAAGCGCTACGACACTTTCACTAGGTCCGTGAAGTCAATCGTGAGGCAGTTCCGCAGCCATGGCCGGAGCTTTTGGGCTTATCGGGTAGGCAGCAAAAAAAGAGCACATAAAGCGAGCGTCCTTACACCCCCGCCGCCGCTGCCCGTGGGTATACCTTTTAAGTGCGAATGCACTTCTTAAGACGATCATGAATCGTCCGCGCCGTCGTCCGCATAGAACAGCTGCGGGTGCGCGCGCTCTCCTACGTCTTCCTAGAAACGGGTGTAGATGGGCGCGCGCTTACTATCCGCCTCCATCTCGCTCAGGGACTGGCGGGTGGGTTGGCACCTCTCTCCACTCGGGGGTGAGAGCTCTCGCGTAGCGGGCGACTCCGCATTCCGACGCGTGAGTGAGGGCGCTCGTGTCGCCCTCGCCGTAACGGCGGGCGCTAGCTCTCGCTCGCGTAGCGGGCGCTCCGCATTCCGACCGCGTGAGGGCGCTCGTGTAGCGGCCGCGTGGCGCGGGAGGGTATTAGTCGAGCGCGCGCCGTCGTCGAGAGCGGTCGCTGGTCCTGCATCTCGATAACGATGATGGAGGACCGGGCAACGGTGCCAGCAATAACGAGTGAAATATCTTTCTTTGTAGTTGTGTGCGTGTGTGTGATCTCTCGACTACTCATTAAGATCACGATATCCACCGTAATCGCGCAATCAACAACCGTGCATTCGCACTTACACACTCTCCCCCTCGGGGAATTGCGAGGGAATTGCTCACACGCATTGAGAGCCGTACAACTTGAACACAGACACGCAATGGTTTCCGTATACAAGTTTGCATTCAAGTTAGCTTTCTTGGCTAGCCAGGAATATTTCGCGTAGTCTTCTAGCAGGTTAAAGTTGGTGGCAAGATTTGCCGTTCCTGCGGAAACTTTCTTTCCTTACCTAGTTAAGAAAAAAACAATTTTTTTGTGCAGCCGTGATAATTATTAGGAGCCATAAAGCAAATATTTTTTTCTAAGTACAGAGTAGAATTACAGTCCGGGAAAAACTTTTTCGCATACCTTACCTATTGCATCTGGACCTACCTGCTTTTATACTAAACATACCTGTACCACCGTGGACAAAAACCTGCGTAGGCTATATCACGTATGGAGACAAAGAAAACAAGAGCAAGATGTTCAAACGAACCTATGCTTTGTGCAACGTGTTAGAAAACAGAATAATGGTAAAACTTTGTGGTGCAAATATGATGATGATGATGGTTGGATGTTTATGGCGCAAGGCCAACCGGGGCAAAGAGCGACAAAAAAAAGTCATATATGAGAGGTGAAACCTTAAACAATAACTAAGTCAGCAAAAACAAAGTAAAATCACAAGACGACAATGAGCATGGCTGGTGCAGAGGGCCAGATTTCATGATGCGTGATAGGAAATGAGGTTTAAAAACTTGACTTCTGACAAATACTCAAACACACGTTTCACGGAAACAACGGCTTCGTCACCTAGAAAAAACGATGAATGTGGGGGAATATGTTGTCTGTAGAGTTCCCTGAAGTGTTTGTGTCGTGTTGTGTGAAGTGCCTTGCATGTGATTAGTATGTGCACTACGGATAGGGCCTCTCCGCACCTGCCGCACAGGGGTCTAGAAGATCCCGTCAGCAGATACGGGTGCGTCGCATGGGTGTGCCCTATCCGCAGCCTACCAAAGGCGACTTCCGTGTGTCTGTTGTGTGAGTCAGTTGTGTATCGTCCCAAGTGTGGCTTTATTACGTGTAGTTTGTTATCTGTCTGTTCATTCCACTGTGCTTGCCATTTCCTACGAAGGTGTTGTCGAATTTGTGGCTTAAGGTCACTCTGTGGTAGTATGGTTATATCTACTGTGTTCCTGAGTGCAGCAACTGCGGCCTTCTGATCCGCAACCTCATTGCCAGCAATTCCAGCATGGCCTGGAACCCAGCACAACACCAGAACAAGTTTTTGGGCATATACAGGGTGTCCCAGCTATCATGCACCAAGATTTAAAAAAAGAGTAATGGCGCAACTCGAAGAAAACCTAGTGCGTAACGTTTGCAGTACTGTGGAGAAGCGGGCAGCATTTTTTTCGTTAATGAGACTTAACTAATAATTGTAATTAATTATCTAACTCGAGAAGTACTGCCCTAATCACTGAAGTGTCAATTAGGCACTTGTAGGTACCCACGAGGGGCATCTAACTGCGGTTTTTTCAGCGACGAACTAACTGTGTACTCATTTATTCTGACTGATGAAGAAAACCCGCGAAATATGAAAAATACCACGTGACGGCGCCTCCGCGCGCATTAGCGCGCATCGTAAAGCAATGCCCTCAAACAGGCCGCCTCTGAATTAGCCCGAATGAGATAAACAAAAGAAGGAAAGAAGAAATCGCGACCGAGTTTGTACCTTATCTGCACACGCGCCCCGCGAATCTTGCTGTTGGTGCTCCTTCGATGCATGCATTATCAAGGTGATGCGCTGTCTCTTCGGGCGGGTGACAGGCGAAGCAGTTTCTTTCAATCAGCTTGTTTGGGGACGCTGCTGTACAATGCGCGCAGAATCGCCGTCACGTGGTATTTTTCATATTGCGCGGGTTTTCTTTATCAGTCAGAATAAATGAGTACGCAATTAGTTCGACACTGAAAATACCGCAGTTAGATGCCCCTGGTGGGTACCTACAAGTGCCTCATTGACACTTCAGTGATTAGGACAGTAATTATCGAGTTAGATAATTAATTACAATTAATTAGCTAAGTGTCATTAACGAAAAAAATTACTGACCGCTTCTCTACAGTACTGCAAACATTACCCACTAGGTTTTCTTCGAGTAAACCCATTGCTCTTTTTTTAAATCTTGGTGCATGATAGCTGGGACACCCTGCATAGACATGATAGTGTTGAAAACCATATGAACAATTCTGTTTTTGCATGGCTTGTATGATGCCAATGCGCGCACAAAGCTCAAGGAATCTGTATATATGATGGACTTCGAGATTTTGTGTTTAAGAATGTGTTGTGCAATGAGTAAGATGCCATATGCTTCAGCTGAGTAAATTGTGGTGTATGTGCTCATGGTTCTGCATGCATCAAAGTTTGGCCCATGAGCAGCGCAAGACACTATGGTTGCAGTTTTTGATGCGTCACTATAAAACTCTGCACATTGATACTTGTACTGCAGGGAGAAGAAGTGCTGCAAAATTGCAGTTTGTGGTACCCTGGTTTTATCAATATTCATGAAAGATAAGTCACAACACACAGGTTGAAGCTGCCAGGGTGGTAAAACGTCAGTAAAAGAAGATGTGTAAATGTCTGAAAAGGAGATGTTGAAATCCGAAGCTTCCTGTCTCAGTCTAAGTGAGAATGGCAAAGGAACGGACGGGGCGATTTACAAACACTAGTGATGTGGATGCATCATTAAAAACAGGTTTAAAGGATGGTTATTCATCGATGAAATTTTGAAAGCGTAGAGCAAGTCCATGTCCGTTCGTTGGTCCTCAAGGCACCATTTGTTACATTCAACGTATAGACTCTTTGCCGGGCTAGTGCGGAACGCACCCGACGCAAGGTGGAGGCCCAAGTGGAGTACTGGTCAAGCATTTTAGTGCGGTTTTTGATGCCGACCCATACACGACGCTGCCGTAGTCTAACCGGGACCCGACTAAGGCGGTAAAGACCCGGAGAAGTAGTTTCTTTGTCTGCCCCATAGGATTGGTGGGAGAGAACCTTGAAAATGTTTAGTGTTTTGAGGCATTTATGTTTAAGTGCTTTGACATGAGGTATGAACGTGAGCTTGTTATCAAATATGACACCTAAAAACTTGTGCTCCCTTTTAACAGGAATATATGCACGGCCAAGAGCAATCTCAGGCTCCGCACTAAGCCCGCGCTTGCGGGAGAACAGAACACAAGTACTTTTGCCCGGGTTCAGTTTAAAACCGCTAAGGTCCGCCCATCCAGCAAGCTTCTTAACACCGAGCTGTACTTGACGTTCGCAAATTGACAGGTTACAGGATTTAAAAGATATTTGAACATCGTCTACATAGACGGAACAGGAAATGGTTGGTGGCAATGCCTTTCAGAGGGAGTTCATCTTAACTATAAACAATGTGCAGCTTAGAACACCTTGCGGCACACCATTTTCCTGCACATGTATCCCGGACAGGGATGACCCAACCTTAACACGAAATGTCCTCGTGGACATGTAGCTAGAAATGGTATTTAACATGTTACCTGACACACCAAAGGACTTCAGCTCGCTAAGGATGCCATATCGCCAGGCTGTGTCGTAAGCCTTTTCAAGATCAAAGAATACCGTAAGGCAGAACTGCTTATGAGTAAATGCATCTTTTATGAAGGATTCCAACGCAACAAGTTGATCGTTGGTAGATGGCCCCACCCTAAAGCCTGCCTGGCAGCTCTCGAGAAGACCGTTGTACTCAAGGAAGTACACGAGCCTGCGATTTATCATCTTCTCGAGCAGCTTGCACAGGCAGCTTGTCAGAGCGATGGGTCGGTAACTGGCGGGAGAGGACGGGTCCTTACCCTCCTTCAGGAACGCCACTACAATGGCCTCCCTCCAAGATTTCGGAATGTGCCCCGAAAGCCATATGTTGTTGTATAAGTGTAGGAGTGTTTCAAGAGTGTCTGGGTGTAGGTGTTGTATCATTGTGTATGTAATCTGGTCTGCGCCTGGAGCTGAAGGTTTACATGTGCTCAGGGCCGCCTTCAGCTCATAGAGAGTAAATTCAGAATTGTAACCAGATTTTGACCTGTTATTATCACGTAAGCACTTCTTTTCACAAGCAGTTTTATATCTCAGGAAAGTGTTTGTGTAGTGTGCAGAGCTGGAAACGTGTTGAAAGTGTTGTGCAAGTGTGTTTGCGTGGTCTTCAAGTGTGTCCCCTGTTGGACTGACCAGGGGCAGGCTGTGTGTCTGTTGTCCTTTTAGTTTTCGTATTCGTGTCCAGACTTTGTGTGTGTCTGTGTATGAGTTAATAGATGTAGGAAGGTGCGCCAACTCTCTCGTTTTGCCTCACGGCGCACACGTTTTCCTAACGCCTTGGCCCGTTTGAACAAAATAAGGTTGCCCGACGTGGGGTACCGTCGAAGGATACCCCACGCCTTGTTCTGGGCCTCTCGCGCCCGCGTACAGTCCTGATTCCACCCGGCCTCCGCTGGTTGCGCGGGGCACCAGAGGCGTGGGGAATGGACTTTTCGGCGGCGTCGAGGATGTGCGCCGTGAGGAGTTGGGTAGCTTCTTCAACGTGTAGGTGTCCTATGGATGTGTGGTGTAGTTTGGATGTCTCTGTAAATGTATTCCAGTTAGCTCGTGCTTCATTGAACCTATTATGGGAAGATGAACTGCTTGGGCCTTTACCTATATATGTAAGTGAGGTGGGGAAGTGGTCACTGCCATATGGGTCAGTACCCACACCCCACTCAAGACATGGAAAAAGAACTGTGTAGCCAATCGCCAAGTCAAGACATGAGTATGTGTTGTGTCCTATGTTATGGTATGTAGGCTGTTTATTGTTGAAAAGGCATGCTCCTGAAGATGTAAGGAATTTCTCTATTAGGCGACCTCGGGCATCCGTGCGAGAAGAGCCCCAAAGAGTGTTGTGAGCATTAAGGTCGCCTGTCAGGACGTATGGTTCGGGCAGCTGGTCAACCAGCGCCTCGAAGTCAGAGCTTAAAAGTGAAACATCAGGAGGAATGTATATGGAGCATACCGTTATCAACCTATTAAATATTATTAAGCGTATTGCTACAGCCTCAAGGACGGTGTTCAAGGTAACAGGGTGGCATGCTAAGGATTTGCGGGCGATTATGGCCACACCGCCAGAAGAGTGTGTGCAGCCAACCCTGTCCTTTCTGTATACCAGGTAACTATTCAAGAAATTTGTGTGCTTAGAATTCAGATGTGTTTCCTGGACACACATTAAACTTGGCTGATTAGCATGCAGTATTTCATATACATCGTCAAGATTTTTAAGGAGGCCTCTACAGTTCCATTGAATTATGTTTTCTCTTCCCATTATTTAGTGTGAGAGCTACTGGAGTGTGTATGTTTATGTGTCGTCTTTCGGGGCTGTTACTCTCGTCTTTTTGGGCTTGTCGGGAGGCTTTGGCGTCGGGACACGTTCCTTGCGGTGCACCGCAGACAAGAACGGTCCGACATCCGTTTTCGTCGTCTGATGTCCTCGGATTGCCTGACTGATCAGGCCCCGTGGATCTCGCACCCTTTTGGGCGCGCTTTGACTGACCCACAACCACCGAGGGTTTAAGGAATGCCTCGGATGGCGCAGGCGGTGCGGTGGGGGGTGGGAGCTGCCGCTAGTTCCTCCGTCTCCATCTCGTCTGCGCCCTCGCTTGTGGTTTGGGACGCTGGAGCGGAAGTGGAGGATGCAGCATCGCTCCCAGCAGAAGCGGTTGCCCCCACAGCCGCTGCTGGCTCAGCGAGCGGTCCGGAGGCGGGTTGGGCTGCCCGAGGCAACCCAGGGGGGGGGGGGGGTAGGAGGCGGGACCAAGTCCGATTCGCGGTACTGGGTCCCTGCCGAAAACAGACGCCGCTCCGCCCCCCGGCGAGCTGCGTCGGGTTACCTCCCCAGAGGGAAAGAGGCGAGCCTCTTCCGCGCCTCTGGGAAGGTGATGTTTTCTGTGACCTTGATGTTAATGATTTTCTTTTCTAATTGAAACTTTTCACAGCTGCGGTACCCATGCTGCGTGCGGCCCCTGACAGTTTTGCACAGGTGAAGGTAGTAGAGTCCACAGTTTTCAGTAGGGTGGTCATGTGCGGCGGCATTTCGCGCAGGTCGTTTTGCCGCGACAAGAAGTTGTAGCGTGCCCGAATCGCTGGCACTTGTAGCAGCGGCGCGGGTTAGGTATGTACGGTCGTACACCACACTTAATGAAGCCAGCATTGATGTGTTCAGGAAGTTTTGATTTGTTGAATGTCAAGATTATATGCTTTGTGGGGATTTCCTTATTGTCTCGTCTGATGGTGATACGCCTCACTGCAGTTACACCTGATCTTTCAGGCCTTCCAACAGATCAGCTTCGGTCTCATTCACAAATCGGTCTCCGAGATCACACCCTGAGAGCTGTTGAGGCTACGATGGGGAGTGACTCTGATGGCCAGATGTGCCATGCAGGTTTGCGACAGGAGGTTAGTGGCTTGTTGCTGCGTCTTGACATTGACTAGGACTTCACCGGTACGGAGTTTCTTAGCATCGAACGATTTTCCGAGGATGCCTTCCAGGAACTTAGTGATCAAGAATACGGACATGGAAGAAACAGGGTTTGTTTTGTCAACTGCCTCGATAACCAAGAATCGAGGATGGTTGTCAGGTTTCGGACTGTGGATTGTTGGAAGGGATGGAAAGGAAACTTCGGTGCGGCCCCTTTTCGGGGGCCGATCACGTCTGGGGGGGGGGGGGGGTTGATTTATCCATATGGCATAGGAAAAAAGCAGGGAGACGGGGGGTACTTCTTCTTCATTGACCTTACCCTGGTAGCCAAAGAGGTCCCGGAGCTCCCTGCCTGGTGAACAGACAGGGAGCCCATCCGCCGGAGCTTGACCTGGGCTCCGACGGCCACCGTTTCGTGGTTTCTAACCCTCCACCCTATAAACACATCGCCACGGTTGGATCCAGCTTATGTTTGGGGGCTCGGGGTCCGCGGTATCGCCAGTACCGTCACCAAGATTGCTCAAGGTGCCCCGTGCGGGGGTGGTGCAAATATCACTGGGCAGGTGGTAAAAATATGCGCTAAGGACGAATGCCTCTTATGGAAGTGCCTTCAATACAAAAACATGGCGAAATATTAAGCATATCAGTGGATTAATTGATTGATTGATTGATTTATTAACTGATTGATTGATTGATTGATTGATTGATTGATTGATTGATTGATTGATTGATTGATTGATTGATTGATTGATTGATTGATTGATTGATTGATTATTGATTGATTGATTGATTGATTGATTGTAGGGTTCAACGCGTCGACGCAACGCAGGCGATGAGGCACGCCGTGGTGGAGCACTCCGGATTGATTTTAACCACCTCGGGACCTTTAACGTGCGCCGAAATCTCGTGCACACGGACGTTTTTGCTTTTCGTCTCCATCATAAAAGTGGCCGCCGCGGCCGCCGCTGCTTTAGCCACTGAGCCACCGCGGCGGTTCAGCATGTTAGTTGCTTGTGCAAGATCAGGTCAAAGATAGGCAGGAAGGACACGAAATGGGCGCGTTGATGAATCATAGAGAATTATGTTTGCTTTTTTAACTTCCAATTCTCTTTCATAAGCGGCAAAATCACACCGATAGCATCAAGTTGATCATTTCCACGCATTGAATGAAATGCACCCTGGTGTGCCAATCGCGCCTTCGGAAGAAAAACGTTTAACAAGCCTTCTGAGATATTGCTAACAGCACTATGGTATAGTCATAAAAAGTCACGGTGGACAAATGAACTATTGCGATGGCCAATACCTTTCACGCAACGAGATTACAAGTTACTGCTGACGACACCAACAAGCCTTCTCAGATAATGCTAACAGCAGTATGATAATCTCCCTCAATGCCCCACTCAATCTTGTGTCATGCGTCGACCCCAAAATCTGCCATTCGCGACCTCCGCTTCCCCAGACGCTATCCCGTTTGCTGGTAATCCAAACTACGTGAACGCCGTTCTCATACATTATGCAGTTTGCCCTTCACAAAAAGGCTTTGAATGATAGCAGGTGGTAGAGCCTCCGCTGTGTTTGTTCATTGCACCGTGTGTCTCTGTCTCCTGGAGTAAGCGTAGCTTAGTCGGCAAAAAGACGGGCTCTCGCTTGTTACTCTATTCGCGTACAAGTTCGATTCTTGGTGGTGCTAGTAATTTCTCTAGCTTGTTCCCGGGAGTTTTCTGTTGACGCTGACGCTCGCGAAAGAACCCTTGTATAATAAATTATGCTGCTTGGCAGTAAAAGATTTGTGGCGATAACAGCAAGGAGGCGTCTCGACACTACTTCATATACTTGTACCCATTCGGTCTCTCACACAAATCATGGTTACAAGCTAAATGCAATAGTTGCCCATTTACAGCAGTGGTCACGTGAGGTAAACAGTCATGGAACAAAGAATGCTAGTCATTGCATGTCTGCTCGCCTTTTTCTGAAAGCTAGAAACCAAGGCTAGCCACTTGTGAATTTTGGTTCTGCAGGCGAGTCACTATATTCCGAACGTGCGCAATGCCGAGTCATCAATATCATACGGCCAGCGCTTGTTTCATCCGATGGTCTCACACGAAAAGAGGATGTTGACACCCTCAGCCCGGCTAGTTCATACAGCACTTTCTGTCGGGACCCAGCCACGCAAAAGACGGGTTAAATACGGAATTCTGTATCGTGCAATGTACAATGTCGAGAAAAAAGCGTATACCTGCACCTTGACAGTGCTGTATGAGCATGTTCTTTGCTACCGACTCGTGACATGTAATTAAGATATAAATATAGAGTTATTAGTACCAATTTCATTTTATATAATGCAAGAGTATATATATCTGACACCGACATATAGTGTGGATGAGTAAATTTATGATAACGGTAAAAACTACAATTACTATTATTATGCCTTGTGCAATATTGCCATTTTATTTCCGTGCAATTTCATAAGAGGGCATGCATGAAAATCTGTGTGCATGTTTGAAATAATCTAGCTACTGGCAGTTATGCTTCCAATTGAGCACGGCAATGTGGAACAGTAAAGTGCGCATGCTTCATCGTATATACGCGCGCATGACTAGTATAGCTTATGTACGTATGGAGGAGTACCCTTAATAGCCATTCCTCAGATTATCCGATAAATTTAGAAGTTAACTGACAAGTTAGCCAAATAACTTGTTAGCAGTGTTTCTTTATTGATGTTCACCTTACTGCATTTTTGTTACTTGCATTGCCCCTGCACTGTATTTTATACAGTACTGTTCCTTCTCTTGTTATATATGCATATCGTTCTGTCGTTTTCTGTTTGTATTGCGATTGTTTCTTTGTGTATTGCACTGCAATATTCTGTTTTCTATATCCAGAATGTACTAATGACACAATTTAAAATCAAATGATAAACATAAAATTATTTGCTGCTGTATTTGCGTTGTACGCACTGTTGTCCAGGTCCAGGGGGTTGAAGCTTTGTCAAGATGCAGTACTGCAGCTTTTCTCCAACCCCTTGATGTACTTGTACATAAAATAAACTGAAATAAAAAAGAAAAAAACACAAAATAGTCCCGCAGTGCCTGAATATCTACTCAAAACTTTTGTATATGACACTGTACTCTGCCACGTGAAACGTCCATGGACCAAAATGAGCACACAAGGATCGATGTGTTTGACCCGCGAACATATACATATAGCAGATATAAAAGGATAAGATGTGTCAGGAGCTTGCGTATTTATATTCTTTTACATGCAGCCTCAGCCGAATCATTTTCGGTGATGGAAATTTGAATCCTCCATCCTAAATTCCTTAAAAGCACAAAGGCACATTTAGGCACATTTTTCCTCCGTTCGGCCAATGGCGTTTGGCAGCAGTGTACTACGTTCTTCATTGTTTTTGCACCTGAGAAACGAAGGCGATGCCAAACAAAGAATGAATAGATTGCTTTCACAATATTCAGAAGCACATTAGAAGCATATTGGTGTTTATTAGAGGTGTAAATTAATGCCCGATTATTTCCGTGTCCCTTGCGGCGCGCAGCCTGACACCGAGCTTTGAGGCACTGCCGGAATGGGCCGGTTTCCCGGGCTCCTGCAAGGACGCTGCGCATCGAGTTCAATGTTAACGCGATGCAAAAAAATATTCAACCTGCCTTAACCGATCACCTATATCCACAGTACTCCGCGCTGGTAGATTCAGACGACAGGATAGATGATAAAAGGGCCAATAAAACAGTTAAAGTGCATTGAGAGAGCGAAGGATGAAAAATAATCAGTCATAATGCCGCCTTAAATGTTTTTTTCCCCTTCACTAGGGAAAAGAACATTGGGAAAATAACTGATCAGGCTTAATTCCAAATTTATCGCTCTTACGCTTGTGAAGTATTCTCCCAAAGTGACGACGTGCTTGCAATGTCTGAATGCCATGCTCATTCATCAAATTAGTTGGTGAGAACACATACGATCTTTCGGGTTGATAAATTGAACAGCTCAGCGGTGTATCATATCAAGAGTATGGATATTTTTATTTTGCTTGTATTTGTTTCAGACTGTTCATGCGTACTCGAATGTTGGTGCTATGACCGAGATTTATGCAAATATTTAAGTACTTGGCACAGCCAGTTGAAATTTCTATATCAGGAGGCATAGCTTGACAAATCATGAAGTGCAGATATTGAAAACATGGTGGTTCCCACTTAATTTATTCGTAAACGTTACAACAAGGTGCTTGTAAGCATGACCTCGCAAAGTCGCTGCTTTAAGAGGTTTAAGGAGGACGACGGAATACTTTTCTTAGAAAATTCAGAAAACCGATTTATCGCCTTTTAGTTTTACATTCCTGTTTGTGCATCATTTCTTAACGTTAGGGTTTTGTATTTATTATATCTGGTCTTTAGGTCAAGCTATTTTGCTGAAGAAAATAAAATTGTGCGTGAACAATCTGATGGCTACTGAATTAGTAATGACATAACCAATGTCATTGGTTGACTTTAAAACAACAAAGGGCCCATTACGGTGCATAACCACATGCCAGACGACATGGGTAAATATTCCGAATGGGCATTTTCAGCGGTGATATATTGCAGGATAAATCAAACAGGAAGAAATTCAGTTTGTTAAGAACTAAGGAAGGCGCAATGACTGTAGTATGTGCATGATATGTGCGTACAGTGTAAAAACAATCCGTTTTTACGGACAAATTACGAACCAGATGGCCGTAATTAAAACAGAGCCGTGTTCCGTTTGATGCAGAACAAAGAAAACACCCATAATTTAATGGAATTGCGCTCCGTCTCTCAGTATACGGATGCTCTCTCCGTTACACGTCAAACGAAATCTTTTTCTGCATTGGGAAATACGGACGTTTCCTCTGTATTATGCAGAACCGGAACAGATCAGTTTATTAATAACTGCAATTGTCGTGTCGTGTAAGTGTCGTGTCGATCGTCGGGAATTGATCGAGAAGCAAAAACTGCGCCCCGAAAACATTCGTGTCGTAATGAATGCGGTTCTGTTTCGTTAGTGTCTAAAGTGTAGTAAACTTAGTGCGGACCGTGAGGCCCATACCGCTCCACACGATCGCTGTATCATGTCTTTACGACGCTCCGGCGACGTCGCTGCCCCGGACCTGCAAACTGCACATGCCTGTGTGACCGGCACACTTGTAGAAAATATTAGGTCATTTGCGTGCAGAAGCAGAGTTGCAGAAGGTAATTTAGTTGTTAAGGAATCAATATCGGCCGAAGTATTTAGCCTAAAGCTTAAAACCAAAGCACAGCAACCACTATTCATGCAGTGCGAAATGGCAGTCGCAGCCAGTCACACACATTTTTGCGAGCGCTTTCTCGAAACAGCGGAGTTGATGGCGATCACGTATTGTGGGGGCTTCGCGGAACCTTACTGCGCAAGCGCTATTTACGACATCTCAATTTATCAGCCAGGAAATCTGTAAGCCAGCTAGTAAACACCGATGTATGGCACACGCAGGGTGGGCATCCATATAGTATACAGGTTGTTCGGCAACAAGTGCAGCGTTCGTGCGGTGGTGCAGCGGTCTCGAGCGCCGTGCCCATTCGGTCAACGTCGCGGATTCAAATCCCCGCCGAAGAAATTTTTTTTCTGAAGGTTCTATCAATTACGGAAAGACGTGATTTTTGAAAAGGAGTGTTTCTTTTGTTACGGCCTTTCCGTACTACGGAATGTCCGTTCTTAAAATTTTTGCCGTTGTCTAAATTATGGAAATGTGTTCGGCAACTTTTTACAAGCAGCTTTTTCTGTAAAGTTGGCCATTTTTTTACAGTGTAGAAAACTAGGTCAAACTCCTTTCTGAAAACAAAGAAAATTACATCAACATATCCAGACTTGCTAACAATGCTTGTGAAACTCTGAAAAGTAGAAGTTAATTGCGTGCCAGTGCAAAAACCTCTTCTGAAACCATGTTGAAAGTGAAACAACATACCAGTATGGTTTAAAAAAACCTTTCAATGTAGTTTGCTACAACCTGTTTCAAACATCTGCAATATCATGGTGTAGAGCAGGGACGGTAATTGCCAGAATCTTGATGTCCCCGTTTTTAAACACGGGTTCAAGGCGTGCTACCTTTCAGTGAAACGGTACCAGCGCAAGGCGCTGTGCCACAGCGGTCAGTTGTCCCTTCCGTGTGCCGCATTCCAAAGGCGAGCTGTACCAAGCCGGAGAACCGGATGACAGAAGACACTCTGATGCGGCAGTAACTATTATCCTGCAAATATTTTGAATGCTTCGAGTCCCCAGTCAAGACAATAGATGACTCGCCTAGGGCATGCAATGTGCGTCTGCAGCAAAGGGTGAGCTGAAGTTCCGTTACCGCCCTGCAACAGCCTGAAGCTTTCACACACACTCTGCTCGTTTAGTTTGAAAACTGGACACATGCAGTTTCGGAAGTTTAGATACAAACTTGTAGAGGCCAATAGTGAGGTCAAGAAAGAGAGGTATCTAGGCGGTGTTTCCCCCATTTATTGTGCGAACATCCTGTATAGGTATATACATAACAAATTGCTGTAATTTGAAGAAACTCATGCGACAGCAGAAAACAAAAGTACGAAGAAACGCCCCTTTTTAAGTACTTTCTTGGCCACTACGATATCCGAAAGCACACAATCAGCCGAAGCAAAGAGCGGTAGATTACAAAGACGTGTTAATCTTAACAACTATACCTGTAATATCTCTGCATACCGACGGTGCAGGCCCGCAAAATCGCATCACTAGAAATCATCCAGAAAAGTACTCAAGGTGCCATGCAATGCCGGAAGTCGTACATGAGGAAGCATTTTCACCTTCTAACATTGTGACAAAGCCCCAGTTAAACCTCGAACACGATATGGCCCTGTAAAGTGGATTAGTCAACGGATGTTAGAGATATTCAAGTAAAACGGTGGCTCGTGGTCGATGCCATGTCTGAACGAAGGGCTACTCTAAGCATTCCTACAATATGTTCACTTTCTTTACACTAAGTATTTACAACTTGTGACTGATAGCCAAAATCGCAGAAAAGAGGTAGGGCAAGGCCATCATCAAGCGGGGCTCCCTCTCTCTCGTCAAAAAGATCAATGTTCTCGATTTTACCACTGAGACATCTCACACAAAACGGACGTCACAATTTCAGGCTAAAGATGGCCCAGTGATTGCCCCACACTAGGTCCTGATTAACAGCAGTGTCAAACAAAGGTGGGCACAAATAGTCACGTGACTTCCTCTAAAACTCTCATACAGTCACTCAAAGGTATTCAGAAAACCAGAAATATACCATAAATAAAAAGCTGCTAAACATAAAGAAGAAACTATTCAAGCACTAATCAACTCGTGGGCAATCAACAAGGCTTTGAGCTGATATTTTCTGAAAAATTTAGAAACCCGGAAATGGGCAGTGTGTCTGCTCGCTTCGCAGCAAATGTCGTCAAAAACGTTTTCTTTCACCCCGGCCACATAACTCCCTTTCTATTCACCCCCTATCACTTTTAACCTTTTAACTTGTTTTCTTGCTACTGCCAGGGCTATTGCAATGCACAATATTTCAATTTAAGTAAAATATCTTCTGTCTCAACGCCATATTTCGGGTCAGCGTACTTTTACCTCGCCTTACTCCTAGTCCGTTTTTAATTTAAAGTCTTTTTGTTTTGTGTCATAGAAATTATTCCGGCGTATAGTTTTTGGCAATATAGCTGTTACTGTCTCAAAGTTCCTTATTTTGCCTCAAATATGCCTGCGGTATCGCTTGTGTTGAATGCGAACAGGTTTCAGCCATGCGAGCCCTTCATGCGTAGCTGCGATAACAGGTACGTGGCGAATTATGTAGTCAGCGCTATGCACTTGCCCCGAGTGACGAACAAACCCACAGTGAGACCAGACATTTTCAGTTTAAGTATTAGAAGAATAACTGCCATCTACGAAACACCTTCCTGGGATAGTCGAACCTAGAGTTATATGCGTTTCCCTATACGATGTAGCCTCAGACGAAAGTTTGTTGAATTTTCGCCGCTGTCATCCTGAACAGCCTTGAAGACAACATAGAAGCATGTTTTCTACTGGAGGTTCCGTCGTCTTACAGGCAGTTAGGCCAATCTTCACACAGCTTTTAGTAACAAAGATAGGTGTTAGTGAATGCTGAAAAAGTGATGCCTTACCAACTTATGCACTTCGAGTCATTAGGCCATCACTATATTTGTTCGCGCAATTGCGGGTCGCCGAACAAAACAACCACCAAGAAACAAAATTATACCATTGTAATGGTGTGTAAAATTTAATAGTAAACTAAGTTATTCAACTTGTAACTCAGGTTTATTTTTTTATTACGTCACTCCTATTGTCCGTCGCGAAAAAAATTTAAAGTTTTTTTTTTCATGTTTCCTCCTTTATCGTAAAAAACGGCTTTTGAGGCTGCAATACAATAGCGCACAGTTGTAAAGCCTAGTTTGCACTGGATGACCAAAGTTCTGTTTCGTACAGAGTTAATTTCTAATCCCCTACTATCAAGGGGGGATAACGGGAACGCTCTCATGGAGAGACAGCTGCTGCTTGGAAGCGCCACTACTTCAAAGAGTAATGAAAAAGTTTAGCTGATGCTGCAATAACATAAATAAAAGGGGACCGCGAATTCGATGCTTTCATTCTTCCTATCGAACTCGTAAGTACGTTTTGCTACGTCACTGTAGTGGATGAGTAAGATTACCGTGCGTGCATAATTTTTTCAGCACGGCTTGGAAGCTTGTCTGAGTGGTTTGATAACACTCGAATCCGCTGCAACCGTTCGTCCTCATTTAACACCTTACATATGGTGACGTCATTTCGTTCGGACAGCACAGCCTGAGGAATCCTGGCTTTGTTCGCGCGGGCGGTTCCACTGCGGATGTCTTTTAGGCATTCCGGAGAGTACCACAAACGCTATGTACGGCTACCTATTCATGTGTTCAAACTACGAAGAGAACAGTTATGATGATTGTCGTGCAGGCTTTTCCACTGCGACTTAACTTTCTAGAGGGAAACTCCTGTCCCCAGTTAGAAAAGTGGTCAACATAACCAGAACGCACCGATTTGCTGAGGCAGATCGTGAAAGGGTTTCCATTGTCTCACTCACTCCCATCTCCCACAGGTGGCTCCTATTATGTAGCGGCTCCACCAAACCCGAAGGTTTCCCAGGGCGTGCCTTCGCTACCCGACACAGGGGGTGCAGGGAGAATAACTCAGTGCGCCTCTCCTCACAAAATTGAACAAGAAATACATAATCTCAACCGCACTGCTTGACCTTTAAATACCACAAAACACCAATCAACCAAAGCAAAGGGCATGCGATGGCAAAGGCGAGGATTAAGGCTTCAGAACTCTACCTGGAATCCCTCCTCTGGCAAAAATAATGATGGTTGTCATTAGACGTATTGCCATTTTCTAGTTTCGCCGAGTATGATGAAATTGGGGTTGTTTTTATCGGGAACTGACGCCCATTGGTAGTGCTATGGCGACAACCATTATTGCGAATATTTCATAACTAGCTTGATGTTGGGCATGCTACAAAAGCGACTACGTTGAAAAAAGGCCTAGTCGCACTCAGTCTGAAAAATTATTCCCAACTAAAAAACCTCTGCTACGTAAAATAATTGTGCATTTTCAGCAGTGACGCTGAAAGGGGGAGAGATTACCATATGTATTCTTTTCTAGAACAGAGTATGCAGCGACGATGTTCCCCCCTTTCAAGATCATAAAAATGACCTTGATGCAAGTAGAGCAAGAACCAAAATCAGCTTGGAGTTTCACAAGATCTAACTACGATAAAAATATTTATCTTCTTTTCCAGCTCAAAGGCGTGGCCGACACGAGTACGCATGTCCGTCTTAAAACAAAACTGCACAAACTCCGAGACAAGGGACTGAACTTCCCTCATCAGCTCTCGGGAGGATATAAAAGGAAGCTCAGCGTAGCCATCGCTCTTATTACATCGCCGAAGGTATGGCGTGTTCGACAAAGTGTGGCGTGCAGTTAGGTATTTTACTTTTTATGGTATAATGTAGAATCGTAGGCACTAAACCTTAAATTCTGGGCTTAAAACCTATACCTGTAGTTAAAATATACACTAAACCAAAGAAGAAAAAAAGCCAACAAAACTGCAAAGTGGAGATGAAAAAGGCTATATGTACCTTCAAAACAGAGAGAAAGAAATGGAGACGACTGTGTTGGGCGTGTAGCGTTTTATTTGAAGGGTAAAGGATGAAGAAAATTTTAATTCACCTAGGAACGCTCACAGAAGCCCGATGTATGTTGAGGGTAAGGCTGGGTACTTCATGATAGTCAACTATTTTACAAAATTCCAGCGGAAATGATACACCACTTCATATTCTAGTATTAGTCAAGTCTCCTGCATTGGTAAGGTCGCCCTTCTTGAAACACCGGCTTTTACAGTTGACGAAGCTTTCGTTAGTCTGCTATAAAAAATTACGAAGAACGAACACATTTACGGTACAAAGAGAGGGAGAACTGTGGTTACGTTGTTGTGGCAAATACAATTATCCGCAACGTATATTTTATTATTTATTTTATTTATTTTCAATACTGCCAGTCTCGGGCGAGACCATAGCAGGTGGGCATTCATACAATTTCAGCAGGAACAACAGCGATGGGCCTAACATTGGCCAACAAGCAAAAACAACAATAAACCGTACAATAAAAGGGTATCACACACTTTCACTTCACGTGCAGAACCGCTGAGTTGTGCAGCATCGTCAATGTTGAGGTTACCCTCATGGAGCCCTTGCGGGGTGTTACATAAGGGGAAGGTAAAAACAATGGTATACACGCAACAAAGGTTTAGACACAAGAATACAGACAACAATACGGACGTACAGACATGTAAACAATGTAAAGACATAGACATACAAAGTCTTTGCGCACTGTAGACCACCGAAGTTTAGTTACGAAAAGCATCAAATACCCTCCACCCCGACATCCAGTTTACGCTTCAAAGCGAACGCGATGGCTCCCTCCCCCCCCCTTCCCCCCCCCTCCTTCTTATTTGATGTCCAAGTGACGAGTAGACCGAAAGGCCTCAGGTCTGTCCTCCCTATTCCCAGAGCGGCGACTGTGTGTTTCCCGTATTATGCCCGCAAAGAGAGCAGAATCGGGTAATTTCGGACCCAACAACAAGAAAGAAGAAAAAGAGAACCACTCTAAAGGTTTATCTTTTCCGTGTCCGCCGCCGTAAGCAAAAGAGGGCGGCTAACTGCGAGAGGTCATCGACCGCCGGAGCCCTGGAACGCCGAAGCTGGCGCCCGGCGTGCCATGAGCAAGCGAGGCGCACGACGGCTTACTCAGAAAAGAGGGGTGCAAATCGTCCATAACCATCAACGGCGACGGGCTACCCGATCCCGGCCCCAAAGAGAGCGCCCGGAAGGCAGAAACGAAGTCGGCGGACAGAAGAAAGGACGCAGCGCCGTCGACGAACAATGCGGGACAGGATACCAGGAAGTTGACCTTGCCGGAACGGCCGTCCTCGAAAGGGGAACGAACTGGGGGAAGCAACCCCTCCCTTTGTTGCCCCACCGGGCCTGAATCATTCGGCTTAGCCCTGCCGACAGGCGCCCGTCCGTGTAGGAAAAAGGGCTACGTTGTTCAGCGAAGATCCCCGAGAGAGGTCAACCGCGCTGAAAGAATGCAAGACGGCGCTAGAGTGGGGGCGCCGCATCCACGAAGCCTCAAGGCCGTGCCGGCCTCGGAACGTCTGGTCTCTATTCCCTGCGCTATTGGTTGGGCTGGGGTGCAACCATATCCAAAGGACATGTAGAGGAAACCGCAAAGTGAGTTCATTGCGTGGACAACAGATGTGCTTTACAAAAAGAAAAACGAAACCAAACAAAGGTGGCATTGACCGGAACATCACTTTGAAAGGAGGGCACTTTGTACTTAAAGCAGGTGGCTATGGGAATGAGTACAATAGAGTGGTCTTAACATGTTTAAAGTTCGCCATTGTGATCGGTTGAGTCGTTATCCAGTAATTTGCAGAAAGTTGAAAAGCATACTGTATTTGATATAGTTGGGTCCAGTTCGTTCCATTCTTTCACTGTAAGCGGAAAAAGCGAGTATTGAAATGTATCATTATGGAAAGAGTACTCTTTTAGTGTGTACGAGTGTTTGCGGCGTGAGAGGCGTGAAGTCGAGAGTGATATATATTTGGAAGCATTATTTTCAGCCGATGGTGTAATACCTGGTGTAGGAATTTCACGCGCGCTACTCTTGCTCTGTCTGATAGTGTTGAAAGACCCGCAAGAAGTAGCAAGTTTGTGGGCGAGTCGTTACGGCTGTACCTGTTGTAGATGAACCTGATGGCTTTTCTCTGTACCATTTCTATTTTATTTCTGCTTGAAATAGTGTGCGGAAACCAAACAACGTTGGCATACTCGAGAATTGGGCGTACGAACGTGGTGTAGGCCAGAAGCTTGGTACGCCATGGTGCTAGTCGCAAGCGGCGTCTAAGAAAAAATAACTTGCGCAGAGCAGTTGAAGTGATGATGTCGATGTGGAATCCCACTGAAGGGTTGATGTTAGAGTGACACCTAAATATTTGTGCTGGTTGACTTTGGTAAGGACGGTTCCTTCAAGAACGTAGGAAAAGTTAGAGGGATTCTTTTTCGCTGTAATGGTCATACACACTGATTTTTTTTTGTTGATGGACATTTGCCACGTGTTACACCATTCGGCATATTTTTGGAGTGAACTATTCAGAGTGCAGTGGTCTTTCGGGCCCTTAATTTCTTTGTATATGATGCAGTCGTCTGCAAAAAGTTTAATGTGACACTCTAAGTTGCAGATGATGTCGTTAATGAAAATGAGGAATAACAGAGGTCCTAACACTGATCCCTGGGGGACGCCTGAGGTGACGGGAACTGTATCGGATGGTGCTTGGTCGCAAACAGTGTATTGCAATCGCTGGGACAGAAAACTTGTGATCCATGCTGTGAACAGTCACTGAAAACTATAAGTGCAAAAAAATATTTGGAGAAGCCAGATGGCAGTAGCAATCACCAAAATCTATAAACGAAACCGTTACCCTTCACACTGATAAGGGCCGTGGCTACGACGGCCGTTACGGGTGGGTCATGTTATGTCCTCTGCTGCCCACAACCGCCCTTCTAACGTTCTAGATGACTGCCATATTGTAAAATATTATAGAACGCAGGTGAGAATCGTGGTGGCTACAACGGCACACTACACAAGAATAAGACATGGTCGACTAACTTCGACGCCTCTTCAAAGCATGTTAATCAACAAGAAGCTATTCGTGAGCGCAGGTTTGACACTGTTGTACCACATAGTTGTTTTGTTTTATTTAGAAATACTGCAGGCTCTTCTCGGGCCCATGCAGAATTGAACAAAAAGAAATACATCGACACAAATGCAACATACAACTCGGCAATACATATATCAATGTTGCTTGATGTAAATTTAAAACGCACAACACACATAGGTGGAGGCGTAAATATGCTGACAGGCAGGTGTGGAAAACAATACAAGGATAGTGTAGTGAAATTTTGAGACAACACTTCAACCAAAATATATATTGCCAATACATTGAGAAAACAGTTCTAACTACATCCACTGTCTCTTGGGGTACCATATTCCAGTAACAGACTGCACAAGGAAACAAAGAAAAGTTATGCATAAAATAGTGGCTAATCTGTTCCCTAATAATCTTACTGTGAAGCGTACTGCCTAAACGTTTGAAAGGA
Organism: Haemaphysalis longicornis; assembly: GCA_013339765.2. Lineage (NCBI taxonomy): Eukaryota > Metazoa > Arthropoda > Arachnida > Ixodida > Ixodidae > Haemaphysalis > Haemaphysalis longicornis. The sequence continues at coordinate 167,066,721 of CM023449.1, read as the reverse complement.
ATCTTGGATGTGGTATTCCCGCAAAAATTTGAAGTGACTGTAGTAAAGCTGCTAAGACATTTTAAGCTAGATATGACCCTACGCTGCTCGAGTTCTTAGAGGTTTGCGTTGTTAAGTAAGGCGGTTAGACCAGAGTGACCCCAATTAACACAATAAATGAAATGCAAAGCTAAATTATGTACTCTTTCAATTTTATTAATCACTTATTGCTGGTAAGGGCTCCACATAACATCTGCGTACTCCAACGTACGTCGTACTAGTGCTTTGTAAGCGTTGAATTTCACAGCAGAGGGGTAATACGCAACTTTCTTTTCAAAAATGGCCAATTCTGAAGTGCACCCTGACAAACATTGTCAACGTGAGATTTCAAACTTAGGTTACTTGTAAGTGTGACGCCTAGATATTTATCCTTATCAGTTCTGTTGATGGTAGCATTACCTTAAAGAATAAGCAAAACCCAGGGGCCTATGTTTATTGGCACAAAGATGCTGTGTATATTTGCCACTACAAAGATTAGCTCATATCCTCCCCTTTTCATCAGCTGATTATTCTGGACGAGCCAACGTTAGGCATGGACCCCGAGATGAGAAGAAGCTTCTGGCATTTGATCAATAAACTGCGAGGAAAGTCGACCATCCTCGTTACCACGCATCACATGGAAGAAGCCGACGCTATTGCTGATCGGATAATAGTTATGCACAGCGGCAAGATTATCTGCAGTGGATCGCCGACCTTTCTGAAGGAGGCATGCGGTAAGCTGTTGTTAGGGACACTGAGTTACATGCTGTAACCTCGTTTCGATGCCAGTGTTTGAAGGTTGATGAACTCAATGTCTCACAAAATACGCACGTTGTATTCACCGCCAGATCGACACATTGGTAGCGCCAGGATTGCGCTACTAGTGTGGACGCTCCGCTGAGCAGAAGCGTGTGCGCTTCGTGTCGAATTTCCCCGTGTGTGGGGTAATACCTGTGGAAAAGACTGTATCTAGAGAAAGGGAAGAAGCTTTCATTACTACGCTTTAAAAGCGGTGACCCTTCGGCAATCACTGAACGGTCAATATAATGAAATGGAACTTGTATGCCACGGTTTGTAGCAAGCTCTTTCCGGGCATGACTTTGAACATAGGGACAAATCAGGAAACCCCAGTTTCGTGATTTCAGTTGAGAAAAGCAGTTCCAGCCAGTTTCATTGTAAAAGCTCGCATATGTGCACTTGTTGGTTGGGAACAGCACTTCACTGCTCCCAAAATATTTATAAAATCCTGCGATGTTCCTTTTTTTTGCATTGGGGAGGCAATATATGTTTTGTAAAGTTTAACTGTGCAGGCATGTAAATAAAAATATTAGCATGGGTCTTTTACGTGCATCCGCAGTTACTCCTACTTTTAGCGACATTGAAAGCAGCTTCGGTGACTAGCGCTGCCGTGTCAGTTATAGCTGGCTTTAATCGGAAGCGAAGTGACCACTTAAATCACTAACGCGCCCAGTGCAGTCGACATCTCACGTTTCCCTAGACTGGTGACGTGACTGCCCGGTTTAGTGTTGTTAAGCAAGCTTCTCCGACGGTTGCCATACAATGGGCCATTTTTTTTCCTACGGACCGGCTGGCGAACCTTTATGCTCCTCTTAGAATCTAATAGGTTTCTAGAACAACGAGATCTGTTTGTAATTTTGCAAAATTTCGCATACAACGACCTAAACTGCAGTCAATCACGAACCCATGATGATGGCAACAGAACTTACACAGTTCCGGGTTTGGTAAAATGTTCCTTTCTAATGATGTCGCTACAAAATTACGCAATGGGGTCCAGAAAAGTCAGCTAGGCTGCCCACTAAACCTCGTGTTTTCACTAGCGTTCTATTCAAAAAGGCAAACCCAGGACGGAAGGTCCCTGGTGACTGGCTGCTCTAGTGATAGCAGACAAGCTTCTCGCACTGTCGAATGACCACGACGAAGATGACCACGGCGACGACCATGGCTACGATGTTTCGTAGAACTAAACTAGTGCGTTATCACGCAACGGCCGCTTATTGTGCGTTCCTAGGTGAAATCTGCAAGCTGAGGCATCTAGGTATTGCGTACTGCCAAAGGAGTACACATATTCACATTTATCATGTTGAGGGCACGTCTTGCCCATGCCCAACGTGAACGAGCATGAAAGACCAGCCGACCCGAGAGCAGCATCCACACGCACGGCTGGGTTAGAGTCGTTCGCTGTGCCACAAAAGGAGTTGCTCGTCCCTCAACAGAAAGAGGCCGATTGGGTTCGATCTGAGGAGCGAATACCGTATCACGTGCATACACGCGAGCGTTCCGGCCAGATTTATCATACTTTTATTTACTACGGCTATTGACTCCCCATACACGTCACTGCTCCTCGCAGTGACTAGGTGGTTGAGGCGTTCTGCTGCTTTTCCAAATGACGCCGGTTCGATCCCGACCGCGGTCCCGACCTGCAAATCAGCCACAATAGGCCCGGATTGAACCCCCGTCCTTGGCCTCAGCAGCACAGCACGTCAGCCACACAGCCACGCTATGGGTGTTCAACGCTCAGGAAGGCCCATTTTCCGACAATGTGTGCTTGAATACCTATAGTTGCATTGCACTGCGCAAACAAGCGGAATTTGCTTTTCAAGATAAGAAAGGTACCGCAGTGACTTGTTCATGTCCTCGGCGTAGTCCGCGTTGTTCAGTGGCACTATCGAACGTGTAGCATTGTGAATCGTACAAGTGTGGCCATGACAAATTTAATGCGGGATGGAAAGTAGAGAAAAGGAAGGCGCTAAAATGAAGGGTAAAATGAAGTAGAAAATGCGGAAGGAGGAGGGCAAGTGCACACGAAGAGGCTTTGCTTACATTTGTGCCCCACCATGGTCTTACATGCAAGGGATAACTTTTGCGGGCGCGGAGGGATGTGTGAGGGCCCCCATGGATGTGTTGGTGGCGTGTTATCCGTCTAGCGCGAGGAATCACTGTCTACGGAGCCCTGCGATGTGAACATTCAAACGTCCACAGGAAAGACCCCAATTCGGCAGTACTTTTCATTTCTTAATTGGATTTCGGCTAGGAGTTGATTTGAAGATCGCCATAAATAGTAATATCTTTTTAGTAAGATGTCAACAACTACATTTGCAATCGGCCTCGCAACAAGCCTTGCACCGAACAACGCGTTTCTTTGGGTGCAAAACTAGCTGGCTCCTAAACTGCGATTGGTTGTTCTCACTATATTGCGCAGGTGTGGGCTACAAGCTTCACGTAGGGAAAGCTGAGACAGGACTCAAATCTAACGAAGTTCTTGCCCTAATCCGCCAGACGGTTCCGCTCGCCGTCATCGAGAGGGAGCTCGATGACGAAATTTCGATTGCACTACACACATTCGACTCCACAGGTTTCGAAGCGATGTTTCGGCAGTTGGAACAGGGTGCCACTTGGATGGGCATCAAGAGCCTAAGCGTGTCGGCCGCCACCATGAATGATGCTTACATAAAGTGAGTAAATTTCTCCTTTAGTGAACTCCGTTCTGATTTTGAGTTGCGAAACTTCAAATGATGTTCAGCCTATTTTGTGGTCTGGCCACCCTTCTGTAACTTGACAGTAAGTTGCACGCTCCGCAAAAATTGCGCAATTCTAAAATAACCGCAATGAGATTTAAGAGTACAACAGTTTGACTTCGGTCTCTGCAACGTCCCTGCTTCATTTTTACTTTTACTTTTTCCAAAACCAAACTGGTCGCTGGGTGGAATTTGCGCCGGTAATGTGAGCCCGATTTCGTCACGCAATGAAACATCCGCAGTGGTTTGCACCAGGTATCTCGCCGTGGGGCCGCAGGGAGTTGCAGCAGGAGATCATTAAAGTAGTGGTAGCATTTTCCTAGCTACTTACGTCCCCTGTTTTCTAGTAGTACAATCTAAGGCTTTATAGAACAAGTCCGCGTCACCTGCGACATAATGGGAAATAATCAGAGTGAACTAATGCACGCCAAAACAGTGACACCGACTTTTATGAACAAAAGCCATTATAGCAGCCTCGGGTGATGAAGCAAAAGTACCATTGTCACCAGACAGCACCAGACCGCACCAGCTGCAAGGGCAGAATAGAGGATCGGGGCATACCCTATGTGGAGTGAGCCATCGTAGAGCCCATTCAAGTAAATGATAAATATTTTCTAACTGTAGGGCCCAATGAAACCCTGAGAACGCGCAGGCTGCGTTGGGTTACTTTTGCCACAATATGCGCAGTTTTCAAAAGAAAACCGCATGCGCAATGTCGTTTCCCTTCACCGATTTGCTTACTTAAGGTACCAGGAATCAGTGACCTTGCCACGGGCCTTAATGTTGCCTACTGATGATACATTTCGGCTGCTCAAATTTCGTGTGAGCAAACGAGAAGTCGATAGAAACCATAAAATCTGGGAAACCTGCAAATTTAAAGGCTTAGGTTGCCTTTAAACGCGTGGAAGCCATCGTGACGTCACAGCGGTAGATGTTGAGTTAAGCGCCAATGGCGCATAGTGGATGACTACCTCCAGCACCTTCGAGGTAAGTAAGCATAAATATTCAAGTAATGAGTCACATGGGTTAAAACACAATGTTATCACAAGTAACAGTACCGCCAATGCAACCGACAGTCCTTCTCAAACAGTAAACAGCATTATCTCCGGGCGTGCAAAATCACACCAACAAGGCCGTACTATAACCCCAGTACGAAGTCTTGTTGATAATTTCACGGGCCTTATTTAACGAGTTCCTTTTAACTACTGTTAAAACTAGAGGGTTAATTTGGAGCCCAAGCAGAGAATTGCGACCTCAACTCGCTCTGTTGACGCGGTGCTCGATGCAGCTGTAGAAGTAGATGAGCCGGATTCTTTCTTTTTTTATAGTATTTACAGTTTTACACATTTTACATTACTGAAAGATATTAGCAAATGGCCACCGTGACAGTTATGTCGCCACTGTGTCAGCCATGTCCCGTTCTGCCAGCGCCCAAATTAGCCTCGTATTCTGCCAGCCTACCTCCTTAGCCAGCGTCAGCCTCAGCTGCGGTCTGTGTAAGACAACACCAAGTTCAGTCAAGGTTTGCTTTAATTAGCCGTCATTCACTATAAGCAGACTCAGGAACGCAACAAACACCTCTATTTTTTTCATAAAAATCCCAACTTTGAGGTCTGTAACAAAAGAGAGCAATAAGGGCCGATCCACTAGTTCCCGTTAAGTCACTGATTCACCGCAAAAGCGCAACCAATCATAGGTGCGTGCCCAAATAGTCCCGTGACCTAATTACGCTTTCATTTTTTTATTTGGTCTTCTTTGTGTATGTAAATATCATTTAACTGCCGTACCATATTTCTTCAGTTCTGGTTTGCCCTAAAAAAACCGTTCCTCAGAAACATAACTTTTTCTGTACTTTTTGCCCAAGAAACTGTGACTACAATACTCTCGGAAAGCACATCCGAAAAACGCACAGGCGTACGATCAAGCAGCGGTTTAGCGGGATTGTGCACCAGCTGTGGGTTGATGAGCGCTGTATTTGCTGCCTACTGTGGGTAATATTTTGAATGTATGCGACGCTCGACGTTCACTTATTCAGCCTTGACGGAAATGGGAGCCGCGTTTCTTAGAGGGACATCTCTACTAGGTCAGGACTCGCGAGGTCATTCAGCAAGTCGCAATGGCCTTGAGCCTCCAGACCCGAATTATAGCAAGCGTCAGGTCTTGCCACGTGATCCTCTGCGAAGGGGCATCTGACCTGCGCTTCCTCGGATGCTCAACGCCGCGGAACTACTTGTCGCGGCGAGGGTTTACCGGCTGCTTCGCCGGTCTCGGTCGCTCTGCCTTGCCGTAGATGAAACGCGAGGTGGGCCGCCTGTGCGTCTTCTTCCGCCTTCAGCGCAAGCCGCAGGCTACCTCTACACATCCCATGCACGGCAGAAGCCCAGCTTTTGAGTTTGCCAATACATAGCAAAGGTGCCCTAAGCGACCAAACAGCAATCACAATTTTCTGCGTTTCAGATCATACACGGCATACTGGTTTCGGACAATCATTTTGAACAAGGATCCCGTATGGGTTCCGGAACGCCCAAAATTGTGACTTTTACTTGGCCACTGACCGCAACTTTTCTTTGAAATCTGATAATTCAGTGGCATAAATTTTATTAAACTGTGTGTACAAGGTGTTTGCAGACATTTCGGAAGGGATAAGTTGGCTTATATATGTGAAACCAGGATCGTTTTTTCTACCACTTCGAAATCATTTTCTAATCACTGCCGAATTTCAGACCATGTGACAATTTGCGTCTTCTTGGTCTCTCTTTTAGGATGCACAGAGAGTGGGTGCCCCGGGAGAAATCCTCCAGGCAGCAAAACGATACAGGAGCATGTACGTAGCGTTAGATTTGTACTTCTATTTGATACTGGTGTCCTTCAGCTGATGACACACTGGTGTGGTGGGGTCAGCTATTGCGAGACAGCTGGATAGGACTAAGTTTGTCTAGCAGGATTAAAAAGAGCACAGTGACCTCAAATAAAGAAAGTTAATGCCACGAAATTTTAATTCCAAAAAACATTAGTAATGCTTTTTTCACCTAAATCTTAAGGAACAAACTGATGTTTCGTGGCAATATTAGCTTTGCACTGCTTGACAGCTTTCAGTTCGCATTACCAACACGGCAAATGGGGCATGTTGGTAATGCGACGCGTATAAGAGGCTTTAAAAGCCGCGTTATGGCTTTTCTGCAGCTGCGCCTTTCTCTGATGGGATTGTGATTTTAGAACATATAAAGTCAAGATTATTATTTGCTTCGTTTAAAAATTTCTCATGTCCCAAAAGCACTGGGTAAGCGTAGCTCGAAATTGTAATGAGTGGGCTAGAAGAATAAAATCTGCAGAAATACAGAAATGCATTGCTAATGCGTAGCATTCACCCCACTTGTGTACAGTGTACGTTTTGTAGACAAGGGATCGCTACTTACAGCCAAATGTGGTTGTGAGTAGCAAAAAACGTTGAAATATTTGATTCTTTGAAGATTTGTTTCTTTTCGCCAATGATGTAAACTTAAACAATTATAGCAATCAGTTGCCTTTACTTCGCTATGTATGTTTGTCCCGAAGCTGCAAGTCGTACTCGGGGTTACACCGTTTACGCTATATTTTGTTCATATTTGCAGCGCTCCTTAGGGATATTTTGTTTAGTATTCGGCTTGGGGGAGATGTACAAGATGCATATTTGCGATTTTTAGATGCGAAGCATCTCATGCTCGGGACTGTGTCCCTGCCTTCCTCATTGTCGTTGTCCGCCGTCCGCACTCTACTGCGCATGCGCGTCTCTTCAGCCCCGTCAGCGTTTGGGCTGACGTCAGCACAGCCCACTATAAAAAATAGTTATGCGGCGCCCGGTTTCCATCCCACGACTCTGGCCGCAACGGGAGGTACGTGGCGCTCTTCCCACTGCGCTACAAACCGAGATGGGAGCATGTGCTACGAACGCGCCTTATGTCCTTCACTCATGCAAATTACGTCAAGGAGCTACTGATACAACAAAGGCACGCGAAGCTGAACGTCAACGGAAACGACGAACTGAAAACTAATGGGAACTTACGTCGACCCCATGACTGCTTTGCATACTACTCAGGGTTCCCCTAAGGGAAGATGGTGTGATTTTTTTCAGATCATTTTTGTGAGATTTTTATTTATACTTTTCTTTGTTTCTGGGCTTTCTCAAAATTCGGCCAGACTAATTATGTTCATTTAAACTACTATACCGATTGAAGGTGTTGCTTCCACTATAATTTCACTTTCTGTGGAAATGCAGGGCGTTACACGGATGGCCATTTTCGGTATTTTTATTTGTATTTTGATGTCCTCTTGTATACTTTTTGTTTTTTTTAGTTTTGTGGGGAGAAGTATAGGATATTTATATTTTTAATTTCGTTCGATCATTGTTGTGAGAGTTTTTGTTGTTTGTTTCTTTTTTCTGGCTTGCCAAATTCTGCCGGACAAATTGGGGAAGAGCTATCAGATGCGTATATTTTTAGTTTTCTGTAACCATTTTTGTGATAGTTGTGGTTTTTTATTTTCCCTAATTATTTTTTATCCAAATTCTGCTTGACGACTTAACTCCATTTACGCTATTGAAGCGATTAACGGTGTCATTATCATATACCTTTTGTCTTCCGTTCTCGTTGCTCACACCATCCGCCCTCTGTTCAGTGTTGCACGCGTTTCTTTGGAAATGCAGGTCATTGCATCGCCCGGGCTGTGGGGTGCTCGGCGAAGAATGCTATGCACAAGATGGCGCAACAGAAGAATAATTTATGGAGTACTTAATTTTGGAGGGTGGAGGGGTGGTGATTGGCGAGCGATAAAATAGAGAAGGGAATTACTGTATGTAGCGACTACGTTTATCGCGAAAGGTTGTGCGGTTTGAACAGCTAGCGATTTTGTTAGACAACTTGTTCCAAAGTATGATAGAATATGGAAAAAAGGAGTTATTCATAGCTGAAGTGCGACCAGCGATGCGCTCTATTGGGTGACTGTGGTTTAGGTGGGATGCCGTTATCGGAGGAGGTTTTAGCAAAGGGTGCCTCAGCAGCGGGTGGTAAAAGAAACAATGGAGTAAAACAAAGACGGGAGATGGTTTGACGCGAAGCTAGCGAAGGGAGGGATAATGAGTGTTTAAGGGCACTCACGCTAATGTTGTTAGAATATTGATTACATATAAATCGGGCAGCTCGGTTCTGGACAGCTTCTAATTTGTTTGTAAGGTCGGCTTGTGGAGGGTTCCAATGGAAGAAGCGCATTCGAGCGTGGGTCTGATGAATGTAAGGTAAGCTAGTTTTTTTTTATGTCCGGAGATGCCGATTTTAAGTTCCTACGTAAGTAGCCGAGAGCCCGTGAGGCGTCTGCGCAGATTGTTTCCACATGTTTAGTCCAGGACAGAGAGGTGGTCATGTGAACACCGAGATAATTGTAAGTTGAGGTCCGGTCGACAGGAACAGAAATAATTTTGTAGGGGTAAGAAGAAACCCTCTTTTTGCGTGTGAATGACGATAGCCTGCATTTAGCTAGATTTAAAGGCATGAGTGAGGAATCCCACCAAGATGAAATCGTATTGAGGTCGTGCTGGAGGTGTTCGGAACTCTTCCGGGCTGTGGATGGCCGAATAAACAACGCAGTCGTCCACAAAAAGCCTTAATTTTGTTATTATGTTACGTGGAAGGTCATTGATGTAGATAAGGAAGAGGAGAGGGGATAGAGAGGCGCCCTGGGGGACACCCGACAAAACATCTGCGAGTGGAGAGTGGTAGTTATTGGCAGTGGTGAATTGTTTCCTGTTTTTTTTTTAATTTTGGTCCAAGAGATAAGGTTAGGGGGGAGACCCAGAACGGATAGCTTAGCTAGTAGTAGATCATGTAGGACACGGTCAAATGATTTGCCAAAGTCCAGAAAAATGGCATCCACTTGGAGGTTGTTATCCATTCCGTGGAGAACGTCATGGGTGAACTCTGCTAGCTGGGTTTTGCAAGATAGTAGTTTGCGGAAGCCATGTTGATGCGGGTTAGAGAAGTAATAGAGTCTAGGTGAGTCATAATACTAGTGGCTATGATATGCTAAAGTAGGTTGCATGGTATGCATGTCAGTGAAATCAGACGATAATTGGAGGGCATTGCACGATCACCGGCTACTTGAAGGTAGAAATAATTTGGGCTTTTTTCCAGTCGTCTGGTATGTCACCTGTTTTTAACGATTGAGTGAATACTATGCAGAGGATCTCGCTAGACAATTCTAGTGGTACCTTTAAGTAGTTTGCTATTGATAAGGTCACAACCGGCGACGGAGGAGAGCTTGAGAGAATTAATCAATTGAGATATGCCCTCAGGAGAGATTAGTATTTCAGGCATTGGCTGGGGCGAAGGATGTGAGACTGGTAGGGTGGAAGTGGTAGGATGGTCCGCAAAAAGCGACGCGAAATAGTTAATTAATGTTGAGGCACACTGGTCTGGGCTTACAGGATTACCATCTGAATTGTCTAGTTCGATTTGGCTGGGTTGAGATTTTGAGGACAGGGTACGCCAAAATTTGTTGGGATTAGTTTGGAGCATTGAGAGCAGGTCTGTGGAGAAAAATTGGCGCTTAGCAGCAGCCACTTCTTTGATGTACTGTTTCGAACTAATGTATTATTCATCCCATGCCTCAGGGTTGTTTGTTCCGGTTTCTTCCGGTTAAGCAAAGACGTTTCTTCCGTTTAGGCAGGGCTTTGAGGTGTTCGTTAAACCATGGGTTGTTGGAATCTGTGGTAATAAGTATGGAGGGTATGTACCTATTTTTAATGATAATCAGCGTAGTCTTGAAAAGCTCCAAGTTAGCGCTGACAGGGGGGGTTAGGTGGATGCTTTGAAAGTTCTCAAGGACGTGAGCGATACCGGACTTCATCGCTTCGAAATTAGCCCTTTTGTAGTCTGTAATTAACTGCTTCTTAGGGGATTTTTTGGTCACAGGTGAAGCTAAGGAAATGTGGAGTAGGTTGTCTGCACCGAGGCCTGGGTGAGCAGTCACATTCAAGATGTCATCTGGGCATGATATGAGTAGAAGATCTAGGGTGTTGTCACCCCTAGTAGGCATGTGATGGACTGATGAAGGTTGAAGTCTAAAGTTACATCTAGAAATTGATTGAGTTCGGTACTACCTGAAGGCGAGAGTAAAGACCAGCTTATTTGGGGGTAGTTGAAATCACCGAATAGATAAACAAGGGAATGGGGAAATCTACTTTTAATTGCAGTTAATGATTGTCGAAAGTGATCACTGTATGAAGGCGAACTGTCTGGGGGCCGTTAACAGACTCCGAAGACCGATTTGGACGATGAAGATGATATGCAAATCTATGTTAGTTCTATGTTTACTTCGTGGGTAATAAGGAATGGTGATAAGGTATTCCTGACGGCTACAAGGAGCGCCTCCTCCTCTTCTCTCCTCTCCATCCCGGCAAAAAAGCTTAAAGTTCATGCTTGGCGGAAGTATTTCAGCATCAAGGAGGTCTTTGTGAAGCCACGTTTCCGTTAGCGCAACAACGTCGGCGTTAATGTCGTCGATGAAACTGTGTAGCTGGTCGCGTTTTGTAATTATGCTTCTAATGTTAGTATAAGCAATGTTTAACTGAAAATAAGAAGGTCGGAAGGTGCTGTTAGTGGTGAAGCTATCCTACAAATAGAATAGATCGAACAATTCACAGAGCATCGAAGAAGTTTAGATACAGTTCAGAAATTCCGCCGTACCGACCAAATCAAAAATAATACAAGTTCGAGAAAGCCTACAGATCAACCACAAGGAATGCGACGTTATTTCTACGGATTTACCAATGAATACCAATTAAAACATCTTATAACCGCTCCATGTATTGGTCCCACAGGCCAAGCATATGCGTAATAAATGAATAATCTTCGAATGATGTTTGTCTCTGGGGGCGTGTCACGACAAAACTGTAGCTGCAAAACTGCATAATCATGCAAACTCCTTTGGGTTGTGACGTTCTCGGTGACGTTTTTCCACCAAAACAGACACGATGCCGCAGACCCAGGTTCAAGCGTCGACAATGCCGTTACTAGCTACATCCATGGCTTCAGTTGGAGCAACCACCAGAGCCACCACGATGGAAACTGCCGGAACCGCAGGTAGCATAACCCATTCCTCATTGATCTCCGGGAATGAAAATATGATGGTAGTATTTCTTGGTGTCTCTCGCTCTAGCACACATGTATCGAGCTCTTACAAGTACAGACTTAACTTCCAGACATGTATATTTTAAAGGCGATAGTCTTTCTTGGGCTACTTGAACGCAACATTTTGGTCTGTGTGTATGTCTGTCTGTAACTCAATTCAACCACCCGGCCAAAGTGAAGCAGAAGCCGAACAATGGGTTTATATAACCACAGCCAAATCTAACAGCCAAGTCAGGTGTGTATGTCTGTTGGTCTGTAACTCAATTAAACCACACCGGCGAAAGTGAAGCAGAAGCTAAACAATGGGTTTATTTACCCACAGCCAACTCTAAACCGCCAAGTCAGGTGGCAATGTTCATACTTGTCAACATTATTGAACAAAACAACACTCTACGCAAATATGAGGCAGAATATTCATACATGAGCTATACTTGCCATGTTCCTTTATTAAAAAAATTCACGGATGGTTGATTTTTGCGATACAAACTGAATTTCTACATCCATTGCAGAAAAAAAAATTCACTCCGTCGCCTGCTCTCTCCCGCGCCACAATAGCTCCTGGTGGCATTTTATGAATTGAAGCGGCAAAAGTAACAAAAGGTTCCTCCAGATAGGTTCCACGTTCCGCTTGTAACGCACGCGGAGTAGGGCAACGGGATTCTAGGAAAGTTGGAATAGGGTGCTTCGATTCACGTGCGACCACACCGTACGGCTGCGCTGCAATCGCGGACCCCGGCATGGAGCGTTGGAACGCGGTAAATTTAAATTGACTTGAGCAAACCGCCAGCGTGTTCATCTTGAAAGGAGCGAGACGGGAGAGTACCAGCAAAAGAGGTGAGCGGGAAAGAGAAGGGAGGCATTTACTTGGCAGGGGCGCCAGACGACTATCGTCTTTCGTCGACAAGGAGCAAATACACGGCAATTTTTCCGGATTGTATTTATTTATTTAGTTAGTTAGTTAGTTGGTTAGTTAGTTATTTACACACACTGCCAATCCCACTTAGAGATTAGTACAGGAAGGGCACATACATTGTGAAAGGACAAGATTTATACAAAGAGTACTCACGTCACCAGTAAAATATTACATTAACGAGTGAGAGAAAGCTAACCGCAATACAGTTTATGACTATATCAGTACCACACCAATTACAACTATATCAATACCACAGGACAGCAATACCAATTACTACTGAATAAAAAATAGCGAGCACTTCAAACAGTGGACAAAGAACTCAGATTGCCTGTGATGCACCGTTTTTGCAGGCCTCGGACATGACCGCCCGGCGTCATGGCTTTACGTTGAGCATGCGGATTGCGTATTCGTCACAACTTTTACTCCCGCCTCCGAGGCATGGAGGCGGGAAGAAAGCAGTAGTCCGTAGTCTTCAGTCTTGTGTTTTCTGTCCGCAATGTTTTTCCTTCCATGCGGTCGTAAAGGCATGGTGCCTCCTCCGTTTGCAGCGGTGCTGAATCCGGCGTCTCAATCTCAGAAGCGCCGACCGTCGCCAACGTTACGTGCCGCAGAACCACACCGTGTGTCCATCGTCCGACGTGAACGAATACTGAACACGGTCTCGGACAACTTTCAAAGGGTTGGCTGTTCTGGAATAATTCTTGCGCGCTGAGTTGAATGACCTTCGCCCATTGGTCTCATGCATGCCCATAGCTGCCCCCGTTTTCTTTTCGATGGACGTTACTTCCGTAATGATCCTAAACGCAAAAAAAGGTTCTGCCTTTTCTTTATAAGGCGTTGCTGTTTCCTCAAGTTGATCAGCAGTGACGAGCAGCGGTTGTTCTGATTTTCCAGCTCGAGTAAGATGTAACGACTTAAATTCGCGCACGGGTGCAATCTCACACATTTATGCGATTGAAGTCAGTTGGGCTTGAGGAATTTCCTGGAAGGATTCGCCATTCGTGAAGTCTGGAACAAAGATGCACTCGAGCTCCCACAATCGCAGTTTAATGCGTGACTCTTCACGAGATCGTAGTACTTTCGATTTAATAAGGGCCGTTTGAGTTTCCCCGAGCTCTTTGGTCGATGAAACATTTTTGCCGTCTTTTATGAAAGGCTTGGGCATGCTTTCAGTAGACGAGTACAAAAAGTCTCTGGGCCTTTCTAGAAAGATAACCATTTCAGAAAATACTGTAGATTTTATACTTAAGAGCTCATTGTTCTCGAGGCATTGGGTCCAATTGCTGAGGTAAGATCCCGCTCTGAAAAAACAGAGCGTGCGTCTCGTCAACTTCCTGCTCAATTTTGACTTCGATTAAGACAAATATATTGTAGTCCGATTCTGAAAGATATTTCTGATTTAATGAAGGTTCTCTAAGTTAGCTTTCGGGTTTGATACGCAGCGAGATGTTGAAATTAACGCTCGGAAGCAACTGGTAAGAATTCTCTTAAAGACGGTACGGATATGGTTCCGCAACAAACGCAGAGCGTCCAGCTCACCAGATTGCTCCTGGGTAGCTGTAGCGTTCGTGCCAAGCATGGAGGGCTGGACGGGACGTAGCTTGTCTGTGTCGGTGAGAAATTTGCGGTTGGTCTACGCTGTCGGTATTAGTCGAGTGTGGTTCGTCATTCGTTCCTCGAGGCGGATGGTAGGAACGTCAGTGTTGGCGTCGGTGCCTTTGAGGGAGTCGGTGGTCGGTATGCTGTCGCTATCACCCATGGTGCCCCGGTGGCTCAGGGTGTGTCGGTGGTGAATGGTTCTGGGTCTCACTTGCCTGCAGCCGCTCGCATCCCTGCTGCTCTCCCCGTCGGTCTCTTGTCTTCTTGTCGTTCTTCAACATGTCGTTCTTCCTACAATTGATCTTGATATGCAAACATATATGCAGTTTAAGTGCTTCCTCGATGGTGAAATCTCGCGCTCAATGTTCAATCCTCTTTATCAGTTGATCCTCTTTCCGTCTTCGTTCTCTGCGGTGATCGAGGAATGCATCTTCCCCTTTCCTGGTGTCCTTTGTGCACCGGTAGACCTTCTCTAAAACTCAGAAACTGATTGCTTCCCCCAACCATCTTTCCCCGTGTTCTCCTCCCCTTTACTTCATATTAGTTCTTGCTGTTACTGATGTTCTAACCTGAATTATCTTGATTGTGGTTTCACCTTGTTTCTGTTACTTATATCCTTACCTGAGCTATCTTGATTGTGGTTGCAACTCATTTTTTACAGAAATTTATTGGACTTTCGCTACTTCCCACTACTACAAAATTAACTCCCTTTATAATTTCTACTTCCTACAATAACGTACTTTTACACTATTGCCCTTATGTCGTGTTTATCGTTCATTATCAGTAATATATGATCTCGTGCACGCCGTTATGCGATTACATCTACGCGATTATATAACTAACCTCAGGTATTTTCAAGCGGGTGTGGCCACTCGAACCTCTTCCTCTCTTCCTTAAAACTTACTGTACATATATAGTTCTACCCGTTTACTATTTTTTTTTCCCATCCCCTTTTTAACCCGTCCTAATTTCCTGTGTACACATTTTTAAATTGTCTTCTCTTTTTGTTAAAAGAGCACTAAAACACACCAATAGGTCCAAAATTGTTATTGTGCCCTCCTGAGTGACCAGCCCTGGATTATATTCCCGTTTTAATCCCTCAACACCCTGTTTAAAATGTTTCCAACTACTCTAATAGAATTCCGTGCTCTTCTTGAACATACTCACCACGGGGGAGGGTGTGTTTCCACCTCATGCCACGAAATGCACCTTCCCGCCTAGATATGCCAGGGGATCAAAACTCAGACCGACTCTGTTACTCCATTTTTTTCTTTTTTTTTCCGAGTTATGCCCAGGGTCTCCGGGCATTGTTGCGCACACTCTAAATGGAGCATTTGTTTTTACCTTGTGCAGTATTGACCGCCTAAAGCTGTGCTACGGCGAAAGTCCACCTCACCTCGAGAAGGAGTAATCAAAAATCCACCACCCCACCTATAACGTGCTGGTGGCCCTGTGCTTGGTCGAAGTCCTGAGGGTGATGACCCTGCGATAGAGGCTTATACCTATTTGCTCCTTGTATTTTTTCTCCCACTTCTTGACCACCTATGAGACCAACACTGGCAAAATGTTTCCCCGCCGCCTCGGAAGTCTGTGGTTTCAATATTTTGATGTCATTTTTTTCAAGCGTGGATTTGCCTTCTTTCAGTGATCTTCCCATTTTTATACCAACCTTTGTTGATGTATATAAGTTTGCAATGTTCAGCTCTTGGGTGGTCTGGTGGTCTTGCGCAGCAGTGAACCGGTCCTCCCCCTCAGGGGGTGAAATCAATAGTGAGCACGGTGGAATACCCATTAACACAGTACTCTTTAGTTACTTTGTTTCATTAATCTCTTCTACCATTTGGGCTAGGAACTCCGTTAGCTTTTCGGCTTTTATTATTTCTTGTTGTTTTGATAACCGATGCATTAGTTTCTTTTTGAATTTACCTCTAAGGGATTTCGTCCTTGGACAGTCGTCTAAGTAATGGTCAGAACTGTTAGCTTCTTGTTTAGAACTGCATATTTTATCATCTTTAAGCCCAAACCTATACAAATAGTGGGGGAACCTGCCATGGCCCATCACTGCTTCTGATACAAAATGATTTGTTGGGAAGTGACTTGGGATATTTGTTAACGCTGGGGACCCATTGGTATGCCGGAGTGCTTGAACCCTCCTTAACCCATTCTTTTTGTCACCTGTCCAAAGCTTCTGCAAATAGTTTTCTTTTAATGAAATGCTTTGTCATCGGGATCGTAAGTTTTTCTCCTTGCTCTGCTACTGTTTTTGCGAAATCGTAAGCTAATTCGTTTCTCGGTTTGCCTGAAATACCGTTTATGTGTGCCAGTTGGATTATTCCCTTACCCTTAGTGCTTTCTAGTAGTTTTTTAACTTCCAAAATCGTGGGGTTTTCATTATAAGAATTGCTAATGGCCTGTAATGCTGAAAGACTGTCTGTTATTATTTCTACGTTGTTACATTGCTTGGAACTGTTATATTCTATTGCCTTGGTTCGTGCTATCACTTCAGCCTGAAAGTTGTCGCAACATTTCGGTAAACTAAACTGACAAAAATCTACATTACTCCAATTTTAATTCATAACCACAAAAGCTACACCTACTTTGTCATTTGATTTCGACCCATCCGTGAAAATGAGAAATTGATAGTCCTCTTCCCCTGAAAGTTCCCTATTGCAGGGGAAAGCTAATAACTTTGCTGGGTGCCTTTCCAACTTGTCTATCTTATTTGCCATAATATTTCTCTGGAATGCCACACCTTTCCATGTAAGAGGTTTATCTTCTTTCATAATCTTGTACGTTTCTACCTCCTTCTCAACCGTAAGATGGATTGGCAAGATATTACTTACTATATTCAAGACTATATAAGGCGCTGTTCTATAGGCTTTGGCTACCTTTAGTCGAGCTATTCTCTGTATCTATCTCAATTTCCGCCTAATGTGACTTTTAGCTGAATACCAGAAGGGTGCTGCATATATAATTAGCCTTTGAATAGCTGTTAAGTATACTATTCTTAAATGCTGACTTGCTTTCCTTTTTTTCTAGATGTGAATTTCGATAAATATACCGCCATCAGAGTAACTTTGCCTTTGATGTAATTTAAATGGCTCATAAAGCTTAGGTGACTATCTATGATGACTCCTAATATCTTTATCCCTTTCTCTACTCTAATATTGTTACCCTGCATCTTAAAAATTGGTGGTTCGTTGTCGTATTTGTTCCTAAGGGCTATTGCGTAACATTTGTCCATACTTAAGTGCAAAATTTTCGTGCTCGAACATTTTGCAACTTCCTTTAAGGCTACATTTGCTGCCGTTTCAATTTTAATCCTTGATTTCCCTTTAACTACCGCCGTGATAGCATCCGCAAATGCTTGTATATGGGAACCGACCCAGAATTTCTCATTCAGCAGGTCGTGAATCAGGAAGTTCCAAAACATGGGACACAATAGTGATCCCTGAGGTGACCCCATGGGTAATTTGAATTGGAGTTTCTTAAAGCTGGTGTCGCATATTAGAGTTCTGTTTGTTAAAACATTTGCGGCAATCTTAAGTTCTCCTTAAAACCTATTTTCTTACAAAATGCTACCGAGTGATCAGCTCTGATGAAGTTAAATGCATTCTTAATGTCTAAAGGTATTAACACCGCTGTTTTCCCATCAAAGCTTGCTTGAGCAATTCGCTTTTTAATTTCTCGCAGTGCTTCGGTCGTTGACCTGTTATGTATAAAGCCAAACTGGCTGTTAGAAAAGTGATTATTTTTGTAAAGAAAATAATACATCCTGGATTTAACAATTTTTTCAAACACCTTACCTAGTAGTGAATTTAATGGAATTTGTCTATACCATTCATATTCATCTATTCAGTTGTTTTGTATTAGGATAAACATCACTCTTGATGTCTTCAATTGTTCTGGAGAGTATCCAAACCTATAACATCCTGAGTATACCCGGTGAAGAACCCTACACCCGTTCGGAACCCCCCAAATGCATATTTCCGGCTGTCTTCCTCGTGGGAATTCCACTGCCAGTTTGGTTTTGAGCGCTTCATGGTTATCCAGTTTTGATTTGAGGCTTTCCTATCCCTCTTTCCCATATACTACGACCAAAACTCCTTGTCTTGTTTTCCGCAGTGTCACGTTCATCAACCCAAGCTGTGATGGTTCAAAGTTATTTTTCAGGTCAGCTTCTGCTACCTTTGCTGTGTCTTTTTCCCCTGTGTCTTTGAGTTCGATGTGCAAAACAATTTGCTTCCTCCTTTCGCCACCCTTCACAGTGTCAGGGTCGGAGTGACGTTTTGCGTCGCTACTCTTTCTTACGTCTGCGAAAGTCCTCTGTGGGATACCTTTTAGTGCTGCTAGTTCACCTTCTAGTTCTGCCACCCTGGGAATGAGGTCTATTGTCAGTACCCTCATTTCCTGAGTATCATCTGCCAATCTTCCCACTGCTCTTTCGTCTTTAGTTGCTCGAGTAACCTTTATTAGGCTTCTGAGAATCCTTGCGTCAAAATATTTTACCTTCCTTCGCAGTTGAGCTTTGAAGGTTTCCTCTTCCGCGTTTTCAACCTGTTTCCGCGACTCATCCTCACATTAGTCCTTTCCGAGTCGCGGGAACTCCTTTTAATTCGCTGTTGTGGGGTCCACATTTTCTTTTTCCTTCTGCCTTACGTGCTTTCGTCCCTTTTCTTTTTCTTTTTGCCGTCCAAACTAAAGTCCCTCGTACTCCCTCCTGCCTCCTATTCTGCTTTGGGCTCGTTACCCACCACCTGCTGTGACTTACTCATAATGTACAGAACGTCTTTCTTGTTTTCAGTTTTCTATTGAATTCATCACGAAGTAGGTGATCGCTTCTGCTAGATCTGGTTGTCAGGCTCAAAACGTGGTTATACATTTGTGTAACCAACTTAGTTGCTCAGGCTTTCGTATTTTACTACTCATCTGGATTTCCACGTTTTACGTTCCCATTGCAACAGCCCGATATTATTCATCTTATACAATAATATTGAATCGCTCTGGTAATTTCCAGCTAAATTCCCTTCATTTTCCTGCTTTTCTGTGTGCCAAAAACGTATCCTAACAATGCCGTAGGCAAAACACCTCTCTTCTTTTTTACATTTGTGGGTGCAGTCCTGGTAGCACCAAAAATTTCTTCCACACACAATGGCACCCGAAGACTCACGTTACAAAATATTTGTTAATTTCACTATTACACACACATAATTTGTGCTCCATTTCTAAATTTACTGAACCCAGTGTTATACTTCGCTTTTGAAGAAGCAAGCAAACTTTTTTTAAATTAAAAGTGTAATTTAACATTTTCCAATAAAGCCTAGCTCTCGCTTCGACATTTCGTCTCCTGTTTTCGAAATGAAAACTCTATTTTACGAACTGCAAATTTCTCCCCCGTAGTCTAGAACTGTTTATGGACTATTTCTGCTGTTATTTACCTCCTTTACATGCTTTATAAATTCGTAACGTAGTAGAAAATACCGGCTTACCGATGGCCTCCCTCCCTGGCCGGTTCCGACAGACAGAAAAACCCACCGACCGCCAAAAGGGCTCCTGCGCTGCCCAGGTGGCGCTGCGAAACCGGCTTCCGGGCAGTACTTCTGGTTAGTACAAAGCTGCGGGGGTCCCAAAGGATCCTGTATTGACAGTAGCAAAATGAGCTCGATACTGCCGATCGCTTTACTGCACGGTCTCCAGCCCATCCCAGACGCGTCTCATCGTCCGGCCATCAACATGGAATTGGGGAAAAAATCTTTGCAGCGCTAAATACGTTTACAGCGTCTACGGAAGTGCTAGGACGGTGACGGCGCTCTGCCCCTCGCAGATTCACCGATCGGTGGTCGTATGAATTGAAATTTGAAGTGAAAGATTCTTGTTTATACCAATACGCTTAGAGACAAGGACTTTTCAACAACAGCCGACCAAACAAGAAGAGTAACGCAATCGGCGATGATCGCGCGTAAAAGCCAACGAGTTTCGCGGACCGCAGGCTCGTCTGCTCCGGTGAGCCCTACTTTTGCGCACCTGCGCGCTTATGCGTGCATTTTCAATAAACACTGGTGGTTTGCGTCATCGTTACTAATACATATTGCAGCGCCACCTTGCCGTTTTTTCCGTGGCTCAGTCACAAAATGAAGCGAGCGTCATAAGCGTCAAACATATTTGTGGTTCTGAAAGTAGTGGCCGTAAAACAAAGTGGTCGCGCGAACTGAGTGGCCGTTGCGTTTTCTTCATACTCTCACCGTATTTAATTACGCTCTTGCATCATGTATCCCACGTTCGCTCTTGCTAGACTAAAGTAAGGATCGGCAACGTTTCGAGGTGTAGTGCCGGGTTTCATGAAGTCTACACGGCGGAGGGCTGGACGTCAAATCGGGTGGGAGAGGGGGGGGGGTGTGGCTTTGACGGAAAAAGACAAAAAATCAGCGAATAGCCAATAATATTTGACATTAATCTGGCGAAGTGTGAAGATGAGGGACAATGCAACTGGAAACGATAAATTCAGATCTGTTATTGTCTCGCCGTCCAATCCATTTTGAGGACAAAACTGGCGTGTCGGCGTTCATATTAGCGACGACCACTGCACTAAAAGAAACCACCACAGCCAGTGACGATCTGATGTCAATATTTGGGCTGTGCACTGTGTATCCTACTGTGTATGTTACACATCTATGCAGGCAGCGGACTTGCGATTCGGCGCTTCATTCGCGTCCTTTAATTGCACTCAATTTGTTTATTTGTGATGGTATTGCCTCACGTACTCGCTAGTATACGTGTACCCCGCCGTTCGAAAACCGTGCTGGCGTAAAGTGTTAAGCAAGAATCATTTAGTTTGCGAAAAATACAAAACAAATTTTTCACTCGTTTTCGATGCGTTGCCAGGAGAGCAGCGTCCGCGGAATCGGCTGCGCTCCTCGCGTCCGCTGGCATGCTCCAGCTGAAGCGACCATTTACAGTTACCTAAGGCTCAGAAACGTTCTGTTTATGTTACTTGTGAACTTTCCTTTGTCGTCCTCCCGCAACAAGAACGAACGATAATTATCGTCAGGAAGTTATACCACCCGACCTGGGAATACTTGCCCCATGCCGCGACGATCACGATATCTCACTCAAACGCCGATAAATCGGCTCGTTGTAGAATATATTATTTTGTTTAGCCTCTGCAACTACTTTAAGGGCATTTTATTCAGTATGCAGATAATTAAACGCACCACAATGTGATTGTTAGTACAACCAACTTTCGGTCTGGCTTGTATTAGAAAACACATGGAGGGCGGTGAGAGTCGTCTGCTTTTGTACTACCCAGAGGCGTCGGCCACTAAGGGCGCTGCATGTCGTACAAACTCCAGCGCAGGAGGGCCTATATGTCACTGGTACACAGACCGCCAATATGTCAGTCGATTATGTCGTCATCTCTAATGGTGTACCCGCAATTCTTTGTCATATCTTCGTCCGCAATGCTTTGCCATATCGTTGTGCACCCGTAATACTTCGTCATATTGAATACGGGTCGCCTGCCGTCTTCTAGCCTGGTCCCCATCCCAGTGGCTTCATCCCTAAGGCACTTGCCCTTGAGCCGAAAGAATGACGCGTTTTATGTCATGCACTTCGGCTGCCGGTTTTTCTGAAAGACCAGGAAAAATGAAACGCCCGTGGCTCAAGATTCCTCGGTCTCAGTTAATTCATAGTCTTTCACTGCGGCGTGCCTCACAGCATAAATGAAGCTTTAGCATATCGAATCATAAATATACGCATTTCGTCGTGGCTCTGTGCCCATGCATTCGCGCTTGCAAGCCTGGTATCACAGCCTGTACTATATATCAGCGTTTATATTTGTCCAACCGAGATTCGCCTTCGCCCGAAGTACAGTGCCTTCTAAAACAGTATGATTTGCAAGTCGCCTAAAACGTGATGCACTAAAGGTTGGAAAGGTTAGCTAGAAAGAATAAGTATGTAGTGATACAAAGCCAAGTTGATTAACAAGAGTTGCAAGAAAGCGAGCACCAGAAAGAAACCGCTGTGTACTACCCATAACAAAAGAGTGTCTACGAAGGACACAATTTACCGAAAAAACCATGTGCACGATACTGGGGAGCTATTGATTATCTAATATTCACCAAGATCGCTGCTGTTCTGGTTAGTGAATTCGTTTTTTTTTTTTTGATACGAAATGAAAGCATCAGTTTTGCTTTTGTTACTTTGCAGTGAGTGATGTTCTAGGCACCACGAAAGTGCACAGGCGTAAAGCCCGGCGCTCCGGTCAGGCGCCTGGCGTGTGCGTTCAGTTCCGGGCTCTTCTCGGCAAGCGCTACGCCTACCTGTCCAACTCAAAAACTCTCTTTATCTTCGGTTGGCTCCTACCTGTGCTCATAGCTCTCCTACCTCTCATCGTGGGTGAACTACAAGAAACGGAAGATGTCGGTCCGGCAGTGACGCGCATTCCTTTAGGCGCTGCTGCTTTTTATGGGCCTGGCGTTCGTGCCTTCCTGCATCACGTTACTGGGGAACAGTACCAACCTCTCCAGCAACTTTGAGGTACTTCTGGAGAACAGCAACATCTCTATCGACAAAACCAAGGACCTTGATAAGGAGCTGCTCGAGGTGTTGAAAGAAAGTTATTTTGAGTATGGTTCGAAGTCTGCAGTGGTCGGAGTGTTTAACGACACAGGGTGAGTAAAACGCATGCTCGCGATGCTCGTATAATTTCTGAGAGCGCAATAACAAGCATACCTGACGCACAGCGGCGTTAGCGTGTTAAACATTGCAATGCGAAAAACGATACAGTTTCGTAGAAACGAAGGTGCCAATGTTGGATGAAAGGCTGGATAAAAGAATTACAACCTGCCGGATCGGTCTCAGGTCTTCCCCTGCCTCCATCTCTTCCTGCACTTCACTGACAAAAAATTATCTAAACTATGCGTGGCGCTCTACCTTATACCCGGTTGTGTTTGTAGCTCAGAGTTATTGGCACACACATTTTCAAATGTCATTATTCACATGGCTAGAGGACCATTCGCGCCAAATGGTTCTCTTTAGGTGGTACATTAATCGCCTACGCTCTCAGTCGTAGATTTTGCCTGAACAAAGTTTAAGGGCCAAGCCGTTCACATGGTGGAGGAATGCGCAGCGAAACTGGTTTATTCAGTTGGGCAGAATCAAAGAAAAAAATGGCTGCAGCGTAGCACAGCTAACCCTGAATGTGAATGTGGATGTGGGTGAACCTCTAATTTACGGGCAAATATACTTAGGTATACACATATGGTTCAGTTATGAATAACGGCTGTTCCACGTGGAACAAAGGAGTCCCAAGACACCGGAAAGAAAGAATAGCTGTATTTAAATCAGACTGAATTGATTATGCCATTAACATGTCGTCCAAAAGTTCCTCGTACTCCTTCTCTTCTTTCCTCAGAATGATGTCCCCTTCTTCATCTCGCTTACGTTGCTATGTGCGAAAATAAAATTCACCATGTCTACGTCATTGGCTAAACATGAGTGTGATTAAGCTTGGGTAGCCGCGCATCGTTAGGCAAACGCCGGTTGAACGGAGGCCACTCGCCGAGAACGGCACAAAGCCGTAGGGGTTCCGTGCAACTCTCGAGAAGAAGGCCGGGCCTCGCTTTCATTCGCGGTCAACGCGGCGGCGAATGGCTCAGCGTTCCTCAGTCTGCGAAGCTAGCTGTGCCTCTTTGGCATTTCGTTTTCACCCGCCGAGTAAAGCAGCTCTGCGAGCAATATCCCCCGGGTGGTGAGACGCCGCTTGGCCACCACGGCTCAAATCTATCTGTTCCCGTGCACCGCTCACAGAAGTACGACCGACGTCGCTTTCATTCATTGCGAACGCGGCATTGTTCTTCGCCGGGCTTACGAAGAGGGACATAGCTCGAGACGACCCAGCGGCGCATGCTTCTGCTATTAGCCGTAGGGCTGCGAGGCGGCGGCGGATGTCCGCTGCCTATCAGCTGAACCGCCACCCCGACCGCAGCCGCCACCGCCGCTCACTTAAAGGGGCCCTGAAAGGCATTTTGAGCACACTAAATGAACTAGCGCAATCGCTAGATTGGGTCGCCAACGTCACCTGTGCCAGGTATTACTCTTTTACGCGCAGCGGAAAGCTCACACTTTTGTTGCAAAGTTTGTCGCTTTTTTCTCACCCTTTCCTTCGTGTTTTTGGACGCCGCCATCTTCACATGTCTACATCATCGATTCCCAGATGTTCGTCATGAGCTAGACATCCTGCTATTGGGCGGCTTTTTCACGCACTTCCGGCAAAGAGATGAGTCGTCTGCTCAGCGTCGGCTCGCCGGCTGATCTGCCAGCGGAGTGCCGGAGTGCTTTGACATTTTACGACAAACGAAACAAGTGTAAACAAACGCTTAACCGTTTGTATTGAATGCAACACGGCCATAACACGACGGGGATTTTATCTTACGTGAGTACGTACCATAAAGAAAGTCCCGTGGCACTTCTTTGGTGCAATCGCAGAGAACGCCCTGAGCCGAATGCCCGGGTTTGACGCGTACATTTTATTCAACTTCAAAACAATCCAGAGATGCGTTTCGAACGAACGCAACGTCACAACATGCGTTGCAAGTCTGAACCGCGATTGACAGACGATGAGTTGCCTCCTCCTGCCCGTCGTAAATACGGCACTCACCTCACACCCGGTTTGCGGGGACGAGCAGCAAGTCACAACTCTGGCGCGCAAGCGAGAAGGCTTTTAGCCAGGCACACTGCACATACCCCATGCGAGGTTGAGTGGTACGTCGTTCGAGCAAGATAATCCAGACCATGGGAAGCACTATCCACCCGCAGAAGTACAATGTCGCATTTCATCGCGAAACGAACGCGTCCACAACACACAGGAGGCGATGCACACGCACACACACAGCTTCGGTCGCTGCATTGGCTTAGCTGCAAGCTTCGTTCGGACAATCAGCGATGCTACGACGATACAGAGCTGCGTGAGGACGACGTGCTAACCACTTCACGTATTTAAAAACACAGGGACAAAGAACTAGGTTCATCGGAAGCAAAAAATCTTTCCTCCATTATAGTGCCTGAAATATACTGGCTAGTGTGCCGAGGGCGGGAGCGATGTACGCGGCCGTCTGCCGCTTGGGGCGCTGCCATGCGGGAGTGTGCGCGTTCATCCGGCCCGAGCAGATCGCGCGGTTACCTCCGAGCTGCGTAGCAGACGGCAGCGGCAGAACTTTCCATTCCCGCTTGCGACGAAAGCGAGCGAAAGCGACGGGAATTCTGTCGCGCAACCAAAATTTGTCCCGACCATTCGACAAAAACGATCGTCGCGCGACAAAGCGACGGAATTCCTGCCGCTCTCACTCGCTTTCGTCGCAAGTGCGAACGGGCCTTTATGCGCAATCTCCGCCCCACATAAAACAAGCTCTTGCTTGTCGCCTGAGCATACGGTTGATATCTGACTACGTTACACTGTGCTTGCCAGTGTATTTAAACGATGTCACTAGGTTTGAAACGTACGCGCTCGGCGTGCAGCTTTGTAAACGCAAGCGGTTTCACATACGCACGCTATTTTGCTGCTAATAGAGTTTTAGTACAGCGTTTGTGGCCTTTGCATACGCTAAACGCTAAATTTTTGCGTCCCGCTACGTGACACCGCGATGGGAGTTTTAGTAGAGCGTCTCATCAGTTTTGCGTAGCGACACACTAATGCATACGGCGCCATCTGTCAAATGTTTTCCGAAATGTCTCGCCGGCTGATCTGCTAGCGGAGTGCCGGAGTGTTTGGACATTTTACGACTATCCAAACAAGTGCAAACAAACGCTTTCCCGTCAGTGTTGAATGCAACACATGGGTGCAGCTTGTCAGAACACGGGTTCTCGCTGATCGAGTGCAGCGTTGGTTTGCTCTTCGCCTTCACGTTCATCGCCGCTGATAAAGCGATCCGATCCGGCGCGTTTTGTGCACGGGTTCTGTGTCGGTTTGAAAATGTCTTTTTTCACATGCCGCCGGTAGTAGGAATTACAACCACCGCAAAATAACACCCGGCACCAGCGGGGCCACATCTGAGACCGCGCTTTTTGGATAAACAGTGCGCGGTGCACCAAAGGGAACGAGCGCACGATTCTCCCCACGCGGCTGCGAGTTCGCCGCCGATACCAACTGCAGCCCTGCAGCTACGTACACCGCGAAAGGGCAAGGCCAGGCCGCACACATGCGGCCAGGTCATTCGTTCGCTTTTCCAGCCTGTGTCCATGGTGTCTACAGAGATGAAAAAGCCGAAAGAGCTGGCCCGTAGCAGACGGCAGTCTGTGGGAGCGCAATAGCGGAAGTACGTCACCGCTGAGGAGCGGAGCATCATGGGAGGGGAGGCCAACAGCGAAGAAACAGTTGAAAGGAGGAGGAAATACGGCGCGACGATAATTCGCGGTTTTTGATTTACGATTTCTCAGCTAATACTCATCGCTTTAACAAAATTCTTGCAGGAGGAGATTGCTAATACATTGCTTTATTTGGTTACATGTACATCCATGCATCGGCGGAAGGCATTTCAGGACCCCTTTAAACAGAACTGATTGAAAACGGCGCCTTGTGCGCAACACTGAAAGCCGGCCAGGTGAGTTACGTGATGCGCTTGAAGAGTGTTGCGCAGCTCAGGTAAAATGACGGTCAAATTGCGAATGCCGGCAAAACCGCTGGACGAGATAAATAAAGATTCGCGCTAGAACGCCACATGACCGCTCAGCACTCTTTATGGGTTGCGCATGGTTTTTTCGATTATTTTACACAAGAAGAGAGAAACGTTCCGAATCAAGACTGGAGCGCGACAGGAAGATGCCGCCTTCTCACAACTGTTCGCAGAATGTCTCGAGGGGGTATTTAAAAGGCTTGACTAGAAAATTGATTGATGCTGGGGTTTAAGCGTCCAAGTTTTACTTGTTATACCAGGTGCTCCGTTGTGAGGGCTCCGGTATAACTTTTTCCACATTGGAAGTTTTGCGCTCATTAAACTCTTCACACGCAGGCCTTTTCCCTTTGTGGCTCCACCTGAAAAGCAGAACCCACGGCCGGTGTCAAACGCTTAGAACCACAACGCCATAGCCACTGAGACACCGCGGCGAGTAATTGACTAGGAAAACGCACTATTACGGATAAACGGAGAATACTTGAGCCTGATGTTTACAGATAACAGTCTTTCTCAGTGAGTAGGCAGAGCACCTGGAAAATATACCTGATGAACCACAACCAGAGAGCTTTGCCGGAGCCACGAATGAATATAGGCAAATCTAAACGAATAATATATAAGCATGACAAAAGCGCCCGCTTTCAATTAGGTAACGGAAGGCTAGAACAAGTAAACCAGTATAAGTACACACCACAGATTGCCATTGCTGATTCAAACCACTAGGAGGAAACCCGGTGTCGATTTCGTATTGGCTGCGTTTCCTCATGTAATAATCACAGCTAATAATAATAGTAAGCTACGTTACCACTGAAAAGAGTAGTATGCCACCAATTAGTGCTACGGCGATTAAGTATCGAGCGGAACCTTGTCGCCTTTCTCAACAACTGGAAGGAGACCTTAGGTCGGCTCGCTATCCCTACGCATGGAACGGAGGATAGTAAGGGTAACTTTCACGGAGAAGAAACGAGACGCCCGCATCAAGGAGAGATCTCGAGCTTCTCAGAAGATATCATAGTTGCTATTAACAAAAAGAAATGGGGGAGGAGGAACAAGCACTTTATTGAGATTTCTCAACGGCCCAGTGGGCGGCCCAGGAAGGTTGTCCTTCTTGACTGGAGCCCCTATGCTGTCCGCGCCACCTGTGCTCTGTCCACCAACTGAAGCTGGGTAGACAGAGAGGGAGTGGACAGGAACATTGAAGGAGTGGGCAGGAATATCCATTTGTTCTTGTTGGGTAGTTGAGGGGAAGATAGGACGGTGCTCAGGGCTGATTATGTGGCGAAACCCCTGATTATGTGGCGAAGTGTACTTCTCAGCAAAATTTATATACAGCGTCGTAGCAAATCGGGTGCATTAGCTGAAGACGCATCCGGTATAAGAAGGAGTTGGATTGTATGAGCTGTTGGTAGTTGTTTCCTGGAAAGGTCATGGTGGGGCAGGGGTCGGGTCTGTCTCTCAAGGCGATAATGCTGCGTTATGTCCGTGAACTTAAAAAAGGGGATGACTGCCCTCGTGCAACTGCGTAGCCTGGTGAGTAAAAGCACACGCTTATTGGTGGGAATATTCGTTGGCCTACACGGAAGCGTAAGCGGGTGTTGAGATGAGCTGAAGTGAACCCGTTGGGGCGGGGCTTTTTAACACGCACAGTGCAGCTCGGGACACCTAATTCAGCTGGCAACTCCGGTTGGCTTATTGGGAATCGGTTACTACCTTCCGAACCCAAAGTTGAGTGAGAGCCAAGGCGATGGCTGCCTCTTCTGTTCCCGTCATTTCTTGTGTCTTGAGTGAGGCACACGCAAAAAGGTTGGTTCTGGTGGTAGCCACGATGATGTCGTACTCCCTCGATGCTGGGAGGCGTCTGTGTATATTACCTTGTGAACCCCGCCGAGAGTGATGTTGGGTGCATGAGCCTGTGTTTGTCGGCAACCCTCATGCCGTGAGGGGTTCATATTTTGAGGTAAAGAAAGGGGGCATCTTTCGTTCTTGTCACCAAGAGTTCGGGAGCGCATCATGCGGAATGCCATCTTGTGCTGCGCAGCCAATCTGGTGAAAGATGCTTTGACCCACTGAGTTCTGCGCAGTCGGAGTTTCTGGTTAGAAAGGTGGTCCTCTATCAGCTCTTCCAACATGTTGTGAAGACCCATCCTAAGCAGCCTCTCCGTGGACGCACTCATGGGAAGACGAATCGCCTGCTTAACCGCATTTCTAATTATATCAAGCATTTTTATTTCCCACTTTCCGAGAAGAAGGTAGGGGTGACCTAAGTGATACTCGAGAGGACAAAAGCTTGAATTAGTCGAAAGGTATCGGCTTCCTTGAGGCCTCGCTTCTTGGTTGCAACTCGTCTGATTATCTGTACGATTTGATTAATGCTGTGTTTGAGGGGCTGCAAGGAAACGTCACTCGTGGTAACGGCCTGGAGGTGCGCGCCCATGATCTTGATGCTAGGGCATCGACTGATGGTTTAACCAAGAAGAAGTATTTGAATATATTCCGTTTTGCGTCATTAGGCATGAATGTGCATGACAAGGAGCTCCGATTTTTGAGGAGAACAGTGGAGGCCACATGCTTTAGCATATTTGCATACTACTTCCATGGCCTGTTGAAGCAAGTCTTGGATCTCTCCGAGGGACCAAGTTAACGTCTAAAGGGTAATATCATCGGCATACAGGGCGTAGGCGAGATTTAATATATCCGGAAGTCTTCCAGGGAGGCTCAGTAGGGCCAGGTTGAACACCAACGGAGAGAGCACGGACCCCTGAGAGGTCCCGTGGACAGCAAGCCTGATGAAATTGGATGTAACTGTCGAAATCTTGAGTGTCGCCATAGGATCGGATTGGAAGTCTGTTATGTATAAGTATGTCCGTTCCCAGCAGACCGTGGCTATGAGGGCAGCCTTTATGCTGTCATGAGTAACATTGTCGAAGGCCCCCTTACGGTCGACGGTCAAAACTGCTCTATAAGAATTTCGGGTGGTTTCTTTGAGTATGAGCACCTTTAGTTGAAGGAGTATATCCTGTGTGCCGAGGTTTTGCCTGAAGTCAAACATGAACGTGGGCATCAACTCGGTTTGTCCAGGCGTTTCTGTGGCCGATTGGGGATGATCCTTTCCATCACCTTTCCCACGCAGGACGTTGGGGATATAGGTATGAGGTTATCCACACGGGGTATTATGAAGCCTAAAAATTTCTAGTTTTCGTAATGAATCGTGCCTCTGCTAATTTCTATGAAAAGGTAAGGGGCCTAAAGCGCAGATTGAATTGAGGTGTTCCTGGAGGGAGGCAAGAAAATCGTCCCTCCGATTGTTTGCAAGTTTGTATGTGACGCTGTGTTGTCTAGGGTGGCTGTTTTTTTTACTCTTAGCTATCGCTACCTTCAGTTCGTGAAGGATTGGTTTCTCTAGGTTGTCGTTGGGGCGCCCCATGTAGTGATGGGGGTGCCTGGTGGGCTTGTCGGAAAGTACTTATCTTTGACTGCTTTCATTAGTGCTGGAGCGACGCCCTTGTAGTTGTTGAGAGTGCGAGCTAAGCTGCGGTTGGTTTCGCTGTTGCATGTTAGTGGGTCAATCAGGTGACCGTGAAATTGCCACGTTTCCTTGGTCGACCGTATGCCTTGAAGGCGTCGCAAAATTCAAGGCAATTTTCTCTACAGAGTGCTTTCGCGTATCCCGTCCCTTTCTTGTTATGCTTGTTCATGCGTCTGTGAAGGCAACGACTGTGTTTGCCACTTCCACCACTTTCTAAGGCTCTCACGTTTCACCCACAGATGAAGTAGGCGGAACTCCAGGCGCGGCGTTTGGTGCGTCGTGATGATCGTTTGCGTGTGTTTGTTGGCCTGGCACATATGGGCTTTGGCTGTCGATGTAGTGAGACAAAACGACAACTGGTTGATCACGAGGATAACACAGTCTCTACTGAGAGACAGGTCTGGAAGAAGGGAACGTCATTAACTCGATGTAGGAAAGACCTAAGAAAATTCGGAGGACAAAAATTGAATCGGACAAGAAAGCGCGGGAGCGGGCGGAGGTAAAAATGGCAGGAAAATCTTGAAGTAATACGCCCATTGCACCACGCGGCGCCAATCCCCTTTTGCTGACCATCCTGCTTAAAAGGCGGTTTTTTGCCGAAACTGCTCCGATGCGGCTCAGCGAGATGTGAGGAAAATGTGCCTGATGGTCAATGCCAGTCGCATTGAGCAGGGAGCATTACTAAGGTAGTCCCCGCACAGGGCACCTTGAGCAATCATGGTGACGGTGTTGGCGACACCGCGGACCCCGAGCCCCCAAACATAAGCTGGATCCAACCGTGGCGATGTGTTGTATGGTGAGGGGTAGAAGAAAACCACAACGGGTGGCCGTCGGAGCCCAGGTCAAGCTCCGGCGGATGGGCTCCCTGTCTGTCTACCAGCAGGGAGCTGCGGGACCTCTTTGACTACCAGGGTAAGTTCAAAAAGAAAGTACCCCCGGCTCCCTGCTTTCCATGTATCATATGGCATTTTCCAAACCCTTCCCCAAACGTGATCGGCCCCCGAAAAGGGGCCGCACCGAAGTTTCGCTCCCACCTCTTTCAGCAACTGTCTTGTCAACAACCGTGAAAAACTATTCTCGTTTTCTTGCGATTGAGTCGGCCGACTCAGCAAGACCTGTCGCTTCCATGTCCGTATTCTTGATCTCTAAATTTCTGGCAAAGCACCATAGGTTTGCAACATCAAGCCAAAAAACTCAGGACTGGAGAAATCCTTGTAGAACTCATGCCGAACAACAAGCCCGCACTCTTCTTGCACAAAACCCCAATCCATGATCTGGACAATCAGGGTCACAGCCCCACAGGAGCCTAAACAGCTCCCAGGGTGTGATTTCTGAGACAGATCTCCTGACGGAAACCAATGCCGACCTTCTCAAAGGTTTGAAGGATCAAGGCGTCACAGGTGTGCGGCGCATCACGATGCGCAGGGACGACAAGATAATTCCCACCAAACACATTACCTGACCTTTGGACCACTCGGCACTTCCACAATGCATAAATGCAGGCTTCATTCGATGCTCCATTCGTCCTTTCAATCCGAACCCGCGCCGCTGCTTCAAGTGCCAGCGGTTAGGGCACAGTACAAACTCTTGCCGTGGCCGAACGACTTGTGCAAAATGCGCCGCGTACGATCACCCCAGCGACAACTGCCCATCCGGCACCCTCACGTGTGTGAACTGCGGGGGGCCGCATGCAGCGTACTCCCGCAAATGTGAAAAATTTCAAACAAAGAAAAAGATCATCAACATCAAGATAACTGAGAACATCACCTTCCCAGAGGCGCGGCAGAGGTTCACCTCTTTCCCTCTGGGGAGGTACGCCGACGCAGCTCGCCGGGGGGCGGAGCGGCGTCTGGTTTCGGCGGTGACCCAGTACCGCGAGTCGGACTTGGTCATGCCCCCGCCCCCCCCCTCCCTTGGGTTGCCTCTGGCAGCCCAACCCGCCCTCGCACCGCTCGCTGAGTAGGCAGCGGCTGTGGTGGCAACCAAGTATGGTGGGGAAGCTGCTGCACCCACTGTTTCCTCTTCTCCACCGGCCCGAAGCACACGCGAGGGCCAAGACGAGATGGAGACGGACGCAGTCGCAGTGACCCCCTCCGCCGCCTCACTGCCTGTGCCATCTGTGGTGTTCCCACGCCTTCGGCACTGGCACCGCATGCAAAGAACACCCGAAAGGGTACCACGTCAAGGGGACCCAGTTCGCTGGGCACCCCTTGCCTTCAGATGACGACATGGACGTCGAGCACTTGAGGCTTTAATCAAAACGGAAGGAACAGGCTGCGACGTCCAGATCAGTAGAGAAGGCCAGAAAACCTCTTCCAAGAGTGCAAGCCCCGAAAGACCCTACATAAATAGTCACACTCCAGTAGCTCTGAACACATAATAATGGGAAGAGAAAATATTGTTCAATGGAACTGCAAAGGCCTTCTGAATAATCTTCACGACGTGTATGAGATTCTGCATTCCAATCAGCCAAGTTTAATGAGTGTCCAGGAAACACATCTGAATTCCAAACACACAAATTTCTTGAATAGTTACCTGGTATACAGGAAAGACAGGGATGGCTGCACACACTCTTCTGGCGGTGTGGCCATAATCGCCCGCAAATCCTTAGCATGCCACCCTGTCACCTTGAACACCGTCCTTGAGGCTGTAGCTGTTCGCACAATAATATTTAATAGGTTGATAACGGTATGCTTCATATACATTCCTCCTGATGTTGCACTTACAAGCTCCGACTTCGAGGCGCTGGTTGACCAGCTGCCCGAACCATACATCCTTACAGGCGACCTTAATGCTCACAACTCTCTTTGGGGCTCTTCTAGAACGAATGCCCGAGGTCGCCTGATAGAGAAATTCCTTACATCTTCTGGAGCATGCCTTTTCAACAATAAACAACCTACATACCATAACATAGGTCACAACACATACTCACATCTTGACCTGGCTATTGGTTCTGCAATTTTCTTTCCATATCTTGAGTGGGGTGTGGGCAAGGACCCATATGGTAGTGATTATTTCCCTACTTCATTAACGTATATACGTACAGGCCCGAGCAGTCCATCTTCCCATAAAAGGTTTAATGAAGCAAGAGCTAACTGGAATACATTTACAGAGACATCCCAACTACACCACACATCCATAGGACCCCTACACATTGAATAAGCTACCCAACTGCTCCCGGCGCACATCCTCGACGCCGCCGAAAAGTCCATTCCCCACGCCTCTGGTGCCCCGCGCAACCAGCGGAGGCTGTGGTGGAATGTGGACTGTAGGCAGGCGCGAGAGCCCCAGAACAAGGCATGTGGTGTCCTTCGTCGGTACACCACGTCGGGTAGCCTCATTTTGTTCAAACGGGCCCCAAGGCGTTAGGAAAACGTGTGCGCCGTGAGTCAAAACGAGAGAGTTGGCGTTCCTTCATAACATCCATAAACGCCTACACGGACACACGCAAAGTATGGACGAGAATACGCAAACTCAAAGGACAACAAACACACAGCCTGCCTCTGGTCAGCACTACAGGGGACACACTCGAAGACCAGGCTGACACACTCGCACAACACTGCCAACACGTTTCTAGTTCAGCACACTACACAAACACTTTCATGAAACACAAACAAATGGCCGAAAAGAAGCCTATACTAGATAACAATCGGTCAACATCTTCTTATAACTCAGAGTTTTCACTGCATGAGCTTAGGGCTGCTTTGAGCACGTGTAAACCCTCAGCTCCAGGCCCAGACAACATCACATACACAATGATACAACACCTACAAGGAGACACTCTTCTAACACTGTTATACCTACATAACAAGATATGGCTTTCGGGGCACATTCCAAACTCTTGGAAGGAGGTTATAGTTGTAGCTTTCCTGAAGGAGGGAAAGGACCCGTCATACCCCTCAAGTTACCGTCCTATTGCCCTGACGAGCTGCCTGTGCAAGCTCTTCGAGAAGATGATAAATCGCAGGCTCGTGTACTTCCTTGAGTACAACGGTCTTCTCGAGAGCAGCCAGGCAGGCTTCAGGGTGGGGCGATCGACGAACGATCAACTGGTTGCACTTGACTCATACATCAAGGATGCCTTCGTACATAAGCAGTACTGTTTAACTGTCTTTTTCGACCTCGAGAAGGCCTACGACACCGCTTGGCGTTATGGGATCCTTAGTGACCTCAGGTCATTCGGTGTTTCGGGTCACATGTTGAACGCTCTTGTCAGTTACTTGTCAGACAGAACGTTCCGAGTAAGAGTCGGCGGTGCACTCTCAAAAGTTTACGTGCAAGAAAATGGCATGCCACAAGGTGGCGTTTTGAGCTGCACTCTCTTCATAGTAAAAATGAACTCTCTTGGTAAGGCACTGCCACCTACAATCTCTTATTCCATGTATGTAGATGACGTCCAGATATCCTATAAATCATGCAATATGTCAATCTGCGAACGTCAAGTCCAGCTTGGTGTAAAGAAACTTGCCGGCTGGGCATACAAGAATGGGTTTAAATTGAATGCTGTAAAAAGCTCCTGCGTTGTGTTCTCCGGGAAGCGCGGGGTCTATATGGACCCAGACATTACTCTTAATGGCGTGTGGTTTCCTGTGAACAAGGAGCACAAGTTTTTAGGTGTGGTGTTTGACCACAAACTCACATTCATTCCCCACATCAAGGAACTTTAGCATAAATGTCTTAAAACAATGAATATCCTTAAGGTTCTCTCCCACGAATCCTATGGTTCTGACAAAGAACTCCTGCTGCGCTTGTATACTGCTTTGGTTTGGTTTCGTTTGGACTATAAGAGTGTGGTGTATGGGTCGGCGAATAAGACAGCCTTGCGAATTCTGGACCCAGTGCTACACTTGGGCCTTCGTCTTGCTTCGGGTGCTTTTCGCACTAGCCCTGCCGAGAGTCTTAATGTCGAGTGTGATAAGTGGAGCCTTGAGAACCAACGAACGTACATGGACTTGCTTTATGCTTTTAAAATTTCGTCGCTGAATAATCATCCTTTTTATCCTGTCTTTAACGATACATCAACATCTCTGCTCTTTGTAAATCGCCCATCCGTTCCTCTGCCCTTTTCACTTAGAGTGAGAGAGCAAGCCTCGGATCTCAGTGCTTCGTTTTTAGATGTGTACAGGTCATCCTTTTCTAACAGTTTACCGCCTTGGCAAGTTCGCCCTGTGTCGTGCGACCTTTCTTTTATGAGACTTGACAAAAATCGTGTACCCCGAGCTGCAATACTGCAGCACTTTGTCTTTGCAGTTTAAATACACATGTGCAGAATTTTATAGTGACGCTTCTAAAACCTCCAATATGGTGTCGTGCGCTGCTCATGGTCCAAATTTCAATGCAGCCAGAACCATGAGCGTGCACACAACAATTTTTTCAGCAGAAGCGTATGGAATTTTACTGATTCTACGACACATTCTTGAAAATCAAATTCCAATTCCATCATCTACACAGATTCTTTGAGTGTTGTTCGCGCACTGTCATCGCACAAGCCCCCCAAAAACCACATAGTTAATCTTGTATTCAACACTATCATGTCCGTGTATGCACAAAAGCGTGAGCTGGTCCTCTGCTGGGTCCCAGGACACGCAGGGATCGGTGGGAACGATTTGGCAGACGAGAGGGCCGATGCAGCTGCACTCAGGAACACTGTAGACATTACAACGATACCCTACACAGACCTCAAGCCACACATAAGACAACACCTGCGCAGAACATAGCAAACACACTTGGATGAACAGTGAGACAACAATACTACATGTATAAAGCCACACTTGGTACGGTACACAGCTGACTCACGCAACAGACACACTGGAAGTCGCCTTGGGTAGGCTGCCGATAGGGCACACCCATGCAACGCACTCGTATCTGCTGACGGGATCTTCTAGACCCCAGTGCAGCAGGTGCGGAGAGGCCCTATCCGTAGTGCACATACTAATCACATGCAAGGCACTTCACACAACACGACACAATCACTTCAGAAAACTCTACAGACAACATATCCCGCTACATCCATCACTCTTTCTAGGTGACGATGCCATTGTTTCTGTGAAACGTGTGTTTGAGTACTTGTCAGGCGTTAGTTTTTAAACCTCATTTTCTATCACGCATAATCAAATATGGCCTTATACACCAGCCATAACCATTATCTTTACGAGGGTGCTGCTTTGGGCCTGTTGGTATGACATGACGGAATCTTGAAGCGCTAGGACACAAGGGACAAGCGAGTGGGACAACACAAGGCGCTACTTCCAACAGTTTTATTAGCAGACGAAAACACATATATATACACATGACCACTGGCCCACGTCATAATACATTCTTACACGTCACACTCCATTCAGAAAATCACGCTCTTTCTTCGATAAGGCGACAGACGCAGTACTAACACAATCGCGGCCCGCTTTCGCTATCATGTCAGCTTCTATTATTTCTCGCGTAAGCTGATTCTTATGTTTGGCGACAACTGCGCACTTGTCGAACAGGGGCTTGCAACCATGCTGCTTACAGTGTGACGCAAGCCATCCCCCCGTGTTGTTTTTTACATTATTGCCGTGTTCACGGAGACGATCATTTAGGCACCGCCCTGTTTGGCCGATATACCTTTTCCCGCAGTCCACGGAAGGCTGTAAACAACGCCTTCTGCGCAAGCTACAAAGCGATTTAAGTGCTTTTTGTTGCACCTCGGTCTCGTGGGAAGGCAGGGGTCAGTCAGTTGCAAAGCTTGCCCAATTTGTTGGGTGCCGAAAAAACGACCCTTACTTTTGACCGCTCGGCTATCTTTTTCAAATTGTGAGAAAGTTTGTGCACGTAGGGTATAACCGCCGTTTTTTGCTTTTCGATGGGCGTTGCCTCAAACTCACCGTTGCCTCTTTTTTTCTTTTCCTTGAGCAATGATTCCGCTACTGAAACTAACACATGTTTGGGGTACCCTGCCTGAGACAAGCGCGCATCTTGATTGCCAAGGCTCTGACTCATTAAATGAGGACAAGATTTATTTAAGGCATTTCCGAAGCATAATTTCACGATTCCTCTTTTCACGAGCTTGGAATGCGCAGAGTTGTAGGGGAGGAGCGGCTTATTTGCTCGTGGTGCGTAGCTCCAGCAGACATGTTTATCTTTAAATGAAATACATAAATCTAAAAACCGGATTGACCCATTGTCGGGAAGTTCATGAGTTAGTTCTAGCGGTGCGAGGCACTGCCTAACTTTTGTTAATACATTGAAAGCCTCCGACTCAAACATGTCACGCTTGCAATTAAGAACAATTAAATAATCATCAACAAACATAAAGATCCTAACAACCGATGTCCCTGCAAGAGAAGGGACGTCGGTTGCAAGGACGTCCCTTGCAGGGACGTCGGTTTTTAGGATCTTTATGTTTGTTGATGATTATTTATTTGTTCTTAATTGCAAGCGTGACATGTTTGAGTCGGAGGCTTTCAATGTATTAAAAAAGTTAGGCAGTGCCTCGCACCGCTAGAACTCATGAACTTCCCGACAAAGGGTCAATCCGGTTTTTAGATTTATGTATTTCATTTAAAGATAAACATGTCTGCTGGAGCTACACACCACGAGCAAATAAGCCGCTCCTCCCACACAACTCTGCGCATTCCAAGCTCGTGAAAAGAGGAATCGTGAAATTATGCTTCGGAAATGCCTTAAATAAATCTTGTCCTCATTCAATGAGTCAGAGCCTTAGAAATCAAGATGCGCGCTTGTCTCAGGCAGGGTACCCCAAACATGTGTTAGTTTCAGCAGCGGAATCATTGCTCAAGGAAAAGAAAAAAAGAGGCAACGGTGAGTTTGAGGCAACGCCCATCGAAAAGCGAAAAACGGCGGTTATACCCTACGTGCACAAACTTTCTCACAATTTGAAAAAGATATCCGAGCGGTCAAAAGTAAGGGTCGTTTTTTCGGCACCCAACAAATTGGGCAAGCTTTGCAAACTGACTGACCCCAGCCTTCCCACGAGACCGAGGTGCAACAAAAAGCACTTAAATCGCTTTGTGGCTTGCGCAGAAGGCGTTGTTTACAGCCTTCCGTTGGACTGTGGGAAAAAGTATATCGGCCAAACAGGGCGGTGCCTAAATGATCGTCTCCGTAAACACGGCAATAATGTAAAAAACAACACGGCGGATGGCTTGCGTTACACTGTAAACAGCAAGGTTGCAAGCCCCTGTTCGACAAGTGCGCAGTTGTCGCCAAACATAAGAATCAGCTTACGCGAGAAATAATAGAAGCTGACATGATAGCGAAAGCGGGCCGCGATTGTGTTAGTACTGCGTCTGTCGCCTATCGAAGAAAGAGCGTGATTTTCTGAATGGAGTGTGACGTGTAAGAATGTATTATGACGTGGGCCAGTGGTCATGTGTATATATATGCGTTTTCGCCTGCTAATAAAACTGTTGGAAGTAGCGCATTGTGTTGTCCCACTCGCTTGTCCCTTGTGTCCTAGCGCTTCAAGATTCCGTCATTATCTTTAACTGATTTTGCTATGTTCGGTAGACTTTTTTTTAACCTTTATGTGGTAACCACTTCACTGCATTAACTAAACTTTTCTCTGGCGCTCTTTGCCCCTAGTCGGCCTTGCGCCATAAAAACCCAACCATCATCATCATCATTACTAAGGTAGCGAGTCATTTGTTCAGCTGTGATTTATGGCGTCGTGCGCTAGCAGCGATGTGCAAGTAATCGGCTCCGTTGGTGTGTCTTGCGTAACACCGCCTGTTTCCTGCTTCCTGCAGCGGGGGGGGGGGGGGGGGTTGAAAGGGAGGCTCTCTTTCCAATCGAAAAAACAAGTTGATAAACATTGGTACATTTGTCAAGCTTAAAAGGGCCCAGTTGCACAGCATTTTTGCTTACAGGGACGTATACTACAGTAAACCCCGTTTATATCGAACAGCGCGAGGATTGTAAAATAGTTCGATATAGCAAAAATTCAATATAGAAAGTGCAACAAAAAAACTTATATGAGAGCAATCTCGCCAACGGAGTCACGAGCTAACGCTGAGCTCTTGCCACCCTCCAGTTCACTATTGATACGACACTTTCTCTGAAAGAAAACATTAATTTATTGTTGCGGAAGAACTGCGTGAGTGTAGCCTGCTTCTGGGATCACAACGCGTTGCTGGTGACTGCTTGCTCCACGGTGTCTCAACAGTGGACAAGCGCAAGACAGCTGCCCTCAATGGGACGGCAGTATCGCCGTAGCAGGGCCACGTCAGCGACGCCTTCGCTCGTGCTCGGAAGTGTTACAGATTCCTCGGCGTCTTCGAAGAGCGGAGGCAAGCATGGATATAAGCGAATGACGGCGAACCCAGCGAATCGAGCAAGTGCGGGCAGCGAGTGGCGCAGACTTGAAGTTCCGTTACACCACAGCCCGCAGCGCCCAATGTGGCGCTTTCGACTCCAACGGCATGCATGCGTGGAGCTGGTCCACTCTGCCATGGCCGGTTTGAACCAAGGAGGTTGAATAGTACAACTTCCTCGGTTTGCAAGCGCCGAGCTGGCGCGGGAGTCGCAAGCGACACCCGCGCAATTGCTGCACGCCGATGTATTGCGGGAAAGCGTGCCGCATTCCTAAGGTGAGCGAAAAATCCCCACAGAAAGGAAAATCCATCAGAAAGCAAAATCCTCGAAATGAAAATTTTAAAATTGGGATGTAATTTTTAGCTAGAATTCTAAAAAGAGGGTTATATAGGGGGGAATAAATTCCAAAAATGGTATCCGTGTTCGGGAAAAGCGGCTTCCACTGTGTTAGGTCATAATGCCGAATAATACGGGAAAATTCTTTCCCTAGGTTTAGGGTATCAAGAAATTTAACTTCAATTAGGACGGAAAATTAGAAGGGGGGGAAAGCAAAGGTAGTATATTGTTCTGGACGTTACCACCTGTAACAGGGAAAAGAAAGTATTTCGGGCCTAATAAGCTTTAGGGTCTTCCATAAGCAGTGCTAGTATAAACCAAGGTGTAAAACATGGTTATATTAGTCCTTTTGGTAAGATGACATGTCATCACCCCGCTTCAAAGGGGAAACCAATAGGAATCATCATCATCATCATCATGAGCGAAAAATCCCGCGCGGGAGAGTTCGATAAATCCATTGTGAGCAAAATCGCGTTCGATATAAAAAGTTTTCAATGGATGTAATTTTTACCAGAATTATACAAGGGTTCGATATAGGCAATAATTCTATATATCCGTGTTCGATATAAGCGGGCTTCACTGTATTTGGTCATAAGTGCGAATAATACGCCAGGATATTCTCTTCCTTTAGTTTTGGGAACAAGAACATTTATTATTTAATTTTTCGGAGTCTAGTAAGGTATAGCAAAGGTAGTATCTTGTTTTCTGTTAGATTCTTTTCCTCTTAACTGCTTCCCCACATTTGTTCTTCCTCAGGGGCAAATTTTAAGAACGCCTATTTTAGGTACTAGACAGATCATTTCGCCTGGTTCTGGTCTTTTATGGTTGTTTGTCTTGACTGTAATGGGTTTTTTTCTCTTGGTTAAAGTCTAGTTAGGTGTTTTTATTCAAAGCACCGCTTATCTTTAGTTTTTTCTTGGTGATCGCGCCGTCAGCTCTGACACTCTAATTCTGGAAATGTATGTTTTTAAGTGGTCGCCTACAAATCTTCTCAGTATTGAGTCAATATTGAGTAAAAGATACTTGAATGTTTTGTGCCTGTTTACCTGACACAAGAAACAGCCAATAAATAATTTTGTACTCCAAAATGTGCTCCCAAACAGACATTCGCTGCTCCCAACATTGCCTTTTAGTGCTCCAAACTTGCTCCAAAACTACCCTTTTATTGCTTCTTGAGCTCCTCCAAAACAGCAGTATTTCTCCTCCGTGAGCGGTTTCAAAAGGAGCAAACAAGCCCGCTTCCACCCCTGAGAGGCCTTTGATCCGCAGGTGAACTATGTAGGAAGATGAGGAAGAGGGTGATGATGCGAAGGAAAAAATGTCTATTTCAACGCTTGTCGCGCCTTTCTTCCGACTCGGGTTATCAAAGTAATCTTAATCCTTGCCGCTTGAGACGCTTTGTTTTGCATCCGCCTCAACCCATTAGACTGGCTTCGAACTGTCTCTTACGCCTTGCACCTGCTTCGGACTCTTCCACCCTTGTTAGGGGACAGTTGCCAGCGTTGGTGAATTTCTCTGCTTGTCTCTTGTCTTGCATGGTTGCGTTATTTGAATCCCTTCCTCCGCGGCGTAGGGGAATGCAGGTTACCTCTCGCTGTCGGTGATTTTAATCTCGCACTGTTGAACGGTTTGTCCAAAGAACTCATCATGCTATGAACGTTTTTCGCAACGCCCTATTTTCTATTCAAGATTTCTGATCACATAAATTTCCGGGATGCGTGTACCCTGCCCGTCTTTGCCCTTGGGAACGCGTGCAGGGCGTTAATATCAAGGCTAGTGGTAATAATGCCGCTTTGACCGCACTGTTGTAGCCCTGCACCTCGCTGCCAGCACTGCAGTGTCTTGTCTTGTCATCGCACCAGAACAGCACACCTAAAATACAACCTCGGGAGCAACCGTTTCAGCCAATTCTTGAGATCGCTTACCTTCCGCGGTATCCGCAAGTCACTAGAAAAAACAACGAAACAGGCACTTCTCTTTGCCACAAACATGAATGACCGTTCATGTGGTTACCTGCCCATGGCCGGCAATTTCCTGGGTATAACAGAACCTTTAGTGGTCCGATCATCCCTTACGAGCTAACTAAGCTGACTTATTATACCCTGTGTGGACGTATTTTTATGTGTTCCTTTAGGTTTTTTGGCGTTCTTTGTGGACATTTGGTTACTCGTACATTCCATTGATTCTCTGTGCTCCGCATTCTATGATGCAACCAACTTTCCTCTGCATGCACCTAATGTTGTGTCCGCAGGAGCTGGTTACCTAATCCACTGCGCTCGTTTTCTAAGAACGAGTGTTGCCTCTACCATAGTACTTTTATGGTATATCAAATTCTTTGGTAGTGTCTTCTAAAGCCTTATTATTTTCCCAGTGGCCAATACGCGAAGTACCATTACTATTATGCCCATCAATCCACGAGCGGGTGTTTGTTACAAGTGCTTACCGAATTTACTCACGCCCATACAGACTCTTCGCTCGCACCATTTTTTTATATGGTTCGTATCAACATTTACAACTTGTCCAAGCAAGGAACAAAGGTTCATTTCTAGTATTCTATTTCTCAGACCTACGGCAGCTCGTTTGCATGCTGCTTTCCAGAATTTTCGATTTCATGAGACTACGGCATAGTTTCTTAAGCACAGTTCCTGAACGGACATCTGCACATATTACAAGCCCTTAATCCATTGATTTCATTTTCGGTTATCTATAGAGGCATAGCTGTAACCAATTTTTTCAGAGCATGCGACAAGAGTACGCGAAAAAGACCATTGCCCTGATACTCCTTGAAAGCTTTCACTCCTGATTGTTTTATGCTGAGCAGAAACATAACTTTGTTGGTTCTCGTAAATGTCACCACCCCGAGCTAGAGTCTAACAGCAAACATAAGGCTGGTACTGCAAGCGTTGTCGATAATATAAAGGCATTAAAATTGTTCATGAGGATATTGAAACTTTCTGCACCAGCATAGAAAAACCTTGGGAGCTTTTCTAAAGCCTATGACCATGCATGCCCAACAAGATAAAATTCAGTTGTAGTGCGTGTATTTATAGATTTAAACTCATTGCACTAAGCTAAGACTTGTTTTTTAGCCCCGCGATCTTCCTTTTTTTACTGAAGCTTCTTTCATTTGGCTTCAAGCTCCGCTAAAAACGCCATTTGTGATGCCTATTGCATTCCTTAGAATACGCGAACCCAACAAGCCGAGTTGTTAGCCTCAAACAACCCTTTTCTATATTAAAATGAAGTTCCTAAAAACGCATTCCTGGGATGAAACAATATGTTGTATAAACAACGCTGACATCACAGGAGTGCCGTTTTTAAGCATGGCGACTGCGCTTCACTTGTAGCTGCCATGGGTGAAAAGGCAGCATTCCCTCTTTCTCTGGTCGCACTCGACATTGCAAATTGGGCTCCCACTACATCTGGTCATCAAAAAATCATTGCAATGTTCGACTAACGCGCTAAGAAAACTAAATTTCTGGAGAAGGCTCGCAAGCCTAGGTTGGACGTAGGGAATCTTCGTTTTACTGGACAGAACAAGAAGCAATCTTCATTATCGAGAATCTAACACCCGACAACAAGAAGATATTTCCTTAGTCCTTAGCTCTCAAAATGGAAAAAGAATGGTGCTTCCTAGGGACCATGAACTGCTAAATCAGAGCTCGCAATTCTGAGGATTTGCCAGCGTTGAACTTTTTTCTAAAGTGCGTTCGTACTAAACAATCCCATTGTGGCTTTGTACTTAACAACGCCAGATCTTGATTCATACTTTGAAACCCCTTGCCGGTCTCCTGCGCAATTTAACGCACGTAGCTTACGAAAGCATCGTGATGATATAACTACCTTCTTAGCATCGCTTACTCACCACTTCTCCATCTTATGCGTCAGTCAAACTTGACTAAATGAAGCTGATAGCAACCTTTACTCTTTTTCATATTGTACAGCAGAATACTGTCACTGCAGTGACTGTTGTCATGGCGGCACTGCTGTTTTTATAACGACGAATTACAATATTTCAGGCGTGCGGAAATAACAAATATTCAAATAAATAGCGAGAATGTGTGGATTTACCTTGACGCATCATTTCGAGATATTGATGCCAATTGCCCTTTCTATTTATCGCTCTCCTTCATCATCAATTTCTGATTTTTGTTTAGAGTTAAACCGCGTTTTCCACACTCCCTCAGTGGAACGACTAAACAGCACTGTTGTGGGTGACGTCCACATCAATCTATTAGACATTAACAATTCATCACATGCTGCTGATGAAATTATTTTGAATGTACATGGCATTCGATTCCTTATAACTCTACCGACTAGCTGAAATATCGCCGGACACGATACATTAATTAATCATGCATTGTCCAACCTCTCGGCCATTTCTGGGTCTGGTGTCAT
Organism: Haemaphysalis longicornis; assembly: GCA_013339765.2. NCBI lineage: Eukaryota > Metazoa > Arthropoda > Arachnida > Ixodida > Ixodidae > Haemaphysalis > Haemaphysalis longicornis. Next base: position 167,022,262 of record CM023449.1, on the reverse strand, counting down.
TGAAGTTTCATTAACTGATCATTACCAAATATTTGTGCTTATAGAGTGTAATGTGAAAAGTCAGGATACGCACGTCCAAAGAAAAACTATCGACAGGGCTTCATTTGTGAATACAAGTGCTGATTCCGATTGGTGTCCTGTTATGGCGCAAAAGAACCCTGAGGTTGCTTTTAAATATTTTGTAGCAATTGCTCACCCTATTGTGGAATCAATCATAATTGCTACGACCAAGATAAGCTTTACTTCACCTAGATTTACAGACCGAGAGGCTTTTGGAATGCGTGTGCAGGAAATATATTTCAAGAAAAAAGCCATTCAATCTGACCGTGCTGGCGTGTCATAAGCGCTACTCGAATGTTTCGGGTAGGCTTCTCAAAAACGCTAAGAAGAAGAATTAGGAAAGAAAATTAAACTTGCTGGTAACGATTCAAGAAATCAGTGCAAACATTTAAGGAATTTTTAGATAAACACCATCAAACCTCCCTACACCTGCTTTTTATGTTGGTGAGTATATTTTAAAAAATCCGTCTGCCATTGCTAATACCTTCGTCGATGCCTTCTATCCTGATCAGCCACGTCTCTCTCTTCCTATTGACAACACTTTGACTGTCTCCCCCACAGTTTTTTCTCAGTCCAGTTTCCCCAGAAGAAGTTCGGATGACCATTTTGAGTCTAGAAAACACGAGTGCTGGCTTAAACAACTTTAATCCTTCTCATTTGAAACTTCATAGCACATCTTATAATTAACGCACTTTCAAATATCAGGAAAACTGGCGTCTTTCCTAGTTGCCTTAAGATAGCCGAAATGTTTTCTGTGTTCAAAAATGGTAGCAAAATATTGTTGATGAACTACCGCCCCATTGCTATTTCGTCTTCAGTAGATATATTGAAAAACTGTTTGTGTTACGTTTAAGTTGCTAGTTCTCACAATTTGCTTTTTTGTCACCCAATCAATTCTGCTTTCGAACTGGTATTCTACTGAATTAGCTTATTTGCACTGATTATCTTAAAATGCCATTGTCGAATGTATACTTACCGGGGCCCTGTTTACTTATCCTCGATTAATGAAATGCAATAATGTTAGCAAAACTAAACGCTATAGGTGTATGTGGCCCAGCACTTTCCCTAATTTGCAGTTACTTTCATAATCGAAAGTATGCGGTCTCTCTTTCTGATGATCATTCCTGTCCTAGACTGACTAACATTGGAGTCCCACAAGGTTCAATTTTGGGGCTCATTTTATTTGTCGCATTCATGATTATGATGATTGCTAATGGCTTCCCCTTTGAAACGGTGCGTTGACATGTCATCTCACCAAAAACGACTAATATACCTATGTTTCCTACCCTTAGTTTAATACTAGCGCTGCTTAGGGCAGGCACAAAAGGCTTATTAGGCACAAGATACCTTTTTTTTTTGTTACATGGGGTAACTGCCCTAGGCAATATTCCCCTCTCTGCTTTTAGTCCACCAGCATTCCAATCTTCTATTCGTTGCCTCGACAGCCTCGAAGTTAACTTCCTCTGTGCTACACCCTTGAATCCTAGGGCTTCTGGAGGCCGAATATTGGCGTTATGTAGATTTGGTTGGATACCCTCACATTCTAAAACTATGTGCCGCATTGACGACCTTCCAGACCCAATGAAATATTTAGTTGTATTTTATACACTGATGATACGACAATTTATTCTTCTAAGAGGTTGTTCTATCCGCTAATACCTCACCCAAATACTGATGCAGCTAAAATAACTGCTGTAGTGAGGGTATCCACAGTACAAATGGTACAAATTCACACTTCGCGAGTTTTCATCATGTTTAAAACAGTTCGGAAAAGCCATCCATTATCGTCAGTCTGAATTTGCTTCATGCTAATCACCATGCCACCATTCTTGGCCTCAAAATCTACAGGTATTTAAAGTTTACAAATCATATATCACTACTAGACTATAAAGTCGGCCGATGGCTTCAGAATACTGATTTGAGTCGAATGCTATTTTAATGAACACGTATTTATTTCACTTTAGTGCACATTCCTTCACAGCCACATTTTCTATTTCGTTTATTTACGGGGCAACACATATCAAACTCAGTTGGCACCCTGTACATCAGATACAAACTAAGTTTTGAGAATAACCACATGCAGCCATTTCACATGTAATGCATTATTATTACTTCGCAGATTTATTTTGTCAATTGGTGATTTAAATAAATACTCTGTTTGCTTCTTAACATATTATTGTGCAAAAAAAATTTACCTATTTTGTTATATTTAGAGACCAAACTCCGCATTTCGCTGCCATTCAATTCTCACAGCACAATAGCTATCTTTTACACAAACCTCGGACTACCTATGGCCACTTTACTGCCAACGTTTTGGCGACAGTCATTGATGGAATTAACCCCCCCCCCCCTAACCAGTAAATCATCTCCCTCAATTAATTCATTTAAGAGGTAGCTTCGCCGGATCATGTTGCCATAATGACTGTTATTATGTACGCATACATGTGGTATGTGCCTGATTATCTTTTTTATATAATCTTTTGTGACATGATTTCGTTTGCTATTAACAATATTTGACTCGTTTGTGTAAACGTGTTCTTTGTGTTTTTTTGGAATGTTACTGCTGTTAGCACTTTGTTTGTACTTATTGGTAGGAGGTATTTTCCTAGCCTATAACTATGGGACCTCCAAGGAATATTTATGCTCTGTAACGTTTGAGTAGCAACAATAAACCGAAACTGAAACTGAAGCTGAATACGCATTCTTGAAGAACTTGGCCAGCGCAGACAAGAAATTTGGTTTTGTTTTATATATACTAAATCAAGGTTGATCTCGCAGAGTGCTGACACCGCCAGGGCCAGAAAGTTAGTAATTAGTGTAGATGCAGCAATATACGCTTCGTCTTCTGTCTTTGCGCGCAGGTGAAACGTCTTCGTTGAAGTTATATTCCGTTCATTATCAGCCGCGCGTGCGGCAATGAATTCTCTGGCTGGAAAGGTCGCACATAGATATTCAAATAACTACTTTTGTTGTGCCCACGCACAAGGCCAAATGTTGTGCCCACGCACACTTCCACGGCTTTATTTCAAGCTACCGAATTTTCAAACATGGGGTGTTACCGTACATCAGGAACTTCTTGGCTGCTCCTCCGCAAAGCTCAAACTCACTACACTGCGTAAAATGTGGTTTTTATTTTACTTCTACGCAGAATTCAAGTCTGGCACAACCCGATTAACCTCTTCGGCTTACCCATCGTCAAAAATTTGGTACACACGGCGCTTCTCCGCACGTACTCCGGTAACGCGCTCTCGTCCATAACCACCGACGTGGCCCTGTACCCACTTCCGGAGGAGGATCGTCCTCAAGAGAAGAGAGAAGACACCCCCACCGATGAAGAAAGGAAGCAGCGACTGCAGGAGCTGCGGGAACTGGTCCTCGAGAACTGGCTCTACTGGGGCTGCATCGTTACGATCAGTTTTGGCCTGATCCTGTCCTCGTTTGTCGTGTTCCCGGCCGCAGAGGCGCACAATGGCGCCCGGGGCCTGCAGCTCATGACCGGTGTTTCGGGATGCGTGTACCTTAAAGCGGACTTCTTCTTTGACTTCTTATTCTACCTCATTCCTATGGCGACCATATACGGGACGTTTGCCATCCTGCAGCAGCTTTCTTCACTGACAACGGGTGAGGTGCAGAATCATGATTATTATAAGCAGTCAGCCAACGCGCGACTTGTATGCGTTAAATGGCAATATTCCGGAGGAGCGAGCCATCTTTTCTGTGTCAAAGGAAAGCATGCTGTAGCAGTGTGGTTTGCTGGGCTCGCCGGTTCATGCTGAGGTTGTGGGGAAACCAGCGAAAAACACAACAAACACACTAGGCGAAGAAACGAGAATACACGCTCTAGACTATCAACAAGCATATAATTGAAGAAGAACACGCCCTACGAACAACCAGCCGCCTACACATGCACAATGCTTCCTTCGAGAACAAAATAATTTTTTTCTAATATAAACATTACAAGCCAGCCTCAAATCACCGGGTAAGCCAGATCAGCAGCCTTCTAAAACGGCGGTCTCTTTGTCGCTAAAGCTTATCGAAGGTACATTGACAGAATTTTTTTCTTGTTGCGGTATGATTTAAAACCATACAAGTGTCTCCCTTACTCTCTCTCTCTCCCTCTGTAATGATAGTTACATTTTAAAAAAGTGGCGCTCACCTGCACTAGCGCTATGGAAAATCGAGATGGCCAGATCCACGAGAGTTGGGAAATGCACAGTGTTCATGTAACCCGTCGTTGTCGCATTGGCTGGTTTTTCCGTACATAACTTGCCAGCCGTCAAAGGAATTCTTACATTTTTATGGTTGGCATAAAACACGGGCCACAGCTGTTTTCTCGAGCCTCATTGCCTCTATAGATGACCCTACATTTACAGCAGGCTGGAATTCTGTAACGTCTACAGCTTCGCTGTGAAGTATGTACTTATGGAGTGTAACCGAAGCTCGGAGTAAGGACAGAGTCCTCATTGCAGCCAAGTTCAGAGTAATGTTTTCAAGGGGCTACATTATATGGCAGTTAGACAGCATTCACAAGAAATTCGAATGGAAAGGGCAAGTTCTTAGTGTCCACGTGAAGCATAGACCAACTGACATCGACTTCAGCCGGAGTGTAACTGTATACAGCTTTGGTGTAAAATGAAGCAAGTTTGCGCCATTTCGCTCACTGAGTCAGAACAAGAACGAACAGCGTGTAACCAATTCGTGCCTTTTATGGTCTCCTATCTTACTTCATCTTCTTCAATTAGGAAGCATCCCTTATTTAAGATCTACCTCGTAAACCGACGAGGGCTCTCCATTCTCTCGTAAGGTGGTCGGTACAGTTGGTCGCAGTCAGAAACCAACACTCCCTTTTCTGTAAAACGACTTTGGCATAGCGTTTCTGTTCCTAATTGGGCATATCTCTTCGAATCTCTTGCAGGAGCTCTGGGGGTTATCGTCGTCTCATTCGCGCCCCTGGGAATACTGCTACCCTACTTCATTACGGACCGTATCGAATCGGACAGCAGCGCTCACTCTGTAATGATGGGCGTGTTCGCCATTGGAGGTAGGTGAAAAGTTTTCTAGGTATCCCCACCAGTATTTTTTCATAGCGTTCGAAAAGGTGTTGCAGATACACCCTGCGGTTTTTCTCAAGCGCAATGCCTATGCACTAAACATTGTTCCACTCTGACAGGCGTCAGTAATGGTGGCAACAAACATAGGATATACCCGTATTCGTGTTACCAGTTTTTGTTTTTACGTACCTATCCAATCTAGCGTAATAATAGAAACGATGTAGTAAATGTTTGAAGCTTGAAGTTTTGAAGCTTCTCGGACTGAAGTTGTTTATTCAGGTTTTAGCAAATAGCGTGTTTTAGACCACAATGCAACATTCTCATGCACTGCTTTGCTTTCATATGAACTAGAACCAGAAGAAGGGGGACTTTTTTTCAGTATGCTTCCTTCTCTACTATGACACGGCTCCCGAGGTAATTTATTTTAACGCCTCTTGAGATACCTTAATTTTCCTCCTCCATACCAGGAACCTTATTTTGAAAGGGAAACAGAGTTAAATTATGTTGTAATCGCGTTTCTAACAGGGCCGGTATTTTGCGGCCAGCCTTACGACCACCTGTAAAACGTAACCTCGGCCACCACTACAGCAACAGTGCAGACGGCAACCCACTTTGTCCCCCATTAAAAGCTACTGAAGGGAGCCCGTCGATAGATAAAAACACTCACTCGTTATTTTCCTCTTACCGTGAATTATTCCCGCAGCTGCATATTTATTGTGTCCACGACCAGCACGCTTGGCGTCGGCGAGAGCGCTGTGTTACGAGTAGTTTTGTGGTGAATGGCGCAATTCTCAACTAAACTGTATTTCTGAAAACCCTTGGTTAAACACTTCATTTTGACTTCATCAAGTTGTCACACCACCAACGTCTGCAATCACACGTGGCCATCTAAGAACTCGCTTTAATTGACCGACAATGCAACTGAAGGCGCATCGAGGTGCTTGTCTCCCGCCTCCTGAATGAAGTACGCCTCTAAAATGTCTCTTTCTCGCTTATCTCTTACACATTTCAACAATGTGACGTTTTGAATGATCGCAATACAGTTTGCCCCTTGCACAGGGAACCTGATGCAATGGCCACCCATGGTTCACCAGCGTTGATCTTCATGCCCAACAATGCCCGCGCGCGCGCGCTCTGTTTGAAGCATCTGCCTGTCTGGGCAATATAAGATATGCTACAACTCACGGGAATCTCCTACTCAACTACCCTGATGCAATCTGTGTTAAACTCTGCAAGCTTCTTGGAGCGAGATTGCGGCTTCTTTTTCGTCGTCATACAACAAACTTTTACCAATTTGCACTGCGCGCTGAAAATAACAATAGCAATCCACCTCTGTGCGAGTTTCATTTAGGTTATGCGAGATCCTGTGTCAATAGGAAATACTAAACTTTTTTTTAATTTATTTTTCCGGCCACCATACTTTGGTTTTTGCCTGATTTTTCGCAGCAGTGCATCGCAAACACCCGAAACAACCGCAGTATGGAATCCCGTCTGCTATAAGGGTTATCTGTTCATTCAAAGCATCTAATGACAAGTGAGCGCACGATCCATTTCATGATCACATCCTGTTTTCTTAACATTGAGTGAGCGCTATCAAAGTGTATACGCGGCTTATGGGTTCGTGGCTGGTATTGCCAACAAACTTGTGTGTTCTAAAATGACAGCCTCAGATCAAGAAACCATAGACAGTTGTTACTTGGCAACTCCTATGCAAGTCTTAGCAATTTAGAAGAGCTCACAAACATCTCAATCTTGCCATTTGCCTAATCATTCTTCCTGGATCTGGCAACTTCATTACCACGACCACATAGTCATCTACATTTCTATGTATGGTGAGGTGATGCCCATTTGTCAGTTCCGTCTTTGCGCACTTATAAAAGGCACTTTAAATACATCCGAAAATATATGAGCTTGCGACGCCGTATAAAAATTATTTGCCGTTGAACATTTATGTTTCAAATTCTACAAGAGTACACTGTGGGTGAAAGTAAACACGTTCTAAGAAGCTCACTGCAACACTGGTTTTTCCATTAAAATTTATTTTACCTATATCATCTACCTTGCTTCACAAGGCACTGAGTAACTCTTCATGAACACTGTACTACAAGTCTACAGCATCCATAGAAAAACCATGCGCTCTATTTCAGCTCCATTCTTCTTGAAGTTGTACCACTTCATCCAAACTCCGCACCTCAAATAGACCTTGTAGGGGCAGGAGACAAGGATTACACTCTAGGCATATCCCAACCTGAGCTGGGCAGGTAGCCGTCCTAGGCACCGTAGCCCGGAACGAGCACTCAGGCTTGTGTGTCTTGGCTGTTCAGGTAGTTCAAGAACTCAGTCACTGCCTCGGTCATCGCCATTATGAGGGACTCTAACTTGACATCAGGGGCCCTTGCTTTCTATTTTTTATGCTCCAAGGGCACCCGCGCTTAAGGCATTTGTCTGGCTATGCTCTCACCAGAGGGATCAGAAAACCACTCTGCTTATTTGCCTGCACGATCTGCACTTTTCCTGACTGAGAGCACCAACAATCAACCCAAGAGAATTTTTGCGTCGGCATGGTACTCACAGATATGAGCAGTGCGTCCACTACATCCCGTGTTGCCCGTCAGGCGTTTTCCACACCCATTCGGGGCTATTCGCACTTTCCAGTGATTATAGGTGGCGCGACAGGGTATCCAAAATGTAGGACGGGACGATGATCGGGACGTCGCGTAAACACGCGCGTCTGGAGGAAAAAGCCGATCCGGGCCCATTAGTGTCTCTTCAGACCATTTTTTCTCGTGCCGATGAGACTACAAAGGTGCTTTGTCAAAGGCGAAGCAGTTTATAACGCCAGTCACACAGTGCCTTGCGGCATCAGAAGGCCAAAGATGACATGCATGGATGAATTACCTGCAACCGAATGGCGTCACCAGCCAACCGCACTGCGTGGACGTTTGTTGGCACTGCAGGTTCTATAAATGATGTTACACTTCTATCCATGCTCATAAAATTGTTCAAGCACACTTTAGGAATATTTATCAGGCGCCAAGCAGAGCTCGGTAAATGCAACCGAACATTGCCACTTGCGCAATTGTGTCGGGTTAAGTGCGAATAATGCGAGTAAATTATACTTTTTGGGGATGGTTTTACAAGGAAAGATCCAACGGCGTTCATGCAGGTTACAGGTAATAATAAAAATACCGAAACTAAATATCAAACGCTGACGCCTCTGCGGCAGGGCCTGTTACATCAGCCGTGCTGTGCTTTCAGCACGCTGTCGGAAACGACGATGCCGCAATAAAAGTTTATTTATTTATAACAAATGCCTACATCGCACACTCCTGAGGGGGGGGGGGTGAGAAATAAAAAAAAATAGCAGTAAGTTCAAAACAGTAATCACACATAATGCTAGAAAGAGAACGAGGCACAAACAACCCAACAAAGCACAAAATGCAACTGGAATGCAGCATTTAATAAAAGAAACCAGCGCGTGAATAAAAGAACGATGACGTTCTCCTGTTGGTTCTTGGCTTCACTTTCTTATCGTGCGTGCGCATAGGAATGTTATGTGGAGGCACGGTGCCCTTCTTCAACCGCAGTTTCAGTGACTGCAAACCATCTATTAATAAACGACACATTCAACCTGCACGAAAAACTCACCATCAATAACGAGAGAGCGAACTTACGGATATTGCTCCAGAAGAAGTGAGCTTTCGTGAAGTGACTACTGCTAACCCCATTGTGTTGCTGACACCTTTTCCAATGCGGAGCATAGTTATCCAAACCTTTCAGGCTTTCTAATCTCTAAGAAAGGTATGAACGCTGGCATTTCCCAGCACTGAGCGATTTCTATACTGCGGTACACAGCACATTCGATTGCTTTTTGGTTTTGCGTTCTCAATCCCCACGTTTCCAAACGATCCGGCTGCCTTCGCCCGCGACGCCGATCATCTACAAACAGCTTCGGAAAAAAGGCGCGCGGCGGCGCCACCGTTGCTGGCGCGAATAATGGCTGCGGAGGCTATCTGGGAGGCTCACGTTATGCTACAGCGTCATCTCCACCCCCTCCGTAATTCCTGCCTCTAATACCATCCTGGTACAGAGTTACGATAAAGTTTAACAACTACTAGAAGAAAGTAGCTCGAATGGAGTGCAACCTTTTTCTGTGAATGTTGAAGACTTGCACTACTGTGTTCATCATGATGGGTTATGCAGTGCCTTGTAAAACAGGGCAGATGGTTGTGGGGAAATCAAATTTAACGGTAAAACCGTTGTTAGCAGTGACAGTTTGTTACAACTTGTTCACCTTTACCTTCAGTGTACTGTTGTGGAATTGAAGATGGATGTTGTGTTCAACCACATGTAATTTCTAGCGGCCGTTCTGTCGGATAGTTATTTGAGTGCCATTGACAAGAGCGTAGAGACGAAACTGACAGATGCGCACCACCTCACCGTACTTAGATGTGTGGCTGACTATATTGATGCGGTTAATAAAGTTGCGAGCAGCAGCTTGAATGATGCAGTATGGCGTGATTGACACCTGTCTCAGTTCATCAAAATCGCTTAGCTTCACGTGGGAGCTGCCAAGTGGTGTCTGGGGTTCTTTGGTCGGAGGATGACATTTAAAAACACACACAATTTATGGCAGCACCAGGCACACGCCAATAAGCCGCGATTCCCTTTTATGGCGCTCACACGAAGTAAAACTGGTTGTGGACATGATGTTTGTCACAGCAGCGTTAAACTAGGTGTACGCTTACGTATTCCAAGTTGCCTTCAATGAACAAATGTCCGCCTAAGCAAACCGAAATTCCTTTCGGCCTTCAATGAACAAATGTCCGCCTAAGCAAACCGAAATTCCTTTCGGCCGTTGTACATCGTGTCTGTGAAGCACTACTACACAATATCGAATGAAAACCGAAGGATGGGACGTGCAAAAGAAAGTAGAAAAAACAAAACTTTTATAGTATTTAGTAATGGCACAGGATTTCGTACCGCGTCAAAAGACTTCCACAAAAGTAGGATGCATTGTTATTTTCAGCGCGCACTAGAAATTGGCTGACGTCTGTCGTATAATCACGAAAAGGGACCAGCAATTTTTCTGAAGGGATCACGTGGAGTTTTACACAGTTTGCACCTTGGTAGTCGTGTACGACGTTCCCATAAGTTGTAAGAAATATTCTATTGGCTAGACAAGTAGATGATTCAATGGCAGAGCACGCAACAGTGCTGGGAAATCAAGAACAACGCGGGTGTCCACATGTGCGGACGGCACTCCGACGTTTCGACTTGCCACATTCCTGAAATAGGTTAGACATAAACAAGAGAGATTGTAGAGTCGTATTTCATTCATAAAGCGAAAGACAAGTGCCTCACTGCACTGTGAGTTGCATTGTGGGCCAAGGATATCGCGTTTTTAGATGGTCACGTGTCGGTTTGCCCACGTTCTTGTGACGACTTGATGATGTCGAAACAGTAGGTTTAACCAAAGGTTTCCACAAAAAACGTTTGCTTAGAATTGATACCGTTCATGTTTTTATGTGGTTCTTGTGGTCCCGTTTTTAGCGCCTTAGTCTTCAGTCAGTCTCAGTCAAGCATTGAACCTGAACTCAAGGAATTTCCCAATGCTATTTCATCCGTCGTCAAGAAAGAACGGGCTGCTACGCAAGACGATATAATCCGGATTCGCATCCTTCTGGATTCTATCCTAACGCATACAACAGCCTATAGACCACCAAAAGTGAGCTACAACAAGAACACTAAGGAGAAACACGTTGAAAAATGCTTCCAACTAGCAATGCCCAAGATCTATAATGGCTGCACACATTGTGCTGCAATAGAAATGTCGAGACGTTTCTCAGAATTCACCAATATTTTGCCAGAAGATTCAAACACGTGTGCCGCTGTTTATTCTTGTTCAAGAACCCCGAAGCAGTGCTATACTCAGTGAACATGTTGAGAACTCGGACGCTGTAAGAACATGCAAGCCAACACTCCACCAAATCCTGTGCTTCAAGCCCCTGGGTACGCGCTAGTACAGGTTTGAAAAGAAATTGGATCCCATCAGATCAAAGTCAGTGGTCGTACGCTACAACACGAAACAGTAGTAATCCCCAGCAGAACTACGAAATGGAAAAGCACTTCTTGTCGCCTTGTTTTACTACAATCACATAACTGGATCTGCTCTACACATCTTTTCAACTGATCGCCGAGCTCAGGCTCCCATCTTCTACCATGCTCACGAGACTTCAACGCTCAAACCACAATGTGGGACAACGTATCTGCAGATACTCGAACATCATTGAAACAACAATGGAGATGTACAGGCTGGTGTGGTTGTCTGGCCCAAATGAATCACCAAGAATAGGATTGCACTCATTCCAGAAAGACACCTCTCCAGACCTCACATTCGCATCTCCGGGTCTAAACTACGTGGAAAAGGCAGTAACCTACGTGAGACAGTGATCAGTTACCATTCAGGGCAAATACTTCGGAACTGACAAACCTGACCGCCTTTCGTAAAATTTTGAAAAGAGAGAGAGAGAGAGAGAAACGTTTATTCGAGCTTTCTAAAGTGGGAGTGGTTCCCTAGTACGGGAATTCATCAAGTGAGCAGAGAGCGCTCTGGATGCCAGGAGCTGCTGGACGTCCAGATGGTCGCTGGTCATCAGGTTGTCCCATAGCTCAGGGGTGGGAAGAGGGGATCGGAGAGGTGGAAGTTTGGGATTGCACACACACTGTAATATAATATGAGCTAGAGTTCCGGGTTGTGAACAAAACTGACATAGAGCAGAGTATTGAGTTGGAAACATATGATGCAGGCGAACTGGGTGAGGAAAGGTATTGGTTTGTAGTCTGCGGAGCAGCGATTTTTCTTCCTTGGATAGCGCAGGGTGAGGGGAGGGAAGTGTTGTCTGTCGGACCGGTAATATTGCGTGATGTCTTGATACGTCACGAGCGGGATTGACGATGTGGTCTCCTCGGAAGCCTGGAGAGAGAGGGCGCAGGTTTGCTGATGAGCAACGTTGTTGCCCGTCAGGGAGGAATGGCCAGGAGTCCAGATGATATTAACTTTACGACGCGGTTGATGAGGTAAAAGTAGCTTTAAAGTAAAAGGCGCCACACTCCCGGCTAAGAAGCTTCGACAGGCAGCTTGGGAATCCGTGATAATGATTGGGTACTTCGTGTGCATGAGGGCTAATGCTATAGCTATCTCCTCGGCAACCCAGGTTGATGATGTCTTGATTGATGCACACGTAATGAGGGCGCCCTTTGTGGTGACTGCGGCTACTTTGTGTTGACCATTAGGGTAGGTACTAGCATCCGTATAGGCGACATCTGTTCTTTTTCCACAAATATTCTCATGTGCTTGGCTTCGGGCTTGTCGGCGGCCGGGATGGAGGTCGAAGGAATCATGATACCCGGCAACATACATTCTTTCAGAAGGCGTATTCAGAATGCAGCCCTAACCTTGAACGAGTGGATCAATTGCTCCGAGACCCCACTTGTATGGACAGCCATCTGGCAAGCCTGTATAACCTTTGCAGAAACCTCACTCGTTAATACAGCCACTAGGGAAACGTCAATGCGGCCAAGTGAAACTACGGCACGAATACAAACTGATTCAAGAATATGTAAAAAAGGTGGCTAATGAACATTGCCAAGAAATATGCTCAACCATAGAAAAAAGGAGCACACTTTCTAAACTTTGGCGATTGTACTCAGGCATGGCAGGAAAGCGCAAACTACGCGTTCCCCTCTCCTCAACGCTCACACTGCATAACCGAAGACGGTAATATGTGAGATTATGAAAAAAGTTTTCCCTTTAGCAAGTATGCAACGTCGCACGTACAAACCTCTCTAACTGCATGGACGACACAGCCCTAGACAACCCTTTGACGACGGCAAAACTTCGCATCGCCATACAACAAAATTAAAAGATTTTCCCAGGACTTGGAGTTACGTGGCAACACATCCGTAACCTCTCTGAGCCTCCACTGCAAAACCATTCTTCGCGACATAATCCATTCGTGAAACACGGGTGAAATTCCCTACACCATGAAGCCAACCCTGGTAAATCTCCTTCCAAAGCCCCCAAAAGATCCTTCTGTCATCAGCAACCTTCGACCCATATCGTTTACATTCCCGTTATGTAAACTGGTTGAGCGTGTGACTACCAACTGACTACAATAACAATTGGAATATGTGAATCCGTTGCTTCACCAGGCGAAACCGGGATTCGTCTGTATCTGATAATACACAATCGGTGCCAGATTTTAATAAGAGTAATCGGCAGGTTCCCGTATGACCGAAGACTTCCTGACTAAGTTCTTACTATAGACCCCCGTGAAGCATTCGACATAGTAGATCAAATGACGATCTGATTGTTCTGTCCCGAACCTTTCCCAGCAAGAAATCAGAACTTTTATTCCGATGCTATCTCCACAACCTAGCCGTTCTACTCAGCACCACGCTGCTTGCGTGGACACCTAATGCCGGCTCCATTGGCAAAGGTATACCGCAGGATTCTACGCTCGAGCCGAAACTCTTGAACATCGCTGTAGCGAAGTCAGTCAAAACTTTACAACACAAACATCAGCCCACTTTAGAATCTATGATTATATTACAGTATGAACAGAAGGTACATACGACACCTCCACATCCTACATGCTCGCTGAGCTACTTACGGAAGTGGGCAGCCAGAAAACATGCATAACGAAACTTGGCCTTGAACTCACCTCAAAGCATAAGGAACTTCTAGTGGTATCAAGTGACCCAATAACGAGGTATACAGACCGAAAAGCACGCGACACGCGGGCACACCACACAAGAGCACCCACATTTGAGCACGGCGTCAAAACAGCACGCGGTAAAACAGCGCGCGACAGAATACCACAGCGACAGAGGGGCCCAGCGACAAGAACGCACACGACAGATTAGCGCAGAGAGAAAATAGCAAGCAACAGGATAGAACTACCATAGAATCACTCAAGACAAAAGTGCAAGCTGCCAAAGCAGAGCATTGCAACAGCTGGGGGCAGGGGCGTAACTAGTCTTGCACCCGGAGCTAATCTGCCATCAAACCCCTCTCTGATGTTTTCAGGAAAGCGAGGCTTTCGAGGGGGCCGCCATTATTGTTCGTTATTTTGCATATTCTTTTTGGTTCTTGGAACAGGGGAAAGGGCCCTGTGCTTACCAATTGTAGCAACTACTTATTGTAGCTTTCCTAAAAAAACGGTATTTTGTGTGTACCTTCTTCATTTCATTGATGTTGAAACTTGTGAGTGGCTGCATATTTTCCGTAGATATCTCTTCTCTTAGCCTTTCTATTCAGAACGAGCATAAATACGTATGCATGCGGCACAGATCTCCAGTATATTTTCAAGCAGCCTTTCGATTGTCTAAACCAGTGTTCGCCAACACTATCTTACTTAACGTCACAAATAGCGTTCTCCCGGTTATTTGGTATTTGTGAGCAGCTGTCGCTACACTTCGGCAACGAGGCGCTCCTAATTATTTAGAGCACCTGGGGTTCCTTTGCATGCATTCATACGGCTACACAAGGGCGTTCACTTTGTAAATTCATTTGAAAAGCAGCCACCGTGGCCAGGATCGAACCCACGTCCTTTTGCTCCTCGGCAGAACGCCATACCCACATCGCGGTGGGCAGAAACCGAAGAGCCAGACTGTATGTTTCGCGACGCCAACTCCGAGTATGAGCGTGCCGTGCATGAAACGTTCGGCTGAGGCAAGTTTTCAAAGATATTAGCGAAATTAAAGCTTTTATTACGTGGGATCTGAAATTTCAAAGAAACAAAATCGCGATCTCCCGAGGAAAGCATTAACCAACATTCCCAAGTTTTAAGAACTAGGTCGGTCCCTTCCTCAGCGGTGACAAGGGTCTCGTTGTAGCAGCGGTCAGTCACAAAGCGCAGTCCGTCTATGTACCCGATTTTTTCATGCATTGCGTTCAAACATTGTTTTACACCGGCAACACCATACTAACTCGCTGAGCACACGCAAACATGCGCAGTACTGACATTTGGCACATACCACGCTTTCTTGCGACCTCCGAACTACAATAGTTGCTGCACAACCTTCCAGACATCTTAAATAGATATAAACTAGTAAACAAGTTTTCGTTTAAGGAAATCCAGTGGTGCTTTGTGGAAATGATACTAACTCATCAAACTTGAATGACTTCTGCTGTTTTTCCTGTTTGAGTTCTTCCCGTAGTATCTGCGTTTATACTGTTTAGTTTGCAACTGCTAAACTGAATGTCTTTTATCTTATGTTAGAGCCAAAGATCGAATCCTGTCTTGTATTTTTCGCAGTCACTCTTGTACATTCATCCAATCATCCGTCACTACAAATTCATTGTACTGTTTGTATTTTCTTGATATTTTTTCTTTTTGTAAACGGTGTTCACTATCATTTCAAATTTTGTGCTCGTGTTACTATAATTTCTCCATTCTTGTATCCAGTGAAAGTTTATTTTTCAATCTTTTTACAAGGTACACATTTGCAGAAACATCATGATGTTTGTTATTAATATTTGGACAGGTAATGTGCATTCAGTGTAAGCCACGCCATGCACTCGTTCCTCGGCCTTAGCAAGCTATCTTGAGAATTTTTTTTTGCCGAGGAATCCATCAAGGTCTTCTCGAAAATAGGTAGGTTAGGTAGATGAACTAACTTATTCAGATTACGGGTTGGCAGACAGTAAACCTCTTGCTACTCCAAGTCAGTCAATGAATTGTCATAGACCCGGTTAAAGAAACCACAAGTACACGACAAAGTTCCTGAGGTCCATTTGGTGTCTATGAATGTCCTCCCCGGTTCGTATTGACGGATTCGTGGTGGAATGCTTACACTGTCGTTTAATAATTTGTCGCGATACCTGTTGAGGTGAAGAAAGCATTTAAACCACGGACAATCTTATATTCACGGCCAGCGTCGAGCCATCAACCTAATAGAGTTTCTAGACACACTGCACGATGGTTCGCAACGGGCAGTTTGTAGTACAGTTCACGGCGTTGCCGCGAGTATACTGGACTATCTGAAAACATGCGCGAAACATCTTCCTCGGACACTCCGGATATGCAGGATTGCGAATTTGCAGTTATTTTGGAACAAGAAAGAATTTGTGTAGGCAGTGCTGAGTCGCAGGATGTAGTGCCGAGTTTCCACATTTCCCGGCAGCTCCATGTTCAATCGGAACAGCAAGGGTGGAAAATATTTGAATCTATTAAAAAGAACTGTGATAAGTGGAGACTTTTGTAGGGGTGGAAAAAACAATAGCTCAATAGTTTTATTATTTGTGTTAGTGTGCCAGTACTAAGACGTGACCGTAGTTCCTGGGCGCTGAAAACAAATAGACTATTGCTGACATTCTTCTTCGTATCGTTATTATAATTGCTGTTCTTAATTTTATTTTAACATTCTGATGACACGAGATCATCGTGCCAGGTTTATTTGAATTATCCTGTTATAATAATAGCCTGAAAAATCATGGGGCTACTTCAAAAATGAGTAGTGTAACTTATTATTTTTACAAACTTTGATGTTTAAAAGTAAACAAAACCTCGGTTGAAATTTGGGACAAGTTTATGCAAAATAGGGGTACTCTGGGTGTTTTCTTGTGCGAGCGTTAGCTTTCTGCCATGGCAACGGTCGTCAAACAGCGTACTGTAGTAAACGCATTTGAGAACCGAACTCACTGCTCGGGACAGTCTTTTTTTTTGCTTACTCAGATTTTATGACGGCCAATGTTTTGCCTTTCGTTTTTTAAATTTGTGGTTCTAGAATAGTGCGCTTTCTATCGGTGTCTGAATAGTTTTCCGCAGATGTCGGTGCTATTTTTTACTGCTGAATAATTATTCAAAGACAAGTTCTTTTATACACCGATTTTTATTGATTACAAGCATCCTGCATATTTTAATAACTAAGGCAATTTGGTTTGGAAGGAGACATTGTACCCTCTGCGTGAGAGCCGGAATACACTTGGAAGCGCAATTTTCGGGAAAAACACTCAACATGGAAATAAAATTATAGGAAGGAGTATTTTTACCCCTACAGGAGCAGCAAATATTCTAATGTTATAATGTGGTTAACACGTTTTACAGGAAAGGAAACAAGGCTAATTGGTAATTAATTGCAAAGGGGCTTAACCTGTTTTCCAAATATTTCTGCGGAATATGTAGGTAAAAGGTTAGACGCAAGGTCAATATCATTGTCTTGTGCTTACTCCAAAACTAAAAGTGCGACTGCTATTAAAGCTGAGAAATAACAGAGACATACTATAAAAATACACAAAACAAAGGGGACGAAATTGTAAAGTTTTTCCCAGAAAGAGTTACGGAATGGGAAGACAAACTCATAGAGAACATATAATGTTCGCACATACGTTAAAAACTAAGTTCCCATTAAGTCGTTCCAAAAAGCTTGCTGTTCTGTCACTGTGCCCTTTTGTCGCGGTGCTCTTCGGTCACGTGCCGTTCTGACGCTGGGCGCTTTTGTCACCTGTTCTGTTGACGCCGTGCTGTTATGTCTGTGCTCTTCTGTCGCGAGCCCTTGCGTCGTGTGCTGTTCTAACGCCACCCCAAGAACGATTCAGCGTCTAAAGGTCCAACGCCCGGGGGCCAAAGCCGGAGGGGCCAAAAAGGGTGCCGAACCGCCGCGCGGTTGGCGAGCAATTCGTCTGGCTCTGGCGCCCAGAAACTTCGACGAGAGCAAGTCTTGATGCGACCGCTCTTGGCCGCAGCTCCGGACAAACTAAGCAAAATTGCGCATTCGGTCACAAGCGAAGCAGCCCCCACACAGCAACACACGTACCAATTTGGATTTCGACCCCCGCTCAGAAAGTCCGCCGCCCCAGAAAGTCGGGAGGAAACGAGTCTTTCCAAAAGCCGCGTAGAAGGTCACCGGCGAGGCCGTCCCAAAGGGCTGCCACTCCGCCGACGGCTTGGGGGCATGGCAAAGCGACGAGAAGGGAGGGGGGGTCATCGCCCGACGGGGTCCACCGGCGCTGGCATCACTACACCGCGGTTCTGCATAGCAGCGATTAACTGCAATGGCTGTCAATCAACAGTGCCGCTGTCACTTCCTTTAGTTGTCCAAAGAAATACCGCCGGTGTCTCTTGCCGCCGTACAACTGCGATGTGCGCTTTCACTTTGTCACCCTGCCGTCGCCGGGCTTGGTAACGTACTTGCGCTTCCTCTTTGAGCGATCCTTCTTGTCCAGACGGACGTGCCGACTGTGGAGCAGGGCTTTTCTACTTCCACGGTAGCTTTCCCTAAGCGGGCGTATTGTTAGAGGCGCCGGGCGATGGGGTCAAGCATCCCCTCGCGCCACTCCGCTCGTCGCCATCCGGTTCCAAGTCCTTGTGTCGCCTTGGCTTGTTCGGCGGACGCTGCACACGTGCGCGAGCCGGACGTTGGAAAGCATTGCGTAGAGAAACCCTACAGCGGGTTTTTCTGCGGCAAGCAGACTTGTTACCCTTCTTACCGAATAATGCAAAAGCAGCATTTCCACGAAAACTAGTTAAAAACGCGCTGTGTGTTCGGCTCAGGGAAGAAAACGGTTGAGCCACAAACACCAGGCATGGGCGACAGTATCCGGCGACACCACGGCGCGCTAAGATGGAGGGATTTGTTGAATGTGTAAAGACAAACATTTTCTTCCCCACCGCAGCATATGCGGCCCGAGCCGCTGAAACCACCACCCTGGCGAAACAAGCGATAAGTTACTGCTGTCCGAGAGGACAGAAGCACCGATTGCAGACGGACAGGGTAAAGGGGGTGCAACGAATTGCAAGTGGCAGGCCTGCAGCATAGCACGAAGCCAGTGTGGGTGTTAGGAACAAATGGTCCCGGAACAAATGGCCCCGGAACTTATGTTCCCGGAACTTATGGTCCCGGAACAAATGGTCCCAACTCGAAAGTAGGAACAAATGGTCCCGGAACTTTTAGCCACGGAACAAATGGTCCCAGGCACTTGTTCAGGCAAAATGATTCTATAAAATTCCACGTGAATTCTGTTCAAATTTGTTTTATTTTGCTGGAGTGCAGTTTCTAATTTCTAAGGTTTCTTTATTTTTGTTTTCTTTTTTTCAGATTTCGTTAAACCGGTTAGCTCAATTTCGCCGATTAGAACGATTAAACGCGGTATTTATGGCAAACACGCATTTTTGTGAACGTGCAGGGCATTCATCCCACGATTGGCCCATTTTCGAAATTTTTATGCATATTTTGTCCTGCCTTTTTATTTTAGTCGTCGCATTTTTTATACGTTCAAGACGAACATTCTTATTTATTACTTCCCTCTCTCTTTCGGTATTTGATTTTTGTAATATTTTCCTTTTTTTCGGTTTTCAACGTTTCGATTGTGAGTCCGGCCGTGTTCCAGGAAGCCGCACGTGTCGCGAGACGCCGCTAGTAAGCGAGGGGGGTGACAGGCACAGTGTCGAGACATGCGGACGTCTGGTCTGATCGCAAGCATCAGCTGAGCCGCTGGTCACGCCAGGCTGTCGCGACGGTCAGCAGTGCTAAGTTCGTGCTTCTCATTTAATTAAAGAAAGCCGCCGGTGGCTCAGTTATTGGCGTCGCCTCCGCTTCTAGCTGTACGCTCAGTTCCTTTCATGCAGCCGCAAAGACACGAAGTTGGGGGTCGCGGAGTGCATGCTTTGTGCTCCTACCTCTTTTATGTGGCAAAAGACTGGGGTGCTGAGCCCCAGTTCCTCTGTTGGTATGCGGTCGTTCGGTTACAATTTGACGAGAAGCGAAAGGGTGCCGTCTTTAGTTTTTGACGATTTGCGAAGCCGGCGTCGGCGCTGTTCGTTGATGGTCATTCGCCTTAGGAATTTGCCTTTGGTTGAAGGTGCACTTTCCGGTAGTCCGGCGGGGGGCGGTGTCCCTTAGTCTGGGAAGGAATTAGCCACGACTCCCTCAAGGCAGGGCGGGAAGGCGACGACACCGTAAGGTGTTAGCCACGCGAAGATCATTCTAAACGTTCGGCTTTGGCTTTTGAGGAGATGCCGCCCGCCAGCAAATTATTGCCTATTTTCGGAGAAAAACCAGTTTCGAAACTGCAAGCTGTAAAATTCTCAAGGTGCAAAATCTTGACTGGTGTTGCTTCGCTTGATTCGAACTGCGGATATCGAAGCATTTTAGGTGGTGAGCACAGTAACTCAGCTTAGCCAACCCAATAAACCCTCATCGAGTAAAGTTGCCTTTAAAGTTCCTCGCCGACAAAACGGCGAGGGCGATGCACCAGTACAGCTCTATGTTGACTGGCGGTCAACAGTACCGTCCCACGGACATTTTTGATACTTTACATAACCTAAATAATACCGTCACTGTAAATAGGCTCAACGCACTGGATGAACTCAGACTCACTTCTCAAGCATTAACAATATTTTGTATTCTTGCGAGTATTGCACGTCAGCCATGTTAATTTAAACAGTTGTGTTGCTCCACTTCATAAGAAAACTGCATTCACGAAGAAACTTACGGTAGCCCGTTATTGTATTTACTTTAAACACCGGCCGAGGGCAGCCCAGTACACGCAGATTTTTTATTGAAAGGTTCACCACTGGTTTGCCTGACACTCGGAATAACAAAAAAGTACGAACATACGAACATAGCAAGCACGGGAGATCGTACACGTGCGACAAAAAACGTTTGCATACAGCATTGAGCTCGAGCAAATTCAGCATTAGCAAATATACTGTGTACGAACAGATGCAAAATACGGTGTGCACAGATACAAGCATAAATAGATTGACCCGCTTCCTCCCCTTATGCAGGCGCTAAGGCGTAGTAGTGGTGGGACCATTTTTTCCTACTTTGAAGTTGGGACCATTTGTTCCGGGACAATTATTTCCGGAACCATAAGTTCCCGAACCATAAGTTACGGTACCATTTGTTCCGGGACCATTTATTCCGCGACCGAGCCAGGGTACAGCGGTACTGGCTTCCGCGTAAACGGATCAAACAAACGTCGCCTTTTTTTTTAATACCAAAGTGACCACCTAATGAGGCGTCTTTTTCTCGAAATGAACCTATCCCACAAACCAAAACTAAGTCAGATAAAACTGCACTGCCAAGAAAATGCCGGCAACTTCCCCCTTACAAAAATGTTGCAAATAAATAGTTAAGACAATTATCTGCAAACGTGTACGCACATCTTACTTCGTGTGGAAAATGAGCCAGACCCTGCTGTGGCACGGATCAAAATGAGCCAAATTCATTTGCCCAATGGGATTCGCGTTTGGTGTGACGTTCTGGGCTGTTTTGTGCGTTTTTGCATCAATTTTTTATTTGCTTGTGAGAGCTGGCTTATCATGAGTTCTGACAGCAATGAGGAGATCGGCAAATGCTCTGCCACCACACGTCTACAATAACGTGAACGGAAGGGAACGAAATGAAACTGAGAGGTGTGATAGTATCATTTTATCTCGTCTCCTTTGTCCTTACGTAGTAAATCTGTAAATCTGATTAATATTATTGTTATTACTACTATATTTCCCATTTACGTACCTAACAACTTAGCTGCCTATTACAAGCCATGGCAAGCCATTGAAGAAATTTATGCAAAGGCAATCAAGAGCTTCATGAGTGTTTTGCGGCGTGCCCAAAAATGTACCCTATGGAGCCATTCCAAAAGAGCTGTTAATGCTGCCAAGAGGACTCACCAGCTCTTCATGTATAGTTTTACTGTTATTTAAGCTCTGTTGCATGTTTATTACCTTTTTTGTTTAAAACTTATGTATGTTCTTGAACGTCGATTCCAATAAAGTTTCCATAAGAATGCCGCACCAACTTCTCTTTTTCAACTGAGTACGAGCCAAATCTGAACTTATCCTAATATCGCTCAAATCCTCCGCATATTTCTTAATTACTTGTCGCTATAGATTTCCCCTAGCTGACATGTGAAACATGTCATTTAATAGTTTTTACAGCACTGCATTTAGATCCACTTCCAAACTTTCGTTTTTTTCCCCTCAAATTCCCCTTAGGTGGATTTAGCTCATTTCGAAAAAAAACCCTCAAATAGCTATCAAGCCCAGGATTGATATGGCAGCGCTTCAGAATGTGTCCGAGGGGAGAGGAGAGGTGGCGCGGGGAAGGGAGGTATGGCCCAAAAATATTCGAGGGGGGGGGGCGCCGGGCCCCCCGGGCCGCCTCTCTGGGTACGTCCCTGGTTGGAGGGATGTGGGAACGTGAACTTAGCGCATTCCCTTCCGTTTGGCACCGCCGCACTGCTTGCTCCTCGCGGGAACTTGCTTGGCGAGACGTCGGCGAGGGCGGCCGGTGAGAGCGCGCGGGATGCAAGTGGTGGGTGGTTGGAGCTCTGGAAGGGAGGCGATAGGACGCGCCTGGTGACCTCCTTCCATCGAGGATTGTGCAAAAAGGAGAGCGACAGTGGCCGCAATGGGCGTCCCAGCGAGACAGACGCGAGCGCGCTGAGGCAACCGAGAGATGACTGTTGTCGAGGTGAATCGAACCTCTCAATTCCCTTATTAAATTGCCCGGGCGAGGCACTAGATTCTCGCCGGCAACCAGCTAGCCTGCATGCTCTTTGTATGTTTATTATTCACTAATAAATGTCAATGAGCGAAAACACTTGTCGCTTCATTTGTTCCGTCAAGCCACGCCCCGCCGTGGCTGGTGCGGTACAGCGCTCAGCCTCGGAGTAGGAGAAGGCTTGCTAGCTGGGCGAAACGATAAGATAAAGACTGATTAGTCTCTCTAGTCGCCGGTTTTACTGTTGCAGGGGAAATAAAACTAACCTACCTACCCCTGGAAACCCCACAAGCTCCATTCTACGACCTCCACAAAACTAACACGAAAACACCTCGACGTGCTCCCTAGATCCACGTTGCGTGCCTTCGCTGGCCTCCCATGACAAACAAACACGGAAGCTTTTGATCGAGCAGTTACACTGCCTGACATAAACATCTCATTAAAGAAGCTCGCAAACCGGCAGATACCCAGCGCGCGCTCACTTGCAAAGGGCTCTTTCTTACAGTATCAAATGACCAGATGGCTATCTGGACGATAACCTTCCCATCCCTTTAGCACCCTTGGAAATCTCGGAAAACACTAACAGCAGTCTCACTACGCCGATCAACCACTGTCGATCGACAACATGATCTGTGCGTGTCCATTCCTTCGAGAAGTCCAAACAATAACATCTGTATCTACGCCACCGCAACCGTGGCAACCACATATATTGCCGTGGAATGGACCTTCCCCGAAAACCCACCCTTTGGTAGTAAACCCTCCATCAGACATTACGGGGCAACGACGCTTGAAGGTGAACTCCATGCCATCAAGGACTCCATGAATCATATTTTCTATGCCCTCAGCAACTGAATTCCAGAAAAAATACGCATTCCACCAGACTCATTCGAATCCATTCAAGAACCTTACAAATTACTTTCTTTTGAACTCGCTGAGCACCTCTTTCTGCTCACACAAAGCGCACCTTTAAACGAACAACGTGAGCTGTCAGAATAGTAACGAATTCAAGGCCACGAGGAAACCGGCCCAGTGCACCGGTCTGCCCAGGATGCAGCACTGGAATGATCGAAATTAGTGCCTCCGTTGGTTCCCCTTTCTCCTTTCTCAAGTTCTCCTCAAGCCGTGTTACTTATCCGACAAAAGAAGAGTAAAATATAAAGTTATCAGCAGGTTAAGCACCCTCGGTATCCAGCTAGCATTGTCTCCTGCACCATATCCGAAGAAGTCTTCATCAAAACCCTATACGTAAATGCAGTTTACTCTCCACACATTGCCCAGATATGCGCGAAATACTTCAACACATTCTCAAGATACACCTGCTTACGGCAAATCTGATATCCACCACTTAGAATGGACGACTCCATACTTTGCCAATTACCTTCAAGAAAGACTAACAAACATCAATCCAAATGCGCTACACCGTAAAGATTTCCGATGAGAAATCGCTGCTTTTGCAGTTAGCAGTGGTCTGGTAGAACTAGTGTTGCTGGGGCTTACGCTGGTGAAGATTGTCACGCACCTCAACAAGAATTTCCTATTTGAATACGGTCCTTGGTTAGCGAATCTCCTCCCTTCCATCCCCCATCCCCAACGTATGGCACGCGCCCTCCAGGCTTCAATAAAAAATTCACTCAATCCCTATTCATACTTGGCAAGTTGTTTGTCTTACAAAATATTATGTTTCATTGTAATATAGTACACACATAAATGTTGATTGCGTTGCAATTTGGGTTTCTGTTTGAAGCGCCGATCCACAAGATTCCCGGCCGGCCTGTGGCACTCCACAAACTATCACGACTTCGCTTGCTGATTGGTCTGCGTTGATTGTACCGTCAGCCGACAAACCCACCATGTCACGCAGGTCCAGCGGCCTTCATACTGTTCATGTTCATCGCCTTCACGACTGGCAGCGCAGGCCTCCGTATCCCTCTGCTCTTCTTTCCGCCTTTCCTGCTGGCAGCCACAACCATACGAGCCATCAACCTCGAATACGAAGAGGAGATGTGTGAGATCTTGAGCCATTCGTCACTGGACACGCAGTTCTGTGAGAAGATGAGCACTTTTGGCTCTGGCATTATTCAGTGCTGCAAGGGTGAGCAGTCTTTTTGCCTTTTTGCGTGATTGATACGTCAGTTAACAGAGCGTGAAACGTTACCTAGGCTCTTAGCTTTTCTCTGGACACTTAAAGGGGCGCGAAGGCCAAATACAACTTCAGCTTGAAGACCCTAGCCGTTAGCAACTAAGTCACCTCCATTCCAGCGACGAAAGATGTAAATTAAACGTACAAGACGCAAGAAGTATTGAGAAACTCAAACTTCGCTCTACGGGGACGCATAACGGGCAGGAGTGACGAATGTGAACCAGCAGTAAAAACATAGTTAGCTGAGCGTCATCTGCTCGTGATAATTTAAACGGTCATTCAAACAGAACTAAAGGCCCGACTTCAAACACCCAGGCCATGTTTCTCGGCTGTGGTGTAAGTCGGCGCCCGCCAATCACAGTACACATACTGCTGTGACATCCGAAAAAATCTTCGAAAATTGGCTGGGGATTCACGACTGTTTCATCTATCTTCTTTAAGATCTTCCCCACTTCTTTGATATTTGAAATGAAATTGGTATTATTCTGATAGAGACAGAGCAGTATATTGAAGGAATAAAGTTTGTACTATCCTGCTCGTGGCTGCTTTAAAGATGTTTCTCAGGCTACCATTGAAAGCACGAGCGCAAATATTAAAACATTGGCTCCAATCCACGCTGTGCAGGTGGTTTGAAACCAAAGCTTTAAACGACAGCCACAACAATTGCCCATGCAACGTCAGTTGAATTCAAACAAAGAGTGAAACCAGAGACTCTGCCAGCCGTTTCCGGAATTCGCGGGGGCGGCGTCCGGACGCAGCAGCAGCGTCGGCCACGCCCGGGCTAGAGCGGCAGACGACGCCACCGCTGTAGGTAGGCCGCGAGTCGGAAGTGAGAGAAAACGAATGAGCAGCGTATTTCGAAGGGTGAGATAGTGAAACCTAGCCATCCTGGTGTGCTAGGTTCGTTCTACACCACCGCGCGACACACACCGAAACAATTCGGCATGTGAGCTTAGTGCTTTTCATATTTACCGATTTAATCTAGTTATTTTACTCAGTTTGAGAATTGCGAGAAAGCTGAGGGGCACTTTTATTATCGCTATTTACCAGAACCAGTTTGTACTTTCGCCTTTGTAGTACCTCTTAAAACAACCGAATTGGTAATCACCAATTTATAAAACGAAGCCCCATTCGTGGCAAGCAGTGCGAAAAAGGGAGTATTTCTCTAGTGGCCACATGTCTAAATGTGGTCTCTACATTTTGTTTTCCAGCCCTGGAAACTAATCCTTAAATAATGTTTGCCGTACGACCACTTAATTCCGTCGGGTGCGGGTTACCCTGTAGGTGCTGTCGAACAAGTTAACCAAGCTGAGTGAAGGCACCGCGCAGTGTGCGTGAAGCTGCACCAAAACAAGCCCAAAACAACCGTCGCTAAAGTAGACGACAAATCCCTACCGCCGACGCCACCACCGGCGAGTGCGCACTTCCGCGCGCTCGCCGCACCATCTCTAGATTGCTCCGTAACTGAAATTCTCCACCCCCCTCGTCCCCCCGCCGCGCCTCCGATGCGTTGGGAGTTTGTTGTCCCGCTCCCCACGAAAATACCGATAACTGATAGATATAGAAAGCTTTGCCTTAAACACACGCAGCCGAACCCATGATTGTAAAGTTGTTCTCTAGAGTTCAAAGTCAATATTAACATCGAGGCCGTATAGCCAATTATCTGAAGAAAACGTATTGTAGCAAACGTGGATAGTTGGAACATACTCATCGTGGTCAGACCACAGAAAAACACCGCACAAAATGCTTGTTCTTTCTTTCACCACTTAAGGACGTGCGCAGTCGCCAAGTGGCTTCCGTGCAGCTGAAAGTGCTGTGAGCAATAAGACACTATTTGCATTCAGTGCAACTTTGGTAAAAGGGGTGGGGAAGAGGATGTAGCGGGTTAAATCAACGCACTGGGAAGCACTGTTTAAAATCTTCAGTATCAACGAGCACTCAGGTCTTCCCCTATCTTCATGTGCTGCTTATTTTTGTGTGCAATGCAAATCATAATTCACAAAGTGAGCTATCCAGGAAGCGTAGCTAACGGAATATTTGAAGGGGTAAACAAGTACATGACTGTTGGAAAAGATGTAGGTTTATTTTATAGCACTGCGAATAAATCCGGTCTAAACTTTTTCTGCTGTGCGGAATTCGACTGTGGACAAATGATCCGCTGCGTGCGTGTGTGTGTGCGCGCGCGTGTGTGTGTGTGTGTGTGTGTGTGTGTGTGTGTGTGTGTGTGTGTGTGTGTGTGTGTGTGTGTGTGTGTGTGTGTGTGTGTGTGTGTGTACGATAGAGAGAGAGAAGGAGAGAAAGAGAGAGGCTTACCTTGAACCGGCTTGGATGTACTACCTTGGATACACAACCGCATTGTGTTCAACCAGCCACTGTCCGTTTACGTTCACTGCCTTTAGGCCTCGTGTTAATTCGCTTCCGTACTTCGAGGTCGGTGATTTGGGAGGCGACGTTGCGGTACGTCACTGATAGCCCAGGTTGGTTGCCCAGTGTTCTCAGCGAGCTTCGGTTGACGGGAAGCACCTCGCATTCATTCCTGAAGCCGCAATTTCACGTCGACAAAAAAAATTATGGTCGCCAGAGCCCACACAACACACAGGACCAACCGGCAGTGATATGCATACAGGCGCAGTGGACATAGTGGCGAAGGAGTAGGAGGCGTGGGTGTTTTTTATAGTGCTAATATTATTAACGTAGTATTCAAAGCCAGATTCTCCGTTTTGTGGGTAAGTAGATTCATGGTAAATGCACCTATTTTCGACGGCTTTGGCGACCGCAGTAAACTGATAGCTTTTCCTTTCGCCAGTTTACTACCGAACGTTGAAGTAAGCCGCCTGCCGTGAGCTTTCAAAGACGTGTTTCAGCCAAAGAACTCCCATTGAGGCTACTTTGTGTTTTTTTGTAGATCCACATGTCTGCGATTTGCCTACAGCAAGATAGCACGCGACAGGTGGTACAACAAAATGTAACAAGCAGACAACCGAATAAGAGCTCCTTCCTCACGGCCACGCATGGGCGAGCCCCTAAAACATGCTTAACGCGCAAGTATTACAGGAGCAGCAGGATGGAGAGTTGGGCGAGTTAGTAACGCGACATGCTTACTTGAAAACAGCACGCCAAAACAGAAATACGAAGAGAAGAACCAGACAGGACGAGCGCTGACTATCAACTGAGATTTATTCAAAATGAAGAAACATTTAGACACAAAAAATGAAATCTGCGCATGCGCTGTGGTGAGAATCACACCCAAACACTGAGAGAGACGACAGGCAGAATTTACCCTTGCTACGGCGTTTGACAACAATCGAGAAAAGCCATTTCTTTCTCCTTTAGACATCCGGAGGCCTGACTAACGCACTTTTCACCAAGCCTAGTTATGCTAAAAGCCTCTATAATCTCTCGATTCAGCTGATTGGGATGATTTGCTTCTTATAATTAACCGAGCACTTCTTATATCCTCCGGCTTCCTTACATTGCTTTCTTCTGTCTACTGAGGCACAGATTTTACCTCGTTTATTGGGTACCGATATGGCTAACTGCACCCCATATGTGGAAGCAATGCTTTCTATCCCATGAGTGGTCCGGTGAACATACGGGGCCACGGCGCACTTTTCTGTTGTACTAGTACTTCCTTTTGTGCTCCAGTCTTTTTGCGACGTCGTATCATTTTTACAAGCATGTTGCACGTTGATGCCAAAGCACTGGTTGGAAAACCTGTTTCTTTAAGTTTTTTTTCTATTCTTTGAAACTTTCATTCATTGAGTGTGTGCATCATTTTCACAAAGCTGAACGAATGCTAGACAGGGCAGTTGAATTCTTTACGAATTTATTATGACCGGATTTATAATTCAACAATGGCTTTACTGATCTAGGTGTGAATTTACAGCATTCATGGTCGGAACCATATTTTGAGGAAAGGTCTAGAATTTGGATACACGAGTTATTCTTGGCTTCACATGTGACCCTCAGGCCCATACCTTTCTCTTTAATACCCTTAAAACATCCACAGTACAAAGGAGAATGGAGCGCTTCTCAGCAATCACTAAATAATTGTCCACATACATGAAAACTTTTCTAAGCTTTCCTGACAATCCTTCATCCAAAGCACAATAAACTTTACTAAGAAAGATATCACGTAATATGGGTGCCACCTTTCATTGAATTCAAAAACCAGATTTTTGCAAGAACACATCTTCATTGAAACCGACATACGTGGAAGGCAAGTAAAACAGTAGCAATTATAGAAAACATTCTACGCTCATTCTACTGCTATTTCGTAAAGCGAGGTCATCATTGCCATTTTTATACAATCATTTACAGCAACTAAAAGATGGTTTTGAGGTGGAGAATAATATATATCGTCAACATAAATACTGAAGGCCCCTACATTGGCAGGACAATCATTCCCTAAATATTCAGTGATACGTTCAGAGTTTTTCACGAGAAACTGCTGCTGAGGTTTCAAAGAGGAGAGGCAGTTTTGCAAATAAGAGGACAAGTGAAGCTGCCTAGTAGCAATCTAAGGCACCACTACATCATAAGGGAATGCCTATTTTTGTGTGCTTTGGCATTGCAGAACACTTCAAGATGCAATTCTGATGCTTTCCTCACAAACTTCGCTAAACCCTCTAGATTTATCTCTTCAAGCACGGAGAAAGCTTGCTCTTTCCTTTCTTCCTGATTTACACTTGCACTCTTGAAGTTCTTCTGTGCTGCCGACAGCGTCTTTTCCTGATACATGCCTTTAGGCGAAACAAAGAAACACCCTTCCTTCGATTCCAATTCTTAGGTATAATTGTTTCTTTATTTTTGAATAAATCTCAGTTGATAATCAGAGCTAGCCCGGTATGGTTCTTTTATTCGTGGTCCTGTTTTAACGCGCTGTTTTCATGTAACCATATTATAATAGGTTGCCAGAATACTGCCCATTTGTACACTAAAGGGCTGCTGTCATCCACAAGATATGTCACCAAGCTGGTACCACCCACGAAATACACTGGCGCACGTGACTCTTTGGATGTTTTTGGAGGCTTCTGCTTCATTCATCAGTAAAGCGATACAGTAACAAGAAGCAGTTCTAACGTTGAGGAAATAAATGGATGGAATTAAACTGCGCGTACAATTAAGGAGTGCAAATGGGCTGTCCTGTCATGCCGATCAATCAATAAAAAAAAACGGCGACAAGATTCCTATTTCGCAACCCTGGTATAGAAGAATAATCAATCACAAATCTTCCTTATTTGCGGTTTGGGGCTACAGTCTACCTAAAGCTTTTTTTATAATTATTTGGCACACTCGTATAACAAACCTGTATGTTTTATATGCACGATAGTCGTTACACTGACGATTCGATACACTGACGACCAGCCACTCTCAAGCTGAAGGCCGTTTTAGACTTTCTATTAGTACATCAGCATGGCAGCATAGCTTCAGGTTGTGTACTGTTGTATTCATGGCGCAAAATGCAGTGAGATGCCTGCCTACTGCCCAATTGCAAGAAAAGACGAGTTTAGTGAAGTGGGATTCCGTAACGTTCCTCACGGGAACTTCTATATGAAAGCTCGCGTCATTCCGAATACTCACTGACCATTTTCTCTAATCGTTTGACAAGCTGCGCATTGTGCGCGCCATGGCCGCCGGATTGTCGGCCACCGGAAGTAATTATACCTTCCGCATTATTCAACAACGAAACCACAGATACGCGTCTTCACGCTTTCACTGAGTATTGAACCCCAATCGCGTCTATTTACAGCGCTCTCAGAAAAGACGGCATCGACTTACTCACCTGGAAAGAAGCGGTTGGACGTGACAACGCCTTACTCGCCAACGTGGTACGGCATACTCCCCGAGCTGGTCATGATGCTCGCCCTGGCGCTGCCGCTGTACTGTTGCGTGCTGCGCACGCGACGGAGCGCATACGGCACCGGGTTCAAAGCTGCGTGACCTTCACACGCCCAATCTGGACGAGGACGTAGACGACGAGAAGGAGCTGGTGAACCGTCTGGTCCGCAAGAAAAAGTTTCGTCGCCACGCCATGCTTGTGCGGAACCTGCACAAATTTTTCGACGACTTCTATGCGGTACGCGGCGTGTACCTGGCCCTGCGCCCCGGCGAATGCTTCGGCCTCGTTGGAGTAAACGGTGCGGGCAAGACCACCACGTTCCAGATGCTGACAGCCCTTCTTGAGATGACGGACGGCAACGCCTACATGAAGTCCCTGATACTGTCGGAGCAGCCACGGGAGGTGAGCTGCAAATATTTAAATTAGATTGGCCTTGTGAACGTGTAAAGGTTTATCACAGCATTTACGTGTAGAATAAAATCATTTGGTTTGTATTAATGAGAATAGTGCTGCCGGGACGAGCGGCCTGGCTCGCTAGTGTCTTTTGCTCCGCTGACGACAGAGGCAACACTTTGCGCTCGATGCCCTCTCCGCTTTCCATGTTAGCATGGCAGTGCCAATCACCACAGGTCCTTTTCTTGGCCTATTATAAGGACGTATGTGACATGAAAGGCTTCGCAGCCATGGGGGCTAGGGAGCTGGCTTCGCACGTAGCCTCAGCCGCTGTGGACACCGGCCCCACCTTTGAAAGACCAAAGACCTCTTTTCGGGCTAGTTGTATCAGATAATTTCAATCTGTACGTGTGTCTCTCTGCCTTCCTCTCTATGCAGCCATCCCCGAAAAGTTGCAGAAATTCTTCAGCAAAAATTCACCATAAACAAAAGCTTTCCCAAGAACTAAATCTGGTAACAGCACTTCGCTACTTGCCAACACTGTTGAGCAAAAACACATTAGGCATATTGAGCCAAAAAATCAATGCCTAACTGGAACTCACGGTATTCTTCCAATTCAAAATTAAAGTTTGCGTAATTTAAGTGATAGGAAATATACAATACGCGTGCAAAACAACATTCAGAGCCAAAATACAGAGAGAGCTAGCGCGCTACACTAACTAGAGCTAGAGCTACACTAGAGCTACACTAACTAGAGCTACACTAATTAGTGTAGCTACAGAGCTACACTAAACAAGGTATCAAAATATGGCGTGAGCACAGGAATACTCTAAAATTGAATAGGCTTCAGCAACCCTCCCCCGTGTTTATCGTGGATGCATCGAAATCAGAAGTAGGCGGTGGACATAACGAAGTATATATCCTTTCTACGATATTTGCAGCAAAGTCAGCACGTACTCGCCCTTAAGGAAAGACGAGTGGAAAAACCAGCTTCTAAGGCATTGACTTCGAAATTCACAGTCGTTAAGTACTGGGCTGTCTTGGGACTCTGTTTGAATAATAAGTTAATGGCGAGTACCCTACCCCTCTTTTTGTAGTTTGCGATTTCAGTATGGAGGCGTGTCACGCGTCTCACGCGGCAGAGAAATGAGGCTCGGGTTGAGGCATTCGATGTCCACACAATATATTTACAAAACAAAACCTCAAATGAACGGGATCATAGCGAATGAACACACATATCAAACTAAACAAAAAAAACAGGCACAACCCGACACTCCAAAAATCTAGTCAAAAAGTCACTATAATACATGAACTGTCTATGCCGAAGTCAAACAAGTCCTACCCTTTAGAGCGTCGGGTCGGCTGGCTTACGCGTTTACGCACGTAGCAGCACGTCGCGATAGCCCGTGGTAGTCGCCAGTGGTCTTGATGACCGTGGTGTGATGCGATGGGTTCCTTGAGCAGCACGGCTCAGCAGGAGGCCAGCAGTGCGGAGCTGCTGGTAATGGGTGGTTCCCAGCTGCCCGCTGCCAAACGTGTGATGCCGCTAGTGCTTTGTGGGGCACGGCCGGACAGGTCGCCGGCGCTGCGATGCCGCCAGTGCGCTCTCACGAAAGAGCGCTTTCAGGGCTCAGGGGGCTCAATGCCGGACCGCCAGCTCTCGTCCCGGGGGTAGCATAACCACCTAGAAGCCACTATGCTCGAGCCAAACTTGCCACAATTCCTCCCAAGACCTCGTTCCACACTCTCTACTACAACTTCGTCATCCTCGCATTCTACTGTGTGAGGAACCCATTTGCTTGTTCAGCTAACCTCCTGCTCCTCTTCCATCACCATGTGTATCTTCTTCACTGGTCCCTTAAAAATTCTTCTCGGGCCAATCCCCCTTCGGGTATGGGCTCGTCTCCCTTTTTCTAGCCCCACACCTTACTAACCACATGACAAGGGGTCGGTACGAAGAAGGGGGTAATTAACATGCTTCGCATTGGATGCAGCAAAACCATTGTGACCGTCATTACTACATGACAATCCCTGGACAGCTAGGCTGGTTTTCCAATTTCGCAAGGCAAAAAGTATGGCCCTGAATGTCTGCTCCAATAGAGATGTATTGCTTTTGCAATAAAACTGACACGACCACATGTTTAGTCAGAAGAATAGTCTGTTTTACAACCTATACCTTCGACTTCTGTAAAGTGGTGAAGATTTGTAGACCTGGAATTCTTGAGCTTCACCTTCACGCCATCTAAGCGCTTTGTATTTTTCGTAGTTCGGGTATCGAGTTTAGGCTGGGGTTGTAAGTGGAGACATATAAGCAGTCTCGCCGTATTTTGTAAACGGCAATCGAGTACATAACTGTTTCAGAAGTGTTTTTCGACACTTAGCCACAGGAAGAAATTATGGATGTGTCATAATGTTGTATTTGCTCCAGTTGACGCCAAACTCTGACTAGTTGCCAAGATGTCTTAGAACAACGGAAAAAGCAAAAAACATAATCACCTTATATCGATGCTCTCTGCAATCAAACTGGAATACGCAACAGCCTCAAGCCTACCTCGGTAGTTGGATATGATGCAGTTTTTGCCGGGTACTTGTACTTTCAGAGAATCACCAGTTTTCTGTTTGCTACTTCTCTTCTAATGCATTTCTTAATTCTCAATACTTTTCCTTCTAGCGAATAATTTTGAATGAGCGCAGTTTGTTGAGCAACTCTTAAAGTTATGCTGTTTACTCATTGCCAGATGGAGGGCAGAATTGCCCCGCACATATGGTATTTCTGGGTGCAGAAAATTGCAGAGTTTACGCAGCGCCCTATGCGATTGTTTTTAGATAAATACGTGCTTGTCTAAATCAATGCAAATATTTTTTGTTCCAGCTGCATGGCAAACTGTTCACCATATTTTTCTTCTTTTCACTTTTGGCGATGCAATTAAGATACTAAAACATATTTAAGTACGTCGTTTTGAATTCCACTTCGACATTGTCATGAATGCTGCCTTTAGTGTGTGCCGTTTCGCATTTAGCCCCTATTTCTGCTATTCAGAATGGCGCGGAAACATTTTCTCCACCTATCGTGGAACTCGAATTGCGTCAGGAACTTAATTGGCAATCTTCCCTCATGGCTTCGATTCGGGTGGCATAGATAGCATTGCCGATTAAATTCCAGTCCGATTATGCTAACCTGCAGCTTGAGCCATGGCCTTTACAGAGATCGTACGGAAATCCCTGACAGTAAGAAGCACATTTAGGATTTCAATTTCTGCAAAGTGAATACCGATTCTTCTTTTTAAAGCATTTGTAATTGAAGTCGTGTCAGTTACATCAGAAAGAAGCGATGTCGAAGCTGCCAGATTTCAAGTTGCCACAAAGAGTGAGAGGTTCCGAAAATAAACCTGGGCTAGTCATGTCCTTACCTCCCGAAATCAGAGAACGGCCACGAAAGAAGCCATGAATACGCATCGTCTTGTTGTGGAAGCATCGCTAGCAAAGAGAAGATACACATTATGGAACCCTAAGCTATTACGAGAAATGCATAGGACTCTCCGCCAATCAAATTTGTTGGAACACCTCAAATGTAATCAGCTCGTAAAGCTTCATGAAATAATTTCTAAAGCTCCTAGAGCAGAATTCACATTTTGTAGTAGCGCGCTATTCGAGATACGATCTTTATGGATAATACGTAACGGAAATCGGCAGCATCGTCTACATTTTTAGCTCTATTACCTTGCAAGAGGTACCCCTACTCTATGCGTACCGAACAATTGCGTAAGGGATGCGATTTCATTCTCAGTGCGACATTTTGTTCATAGATGCCGCTCTCACATTTTTCTTCCCGTTTGCAGTGGCAATCTTTCATCGGCTACTGCCCGCAGAGGGACGCTCTTCTGAGTAGGCTAAACGCGTACGAGACTCTGCGCTTGTTTGGCCGGCTACGGGGTGTCACGGGGCAGAAGCTGGATCAGATGGCGAAGCGGCTCATCAAAGTGGTCGACCTGGAAGAGCATGCTACCAAGCTTTGCGAGCACTACAGGTACTCGGCGTCGCAGAATGTTATCCCATTGCTGATGCACTGATTGGTTTATTGTGCGGTTTAACGGCCGTAGCTAAACATGAGCTATGAGGTGCGCCGTAGTGGAGGGCTCCGGATTAATTTTTACCACCTGGGGTTGTTTACGTGCGCCGAAATCTTACACACGGGTGTTTTCGCATTTCACCTCCATCAGAAAACCAAGCACCGCGGATTGAATGAAGCTCCCAGCAGCGTAACACCTCAGCTACTGAGACACCGCGGCTTCAGCAACTTGATTAGGCCACTGAGCATAGAGTCTCGCTTCTTTTAAGAGACTCTGGTTTTTCTTATGCAACCTCAACGCGGAACGTTTTTCTGTCGGTCACTCGGTTCAATGGAGCCAAAGAATGTTTGCCTGCGTTTCTGTCTCTTCAACTTCCCGTGAACGGCCTCTATGGCTGCTCATACAAGTTGACATTTCTCAGCGAAGCAAATGCTCACGCATATCTGAAGCCAAGTATATGTACATGAGCGAGGGTATCAGCCAATTTTATTTTCACAAATACATTCCTAAATGGTTTTACGGGAGAAAAAGGAAAAAGCTTACCAATTCCTTCCCTAACGGGAGCAGGAAAGCAAGTCAAGTTTGTCCAACCCTGTGGCTTCGTAAACCAATCCATTGTGAATTGAATATCCAACCAAACGCCCAATATTAGCGCTTGCCGAGCCCTTGTCGAACCCCGTTGTCGTTTCGCCTGGCTTTTCAATTCTGGTAAACTAAGAATTATCTCTCTCAGAAGGCACACATTCTTTCAGGACTGCCTGCTGTCTGGAAGAGCGGACCGAACTCGGCGTACCCATGGCGAAGTGGACTTGCATGAGCTAACCTCACTTTCCTTTCGCCCGAGAAAGGGAGCGCGTGTTATTGGTGGGAGTACGGGGTGATTTGGCGAGCCACTTGTTGAAGCGCCCGCCAGCTGCGGTAGCAGAGGAAGAAAATTGGGGGAGGAGGGTTTTGCGTACGGCGACTGCAACGCCGATGGAGGTACCAGTTAGCCAATACAAGGTTCGCTCGAAAACACCGTGGTAAAAAAGGCGTCAAAACAAGCGAAAGAAAACCCTGCTGTTCCAACAGGTGGTGCGTATGCAGAGAAAACGGCGGAAAATTGAACTGAAAAACCTTCCTGTACTGTTCATGGGACCATTAAGAGTAAAGGGTGAGAAAGTAAGGGATGAGAGATATAAATATGAGAGGCAGTTACGCTAGAGGTGCGGTGCAAAGCAAGGGCGAAATTTTCTGGAATGCAAGCACACACACGGACATTTCCCGTCAGGCCCGGCTGTTTCCAACAAAAATATTCGACAGTGTTTTCCAGATTTAGAAGGATGTTAGAGATGCAACTTTCCCTAATTGGAACCTTAATCCTTTTACACCTCGCTTCCTAGACGCATGTGTATATTGAAGTTTACAAAGTACGAGGTATTATTTTAGAGTATTCATACTCAAACAGCTTGGACCACGCACCGAAATGCACTAATTTCAGAGCAAGTGTCAGCATGACGGCCTTGCAAAATCGTCCAATCCCACAATGCACAGTTGGAAGTTCTCGCGAGAAGCGCAAGCTTAAAATGTGTCAACTTTCGCGGTGAGGAATTCAAGCCAAGATCTATATGCCGCCAAGCGTTCGAGGGGGAAATACCTAAAACGTTTTGTTCCTCTCGCCGGAACGTTGAACCCAATGTCTCTGAGCTTGATCTTTCCCTCCGTGGCTTCTTTGCCATTGGTAGTTAAAAGCAGAAAACATGCGTGTGTCAATGATTTCGGTGCACGTTAAGTGTCCCCGAGTGGGTAAAATTAATCCGGAACTCTCCACTAAGGTGCGCCCTATCGCCAAGGCGTAGCTTCAGCGCGGGAAACGCCCCAAGGTTTGAAAACAAATAAAAGAAAACAAAAAAACAATAAAACCAATAAAAACCAATTATCCTCAGCTGCCGCACCTTGCCCTGTTCCATACTGATATTAGGAGAATTTCGTTTCGCTGAGTGGCACGAAGGGTCCCCGCTTCTATAGACATGCTTCGTGATTGCAGCAAGGATAACGATAAATCATTTCGATGAACTTCGCATTCGAGTCCAAGTGGCTCCTCGATACGGATTCCCATGTGCCTATTTAACCTTCGCTGCTGCCTCGACTGGCGCGGCTTTGTAGAGTACGGCTGAGGTTGACAGTATGGTCTAGCTTAGAAAGTAAAGTCCTTCTTCCGCCTGTATGGCCCGTGCTCAGATTGTAAGGAGTGATTTTGGCGCTTTTTGCTAGCTGTGAGCTCTCGAATACACAGCGCCGCACACAGGAACGAGAGGAAGGACGAGCCAGGCAGGCGTTGACTGTCAAGTAAACTTTAGTGCTCGGACGTTTTTCATATAAACACAGCAGATATGAAGGCATCAACACCAAGAAATGGAAACGTAACAGCCGACCATTCCAACGCCACATGTTTGCGCTTACAAATGGTCAGTATAGTAGTTGATTTCTTTGCCCGAAAGCGCGAAAGAAGCGAAGCTGGTCAATTTCTTTTTGCAATTTCCTGATATTCGAGCAATACCGCTTCGATGATCTTGTTTAGTTTCAGCCAGTAATGAAGTGCGATAGTAAACAGGCTTTCTCTGACAGCCTCTGCAATATATGTCAATATTGCCAGTGATACACTCTCACAGGTTGTAACTATTTTTTAGCTTTTCACTGACCCAACTTGCAGTTCGAACTATGCAGCCCGAGACACATGATAAAAATACTGAATCAATGTTTGGAACCTATGGAATGAACCGTCCAAGGTGCTTCTTCATGAATAATTGTAGAAGAGACGTTTCACTGTTACCCTGCCTACAAAGCGACAAAAGATTATCAGGAGCCTAAAAACAACACTAGCATTCACACTTTCACCAAGCCTTCTCACATTATGCGACAGTTTAGATATGCATGGTTGCAGGACAAGGTATGGCAGTCCCTCGTTCCGCTGCATATTTGAGAAAATAGCGCATACACTTGCCCAAGCGTCAACGTTGAGACTTCTGGTTGCAGTGCGCGGAAGTGGGCATACTTACCTTTATGAGCTTCGTCTTGTTATGGTAGGTCGTAAGTTGGGCAAGCCCCGGATACCCATCAGTGGTCTCGACCGGTGAAAGCTCTGGCCTCTGCATGAACAAGGGAGGCGTGTTTCGTTTTGTTTTTTTTTTCGAAATGAGCCAGATGCAGAAACCGACACTGAGTGGGTATAAACTTCAGTGACAAAAAAAACTCGGCAACTGTCCCCTAAAAAAGCGGTAACAGGAAAATATTTGAGATAAGGCCATAAAAAACGCGTACGCAGATCGTAGTTCGTACCGAAATTGAGCCAGGTCCTGCTATTTCGCGGATCAAAATGACACAAATCCATTTGACCAATGGGCGCTTTCCTTTGGCTTGTCTGTTCAAACTGTTTTGCGGGGTGTTTCCGGAAATGTATTTTTTTTTTGCTTCTTGTAGCTGGCTTATGATGAATTCAGACGGCAATTGGGAGATCAGCGAAAGATGTCTCCCCAGATGTCAACGAAGAGGTGAACGGAAGGAGAAGTGAACGAAATGAAACTGAGAGATGTGAAACAATGATTTCATTTCATGTCACCGTAACCCGTAACTACGTAACATCCGCGACTACGTAACTACGTAACCCGTAACACCGTAACTACGAAACACTCTAGTTTTTTTTTTCACTCCCCTACTTACCATATTACTACTTAAGTAAACAGCCGCCGCTTGCAAGCCCTCGCCAAACTCTTCCCTCCCTCCCCCCTCTAAGACTACGAACCTATTCGTTAAGGTGAAGAAGTAGCTCTGAACAGCCTTCTTGTGAACGGCTTTGGAAATTTATGGCAAAGCAATGAACAGCTTGCTTCTTCGTGAGTGCGTTCAGGTGTGCGCAAGAAAATGAGCGTACGGAAAAATCGAAAAGAGGTGCAAAGGGTGCCAAGAGGACGCACCATCTCCTCATGTGTGGCTCTACTGTTCTTGAAGCCCTGTTGCATATTTTAAACGCATTTTCCACCAAACCTCTATCGCCCTATATTTTAAAGTTCATTAAAAAAAGTGTTTATAAGCATTCCGCATCTACTTGAGTGTTTCAATTCAATATGAACCAATTCAAACCCTATCACCCGAATATTGCTCATTTTCAGGGCATAATTTTTAACTACTTCTGTCCATAAAATTCCCGTAGCTGACATGTAAAATACATCACGTAGGAGCTTCAAAGGCTTTGCATTTAGGTCCGGTAACCAACTTCAGGTTGTTTCTCAAATTTGCGTTAGGTGGATCTGGCTCATTCAGAAAAAAACGCCTCAAGTGCTGTTCATAACAGACTGGGCATGGGTCTGGAAAATGCCGCTGGTGCGGCTAGAAAGTTTTCTTTGCAGAGTTCGCAGTGCAGCGGCTGCTGCCAATACCGACGTGAAACATGTAATCAAAAAAAATATCACAGCATTGCCTACTCTCGTAGGGAAAAGGGAGCAACATAGGGACTAAAATACGGCCTTCTGTCTTCGTGGGCAACCGTCTATCTTCAAGGATGGTACATGTGGCAGAGTGTGTGCCGTGTGCTCAAATGCAGACTAACTGTTCGTCCCCGCCGATCTATAAGGAGTAACGGGAAGACGAAACGCATGCAGTTAGTCTATTTTCTGCGTCGTTAATCTCCTGTAATGGCGTCGTCGTTGCCATTTCTTCAATATGTCTGTGGTCACTTTTAGATTTATAATACACAAGTCATTGCAGTCAGTGGGTCTGTTACATGGTGCCACGGGAGAAAACATCAATGCTAATTATAAGAAAAAGCGCTTTGCGTTAATCGAGCGGGGATACTAGAGAGGAGCGGCAGAGCGCGATGTGCAAATGCTTCTCGGTGAGGTTATGTTAACACGCTGCTTTGCATACGATTCATGTGCAGCAATAACGGCGAAGGAAAGACTTCAATCGCGTCAACAATAAGAGAAATATTAGTTACAATAGCAAACATTTATCCCCAAGCCTAATGAATATGCATATGTTTACAGACAAGAAAAAACGCATTAGTTGCTTATGACAACTGCAAAATAAAAATGCTCGCTCAAGTAAGCGTCTTGAAGTTATCTTTTGCACTCGGTACATAATTGCCTTGTGCACCAAAGCTATGACACTGCTGCAACTACTGTATAACCGGGTTTCATTTCCCAGTCGTAATCTTCTAGCGACGCTATCTTGAAGAATTCAGGCGAAGCAACACCGAATTTTGTTTCGGCGATGCAGGAAAATATGGTCTGTTTCCCCATTCTGACACTTCCACTGAGCACCCCTTTCACATACGTTACCTAGAGCACTAAACGTATGTATCGAACACTAAGAATACCATTTGTTTGCGCTATTTTGTGCGGAAACAAGTGAATCGTCCGATCACCCAGCTATCTATATCAACTAGGCGACGAGTTCACGGCTCTTTACGAGAAAAAATTATGGTTGTGAAGCTCTACTTTGAATCGAAATGAGCAATAGTCCGTACCGTTAGCAAAGCGCAAAGCGCAAATCGCCGTAACGTCGGCTTGCACGGATAGAAATTCGGACACCAGTTGCAGTCAATGCACCTGTCGCGTTTTGCAGAGTAC
Organism: Haemaphysalis longicornis; assembly: GCA_013339765.2. NCBI lineage: Eukaryota > Metazoa > Arthropoda > Arachnida > Ixodida > Ixodidae > Haemaphysalis > Haemaphysalis longicornis. The sequence continues at coordinate 166,981,586 of CM023449.1, read as the reverse complement.
TGCACGCTGTACACTTCAAGTACGTATTTTCTACGGGGGTTCCGCCCTGCGGCACGACGTAGTGGTATCGTATTCGATTTCTTTGGTATTATTTTGGGAGTATGTGGTTTGAACCCGGCTGGGGCTGTTTTTTTGCGACTCCCTTTTGGCAGCTTGTCCTTGTGGAGTAATTCAACAGAACAACCGGGTGGCAGACTGACTAGTTCGTGGACTACTAAGCGGACGAACGGGTATTCCCTTTGGGGAGTAACCATTCGTCCGCTCACATTTAGTCACCAAAGGAAGTAATAATACTGGTAAACGTGGTAGACCCCAATATGACGCAGTTTTAGTCTTTTCCTTAAGATTGTACAAATTAGCATTGACGAGGTGCGACAAAAAACCCGAACATCACCACAATTTCACACTGATAAACATTACAGTGCCGCCGGCGGGTGCCAGTCATACAAACTAGTACCGGTCAAGTTAAAATGGCAGTGGGGAAAGTAGCTCCGTAGTCGCTGCTATTTATTTGTTTTAATCTGGTTTGCGTAAAATTAGCATGATTCGTTTATTTGTGGGACCATAACTCTAATATACTTATAAAGATCGTGGTGCGAAATAGTTGGTTTATGTTCTTGAAAAATCCGCACAGCGCAAACAAACCAGACACAAGAGCATGAGTAGGCAGACGGCCGCTCCGTATACGTCCTACGCGTTTCTTACGTTCCGTCCTTCGTGTTCCAGTGAGCGGCTGGCTTTTGGTTGTGGAATTAAGTAAATTGTTCTAAGTATTATTGCCCTTTTGACCTGCTTGCAACCGTTCGTTAGAGAACATCCCAAAGCCATGATAGTCGCCTGTTCAGTGTATTGGGTGGCTTTCACCATGCAGTTACGAGGAAAGAAGGTATTTCTTTTGCGGGGATTTCGTTTCTAGTCAGGGCTGAGCTCTACTTCATATTCTGAGCCCTACTTCACATGAGCCGAGAATTTAATAATCGCATTGAAAGGATGTTTCTTTACATGTTTGTCGTTTTACGAAAGCAATGTGGCATTACATAAGAAAATTGTTTCCCTGACACCTTAACGGTAGAATTGGTAGACAGCGAACAAAAAACATTTTTCTGAGTGCACTCTGTCTAAACTCGACCCAGCGGTGGCCAGAAGCGCAAGCTGTGCATCGCCGTGGCCTTGATGGGATTCCCTCGTGTCGTGTTCTTGGACGAGCCGTACGCGGGTGTGGACGTCATTATCTCGTAACAACATGCGTGAAGCCATCACCGCACTGAAGGAGTCTACCAAGACCGCAATTGTACTCACGTCGCACAAGTGAGGGCTCCTCTTTGGTTTTTCCTGATTTGTTGTTTGTTTAACTCTGCACTCCTTACAACCACGCGGTCTCTACGCTATTTTAGCATACATCTAGTGACACGCCCCGGTAATCAAATGTACTACCGGTTGTCCCACCAGAAGACACGAAGAACCCTACTTTATTTTTATTCTCTTGGTATTTTGAAAAATCTAGCCCTCCTTTTTTGCACGGATTTTTGTGTCCCGGTGATTACGGCGACTGGGTTGCATTAAATTAAACGCTTGGCTGTGGCCAGTCAAGATGTGTACAGTAGATAACTGGAGATCGGGTCGGGAAACTGGTCGCTCAATCACATCTTTTTTCGGTCTCCAAAAACATTCACTGCTGCGCAGATTTGCCTAGGGTTACTCCTTGCTCGGAACTCAGCGAATATTTTTTTTCCGAAGGGCGTGGAAGAAACCTAGTCGACGTCCGCTGCCCTTCGCAAGGCACTGAAAATTGCTGGCTCCGCTTCCGGAGCTCTTGTGCAAACAATAATTTCGCCGATAATTATCTTGATTACCCCTTGAATATTAAATTACAATCCTCTAACTTCGTCCTGTTTTGAACCTTGTGGTAAAATGAATGCAAGCTCTAAAAACAGCTCTAGTTGAGTTCCCACACTTTTTTCTGAGCGGTGTTACTGGTCTAATAAAACTGTGCTTGAAAACCATTATTACCTTGTTTTCGTCTTTGATTACTACTCTCGGGCGATGTGTTTCGGCAAGCAAAATATACACTCTTCATACAGCGTCGACTGCTCCTTGGACGAACTGTCCTGATGCAACACCGCGATGGAGCACTCTCGTACTCGGATTCGCGCTGCAACAGCTGCTACAGAAAACGTAGCGAATACTGGCTTTGAGTTATAGCGAACTATGCTCATCCGAAGCATTCCAGCAATGGAACTCAGCTGCATCAGTGCTATACTTGCAGTAATAGGAATTTGTACCCTCAATGGCCATCCTACGGCGGTTTGTAGCGAAAAGAGACATCACTCCTGCGATTCACAATCGTCTTTTCCCGCATCATCTTAATATATTCTTAAACACAATATTTTTCATTACTAATTGCGCGCGCCGTCACGATTCATACCAAACGGCGGCACAAAATTATGTAGGCAGGTACATTATTAACAATGTTCAACTTGAATAAAATAAGAAAGCGAATGCATCCTCTCACTTCCACAGCATGGCGGAATGTGAGGTGTCGTGTGACCGCTTCGCCATCATGGTCAAGGGCCAGATGACCTGCATTGGGACCATGCAGCAGCTGAAGAGCAAGTTCGGGAAAGGCAGCAGCATCCAGTTCGTGGCACCTGTGGGCTCCAAAATAAACACAAAGGACCTCAACCAGGCCGTTGTCACATCGTTTCCTGGAGCGGAGCAAAACCCCGAAGATGTGAGCGCCATATAACAGCAACAGTAATTCCAAACCTCCAGGCTATCTGTAGACACGTTCTTACCAACTAATGGAAGGAGCCATTTTTACTTGTTCTCCAGTTTCACCTTTACAATAAGGTTTTACAGTATCACACTGTCAATTATGGTTACCTAGCAATATGGCACCTTCACACTCCCATACACAGCCCCCCCCCAAAAAAAATAGCGCGGAAGTTTATTGCATCCATATTAATTGATTTTTTTATTTATTTTATTTATTAGCATTATCACTTTCTTACATACAGCAAACTAAAGGAACAGGAACAAAAGGGGCCAAACTCCACGTGTCTGGGTTCCTGACTCCATGCATTCTGCATAACAGGGAAACAGAAACAAGCTCAACTACAATAGAAACACAGCAAAAGTGCACACGGTATGAATAGGTACTAGGGATTTTATATAGAAAAAAAGCCTATATGATATACAAAACCGCGGTTACATTGAAAAACAAAAACGTAAGAAGACAGTATCACACAGAAACTACAAACGAAGTCAATGGTTTCTTCAAGCAACTACGAGGCATGTCTCTATTATATCGATATTTTAATTCCATTGTGTGCCTTTACATTTCTGTCTCTCTGAGATGTATTTTCACTCTCCAGATGGTTGTTTTTCTTCGAAATGTTCATTTTTATTTCGCTTCAGTGTCGCAGCTCAACCTACGTGCGGACACCCCTTCAGCTCAGGAACATTTGATAAAGTACAAACCGCATCCTTTGAATATTACGCTGAAGCATTTTTCCAAATACAACACCACAAAACTTTACTTGTGGTCGGTACTTAATTTATATATTACCACAAACCTCCCTCAAAATGCTGAGTGTGCGCTATATACTCGCCTATAAAGCCCAACGCAATAGCGAGTTGGCATTCTAATAAGGTCTGTGCTGAGCATGTTTACTTATTTTGCAAGAAATAATAGGTACAAGGCAAGGTCAATAGGCTTGAGCACAGGGTGTTGATAAAAACTATGGATCTCCAACGGGGAAAAATATAAACTACAAGACAAGAAGGGAGCCAAACTAGCATTTAGTAAAAATCAGGGCACAGAAGTTTCGAATACCGCTTCAAAACAAATCCACGGCCTTAACCCTAGAGAATCAAGATATTATACGCGTACTGAACAACCGCATAAAAACGATATCCGTAGCATCAGCAGTTGTCGTAAGAAGAAGAAAGGCTAGAGGAGGAACCGGTGAACAACACCACTAAACACAGTAACTTATTTGCAAGCGCTGCAGCATGAGTGCCAAGAGGTGCGAAGCAAAGCGGATTGTCGGAGCTGTCGACATGGGTTACCAGAAGAGAGGCTACTGAATATTATACCAGCAACTTGGCAAAGAAAGAAGCTCAATAAATTGAGGAAGCCTAAACAATGTAGACACAAGATTTGCTTTTTCAGTTTTCTCTTTTTTGCTGGGTTGAGTCCCTGCTAACCCACAGACAATGCAGTATCGGCTTGCCCAACCTCCCGCTGAGAGCACAGGGCAGTTGCGGGGCTATCTGGGGTCAACCATACATTACATTTTTCTGCCAAGCCCGGACACAACCTTTAAAGTTTCCTTCGGAAGCAAGCAATGTAACCTTTCAGAAACAGAGATTACTTTTTTCTGCCCAGTCCAGACACAACCTTTAAAGTTGGCTTCGAGGCATGCAGAGTAACTTTTCGGGATCGCGCGGAAGCCCTTCAACTAAGCTGAGTAAACATTAGTCCAGAAGAAGGAAAGTGACTGAAACAGCCGCGAGGTGCGGCCAGGGGTTACAGCGGACAATGGCCACCACAATGCCAGCATACTGTTTACTGTGTATCTTATTTATTGCCGTCCACTGGTTTGTGGTGTTCGTTCACGACTAGTATGCCTGTTGCTGAATGAAAAGGGATGAAGCATACTAACCTTGGCCGGTGGAAATCTTCTACGTTTCAATCCATCTCTAAGCAAGTTTGACTATAGAGAGCGGTCGATCCGCACTGTTTCCCGATCTCGTAAGGGCGACAGTAACACCTACTTTAGGTTGTACGACTTTGGCTCTGAAGATAGTAAGAACGCATCTTGGAATTTTCATGAAGCGAACCCTAATAGAAATATTTTGTGCATTACTGTTCTAGGGCCACAAAGGAGTTACCTATCGACAAAAACTGTAGGCACTCCAGGAAGAAAATTGTAACCGCGCACAACATGAAAGAAACAACGAAAAACGTGAAGAGGTTCTGCAAAGCTGCACGCTAGGATAGCTAGCCATAGAGAAGCACTGCAAGGAATAGCTTGGTTCGCGACGTTCCAACTCAAGCAATTGAGAAGGCATTACAGAAGACAACGCGATGGCTAGCTGAAGAACAATTACCTGTGTATGACCGAAATAATAACGGAAGCATTGTTCTTGAAAAACTGACACAAATATTCTAAGTAGGCTTAGGGACATAAAAGATTGCTAAGTACTGAACATTTCCAGCAATACTCCCGCTGACAACAACGCGGACATCAAACAGCATTAGAACTACAGGCCGATCAGCCTACTCCCATTGAATAACGTCTTCACCGAGTTAATGCCAAACGGTGCAAGATTTACGCTAGATTTCAAGAATTGGTCAAAAGGTGTTCGAGAATTGTCCACAGTCATGTCATCATCAGGTAGTAGAGAAATGTGAGCCTCTGAGTAAACTAATTTAGCGGGGCAGAATTACACTACGGAAAATTGCTTGATTCTTTAAACCTTGCAATGATACTGTAACCATGGAGAGAATTGGGAATAGAAATATCGCACTATCGTACCATCGCACTATCCTCTCGGACTCGAACTATCTCGGAAATCGAACTATCGCACTATCCTACTATCGTGCTCGGGAATCAAACTATCGTCCTATGGTAGTATCGCACTATCCTCTCGGAGGACGTATACAGGGAACACGTGGACACGAAAACCCGTCCCAATAACACTGAGGAGTTTCTTATGAGCAAGAGCCAACCAAAATCAGAGACTAGCTTTTCAAAGTCCTTTCAGGTTTTAGTGAGTGGGGTTTGGGAATTTTATATAAAGTTGAGTTTACGAGTAAATTTTGGATGTTTCCACCACTTTGGAATTGCGGGCGGAATTGAACTGTTGCGCGATGCTCGAGAAACCCTCATATATTTTTCTTCAGGAACCGAACTGAGAAACCTCCGTCGTAAGATAAAGAATGACGGTGAATGCATTTGAAGTAATATACCGAGACATGCAGAAAGCTCCACGTTTTGTCTACGTAATGCAAAACCTAAAAAGGCGGATGAATTGTCTATCTTGGAGCAGTGGTCAGTTGCGATACCAATGACGAGAAATAAATTCGACGTAACACTAGTATGGCAGGTGATTGCTCCGCATCACAACCAACATTTGAACAGTGGCCTACTCTCGTCGTTGAGAAGGGCAGTACATAACCAGTTTGTACTCCCGGTGCTGACTTAACTGGCAGAAACTAGGCCCCCTAAGTAAAGTTTGGAAGGAATACTGAGGTCATCCCAACGAGTTATGGACGAAAAGTTGGTAGACGAATTTCGTAAGGAAAGAAAGTAGCTTTTTGAATCAGCAAATAAAAAACCCGGGAAGGTTACATGACTTAGTGGGAGAGAGTGAGAGAACTTGTTCTGTGAATTTCTCGCGGAGAAGAGCACGACCACATCAGAAATGCAATTGCTAGCTGGAGAGACAAATATAAAAAATGGCAGTCATTCACCGTGCCGTCAAGTTCTAACAAGGACGTCAACTTGTAACAAGTGCAGGAAAGAATATTCCCGTCGCCATTATTGAGTAAGACGCACAGATAAATCATTTCCTCCCAAAAAAACGCGCAGAAACTGCCGAAAATACAGTACACCGCAAATAGACTCAAACTCTTCTAACGCACACATGTAAGGAATACAAAATATTGCAATACGAGCTACGGAAACTTTATTCGGCCATTTAACTGGGTTTCTCTGTGCGCATTTTTTATTTCAAATTTTTAACATCTGCTGAGAGCGCTAATTGTGGGCAAGCGCGATGTAAACAAGCTGATGGCCTTCGTGGATTCCCTTATGTCGCTCAACTGCCAGCAGCTATCCTACAATTTGAGGTCGCCATTCGGTTTTTGTAATTATAAATATAACTAGTTTTTGTATAACTAGTAACTATAACGTAGTTACTGTGTTTATAGCTATAACAACAAGGTATAACTGCAGTAACTATAACATCGTTATTGCAGTTAGAAACATGTTCCTTAGCTTCAATAAATTTAAGTGGAGCAGATTGGAAGGTTGGTTACTGTGTGTGGGCAAATTGCGTAGGAAAACAATACCACGCATTGTTGGATAAAGAAGCGGTGGAAGGTTCGGTATTTGTTAAAGGGACGATAAACTTTCACAGCTGGACTAAGCTGGCTAACAATAACCCAGTGGACGTACATTCATGGACAATTAAAATGCGAATTCTGGACCGCATGGCCGAAAATACCGGTGCCGTCACCTGGAAGCGGCCGTGGAAAACTCACTGACATGCGCAGTTGAGATGAAGAAAGCCAGGGTGCATGTCCCACTCCGATATGTTGCCCTCTGCTTAGAGTTTCTTAGTAAGTATACTAGAGAGGAAACTGCTCCTGGTAAGCCATGTCGTCGTGGGGGTTTATGGGAAGACCCCCTTTTTGGCTTGGACTTGGCATGACAGTTCGATATTTAAGCGGTTTGGGGGATTTGCTTTCTTCACTATGCATTAACACGTTTACGAGCTACAAGGAAGCCGAAATACTGCCTGTTCTTCGGTAGCCGTGTTCGGTGAAACAGCAGGCAGTGCGTAATCGCACCTGACGTTGCTTATGCCGCAGTCGAAGGACGTATGACTGAGGGGGTAATATGCCGTCGCGAAATTTGTAGCCGACGAAAAGAAGAAACAAAACGTACTTCGACGAAGACAAGATACGACAGATACGGGCACTTGTATGCGTCCTATCTTGTCATCGTCCACGACTGTTTAACGCAACGTTGTCTTTTTTCTTGTTAAACTAGCTGACGGTCGGTGCACCGGTTCACCTCGAAGGCAAAGTTTTTATAGCCACACTCAAAAACCTTTCCAAACTCTTCAAACAACTTATTATTTGAAATAATTGAAGAATTAATAAAATCAGAGTCTCTAATGAGTTTCCCCTACCAAATATTAACATTTTTCGTAACTACAACCTTGGCCTGCGGAATAGCAGGCACAACCGTTCCGACAAAAGTACGCTTCACTTCCTTTTTCCTTAGTTTAAAACAGCCTGTTTTTATTTTCCACATACACCATTGCACACTATTCTTCGCGTTTTTGTGGCACTTTGTTTAGATTTGCGGTCACTAAAACGTTTCAATCCAAGCCAATGATGAAAATAAGGTGAGCCCGATGTAAATGGCGGTCCATGACGACACAGACGGCCTTGACGTGATCCACATAGACGCTAGCGCCAGATTCCTCTCTAGTGCATGTTGTAAGAAACTCTATGCCCTCTTCTCGCTCGCATGCTTGCTTTGCCGCGGCGTTGCAAGAGCGGTGAAAGCTCACCCTGTGAGCGAGGCGGCGCAAGATAGTAGGCAACTGCGGTTACTCAACGCACGGCGCCCACGATCGGCCGCTCCCCGCCTTTGCCAGCATCACATAGCTGCGCGTGCGTGGCGCAGTGACTGGAACAAACGACGACCATTGGGACTGGCCCAAAGCCAAGTTTAGTGCAGTCAGGAGTTGATCCTGAGGCGTTGCATGCATGCCACAAGACAAAAAAAAATTAGCCCATTGGCAACGACGTCGTATCTCGGTTTATTTCGGTCAGGTAGCAGCCGCACAGTGCCGAGGCATACAGATCGAAGCAAGTGCTTTGTGCCAACAACAACAAAAACAAATGAGATGACAGTGAGCGACAACCCAAAAACTGCCAATTAGCCGTGGCATTATTCCAAAAAAATGGTAAAAATGCAAGTGTCATGGCAAACAGTCGCCAGGATAGGCAGCAGCCCCTGGACAACAAAGGCAGTGGCGGGAGCCTTTTTGAGACACTTCAATACTTGGTGAAGTCCCCTTGGCAGACACAACAGCCGCCACACGTCGAGGAATGATCTCGAAAAGGCGCGCCGCAAAGTGGTTAGCCCGGAGGCGCTGCCACTCGTCTTCGACAGCTTGCCACAACGTGTCACGCGAGCCGCCCTGGAGCTGTCGGCTGCTAAGGGACTTCTTCATTGCTTCGCACGCGTTTTCAATTATATTCATGTCCGCCCCCTGCGGTGGCCACTGGATCACCATCCCGCCTCGCTCGTCCAGTAGGTGTTTTACTGACCCAGCCATGTGTATCGGGCTTCGGTATTGCTGCAAATGATAGAGTCCATTCGCGAAAGGACCATCGAGGGTGTAGGGTATCATCACGCTGTCAACGATGTCCTCGTAGGAAGCCGCGTTGAAGCGGCCCTCGATACGAACTAATGTACCGAGGCCATAGCTTGAAATCGCACCCCACACGCTAACGGCGCACCGGCCGCTACTTTAAATCCGCTGCAGGTTGCACGACTGGAATCGGAGGAAGAAAGAAATCGCAGTAGGTTAGTGCCGAAATCGTTCAGACGTTTTTATCTCTGAGCCATTGGCGATAGATTCACCCGACGCATCATTTCGCTCCCGGGAAAGACAGTGCTGTAGGCAGCTAAATGACCGCATATGCTCCGCCATCGTTTTTTCTATTGTGAGTCACAAAAGAAACTTGGCGCCCAAGCTTGGGAGAGCAATAGTTCTGACGGCTGGCGGGGGCTACGCCGAACAAAGATATGAAATAAATGCACTACAAAAAGCGTGGTGAGTGGAAACAAACCTTCATCGTAAACGAACATGCAAGCAACACGAAAGCTTGTCGTGGACTCATTTGCCTGGTCTATCTTTTATTTATATTCGCACTATCGCTGTGTATTCTATAACTATTCGGTTTTTAAAGAAAAGGAAAAACATTTCCATCACTCATACCTGGTGTTCACGGCCCTCCTTATGCGTTGGCGCTGGTCCCAACGGGTTGAATATGTGGATTCGTCCATGAAGAGAACACATCTCCAGTCTTCCACCGTCCAGGTTGCGTGGTCGTCTGCGAAAAGCAGTGTCGCTAAGCTTGTTTGCTTCGGATAGCTTGGGCTTGCTAGCAGGGACACAACTTCGTAGCCGCACATCATGTAAGCGGCGTCGAACAGTTTTCGTGCTTTGCCGAAAGGTTGAGCTCACACTTAATTTGTTTAGACGTCAGGGACGGCTTTACTACCGCGACGGCCACGATTAGCATGTCTTGCTCACTTGTGGTAGCCCGTGGTCTGCGTCATCGGGGAAGATTCTTGATTCGGCCCTCATCGCGGAACGCTTGCAGGGTGCGATTAACGGTGCATAGTGGTCGTCCTGTGGATTTATCAATATCGCCCTGCGTAATACCTTCTTGGAAGAGGTGAATCATGCGCAGTCGGTCATTCCTCCGGACGCTTGGCAGTGGTAGGGTTCAAATGAGGGCACTGCTGACGCCTCTTCGCATTTTATACAGTTTTGTTGACACAACAGCGACACCAGGAAAGGGTGACGGGTCCCTTAGCAGCTGACAGCCACAGGGCGGCTCGCGTGACGCGTTGTGGCAAGCTGTCGAAGAGGAGTGGCAGCGCCTCCCGACTACCCACTTCGCGGCGCGCCTTTTTGAGAGCATTCCTCGACGTGTGGCGGCTGTTGTGTCTGCCAAGGGGGGCTTCACCAAGTATTGGAGTGTCTCAAAAAGGCTCCCGCCACTGCCTTTGTTGTCCAGGGGCTGCTGCCTATCCCGGCGACTGTTTGCCAGACACTTGCATTTTTACCATTTTTTTGGAATAATGCCACGGCAGGCAGTTTTCGGGTTGTCGCTCACCGTCATCTCATTTGTATTTTGTTGTTGGCACTAAGCACTTCCCATTGGACCACAGATATCCGTAGGACGTCCGTTTTACAGCCGAACGTCCAAGTCCCGCACTCGACGTCTGGTGGACGTACTTCGGATGTATTTTTCTGGGAAACGTGAACGTCCGTTCAATTTGGTCCGACGGACGTCCGAGCTACGTTTGTGCATGGACGTTTACTATGGTCCCATCAATAAAAGTCCGCTGGACGCCCATCGTACGTCTGTATGGTTGAAGCAATATTCCTCGATCATGTTTGTAACTTATCGTAATTAGCTCGCGTTAATTATGTTATCTATATTCTTGCTGCCTGCAGCGGGAGGCAAACAATTCGTAAGCTCCGAAACAATTGCAATAGCTGTAACCCTCGCGCCTTTCTGGCTCGCGCACAAGTAACTCGTTGCGGGCTGAACAAAAAGTACACGGTATGAATAGGTACTAGGGATTCTATATAGAAAAAAACCGTATATGAAATACAAAACCGCTGTTACATTGCAAAACAAAAACGTAAGAAGACAGTATCACGCAGAAATTACAAACGAAGTCAATGGTTTCTTCAAGCAACTACGAGGCATGTCTCTATTATATCGATATTTTAATTCCATTGTGTGCCTTTACATTTCTGTCTCTCTGAGATGTATTTTCACTCTCCAGATGGTTGTTTTTCTTCGAATTGTTCATTTTTATTTCGCTTCAATGTCGCAGCTCAACCTACGTGCTGACAACCCTTCAGCTCAGGAACTTTGATAAAGTGCAAACCGCATCTTTTGAATATTACACAGAAACATTTTTCCAAATACAACACCACAAAACTTTACTTGTGGTCGGTACATAATTTATATATTACCACAAACCTCCCTCAAAATGCTGAGTGCGCGCTATATATTCGCCTATAAAGCCCGACGCAATAGCGAGTTGGCATTTTAATAAGGTCTGTGCTGAGCATGTTTCATTCTTTTGCAGGAAATAATAGGTACAAAGCAAGGTAAATAGGCTTGAGCATAGGGTGTTGATAAAAACTATGGATCTCCAACGGAGAAAAATATAACCTACAAGACAAGAAGGGAACCAAACTTGCATTTAGTAAAAATCAGGCACAGAAGTTTCGAATATCGCTTCAAAACAAATTCACGGCCTTAACCCTAGAGAATCAAGATAATATACGAGTACTGAACAACCCCTAAAAACGATATCCGTAGCATCAGCAGTTGTCGTAAGAAGAAGAAAGGCTAGAGGAGGAACCGGTGAACTACACCACTAAACACAGTAACTTATTTGCAACCGCTGCAGCATGAGTGCCAAGAGGGGCGAAGCAAAGCGGATTGTCGGAGCTGTCGACATGGGTTACCAGAAGAGAGGCTACTGAATATTATACCGGCAACTTGGCAAAGAAAAGAACTCAAGAAATTGAGGAAGCCTAAACAGTGTAGACACAAGATTTGCTTCTTCAGTTTTCTCTTTTTTGCTGGGTTGAGTCCCTGCTAACTCACAGACAATACAATATCGGCTTGCCCAACCTCCCGCTGAGAGCACAGGGCAAATTCGGGGCTATGGGGGGTCAGTTATACATTACTTTTTTCTGCCAAGCCCGGACACAACCCTTAAATTTCCTTCGGAACCAATCAATGTAACCTTTCAGAAACAGAGATTACTTTTTTCTGCCCAGTCCAGACACAACCTTTAAATTTGGCTTCGAGGCATGCAGAGTAACTTTTCAGGATCGCGCGAAAGCCCTTCAACTAAGCTGAGTAAACATTAGTCCAGAAGAAGGCAAGTGACTGAAACGGCCGTGAGGTGCGGCCAGGGGTTACATCGGACAACAGCCACCACAAGGCTAGCATACTGTTTACTGTGTATTTTATTTATTGCCGTCCACTGGCTTGTGGTGTTTCTTCACGACTAGTATGCCTGTTCCTTAATGAAAAGGGCTGGAGCATACTCACCTTAGCCGGTGGAAATCTTCCACGTTTCAACCATCACTAAGAAACGTTTGACCATACAGAGCGGTCGACCCTGTACTGTTTCCCGATCTCGTTGGGCGACAATAATGCCTACTTTAGGTTGTACGACTTTGGGTCTGAAGATAGTAAGAACGCATCTTGGAATCTTCATGAAGCGAACGCTAATGGTTAGAAATATTTCGCGTATTACTGTTCTAGGGCCACAAAGGAGTTACCTATCGACAAAAACTGTGGGCACTCCAGGAAGAAAGATGTAAATACGCACAACATGAAAGAAACAACAAAAAACGTGAAGAGGTTCTGCAAAGCTGCACGCTAGGATAGCTAGCCATAGAGAAGTACTGCAATAATAGCTTGGTTAGAGACGTTCCAACGCAAGCAATTGAAAAGGCATTACAGAAGATAACGCGATGGTTAGCTGAAGAAGAACAATTACCTGTCCATGACCGAAATAGTAACGGAAGCATTGTTCTTAAAAAACTGACAAAAATATTCCCAGTATGCTTAGGGAGATAAAAGATTGCCAAGTACTGAACCTTTCCAGCAATACTCCCGCTGACAACAACGCGGACATCAAATAGCATTAGAACTACAGGCCGATGAGCCTACTCCCCATTGAATAACGTCTTCACCGAGTTAATGCTAAACGGTGCAAGATTTACGCTAGATATCAAGAATTGGTTGAAAGGTGTTCGAGAATTGTCACAGTCATGTCATCAGTCAGCTAGTAGAGATATGTGCGCCTCTTAGTATACTAATTTACGGGACAGAAGTACACTACTAAAAACTGCTTGATTCTTTAAACCTTGCAACGATTCTGTAACCATTGAGATACTCGGGAATCGAACTACCGCACTATCCTCTCGGAGGACGTATACAGGGTACACATGGACACGACAACCCGTCCCAATAACACTGAGCAGTTTCTTATGAGCAAGAGCCAACCAAAATCAGAGACTAGCTTTTCAAAGTCCTTTCAGGTTGTCAGTGGGTGGGGTTTGGGAATTTTATATAAAGTTAGGGTACGAGTAAATTCAGGATGTTTCCACCACTTCGGAAGAACGGGCTGAATTGAACTGTTTAGGGATGCCGGAGAAACCCTCATATATTTTTCCTCAGGAACCGAACCGAGAAACCTCCGTCGTAAGATGAAGAATGACCGTGAATGCATTTGACGTAATATACCGAGACATGCAGAACGCTCCACGTTTTGTCTACGTAATGCAAAACCTAAAGAGGCGAATGAATTGTCTATCTTGGAGCGATACCAATGACGAGAAATAAATTCGACATAACACTAGTATGGCGGGTGATTGCTCCGCATCACAACCAAAAATTGAACAGTGGCCTACTCTCGTCGTTGAGAAGGGCAGTACATAACCAGTTCGTACTCACGGTGCTGACTTAACTGGCAGAAAGTAGGCCCCCTAAGTAAAGTTTGGAAGGAAACCTGAGGTTATCCCAACGAGAACGAGTTATGGACGAAAAGTTGGTAGACGAAGTTCGTAACGAAAAAAAAAGTAGCTTTCTGAATCAGCAAATACAAAAACCCCGGAAGGTTACATGACTTAGTGGGAGAGAGTGAGAGAACTTGTTCTGTGAATTTGTCGCGGAGAACACGACAGGTAGCACCACATCAAAATGCAATTGCTAGCTGAAGGGAGAAATGGAAAAAATGGCAGTCATTCACCATGCCGTCAAGTTCTAACAAGGCATCAACTTTTAACAAGTGCGGAAACAGTATTCCCGTCGCCATTATTGAGTAAGACGCACAGATAAATCATTTCCTCCCAAACAAAACGCGCAGAAACTCCCGAAAATACAGTACACCGCAAATAGACTAAAACTTCTTCAAACGCACACATGTAAGGAATACAAAATATTGCAATACGAGCTACGGAAACTTTATTCGGCTTCTAACTGGGTTTCTCTGTGCACATTTTTTATTTCAAATTTTTACCATCTGCTGAGAGCGCTAATTGTGGACAAGCGCGATGTAAACAAGCTAATGACCTTCGTGGATTCCCTTACGTCGTTCAACTGCCAGCAGCTATCCCCAATTTTAGGTCGTCATTCGGTTTTTGTAATTATAAATATAACAATTTTTATACAACTAGTGACTATAACGTAGTTACTGCGTTTAGAGTATAACAACAGAGTATAACTGCAATAACTATTATATCGTTATTGCAGTTAGAAACATGTTCCTTGGCTTCAATAAATTTAAGTGGAGTAGATTGGAAGGTTGGTTACTCTGTGTGGGCAAATTGCGTAGGAAAACAATACCGCGCATCGTTGGATAAAGAAGCGGTGGAAGGTTCGGTCTTCGTTAAAGGGACGATAAACTTTCACAACTGGACTAAGCTGGCTAACAATAACCCAGTGGACGTACAGTCATGGACAATTCAAATGCGAATTCCGGAGCGCATTGCCGAAGATATCGGTGTCGTCACCTGGCAGCGGCCGTGGAAAACTCTCGGACCTGCGCAGTTCATATGAAGAAAGCGAGGGTCTGTGCCCCACTCCGATATGTTGCCCTCTGCATAGAGTTTCTTAGTAAGTATACTAGAGAGGAAACTGCGCCTGGTAAGCCATGTCGTCGTGGGGGTTTATGGGAAGACCCCCTTTTTGGCTTGGACTTGGCATGACAGTTGGATATTTAAGCGGTTTTTGGGGTTTGCTTTCCTCACTATGCATTAACACGTTTACGAGCTACAAGGAAGCCGAAATACTGCCTGTTCTGCGGTAGCCGTGTTCGGTGAAACAGCAGGCACGCAACTGACGTTGCTTATGCCGCAGTCGAAGGACGTATGACTGAGCGGGTAATATGCCGCCGCGAAATTTGTAGCCGACGAAAAGAAGAAACAAAACGTACTTCGACGAAGACAAGATACGGCAGATACGGCCACTTGTATGCGTGCTATCTTGTCATCGTCCACGACTGTTTAACGCAACGTTGTCTTTTTTCTTGTTAAACTAGCTGACGGTCGGTGCACCGGTTCACCACGAAGGCAACGTTTTCATAGCCACGCTCAAAAACTTTCCAAACTCTTCAAACAACTTATTATTTGAAATAATGGTAAAATTATTAAAATCAGAGTCTCTAATGAGTTTCCCCCACCAAATATTAACATTGTTCGTAACTACAACATTGGCCTGCAGAATAGCAGGCACAACCGTTCCGACAAAAGTACGCTTCACTTCCTTTTTCCTTAGTTTAAAATAGCCTGTTTTTATTTTCCCCATACACAATTGCACACTATTCTTCGCGTTTTTGTGGCACTTTGTTTAGATTTGCCGTAACTAAAACGTTGCAATCCAAGCCAATGATGAAACTAAGGCGAGCCCGATGTATAATGGCGGTCCATGACGACACAGACGGCCTTGACGTGAGCCGCATAGACGCCAGCACCAGATTCCTCTCTAGTGCATATCGTAAGAAACTCTATGCCCTCTGCTCGCTCGCATGCTTGCTTTGCCGCCGCGCTGCAAGAGCGCTGAAAGGTGAGCTGTTAGCGAGGCGGCGCAAGATAGTAGGCAACTGCGGTTACTCAGCGCTCGGCGCCCACGATCGGCCGCTCCCCGCCTTTGCCAGCGTCACATAGCTGCGCGTGCGTGACGCAGTGACTGGAACAAACGACGACCATTGGGACTGGCCCAAAGCCAAGGTTAGTGCACTCAGGAGTTGATCCTGAGGCGTCGAATGCATGCCACAAGACCAAAAGAAAATAAGTTAGCCCAGTGGCAACGACGTCGTAACTCGGTTTATTTAAACCAGGTAGCAGCCGCACAGTGCCGAGGCATACAGATCGAATCAAGTGCTTAGTGCCAACAACAAAAAACAAATGAGATGACGGTGAGCGACAACCCGAAAACTGCCAATTAGCCGTGGCATTATTCCGAAAAAATGGTAAAAATGCAAGTGTCTGGCAAACAGTCGCCGGGATAGGCAGCAGCTCCTGGACAACAAAGGCAGTGGTGGGAGCATTTTTGAGACACTCCAATACTTGGTGAAGTGCCCCTTGGCAGACACAACAGCCGCCACACGTCGAGGAATGCTCTCAAAAAGGCGCGCCGCGAAGTGGGTAGTCGGGAGGCGCTGCTACTCCTCTTCGACAGCTTGCCACAACGCGTCACGCGAGCCTCCCTGTAGCTGTCGGCTGCTAAGGGACTTCTTCATTGCTCCCCACGCGTTTTCAATTATACTCATGTCCGCCCCCTGCGGTAGCCACTCGATCACCATCACGCCTCGCTCGTTCAGTAGGTGTTTTACAGACTGAGCCGTGTGTATCGGGCTTCGGTATTGCTGCAAATGATAGAGTCCATTCGCGAACGGACCATCGAGGGTGTAGAGTATCACCACGCTATCAACGAGGTCCTCGTAGGAAGCCGCGTTGAAGCGGCCCTCGATACGAACTAACGGACCGAGGCCATTGCTTGAAATCGCACCCCACACGCTAACGGCGCACCGGCCGCTACTTTAAATCCGCTGCAGGTTGCACGACTCGAATCTGAGGAAGAAAGAAATCGCAGTAGGTTAGTGCCGAAATCGTTCGGACGTTTGTTTATCTCTGAGCCATTGTCGACAGATGCACCCGACGCATCATTTCGCTCCGGGAAAGGCAGTGCTGTAGGCAGCTAAATGACTGCATATGCTCCGCCATCGTTTTTCCTATTGTGAGTCACAAAAGAAACTTGGCGCCCAAGCTTGGGAGAGCAATAGTTCTGACTGCTGGCGGGGGCTACGCTGAACAAAGATATGAAATAAATGCTCTACAAAAAGCGTGGCGAGTAAACGAACCTTCACGTAAACGAACATGCAAGCAACACGAAAGCTTGTCGTGGGCTCGTTTCCCGGGTCTATCTTTTAATTATATTCGCACTATAGATGTGTATTCTATTACTATTTGGTTTTAAAAGAAAAGGAAAAACATTTACATCACTCATACCTGGTGTTCACGGCCCTCCATATGCGTTGGCGCTTGTCCCAACGGCTTTGCGCTGCTGAGCACGAGGTCGCGGGTTCGATTCCCGGCCGCGGCGGCCGCTTTTCTGATGGAGGCGAAAAGCAAAAACGCCCGTGTGTACGAGATTTCGGCGCACGATAAAGATCCCCAGGTGGTCAAAATTAATCCGGAGCCCTCCACTACGGCGCGCCTCATCGCCTGCGTTGCGTCGGCGCGTTAAACCCCACAATCAATCAAATCAATCAAGTCCCAACGGCTTGAATATGTGGATTCGTCCATGAAGAGAACATAGCTCCAGTCTTCCGCCGTCTAGGTTGCGTGGTCTTCTGCTAAAAGCAGTGTCGCAAGCTTGTTTGCTTCGCATAGATTGGGCTTTCTAGCAGGGACACAACTTCGTAGCCGCACATCATGTAAGCGGCGTCGAACAGTTTTCGTGCTTGCCGAAAGGTTGAGCTCACACTTGATTTGTTTAGACGTCAGGGACGGCTTTACTACCGCGACGGCCACGATTAGCATGTCTTGCTCACTTGTGGTAGCCCGTGGTCTGCGTCCTCGGGGAAGATTCTTGATTCGGCCCTCATCGCGGAACGCTTGCAGGATGCGATTCACGGTGCATAGTGGTCGTCCTGTGGCTTTCGCAATATCGCGCTGCCTAATACCTTCTTGGAAGAGGTGAATCATGCGCAGTCGGTCTTCCTCCGGAACGCTTGGCATGGTCGGGTTCAAATGAGGGCACTGCTGACGGCCTCTTCGCATTTTATACAGTTTTGTTGACCCAACAGCGACACCAGGAAAAGGGTGACGAGTCCCTTAGCAGCTGACAGCTACAGGGAGGCTCGCGTGACGCGTTGTGGCAAGCTGTCGAAGAGGAGTGGCAGCGCCTCCCGACTACCCACTTCGCGGCGCGCCTTTTTGAGAGCATTCCTCGACGTGTGGCGGCTGTTGTGTCTGCCAAGGGGGACTTCACCAAGTATTGGAGTGTCTCAAAAAGGCTCCCGCCACTGCCTTTGTTGTCCAGGGGCTGCTGCCTATCCCGGCGACTGTTTGCCAGACACTTGCATTTTTACCATTTTTTTGGAATAATGCCACGGCAGTTTTCGGGTTGTCGCTCACCGTCATCTCATTTGTATTTTGTTGTTGGCACTAAGCACTTCCCATTGGACCACAGATATCCGTAGGACGTCCGTTTTACAGCCGAACGTCCAAGTCCCGCACTCGACGTCTGGTGGACGTACTTCGGATGTATTTTTCTGGGAAACGTGAACGTCCGTTCAATTTGGTCCGACGGACGTCCGAGCTACGTTTGTGCATGGACGTTTACTATGGTCCCATCAATAACGTCCGCTGGACGCCCATCGTACGTCTGTATGGTTGAAGCAATATTCCTCGATCATGTTTGTAACTTATCGTAATTAGCATCGCGTTAATTATGTTATCTATATTCTTGCTGCCTGCAGCGGGAGGCAAACAATTCGTAAGCTCCGAAACAATTGCAATAGCTGTAACCCTCGCGTCTTTCTGGCTCGCGCACAAGTAACTCGTTGCGGGCTGAACGAATTCAAAACAGGAACGACAGCAGATCTCATAAAGTTTTATAAAAACAGTTGGGTTGATATACAATGTTGTATTGTTTGATTTTCTGCTAATTAGGCTAAAAAGTATTTTTTTTTGTGCGTATAAAGTTTTTTTTTCTTTTTTGCGATGCAAAGCCAACACTGGTCAAGACACGTCAAGCCGTACAGCCATAGCCATTCGCTTTTGTGTGCCCCTTGCAAACAAGTGTGCCCCTTGCAAACATTTCTTGCAAACAAGGGAAATCTAGAAACTACACTCGGCGATCATCGTAGTCCACATTGTTGATCGGGGAAACAAGCCGCTGCTTACGCTTCGGTCGCATGCGTAATACACCACCACTCTCATGGTGTTTGCATGTTTGCGGATAATCTACCACAGTTGATACGGTTATACAGTCACCATTAGGTCGAATTGCGCTTGACGCACTGAGAATTAACTTCAAACGAAGGAAATTAACACAAAAATACTTTTAGAACGCGCCTCCTAAGCGAAGTGTCACGCGCTGCAAGCCAACTACGCAACAAGATAGGAACGGTGATCCTACAAGTGACGTCAAAACGATCGCAGCGCCGGCCTCTCCAGTGGTGGGCCTCGCGGCCAATCCATCGTGTGCGAGTTGTGAAGCGCCAACGAACTTCGATTATCTTAGAGAAAGAAACCCTGCTGCTTTCTTCTAGACATCTTTTTGCGTCCCCAACAAAAGGTAAGACATTTTTATAAGTGCCGGTGAGTGCGGAGAGGGCGAGGAAATCGTCTTTAGCTTTCCGTGTACTGCAAACGCCGTACCAGCCGTACGTTGTGCCGAAGTTAGGCATGACTGGATTAAAGCGTTTTGAATGACAGTGTAAAAACGCGCTCAGGGAATCACCTTTTCTTCGCAAACATAGGCGCTTAAAGCTATCAGCAGTACGTGCACGTACTCTCGTTGAAAGAAAGTCGTTGAGCATGCCCGCGTTCGCATTCAGCCCGGCGCTACCTACGACGGGGTGTGCGCAGTGGCTACTTTTACGTTCACTCAGGTTTACGGAAAGGGTTGTAACAATTTTTACTGTGTGAGCTCGTTGCGGAGATGCGTTATGCAAATTGGCCTTGAGGTGAAATGTAGGCACGTGTCACGAAACGTGTAGGAAGCCGTACGGTGAGTTTTAGGTATGGGGGTGATTTCACGACCCCAGAGGGGACGCGGCCGTATAGTGTTTACGCCGAGGTGCCCTTTAGTGTGGCTCATGCCGGCGAACGCGGTGAAGTAAACGCATTTTGCTGACGCGAGCATGGAGCGTGTACTAATATATTTGCCGTGCTTGCTTATGCACTTGCAGACGCACGTATCAATTCGCTCTTTCCAGTGACGCGCTAGTGACGCCGCGCGGAATTTGTCTGAAGCCGGGACCGGACGCTCCGGCGGAGCCGGCCGGCGGCATCCTTGCGGCCTCGCAGAAGCGAAAGGAAAATAGTAATCGCAAGTATAGTAATCGACAATGCCGTGTAAAACACCCGAAAATACAGGCAGAACGCGCGTTTATATTCTCTCAACTTTCTTGAAGCTATAGAAGCTGCAGGTAAATGAAAGAGTTTTAGGCCTCATCGGCGTCTGCTGCGGAGAAAAACGGAAGTCTTTCGGACGCACACCTGCGTGCGTGGTGCCTAAATTATTCTTTCCTGAATTATGGCTAACACATTTATTAGTTATTTGCTGTGAGGACGCCGATTTTGTAGGAACTTTGTACAACCTTGTGATCGCCTTTTTCGGATACTATTTACAGTCACTGCCGCATAATGTATCAACCAATCTCCGCTTATATGAGCTTAAATTCGCTCCATTCCACTGCTTTCAAACATATATAGCAGCAGAGGCTGTCCAATCCGCTTGCTTTTATTTTCAGTAAAGAAACAAATCAAACGTTTTTGCACGTGAAGGCGAGAAGCAAATGGGTTTGGATGCGTTTATTGATGAATGACTGAAAATATACATATATATGTCGAAGAAAGATGTTTTAGCAATGACAATATAGTAACCTAGTAACCTCATCTGGTAGTTGAAATGAGAGCTCTTGAATGTATTTTGTAGCCGCCGTTTTGGTTTTGGTTATAAGCATTCACGCACTTAAAAATCTTACCGGCAGTCAAATCAACATAACGCACTTACAGCCAGGAGGTTTCTGTAATTATCACAAGCCAAAAGCGCACCTGTAAAGTACTGCCTGTATTTTCATGTACGCTTCAATATCACACGTACGCTTATCTTTTTTTTTCATATATAATGCTAGCATGTTCGTTTGTATACCACTTGATACGACGTAATAGGAGCCTCGTCTTCGCGGTTTTACTGCCCAAAGTCACAACTAGGTTTTAGGGCATCTAAGAAAAACACCTCAATACGCACATATCGCCCGCGCATTGTGTGCATGGGCTTCTGCTTAGTATGTACACAGGAAAATGAACACGCCTAACTAAAACGTGCACTTCGGCGGCTTACGCTGCAATAATCTCCCAAAATTTAGCGTTGCACATTATGTATTAGGTTGTTTACCCAATGAGGCGGTATTGTTCTCAAACCACTTCCGTGAGGCCTGAGCCATGCACAGCGGATTGCCTCGCATGCAGCGCTTTTTACACCGCAGCAGACACCCTGAAACGAATCGAATGTTGTCTCGCAATCAGCAACGTATGCATGTGTCAATGTTTCAAGAAAGTAGTTTCAAGCGGAACTGCGACGTTTCACTGAGGCCGCTATTGATGCTGGAGCACATGCTGCTACGAAGGCCCGATCACCGTCTCGTCCGCCATTGCTGTTTTCCGCAGCGCCACCTGTAGGGGTTGGAAAGAGCGGATACCCGCCGCGGTGTCTCAGTGGCTAAGCCGTAGTGCTGCCGAGCCCAAGGACACGGGTTCAATTTTCGGCCGCGGCGGCTGCTTTTCTGATGGAGGCGAAAAGAGAAAACGCCCGTATGTACGACATTTAGCCGCACGTTAAAGATAACCAGGTGGTCAAAATTCATCCGGCGCCCTCCACTACGGCGCGCACACCTCATATTGATAGACGCCGTCAAAGCGCGTAGGTGAAAAGCATGCATCGTATCCAAACGCACCCCACTGACTCTACGAAGCTTGGAGTTGGGCTACTTGGTGATTAAAAATATTGAAATATGAGGGGTGGGGTTAGGGGAGAATTTAGCCTGGCTAATCAGGGTTTCGGTGCGCAAAGTTGCGTCCCTCCGCAGCTGCCAGTCACCGTGTGAATGTATTGTGTATAAAGGCCCATTCACACTTGCGACAGGAGCAACAAAAGTGGTGCTGATTTCTTTTCTGTTGCTGTGACGAAAATTGCTCGAATCTGGAGTAGCTGTAGATTAGCCCCAACCAAAATAGTTCAAAAGCAGGCTAAAATTCTTTTTGTGTGTCTAATTATGTAGCCATATATAGGACTAAATAAACCATGAAGTTTGAATTTACATGTATTTGACTTCTGTCAGGTGGCTCCAAGAAGAAACCTGTAATTGTTGCTTTTGGTTTTGCAGGTGCTGACTGAAGAGTTGGGGAAAGTTTGAGCCGAGATGTTCCTGGCATGAAGCGTGATGGGCACATGAAAGGTTGTACTTACATTTGAGGTTATAAAGCATTAAATAAAAAATTTTCAAGCTTTGCGACATTGTCTCATCTGTTTTGCATGCCATATTTTGCAACATGTAATCTATTTCATTCAGTATATTTGTTTTCAGCAGCCTGCTTAACTGTTCAATACTTCACTTTTTCAAGCTAACTTGTTGTTCTTTAGCGTGCATTGCTGGAAGTTCTGTCTTTAGCAGTTTAATGGAAATATCCCAAACATACTCGGTATAGATTCATAAAGCTTAATAGTGTAGGTTTCAGTTTTTTAGTAAACTTGAGAACCTGTACTTGCTGTAAATTTCAGTGCTTTATTGATAACATGCCTTGAAGTACTACTCCAGCTTTAAGAATACTAAATGCAAAAGCCCCTTCTGTAGCTTGTTTTGGCAAAACCCTAATTATAAATGCTTGTACCACACAATATGTGGACTCACAACTCCACACCCTATTCATATTTTTCTTGGCAAGAGTGGGAGCAGGGATGCTTGCAGTAGCATAATATTAGCGTGGAAAGTTGTGAGCTTATTGTCGTAACCGCTTTTCAATACGGAACCATGTGTACACTGCGGGCTGTCATGTTGAAGCATCCTGTTCACCGAGGTGGTAACTGCCTACTACAACTTATTCATATTTATATATGTTGACACAACAGCCCGCACTGTATGCATAGTCCTTATTGGAAAGTCATGACAATAAGCTTGCAACATTCCACTGTATTATGCTTTTGTAACCACTGTTCGCACTCTTGGCAAGAGAAATATGAATAGGTTGTGGAGTTGTCTGACCACAGAGTGCATGGGGCAAGCATTTATAATTGGGGCTGTGCCAAAACAAGCTACAGAAGAGGCTTTTGTATCAAGTATTCGTAAAGGTGGAGTGGTGCTTCAAGGCATGTTATCAACAAAGCACTGAGGTTTACAGCGAGTACAGGTTCTCTCCGATTCGAAAAATTTAGGACTAGAAGCGGACGTCCGGTGGACATCCAATATCCGCATTTTGTTGTCCCCTGGACGTCCCTTGTACATTTCGGTTTGGAAATGTCCAATTTTTAACATCCGCCGGATGTCGGAAAATCCGGCTGGGACGTCTGTCGGACGTTCGTAGGATGACCAATTCCTTTGCATCGGACCATCCCACGGACGTCTGTAAAACGTCCGCTGGCTTTCTGCGGATGTCTGACGGACGTCCAAATGTCCGACAACGGATGTCTATCGGATGTTCGATGGACGTCTGTGGTCCACTGGGTTGATTCGATCTGTCTGCCTCGGCACTGTGCGGCTGCTACCTGGCTGAAATAAACCGAGTTACGACGTCGTTGCCAGTGGGCTAATTTATTTTTTGCGGGGGTCTTGTGGCATGCATGCCACGCCTCAGGATCAACTCCTGACTGCACTAAACATGGCTTTGGGCCAGTCCCAACGGTCGTCGTTCGTTCGAGTCACTGCGCCACGCACGCGCAGCTATGTGACGCTGGCAAAGGCGGGGAGCGGCCGATCGTGGGTGTCGATTGCTGAGTAACCGCAGTTGCCTACTATCGTGCGCCGCCTCGCTAACAACTCAGCTTTCAGCGCTGTTGCGGCGTGGCGCCCTCTGCAAGCAAGGTTGCCCTCTGCAAGCGAGCAGAGGGCAACCTATCGGGGTGGGACACGCAGCCTCGCTCCCTTAATCTCAACTTCGCATATCCGTGAGTTTTCCACGGCCGCTGCCAAGTGATGGCACCGGTTTCTTCGGCCGTGCGCTCCGCGATTCTCATTTGAATTGTCCATTACTGTACAGAAAGTACCAACTCAAAATTTTTTCCTGTAATCTTCAGGCAAAGCGCCAAAAAATGACAAAATATGCGTCTTTACGGTTTTGATGTTAAATGGTCGCTTGCTGTTTCCAGGGCCTTAAATTTATCTTGAGCCAGCGTCCCGCATGGAGCACGCTCTTCCGAAGGGTATCCGCCCTGCAGCGAACGTTCGCGTTCGACCACGTCATCGTCAAGGACATGGACCTCGAGGAGCTCTTCCTAGCCTTCGCCCGCAAGGCTCACGAAGATGCCAAAAATGAGATCAAGCTCTGATCACAGGACCAAATGGCGGCACAATGCCGTGGCGACACTCATGCTTCTAGTGTGCGAATACTCCTAGAACATGGTGCATCTTCGCAGCGTGCAGAACAGTATGCGAGGTGCCGGTATTTTTGTGCGTATGTGTGTAGGGGTGGGGGTGATGGAATATTGTCTGATGGATTCGAAACGTTGTTTTTTTTCCGTCGTGCAGACAAAAGCTCTCTTGAATATACAATTCTTTACAGGATCATTTCTTGTCTTAGGAGTGTTTGTGATGTAGACCAAATATTATTTATTGTTACTATGGTTTTCGCGCAAGTTTTGTTATATATAAAACAACCGCTCCACCCGCGACTTTTGTGCACATGGATCTTCAATTTCAAATAACGTTTAGGGGTTTGGCGTTGGAATCAATGCAACTTCTTTTCATCTTGTCTTGATTACTTATTTTGTTTTCTTTTGGCGGGATTGTAGTCAACACGGCTTGAAAAGCAATCGGTTGTGTTACTGGCAATGCCTGAGAATAATTTATGAATGAATGATCATGTGCAGCATAATTTAAATACTGGGTTATGCGTGTAACTAGACCACAAAGATGTCCTTGAAGTATCCCAACATTTCTTTGCGTTAGTTGTATACAAATGCTAACATAAATGCTAATAACATTTTAAATTTTCGACATCATATAAAATCAATTCCAAATGCTGTGCCACGCTTTACTGAAACTGCTTAAAAATAAAGCAGCTTCTGCCCTAGTTGCTCAAAAACAGCTTTATTATTAGTACGCTCGCCTCTCAGTTATTTTTTTTAATTTTCACTGCTGCCACCAAAGGCGAGACCATAGCAGGGGAGCGCTGATACAATTTCAGCAGGAACAGCGCCAATGAGTCTGCACTGGTGATCAATAAAAAAGAAGCTGTACAATAAAAAGGTATCACACGTTTTTACTTCACACGAAGATATTTTAGTTATTCATCATTATTACCATTGTGGTTTCATTCAGGGGACCCTTGCGAGGTGTTACATTAGCGGAAGGGCAAAACAACTGTACAGCCACAAGGATGCAGATAACAAAACAGACATAGACATTTAAAGAATGAACGGCATCTAGACAAGCAACCACTGATCTCCACTTAGTTGCTGGATGGCGCATCACCGCTGTCGCGGCCGGGCGGCGTATTCCCAAACCATATTCCGTAGGGGCCCAGGCCGACCACACTCTCTAAGCAGGGGCGCAGCCAATGACGTGAAAAAATTGCAATTTTTTAACCTCTTTGGACGCAGCACCGTGCCGTCTCTACCTATATGTGCGCGACTTCGTGCGAGGTGTATTTTTTCTTTTCTTCCCCCTCCCCTTGTTTCGGCTGCTTTGCGGGTTGCCGATGGTTTCGCTCCACGGGCAACTTGTGTTGTACAATTTATATTTTTTATTCCTGCTATTTCTTGTTTATACATTTGTATACTTTTTTGCGTGTGTGTGGCTTACAGTTGAGGCACGAGCTGTGACACAATGCTGGCGAATTAAAAGGCCAGACACTACAGAAATATATATATATATATATGTGGTAGCTAAAAATGCGTCGCAGGAAACAGACACAAACTGCTCATCTATACCCATCAGTGGATCTCTAAAAGTGACAATTTTTTGCCGCTATTTGGACTCCGAGATCACTATCGTAAAAATGGAGCGCCAAGGAGATAACTTTTTTATTTAGTTTTATCTCTGCTGCGACTACCGTGACTTCAAGCTCACGGGCAACTACTCATTAGTCCCAGCGAAAAGAATATACGTATCTGAGTGAGTGTAACACTGCATTAAATGAGAGGCCATGGGGCCCTGGGGGAGCAAGGATGAGGAGAAAAGGGGAAGGTCACAACTCGCACAATGAACACAGTGGCAGTCTTGGGGTCCTAATCGCAAAATGAACACGTTAATTTAGTCAGTGGCAGCAAAGCGCACAGTTCACACTTAAATGTACAGTTCACACTGTGGACAATGCGGTTCACACTGAAAACAGCGCACGCTGCAGACAGTTCACATTGTATACCGAACGGGAAAGTCGGCCAGGCTGCTACACCAATTTGTAGAGTCTGTTTTCAAGGGCGTACTCGGTAATTGCTTCTAGTGCGGTGGGATCGTCACGGACCCGACTAACATGTTCCTGTTCAGTCGCAGGGGCGGGACCTAGAGTTAAAAGCTGGTGGCGATTACGGTCGAATAATGGACAGAGCCAAATTAAGTGGTAACGATTTGGTGTGCCTTCCCGATTACAGGGGGGGCATCAGCGCCATTCGGATCTTGCTGGAGCTGTCTATTTTTAAATAACGTATCTTATGCAGCAAAATCTCTGTGTGCATGAGGCACAAATTGTTAAAAATAACTAATCGACATTGGCAACAGTGTGATTACTGATTACTGATATCAAACTCAGCCTGGTGGCTTCAGTGAAGAGACTGTGGTCAATAGCCCTGTACAGAAGACATATATCAAACTCCTCGAGTACTTCAGTTGCTGTACAATCCAACTATTACTTAGCCCTTGGTTGGTGTATATTTTCGATATTGTTTCCCTAAATTGTTATGACCAGCAGTGTAAATTATGCAGAATTCATGACCGAGTGTAAAACGTGTACGTTTGAGCTGGTGTCTTTCTTATCAATGTATCACCTTGCAAGAACGATTCACACCTTCCATTGCTGTTAACAAACTGTGAATGTTTTCCTTAGTGGCACTGTTCCTGATAAAGAATAATGCCATGAAGTTAATGTGAACGAAATTCAATGTAATAGTACTTATGAAAGTGTCAAAATGTAGCAGCTCATGCAGCTGTAATATTTCGCAAGAGTAGGACAGTTTGTAAATGTAGTCATGGGTAATTGGCTGCCTTTCTTGTAATCCTTACCTGCAGCACCGAATCGTGGTTTGAGATGTGTATATAGTGAAAGAGCACCCAACTCAATTGTATATTCTTCTGTGTGCTGTAGAATGAGCTTTCAATGAGGGTGTTTGCTTTCCGGACCGTGTATAATTGCCACATGCGCGTGAAAGCGTCTCGAGCACCGAGTCGAGCGCTTATTTAAGAACACGATCGGAGGTCAGCGTCAACTTGCAGGTGATCAAGAAGAGCGCGGAGAGATCAGGGGCTCAGGTACAAAAGGTTAGCTTCTACCACATGTGCGTCAGCTTCACCAGCGCCGCAGGCCAGCCCCGCCCACAGAGCGAAACCATCGGCCGCCTGCCAAGCAGTCGAAACGAGGTGAGGGGGAAAAAAGAAATCCACCTCGCAGAAGTCGCGCACATATAGGTAGAGACGTCACGCTGCTGCGTCCAAGGAGGTTAAAAAAATTGCAATTTTTTTAATCTCTTTGGCTGCGCCCCTGCTTAGGGGCTGTGGTCGGCCTGGGCTCCTACGGGATATGGTTTGGGAATACGCGGCCGGGCGTGCGCATGGCCACCGGAAGTTCAACGGCTCGTCCCGGAAGTCGGGCGTCTGCTATGCTTCTCAACAGCTGATAAGCATCCCCATTGGCGCATTTTGGCATTTTGTTCTCACTTTATTGCATTTTGGGTATACAGATCGCGTTCAGATCGCAACTTATGCTATACCGAAACATGCGACGTTAATATGAAGCAGAATTTAATTGCGAAGGAGAACGAAAAGGTCACTTGGGTCTTGGTTTGAGAGGAGACGACGCAGCTCGAACGGGATTTATGCTAGAAATTTATGCTTGGGATTTATGCTAGAAAGAAAACAACGTGGGCACGGCGTCAGGCTGTAGCCAAGTTCGTGCGCCCGTTCTGTCAAAACAGTTGTCAGTAAAGTGGTCACTGCAGATCCTGCTGCCTGGGAATGGAGCCCATTTGTCCCTTCTTAATACCCTAGTTACACGGGCACAGTTAACCGCGGTTAGACAAAACCGCAGTTTGCTGCGTTACACGACAGACGAAACTGCGGTTACGTCGCTTACCATGGTTAACGCAAACTGAGCTTGGCCACCTCAGTTCGGTCACGCTAACCGCAATTTCCGCAGCTGCAGTGCTCAAAATCACAGGAGTCAGTTCGGACGCAAGTTGCGGCGCATCAGCGGAGGCGAAAAAAAATCACCTGGCGTTCGGAAGAGGCGAATGCTCTCAATTAGCGGGCGCCCCAAAGCTGTCCCCAAGACGCGCTTGCGTTCTTTGCATCGCTCTCGCAATCAGAGCAACTGCCCGTCACCAGCGGCTCGTTTCCCGATCCGCCCGATCAACTACGACAAAAGCCGTGCTAAATTTGTAAATTTCGCACGTCGTCCACCAGAAATTGACATAGAAGTCAATCCTGAAGCGTTTTCAGCACTGCTAAACAATGGGCGCGCGCGTCAGCCATGCAGCAAACACGCCGGCGCGCCTTCTCGCACGGCACTGCTAGCGGCACGAACCGGCCCAGACCACGGCAGCAACAGCTTATCGCCGCTGTTCGAAATCAATCTGATCGCGAAGAAGAACTCCCAATTGCGAGACACTGGATGTTAGTGCAGTGACAAATTGAGCTCTGGATTGTAATTCGCAGCTGAAGAAATAGCGGCGGTCAAATATCTACCGAAAGTTCCCAACACCTAACAGACCCAAGCAAACCAAGCCGGTGGCGAGCTGTGGGGGAAGCCCCTCTCCTCGCCGCGCGGGAGTGCGTCGCGTTTGGGTCAGAAGTGACTGCTTTAACGATATTTTTTGTCTACACTGCTTCCCTTTTGTTTTTTATTGTGAAGTTAACAGTGTGGTAATTTATTTTTTTTACGCTCATAATCATAAACTTGCTCATAAATTTGCAATTTCGCGTGTAACAGCCAAAACCGCAGTTTGGGATAACAGCGGTTAAAGTTTAGTAACCACGGTTAAACTTAACTGCGGTTACTTTCTCCGTGTAACTAGGGTATAAGCTTTCCTCCCAACGCCGGTACAAATGCAGCTTAGAGCGAGGGAATCTGCATAACAAGAGCCGCAGCTTAAAAACGACACTGATATGACATTTGCGTTTCGCTGCGTATCACGCACGTCGTACAGAGTATTGTAATACTTCGAAGTGGAACGTCTTCCCAGACGACTTCTCTGATCTGCTTGTGCAGTTGATGGCGCAACAAGCAGGCATTTTTGGCGGATGCGCGCGAAACCAGCCCATACGTAGCATGCGCTATGCTGGAACGGCGGCCATTTGCCCGACTTCCGGGACGAGCGCTCGAACTTCCGGCGGCCGCGCGCCGGAGAGCTCGAAGCGCCATCCAGCAACTCTAGTGGAGATCAGTGGACGCAGCGTCTTTTTGGTACAGACACAAGAACCCAGGCAGCACAGAAAGTCTGTCCCACGACCGGCCGTCTATGGCCGCTTTCTGGCATGTCCGGCCAGCATCCAGGTTCCCGCAGGCACTATTCATCCGTTAAACAGCCAACATTTGGCTACCAGCACTTCGGTATTTCTCCAGCCGCCCGTGTTCAGACACACAGCGGCAGGTACTTGGCTGCCAGATATCCAGTTTACTTTCGGTGGCCGATGTCCAGAAGAAGAACGGCCCACGGGCGGCCGTAGGGCATTCGTTTTTTCTTTGGGAAATGGTGTTCAGCCGAAGCGCGGCAAGCGACCTGCCACAGAATATTCGTATTTGTGTGGTAGTTAGTGTTCGGAAGAAAACCGTCCTGAGTGCGGCCGCCGTGCATTCGTCGCTCTCTCTACGGTGAACCGAGCGTCCGGCGGCACAATATTCCTTTTCTTCTGGCAACCGGTGTAATAAAGGAGACCGGCCGACGTACGGCGGCAGAATGGGCGTTTTTCATTCGGTTAGCGGTCTTCGGCCAGATCACGGCAAGCGAACGGCCGCAGAATATTTGGCAACCGGTGCTCACCTGGAGATCATCCGACGTAAAGTCTCAGATTATTCGTCAAAACTTCGGTGAGCGGCGTACAGCCGAACAACGGCCCGCGTCTGGGCGCCGAAAACCAATGCACTTCTGGAAACTGGCGTTTTCAAAAAGCCGTTAGGGAGCCGAGCGATGCAGACGCGTTTTTCATCCGCTGGGTGTTTCTCCGCTTTATATTATTGAACTTCGTTTGTCAAGCAGTAATGAGTGGTACTAAGTGAACCGGCAAGTTGCATGGACTCACTTGGGATTACCAGTTAACATTTTAGGCCATCGGAATACCATTTATGGCCAAAAGAAGACTGTGCAGCCCCGACGGGTCAGCTAAGCCTCGCCAGTCGCAGCGCTACCACGCCTCGCCCGCCCGCCTCGTCGACGCATCAGCTCGACGGTATTGACACCTCCAGCTTCAGAGGAAATTTGGACAGAAACCATTGGAGACATCGACGCGGCATAGTTGTCCGACTCGAGATGGCCCTGGTTTGCCGAAATTAACTGGCCTGCAAGGTCGTCGAGCAAGCCGCCACCACGCAGGAGCTCAACCGGCGCCATATCAAGGACTCGCCACCACAGAAAGGCAAGAGGGGCAAAAGCGCAAGTTGCCGCCAATTCTTCTGGCAATAATGCGCCAAAAAACAATGTTGCATTACGTTTTTCGTACTAAATATATCAGAGCCTAAGCTTGTGCGTTTGTAGGCTCAACTTCGTGCTCTGTACTGTTTTACGACTGCCTATTTAAAAACAAGTGTTATCTTATATTCGCTGTAAAATCAGAGCCTTGTCAATGACCAAGCCTGGATTTTAATTTAGTTGCGGTGCGTGATGCTGAGCTCAGCTCCACATGGGATACAGATTGCTATGGTTGTAGAAAGTGCGCATGAGCGACCAGAAGACAAGTATACTTGTATGTGTGTGCTCTGTCCAATAAAGGTTAGGAGTTTGCGCTTGTCCCGCCCTTTCTGCATGTGTTGTTTTTTCGCGCTAAGTCCGTGTTTATTCACCGAGATGAGCCAACTCCCCAAACAAGAGGCTCTTCCAAAATGGCGGGTTTGTGCTATTGAGTGCGGCTGAGTCATCTGCTTGCGCTGAATGCAGTGATCGTCCACCAGCCCCAGTATAGTTAACGTACTGTGGCTGAACTCCAATGTCCGTAGCAAGGCTGACCTTCCGGCAGCTTTAGTCCGGCTGCAATCCGACGACCGCATCTCGGCTGACCTGCGGCGTCCGTACTTCGGCCGCACACGGGTGTCTTTCGAATGGCTGGAGCCCTACGGTGGGAATCTCGCCGTATGAACGTAATCCGGTCGACCGGCCGACGGAGACTGCCCATTGGATAGCCTTGGGAGTACGGCCGTGTACGGCGAAAATTCTCACATTTGGACACGGGTCGTATACGTCTGCCGCAAAAAGGCCGGATGGAAAATCACTGGCCAAAGAACATTGGCTTGAGTCTGGCGGAACGGTCCTGTGATGCCTGAGAATGTAGATAACAATACAGACATAGACATAAACAGAATGTAAAGACATACAGACGCGCAAAGTGTTCGCGTAGTGTAGACCACCGCTGTGCAAATTACCAAAAGCATCCAAATTGCCTCCACTCCAACATTCAGTTCATGCTTGAATGCGAACGCGAGGTCTCCATTGGCCGTCTACACTTGATGTCAGAGAAACGAGTAGAAGAAAACGCCTGGAGTTCTGCAGGCAAAAGAAGCCAACGCACACCGTTCCCCACCCACAGTTTACTTCTGCTCAGCCCTTCAACCAAAAGGCGACAGCTGTCTCCTTTTTATTTGCAGAGTGGCAGCCATTTGTACGTCGCATATGCACGCAAAAGAGATCTGAGTCAGATGATTGCGGACCACAAAAAAGCCACTCTAAGGGTTTATTCGTTCCTACGTCCCCCACACAAAGTTAAACAGGGCGATTAACTACCGGAGGGCATCGACAGCCGAAGCCCTAGAACGCCGAAGCTGGTGCCCTGCGGGCCATGAGGAAGCCAAGGCGCCTGACAGCTGATTCAGAAGATAGGGGAGCAAATCGTCCGTAAGCCCTCAATGACGACGTACCACCCGATCCCCGCCCAAAAAACCGTAGAACAACAGTGAGAGCGCCCGGAATGCAGAAACGATGTCGGAATCGTTTATTGTAAGGAAAAGAGGTCAGCCGAACAAAGAAAAGAAATAGCTGCTAATGCGTTGGGTTTGGAGGTAAGGGCCTCCAAGCGACAAATTTTCTGGGACTCGCTTTTGACAAATTACATCAGTCCCAGCGAGCAACCAACGCAGTTTTTCACAGTCTATTGATAAACATTTACTTCTCTTTTTATTTGACATGATAAACATTTATTTATCAAACGCGAAGTTCCGTCGGAGGCTTCAATCGGACTAATATCGGTTGGAGCCAAAAGCAAGAGGCATGCTATTCGGTTAATACACATATGTTGCATATAGTGCTTTCTCACAATCACTCCCAAATAGTTCATTAACCAACAAAGTGCATTTAAACCGACACTGCAGTCCTCCACAGACTGAACTGCCAAACCCTCCGTCCCAGACCAACAAACAAAACCCAGAAGCTGCCCTTATGTGGCCGTCATCCAAGCACACTCCTTCCTCGATTATACAACCTTACAACAGTCCCACCCCCGCCTGTTTCCTTTACCGCACTTCAGGCAGTGCGGGGCACGGGACACCAACTTGCGCTCCCTTCGCGAGTGCCTCAAGGACTCCCACACACCAAAGCTCACTCCCAGGGTCTGGGAGCCGTCCTTGTGGAGCTTTGACATCCTATAGGCCTCGTGCGAAGGTATGGTGGCGCCACTGAATTTGAACTAGGGGCGCCCCCTGTCGATCCGCGCCGCATCTTTTGCTCGTACCACGCTTCGCCGGTCCGCGTATCATGTGCGCAGGGCCAGCGTGATTACGCGAAGCGGGGCGTGCGTGAACTGTTGTGTGGTTTCGAATAAATAGGAAACCCTCAGAAATACTAAGAAATGAAGGCTACTTCCCCTGCGGAAAAAAATATCCAGACGTCAGCAGCCACGTCTTCGGCATCAACGCAGAAATTCAGACCAAAACAGGACCCGCTATATAGCCCTGCTGCATGGTGTGGTTCAAATGAATAGTTTAAGTGCGGCTAGAAGTAAGCAGAAAACGTGGAATATAAGTGTTATCCCGTCAGCATTTTTAGCTAATACCGCAGCATTTTTTGCTAAATAGCACACAATGGGAGATCGAAATTAACACGTCGTAATAGTGTAACTGGTGACTATTTGTCGAGGGAAATTATAATAAATAAAGGAAAAAGGAATAAAATCGAACTTGCTATATTGAAAAGCCTACATATTCACAACAATAACACGATTAATAAAACAAAATTATAAAAAACCAGGAAATACCACCAGAACAACACAAAAAAATATTAAAACGCATGAAATGCCAAACGCCTCGCATTTGCACAAAATGGCATAATTAGCGAAGTTAACAACACATTTGTAGTATAATAGCGTAAATGTATGTTATTGGTGTAAGAAAAACTAAAAATACCAGTAGAGCTAAAAATGAATGAAACAAAAAGAAAAAGTATTCGCCGCACTCACCTGTTTACTCATTCCAAAACAACAAAAGCCGGAAAAAGTAAACAAAAACAAAAAAAGAATAGAAAAGCACCTAATTGGCTACATTTAAAAGCCTCAAGATGGACAGAAGTGGCATAGGAATCCGTACACTCGTACAATGCTCCAGATTTCTCAACTTTTGTTGGTATTTCGCGTACACAATCTCTTGTTTCGTTTCTGTGCTCGTCGGCAAACCCAAATCGCGTTTTCTATTTTTTTTCGAGGAAGCTGATGGAAGGCTGTCTACCGCGGCTGGGGCTAACACACGGCGACATCGATTGTTTTTGATGAGTAGCCACGAGAGCCGAGCAGAAATTGACCGCGAAATGGCCGCGTGCGTGGGATAAACCATCTGTGTGCCCAACGCAGGACACACAGCAGCAGATAAAACGCTTATTTATATGTTTTATATGTTAGCAAAACGACCGCTATTGAAACTGCGGATCATCGAAATTAGTGCAAACATCACCCTAAAAACATACCCGCACAAATGCGCGATGTCAAATGTGGTTTTATTGACGTTCCTACGTGGAGGGCAGTCACAAAAATCTCGAGACAACAAATCTTCCGACATACACTGTTTAAGGAGTACTGACACGAAATTTCCGTGTTACGTTTTTTTCGCTGCTATGCGTGCCTACCAGCCCACTTATCATAGAATGACAGATTAGACAGTCGAGCGCAGCGTAAACATTCATTTACGGCGTCGTTTGTTCGTGCCAGTTTCGGTTTCGACAAAAAAACGCCGAGCGGCCGCCATGACAGGATGTATCACGTGACGTCACCATTCTTGCCGTGTCGCTGCCTCTCTGGAAGCGCGCGCGAGCGAGCGCCCGCGCGCGCCCAGACCGGCCGAGGTCTTCGCCGTCCCCACAGGCACGGGCAGCATGACGTCAGTCCCAAAACCATGACGTGTACACACGCCCGAGCAGCGCGCGCCAACCACAGCCAGCGCGTTGGCTTCGTCACGGGAGCCCCGACGTCGGCAGTTTGGGGCAAGTAGCAGATGATGTCATGTCGTCCGCTCTGGGCATTCTCGTGCGGGCGAAGATTAAAAGGGATTTTAAATATGTTTCGCTGAACGGTTGCTGTTAAAACTTGCTGGGAGATATCTCCTGATAAAAATGAAGCGTTTTA
The DNA here is from genome assembly GCA_013339765.2 of Haemaphysalis longicornis. NCBI lineage: Eukaryota > Metazoa > Arthropoda > Arachnida > Ixodida > Ixodidae > Haemaphysalis > Haemaphysalis longicornis. The sequence goes on along the minus strand of CM023449.1, from coordinate 166,946,088 downwards.
CATAGTTATCTCAGCTTTGAAATTTCGTGTCAGTACTCCTTTAAATACCGGACCTAAGCGTTGGGGTAATCATATGGCTTCTCTGAGTGCAGCCTCCGCTCTCCTTAATAAGATCCGCATAAAAACCTTATTCTTCGGCGATGTTCCAGATTTGTTTTCATAACTCTTGAGCCATCGGCTAACGTAAAAGTGGGCAGAATTGCTTATTTCTCGTCCGTAAAGCCGCCGTTCTGTGATACCTCGGCCGCTAGGGGCGGTTGACCGCACCTGCCCCTAACGAGCAAAATATGCTGCCGTGGCTGCCAGGAGGCGCTGCTTAAGCCGCGCAAGTAGCAGCGCACTAGTCCTATACCAGGTGCCACTCAGTGGTCACCTCCCAAGTCCTCCAGGTCGCGGCGGCCTTGTGGGCAGCCACTACGGCATAAGAGGAAGCTTTATGATTGTGGTGAGCGACGTGACAACTGCTTCTCGTAGCGTCGAGCTTTTGCCGCGACATGATTTGCCGTGGCACCAGCGTACAGTTGCGTCGTGTGGCGATTAGCATGGATCTCCGCTCAGCGGCACTCTACCCTTGGTATAAGAAGGTGCATATCGGGCGTCGGCTAATCCTTATGCACTGTTGCATGTATAGTGCAGTCTGTGAGGATGCACTGCAGCGTAGAAATGAGGTTCACAGCCGCTAGCGAAAAGGATCGTTCATTAGAACGGACTTTGTCCAAGTAAACAAGACCTGGCGACTAAGTTTTTGCGGCCGTCCGCGCGCAAGCTTCAGTGTAGCTGAACCAGCCCAGCTGTTCTGGCACCACGTTGACCCAGCAACAGCAACCACCGATCCTAGACCCCGGAGTTCAAGAGCCTACCACCTAATCAGACGTGGGTGGGCTGTCGGCGGCTTCAAGGTACACCCACTAAGAGTTCCGGTGGGCGATATCCGGAAGAGGCCAATGCTCCTGGTACCGCTTAGAGCGCTCGCTTTAGGCTCAGTCCGTCATGCCGTGCTGAGGGCGTATTATTCTGGCCACGTGCCTGAACTGCGACGACCGCCACTCCAGGTCAGAGATGTGAGAACATGTCTCTGTCTCTGAAGGGCCCCTTCACATTCGAGCCGGGATTCCGTGATGACAGTTCCAGAGTGGTAATAGTCAGCTAAGATCACTCAGTGGGGCCCCTGAGACCTCGTGAAGCAACCACCAGTGCAAGCGCTCGTCAAACCGGGCTGCGGCGTGGTTCGGCCATACCTCGTATCCTGAATGTCGACCGACGTTCGCATGAAGGCGACATCCATCCGTTAGCAGCTGAGTACCCACAAAAGTAAGTCGTCTACACGCTGTGGAAGTGACTGGCGGTGGCTTCAGGAGCTGCACATTAATGGTTGCTCCGAAAAGCTGAATAGAATCGGGGCCTATGCTGGTAGCCTCGTCAAGAAACATGCCCAGCTGAGATTCACTGAGTGGCGCAGGCATCGGTTCTTGGGAAGCCTTTGGGAAGCCAGCGGCCCCACTTTCCGAAGCGACAACTGCTGTTTCAGATCCGTAGTAGATGACGGCGAATGCACTAGGCTGATGACAAATGGCCGACAGGGACAGTCCATCCCTGTTCCGGTCAACTGGCGCCATTGTATTTTTGCGGCGGCCCTCCAGGTTCCACTGGCATTTGACGGGCGTCATAGGTGACGGGGTCTTCAAGCCCCGAAGCGCACTCTGCTCCTACCTGCATGGGACGGCGACTACGGCCGGCATCTGCCTTGCCGTGAACTGGGGCCGTTTATGGAGATGGTGGAACGGCGCAGTGCGTGTAACTTGTACGTAAAAAATATAGTATACTTTTAATGAAGATGAGGCATCACCACGAATAAACATCAATGAAAGAAACAAGGATAGAAAAAGTACAAAAAATCTGCAGAAATTCCGACAATTGTCTCATTGCGTAACGTTTTTGAGCCGCTTGTAGAGCATGTGAGTCCTTTGCAGCCAAATATGGCTATCAAAAGCAAAACAATTTCGAATATTATATTTCTTAAGTTTATTTGTATGTTTCGTTATATAATGATGTAAATAATACCATCACTGCGATGAAGTTGCAGTGGCTGGTTTGCTCTCAGTGGGGCTTTTTTTAATGCAAGGAGCAAGGAGCCGGTCCATTTGCGCTACTTATCATTCGTATTTCTAACCTCCTTTTGCTGGCTTTTCTTGTTAAGCCTTCATGTTTTGGAGGGGAAATGCCCTAAATGCATATTTTCTATTTGGTCAGTTGTCGTTTGAGAAAATGTCAATTTTTCTATTTTTATTTTTTAGGCTGTTTAAAATCTTGTCGTCCGATATCCTTTTCGACCAGTTACCTCTATTTTCGCTATTTAAACAAATCTGTGTTACTCCCACTAAATCTGCATTTTTGTGAAATGGAAGATACTGGGCAAAACTGCTACACATTTTTTAGTACTGCACAGAAGGAAATTGCTGCGGCATGATAGTACTTGAGTGCACTGAACCATTGAGAAACACACAGAACGGACTTCAAGAACTGGTTAAGTTCTTAAGTCTTAAATAACAACGAATATAACCTTTTACTGGCAAGGACCAGCATTGAGTGACAGCTCCTCCTTGAAAAATAGGCGTTCCGGAGTTTGTAAAGGTGCAATTTACCGTTAGGGAATCTCGAGCGTCGAAAGTTGACGGAACCAATCCTTAAATGCTTCCTATTAAAACTAGATTTTGATTGAGTCGGAAGTACACAGAGCATGTCAGAAAATATTTCCGATGTGTCCCTTTTCAAGCAGCTCTGTCAACAGAGTGAGGGACAGAGAAGTAGAGAAACCAGTGGAAAGACCATATAGCGAAAGCGCCTTTGGAAAGTTGAGAAAGCGGCCTGCCGAACGCTGGTCGCGTTGCCATGGGATTGACGAGTTTAAGGGCAGTTCGCCACCTCCCTCTTCCTTGAAAGGTTCCTCAACTCGTGGCTCCGCTTGCTGGATTTGTAGAATTGAGTCTCCAGCCAGTGCGGGCGGCAAAAAAGAGAATGTGAATGGCTGGCCGACAGTGCAAATACTTGTGGGAAACAAAAAGTGCAACACACAGCCAAAGTACCCACTCAGGTTGTTGCAGCGCGAAGCACGGTTTACATGGCGCATGTGGTACGTGCGAGCAACGCCGCATGGCGGCCTTGTGAAGACGGAGCCCAAAATTAGAGGGCGAACGAGGGACGAGATACTAACGCATTATTAAAGTTCCACCAATGGATATTCAATTCATCGTTATTCTTTCGCTATTAATACTTCTTTTTAAAGACGACACCCTTAGTTGGGCTACATAAACCGAAAAATTGTGGTCTGTCTGTCTGTTTTTCTGTCTGTCCGTAAGCAGAATCAGCCATCTGGCCAAAGTGAAACGAAGTCTGCGAGCGCAATAGTCTTATCTACTCACAGCGAAATCTAAACGTATAAGACCGCTGTATATGTTCATACTTATCAACATTGTTGAACAAGAACAGGACATTACGCAAATACAATGCAGAAATCAATTCACAAGGGATATTTACACTGTTCCTTTATAAAAAAATTTAACTTGCTTGATTCTTCGGAAAGAAAATACTATATCTACTGCAGAAACAAAGTTCACACCGTCGACTGCTGTCGCCCGCGGCACTACCGGTTCTGGCGGCATTTTAAGAATTCAAGCAGCAACCGTTACTAAATGTTCCAATTCCACGTTCTGCTTGGAACGCACGTGAACTAGGCCAACGCAGTTTGATAAATATGGCCCCTAAAATATTTCTAGGTACCATACTATAAACATTGAAGTAGGGCGCCTCCATTCACCCGTGTCACCACCGTACGCCTACGCTGGCATCGTGGGACTCAGCCTGGAGAATAGCATTGAAGGTGAGCGGGAAAGCGAAGGGAGGCATTTGCTTTGCAAATGTCGAAAAAAACTATGGTCTTTTAACTATGGTCTTTTGTCGACATTTGTGACAAAACAAGCAGATACGCCGCCTATTTTTTTTCACTTTCTTCTCTCTTCTGTTCTTTCACTTAGCCAGGACATCTTAACTTCCTGCTTATTTGTGGTACAATTACAGAAGCATAGAAAATAAGATTAAGAAAGCTGACTGTGGAAAACCCGGAGTCCCGGCGCTTTCCCCAGTGCTCGCAGCCCGCTGCCGTGGGAGAGGGGAAGGTTCCCTCTCTCTCTTCGGTGCCGCGCACCGATTGCCGTGAGGCAGGCGTGTCGCGGCGGTGGCGGGGCGGTCCCTCTTCAGGTGACCGGTTTGTCGGGGGGTCCCAGGAACCTGGGTGCGCGGGATAACGAAAGGGGTGTTTGGGTTTCCGCGGTCGAACACCACAAACCGGAGCTCCAGCTTTGCCTTCCTTTGTCTGCCCCCATTGCGCCTTTCTCCTAACCTTCGCCAGTCGGCTGGGTCAGGACGAGCGAAGAGTCGAACTACGTTATTGAAGCACACAATATACGCGGGTTTGGCCATTTAGTTGAGTGCCTTGCTGTTGTTACGATGCAGCGCCGAGCATGCATTATATTACAGGCTTTGCGAAGAAGCGAGATTGTCCAACGCTAGCACTAGAGCAGCTAACTCTCATTTATCTACACGAGCGATACAGTGACCGCACCCGTATTTACACCAATGGCTCGGTAACAACATCTGGTTCTTCCGGCGCCGTGGCTATACCACGATTGTCGATGCCCACCGAATTCAAGATAGTCCATGCCACCATTTTCACGGCTACATAACTTATCGCCATCCATTGCGCCTTCACACCATTGAACAAGCCTCATGCCGAAGATGGGCGATTTTCTGTAACTCCAAGCCTGCGCTCCAATCGTTCCCCTCAGCCCTGTGCCCTGGACCGCATGAACAACTGCTGGTCGAGATAAGATTATTGTATGACCATGATGCTCAAGCGGGCTATGACAATGCCTTCCAGTGGCCTCCCACTCACGGCGACGTTGTCGGCAATGAAAGGGCGGACGCTGCCGCCCGTTTGCCTTAGCAAAAAACGGAGGCCATATTCATTCTATTATCCAGGACTGATGCCGCTAGGACTCTCCGCAAACTTTCCCGGGAGACAACGATAGCCAAATGGACCACCCAAGAGTTCCCGAGCTCTCGTACTCATGCCCTGGGCCTGCACCTTCAGCTACCTCTTCCATTAGGCCTCCCACGGACAGATGTAACCCTTCTTTGCCCTGTCTGGCTTGTAGTCGCCTTCACAAGTGTTTACTCCCATTTCATTGGAATAGCAGACAGTGAGGCCTGTGGCCTCTGTGACACACCGGAGACCATGCACCATATTCTATGCTAATGACCAATTCTTTCCAATTCTTTTTCCATGTTCCCCCCCTCCCAAAAATAAAAAGAATAACCTGGGGAACAACACCCGCTCCAGCAACGCTATGGCAGGTTTGCAGCCAATCAAAAATAAATGAACAGGGGTTATAACCCAAACATACTTTTTGTAGTAAAAGCCAATTTGTAGAATGCAAAATTAAATACACCCCCATATTGGTACACTTTCGGCACGCACTGTTTGAACACACGGCAGCAAGAGCACAGCACAAAGGAGCAGCGTCCGGAAGAATTACGCAGCGGATGACTGTACAGACACAGTTGACACCATGAAAGTTCCAGAAGCTGTAGAACTTGAGTTCCGTCTTCTTCACATGTCTCTACCTTCAGGCGTCGCCCAAAAGGTCGTAGGGGAAGGCAGATGTCACGTGCAGAGCCAACAGGTATCGGCTACTAGATGCCAAATTCACTGTCGCGAAATGTCCGGCATGCTGTTACCGACAAACTCCACCAGTCCTATTAAAATTTTCACCGCTTCAGCGTTGTCCAGTGCCTGACGCAAATAAGGAGGTTCCAGTGGGAGGCGAACGAGGCGACTTAATCTGGACACAAAGGGAACTGTTTTTGCACAATCCAGGAGATAGTGGCTGATGGAAGGAGCACTGAGTCCGCAGAAGCACGTGTTGTTATGCAGCAGATCCACCCGGTGGAAATAATGGGGAAACCGTCCATGTCCGGTTAAAAGTTGGGCGAGTCTTCGGGGCGGAGGAAAGAATGGCGGTATGGCCAGAACACTTGGTACCCATCGAAACAACTCAGTGTCTGTGTTGTCGGAGCTCCACCTACGTTGCCACTCCAGCCGACCTACCTTCAAGAGCCGTGCTCTTACAATTCGCTTCGAAGTACGCCCCTCCACTTCTGCACCCCTAGTTGCCGCACTTGTAGCGACGAGATCGGCGAGCTCGTTGCCCCACACACCGGAGTGGCTGGGAACGTGGAAGAGGGAGACTGGAACGGAAGAAGCCAGTGATTGATAGTTTACTTGAATTTCATGAACAGTTTCCGAGGGGTTGAAAGGATCTCCTAAAGCCAAAAGCAAAGACAGACAGTCAGAATAAATGAAAACGGGACAGGAGGGCTTGTTGTTGTTGAGGTAGAGGAACAAACGGTGTAAGGCAATAGCTTCTGCGCCATAAGAGCTGGTCGGTGGCAAAATTCGAAACCTTTGCGTCACCAAAACCTCATCAGACGAGCTGAGCACAACGAACGCTGCACCGGCAGATGTCGTGGTAAAAGAACCGTCTGTGTACGCATGTAAACCAGGGCTCAACTTTATCTTCTCAGCTGTACGGCAGTCTATCCTGCGGTGTGGAATCGCCAAGCGTAGAGCGGGATGACAGCAGGTCCAGAGAAGAGGATGTTCCACCTCGCCCGGGAAAATGCGTGTTCCATGCAGCTCAGTGGACTGCCGCCGGTGAAACAAGTCGAAAAGACCTGTCTCGATGTCCAAGACGATCGACAGCGGAAGGGAGTTTGCCAATACTTCCAGCGCCGCGGTTCTAGTTGTGGTGTAAGCTCCGGTGACCACAAACAGTGACGAACGCATCAAGGAGTGAATTTTAGCTTTTAACAAATGGTGCTGATGATCACCCCACCATGCCGCTGCAGCATAAGTTACAGTCGGCAGAATTGCTCTGTGGTAAAGAAGGCGAAGGTGACTGCGGTCCAGAAAGGAATGAAGACGCGCAAAACCGATGAGGGCGGCGGACATCTTCTCAATGCGGTTCCGCAAATGATTCGTGTGGGCAACAAAGGTCAAGTGGCTACCGAACACCACACCCAAGAGCCTCATCTCAGTGACTTGCCGCAAAGTCGTGCCGCACAGCTTAATGGTCGGCTTCCACTGTGCACCTCTCTGTCCTCTCGATACCAGCAGACATGTACACTTGGTGGGGTTCAATTTTAACTTCGCAGCACCCGTCCATTTTAATATTTTCTCTAGAGTCTCGTTGGCGAGATTCTCAAGCGCCCGCCGTGTACCTCCCTTGATTACGACTACTGTATCGTCAGCGTAGGCCTGAATATGCACATTAGGTGGTACAGGAAGGCACAGTAGGTCATGAATCGCGATGTTCCACAATAGCGGGCTCAAAGGTGAGCCCTGGGGGCTGCCCATCGTTGTCTGGACACGCACACTCCCCGCATGACTTCTGTAGTGCACCGACCTTCCATGTAAGAAGGATTCAAGCAAGCGGTAAATGTTAAAAGGGCAGCGGTGGGCTCGCAGGAAGTAAAGCAAGAAAGGGTGCCAAATTGAGTCAAACGCTCCTTTAAAGTCCAATGAAATGAGCAGAGCCAACGATCCCTCTTCACGGCAAGCCTGGAGATGCGAGCGCAGGTTGTGCAGCGCCGATGTTGCACTCTGTCCCTGAGTGAATCCATACTGATGTTCGTGCAGTAGGCTGGACGTGTGCAGGAAGAAGTAAAGTCGACCGTTCAGCATGCGTTCCAGTAACTTACCGAGTAGAGATGAAATGCAAATGGTGCGGTATGAAGAGGGGTCATGCGGCGGGCGGTTCGGTTTCAGAAGAAAAATAACCCTCGCTTCTTTCCAGACCGACGGGAAATGGCCGAGGGATAGGCACGCATTAAACACGGACAGCAAAAACGGGGAAGCATGCCCAACAAGAAGGGCCAACATACTGGTCGTAATACCATCAGGTCCAGGCGCGGAATTTAAATTTAAATTCCTAGCAGCCAGTCGGAGTTCGTTCATAGTGAATTCGTAATCCGTAGTTGTTTGCGCGTATGCTGTCCGGCGTATCAGCGTCCTCATAGCCCGATGGGCAAGGGTATCGCCTTCAGAATCATCAGTTGGCAGAAGAGTTCTTAGCAGTAACGCTGCCGATTGTAAAGTGGAGGAAGTAGATGAGATGTCAGATGAGTGAAGCGGGGGCAGAACGGAAGGAGGCGAAAACTTTTGAAAAGCAATTTTGAAGGGAATTCCAAATAAATTCCTACGGGAGGCTGCAGTGCACCTTCTCCTTACGGCTTCATCTTTTGCTACCTCGATGTGCCTTTTGTACTCAGCGAGTACCTTGTAATACCAAAATCTGAGATCAGCACGGAGGAGGGGATCACGACACATCTGGTACCTCCGACGCATTGCTCTCACAGACGAGCGTTCCCGAGCCAATTCATCGGTCCACCAAGCATTTCCCCTGTGACGTTTTGGCAGCCGCTCCAATCGCTTCCTCAGGCAGTCGACTTTCGCATAAAACACATTGACGATGCCATCCAGACTCTCCGGAGATGCCATACCAGTAGAAGATACAGTGTGGAACCAGGGATCCTGTAGCAATTCCTCGACTAGACGAGACTCGGAAGCTTTGGTTAACCGCTTCTTTCGCTCAATTGGAACGTCTTCTATACCAAAGACGATGAAACGGTGATCCGACAGGGTCGGGGTGTCCCGAACTGTCCAGAAAACTCCAGAAGACCAGACTGGTCCAGCAGTCAACGTGACGTCAATCCATGTTTCTGTGTAGTCGGTGACAAACGTAGACAGAGAATTCGGGTCATTCAGGATCCGCAGCTGCCGCGAGCTAATGAACTGCGCCAACTGCTGCCCCGTGTGTTCACCACATCACCACCCCACAACGAGTTTCTTGCATTAAAATCGCCCGCAATGACCACATTTTCATAATTTTGACTGTCTAATATTGACGTTAAAGACGTGAGGATATAATCCAGAGCCACTGATGGAGCGGCGTACACTCCTATCAAAAGTATAGAAATGTCCGGCGCACTCAACACAAGGGCGATGATGAATGATGACACATGAACAGGGAAGATGTCCAAAGATGGGTTAGGAGAAACAACCATGCACCGCGGGGTTTGACCATGGTGGAATTTAAACCACCGGGGAGGAATCTGCGGGACTAGTTTTCCTCGAACATACGGGTCACAAACAACTGCAAAGTCAATTTTTCGGGCTTCAATATATGAGACGACATGTGCTGTCGCTGCGCGCGTGTGATCCAGATTAGCCTGTAAAAACTTGAGCGATGCCATTTTTCCGGAAAACCTAAGCAGACAGTGGGGAAACCGGCGTAATTTCCTCGTAGATTGTCTTCGCTCGAAGACGGGCGATGCGCGCAGACAAGACTTCGCAGCATGGTGCATTAAAAGTATGAGCAAATCTTTCTTTCCCAGCCGCACGACACTCCCTGCACACCACGTTATTCTTGTTTTCAAGATTGCAGGCAGCTGCTGAGTGCTCCTCTGCACAATATGGGCAGGTGATGCGACCGTTTGGACAGCGGGTGGACACATGGCCATAAGAAAAGCACTTCTGGCACGCCGCGACGTAGAAGTTTTCTTTGATGGGGCAAGAGGTCCAGCCTATGAGGAGTCGGTCACGATTTTTAAGTAATCCATACACCGCAGGTGAAACCTCGATGATGTGCACATTGTTTCCCGCGCGGTCTCTGAAATATGTCCGATGACGGAAGCCGTCTTCGGGAATGGCAAGGTTGTTGCGCGCATTGATATTTGCACGCAGGATTCCAGGGAGAATGCTAGGGTCCACACCGGAAATTTTGAATTGCGGAAGACGGCGAGGGGGACGGGAAACCTTGAGAGCAGTTTTAATTTGCACGTTCGAAGCAATGGCCTTCTCGAGGTTGTCGATAGACTCTCGGTCGGCAGAGACGACGGTGAGGCCCGAGCGAGACGGAATAAGCTTCACTTGCCTTACTCCGATACCGGAGGGGTCATTGCCGAAGGTAGATTTAAGTAATGTGATTGTGTCTGGCCCTGGGTTAGCAGATGGCACAACGGGAGACAGCAGAAGAACATGGTTTGGGTTGCTGTAAAATGCCAGGTGAGCGTTTGGACCGACAGCATTCGATTGGTGAAGGGCAAAGGCACCAGCTGGGGTCCGCTGCGTGGCTTCGGAGCGAGCAGGATTTGCGTGCGTGGCACAACTCCCACGGACTGCTTCTACAAAAGTCGGCATCAACGCCGGGGACACAACTGTGCCTTTAGGGCCAGAAGGGGACTCGCAGTGAGACTTTACTTCAACAAGCTGCGCTCGTAATTCTTCAAGGCGACCATCCGCCCGAGCAAGATTAGTCTTCAGGCCCACAATAATGCCTTGCATGTCAAAGAACAGACCCATTATCTTCTCTCGCGTGGCGACGGGAACCTTGCTCTGGTTGTCCGAGAGGAGGCTCATTAACTGTTTGCCCAGTATAATGGGATCCCTAACGTCTATGGCCGATAAATCATCACCACTGAGTGGGACGCAGTCTTCAAAGTTCGTCACAGAGCTTGCAGGGCTTTCTCTTGAACGGTGCGCTGGATTGGCCAAAAGGGGATTGGCACCTCCTTCCTGATGATGATTCACAGAACCGGGTAAATGCTCCGAGTCAATCCCGGCGGGATTGCGCAAACCAGAAAGGCTATGGGCCACGGCGCCGTCGGACTGCATAGCTTGCAAATCAAGGTTGTCAGTAGATACAAGATGCTGCGAAGAAACTTGCAACCCGGTCATAGGGAACTGTTTAACCTAATGAAATTGTCCCAGGAGTGGTGAGTCATCACTACCTTCCAGCTATTGTGATCGGGAAGCAATGGCGTTCCAGCGACGATAAGCCTAACTCTGAAGTCTCACGGGCAAAAACGTAAACGTTCGCTCAAGGGACTAGGGTCCAGCTCACCGCAATGCCGCTGGTGTTCACGAAGACCACTGTACAGATCATACACGTTGACTTTGGCTAGGAATTGCCAAAAGCAGGTGAAACAACGGAGGTCAGAAAACACCGCCTTTTCTTCATCCATTTCATTGGAATAGCAGACAGTGAGGCCTGTGGCCTCTGTGACACACCGGAGACCATGCACCATATTCTATGCTAATGACCACTTTTTTTATTGACAAGAGGGCAACTCTCCTCAACTTTACAGAAGCTCGATTCTCACCGGCCGCTCTCTGAGGAGAAAATCCTGGGCCACTGGGCTTCTCCGTCATCTATGCGAAAGGCTTCCTAACAACAATGAACTTCCTAAACACAATGAACTTGGACACATGACTGTAGCGCAAGACTACTCTCTGTGAAGTCAATGAAAAGTATCGCCTACAGTGTCGTAATTCCGGCCACACCTCTTTACGTTCTATCCTTACCTTCCCCTTCTTTTACTGTTTTCATCTTTTTTCTCGCATTGCTCCACTTTCCCACATACAGGATATCAAACTAAGCCCCAGCGAGGTTGGTATTCCTGCCTCCCCTTTAGCTTTATTCTTTCCTTCCTTCCTATACAGCGGGCTCAAAGCTGACTCGAAAGGTTCAATTAAAATTAGGCGGTAAAATTTACTTGAAGACCACGTCTACGTTGAGGCTATGCGCCCAGACGGGCACACAATGAAGCGGTAAGTATTGATGTCGGTGGCTTAATTAACGAAAATTAAATAATCGCGTTTTTAGCGGCTACAGGAAGCAGTCATGTTTGTGTTGAAAAGTTGGACGGAGTAGAGTTTGTATGCAGTTTCATTTAGCAGAATTTTTCAAGCGCATCTGTTCTCCGAGATATAAAACTGCGAATTTTAATTGCCGTTCGCACGATTACGCATGCAAGACAGTGAAGACCGGCACAATTATCCTCCCTTTTGTAACGGGCCTGCTGTTTGCGGTGTTAGTTTGACAACGGGGTGGAGGCATAGAAAAATGTGATCACTGACACCCTTTCAGTCTTGGCTGGCGTTATCGCAATCTGCAGTACTTGGAACCGCTATCGAAACACACAACAAAAGGGGAAGCTTTGCGTCGGTCTTCGGTGTCAAGCATGCGTGACCATGCCAACGGCAATTAAACTTCGCGAGGACTGAGGCTTGGGCATGTTGGTTTGACTTGAAGGAGGGGAACAGCGCAAACTAGACAGACACGAGAAGAAGGAGACGACACTCACTGCACTGTGCGTGTCGTCTCCTTCTCGTGTCTGTGCGTGTCATCTTCTTCTCGTGTCTGTCTAATTTGCGCTGTTCGCCTCCTTCAAGTCATAAACTTCGCGGATGTTCTTAAACATTGTGTCTAACTCTTGAAAAGAAACTTTCACTTTACCCAGTAACATTCATCATCATCGTCAGAAAACGTTGGCTTACCCGCATGTCGTGTTAGCGTCAAAAGCATCAGTAAGGACACAAGAGCTTCGCTTTTACAACATACTAATTGCTTACAGCAGGTAGCTCGCCAGGCCTTTGCTTACCTATATAGAGAGCCAAAACCAACCTAAAGTGGACAAAATTACCCATATTTAATGCAAGTGTTAACTGAAACCTACCCAAGGAGAAGATGAACAAGCTGTTTAAGAATCTTCAACTAAAATAGCCGAAAACAATATAAAAAAGGCGAAACGACAAAAACGTACAAAAACAGCAGCTCAAATGAACCTACAGGTAATGAAACTACCCGAAATCTAATTTATTATGCATAAAGGTGTCAAATATACACAGTACGACATCAAACAATTCTCAAAAATAAAATTGAGTGCCACAACCACATGAATATATTACCTTCAAACATGCCCCTAGACAGCGATAAGTGTCGCTTGTTTGTTCGTTCTAGGAATGGATTGTTATTAGAGGTGTTGGTCTCTTTGTACTTTTTTAAAATCAAAGCTTTCTAGCTCTACTAGCCAATGGTTCTTTCATGACGTGCGGGACAACAAACTCCCAACGCGGCGGAGGTGGTTGCGGCGGGAGAGGAAGGGTAGAGAGTTTCACTCATGGAGCACACCGTAGATGACGCGATGAATTTACCCAGCATTCCCCACGCGGAAGTGCCCGCTCGCTGGCGGCGGAATCGGTGGTACGGCTGTGTCGTGTGCTTCACCGACGGTTTGGGGCCTGTTTTGGGTCAGCTTCGCGCCCATTGCGCGCTGCCGTCGGACGGCTTGATTAACTTGTTCGAAAGCACCTCCAGGGCAACACGCACCCGTCGGAATAAAATGGTCGTATGGTAAGCACGTTAAGAATTGGTTTGCAGGGCGAGAATACGAAATATACAAACCACATACAGGCACCTGGCCGCTTGAGAAACGCTACCTTTTGCGCACTGCTTACCAGAATGGACTCCGTTTTCTTAATTTGTGAATACCAGTTCGGTTGTGTTTAACAGGCGTTACAAAAGGCGAAAGTAGCAACTGGTTCTGATAAATAGCGGTTATAAAATTTCCCTCAGCTTTCTCACCATTCTCAAACTTACTAAAGTAACTTATTTTAGTCGGTATACATTGGAATCATTAGGCTCGCATGCCGAATTGTTTTGGTGGGTGGTGTAACCCCAAGCTAGCACATCACGATGGCTAGGTTCCGCGGTCTCGCCCTTCGAAAGGCACTCTTCTCCGTTTTCTTTCTCCGGACTCATGGCCGGGCTACAGCGGCGGAGGCCGCCGCTGTAGTCGCCGCTGTAGCCCGGCCGTGACCGACGCTCCTGCGCTCAGGACGGTCCCACCTCAAATCTCAGGCAACTCTTGGCAGAATCTTTGGTTTCACTCTTTGTATAGCCCCGTGTATGAATTAAATAAACTCGCATGGGCGATTGTTGTTGGTGTCGTTTAAAGCTTTGCTTTCCAACCACCTTCACGGCGTTGATTTGAACCTATTTTTTTTAGCTTTACTTTTGGAACATCATGAAACAAGCTGTATCATAAAGGCTGTCATGTGCTCACACATTAACGGGGTTTTGTGCGCTGTAGGTTTTCCTATCTGTGCGCGGTTTCTGCATTTATATGCGTGTGTTTTACACCAATAAATCGTAGCTAGAAGTACCGCTAGCCCGGCTCGTTCCCTCTCCTCCGTCTCTTGTCCACATTTTTTAGCTTTGTAAACATTTGTGAAGATGTACCAGATCACCCAAAAGTTCAATTAACAGGCCCATGAAGGGAAAATACAACTCTGTTTAATGTAATTGAACCAGTTTATGCTAACCTACTGAGCACCATTCAGTCTCCAAAGACGTTGAATTGTTTTTACCGAAAAACGCGAGGAACATTGAAAGGCGTTGAAATTTCTCAGTATAGGGGTGTGTTAGGGCAGTGGTGAAGTAATGTGGGTCTACACTGAGAAATAGTTATCGTTCTGTTAAATGCACGCTAGCATTAAATGGATGGAGTCAAACAGAGAGAGAGGTCCCACTACAATTGCCTTGTCCTGTTTCGTGCTTGCGTCTGACGTCCGCTGTAGCCAATAACTGAAACAAGATTCTGTGACATTGTGGAGACATTACCTGAAAGCCACCACTGATACATTCGTTTCCTTTATTTTTGGATCATCTGTTCGATGCTTGCTGAAAAATTAATATCATTATTATCGGGACAACGAAGTCTTCGAACGGTCAAGAATCTACCTCCCCCGCACCCAAAAAGTGAGCGATTACGGTAGCCTCTGTACAAAGCCCCAGCCAGGTAGACGAAGCTCCTCAAAAACAAGAAGTAGAACGTAGAATAGTCGCCCTCGATAGAAGCAATGGTGCCCTGCACGAACATATCAACACCCTGCAGATTAGCATAGAGTCCTTCCAATCGGAAATGAACCTGTACAACTTCACGCAAGATATAATAAACCGGCTCGGTATCGCTTCCAATCTAATTCCCCAACTTCCAGCACACAATGGCCCACAGCAATAGTAGCAATACAACCATATTAAGGTCTGGCAGTGGAATAAGCGAAAGTATAAACGCAAAAACATAATTTGCATCTGTACCTTCAAAACCTCGATTATCCACCGGAAATAATAGCACTACAAGAGACTACCGTTAGCAAATTGTCCGGTTATGAAGCCTTTCACAAAGCGACGGATCTCAAAATGGCGGTCCTTGTTCAGAGATATATACCGGCCAGTACGAGCAAATTCGACAGCATTGGAATTCCCCATGACCTAATTGCTGTCCTCCCACGCAAAAGGGGAGCTCAAAGACTGTATATACTAAACATCTATCGCGCCCCTAAGGCTAAAGCAGACCGATTCAGTCACCTTTTCGCGCTCCCTAAGAGAAGGTGGGCTAGCACGCACTGCTCATAGTTGGCGATTTTAATGCTCCTCACATGGCCTGGATATAACCTACCTGCGCGCCAAAGGACAGAGACCTCTGGGAACGTATACAGACACACCATTTGACGCTAGAAACAGCCATCCATACCCATGTATACATCGGAAACAGCGCACAACGTGACACTGCCTCGGATCTCACCCTCTCCCTACGCATAAATAGACTCAGATGGGGGGTCACTAAACAAACACTTAGCCGCGACAAAAAAACAATTGAGATCGTGATGATGAAAACCTCAATCAAAAACTCAATCAGAACCTCAGGCAGAAAACTCTGACCGACTGGCATGAGTTCAGGCTGCTCTGGCAAATCAACATCAAACGTGCAAACGAACGCGAACGTCCGAAAGACATTGAGGACATAAACACATGGACACAACAATAAATTGCAGATTTAAAAGCAGCCACTCAAGACAAACACCCTGAATTCCCTTCCGATATGGTAGACGCCCATCTCAACCACATTTGGGAGGCATACCGAGGGATCCAAAAACGATTGAGTAGGAACAAGAGCAACCGTAACCTGCGGCTGAAACTGGCCAGACTGGAAACGGACATTGGAACATCACCCTCGCGCTCAACCAGTGTTGCCAGATTTGCGACTAGATAAAAGGAAACCTCGGATTGAAGACGTGGCAGCTGCTTAGACGCCTGCTCGATCTAGACGAGAATGAGACGGAACAGAAACACAACACATCTAAAGATCTTCATGTATACTCAGGCTCCGATGACATATTTTGGGCACAAATCCGAGACATACGCACTTCCCAATAAAACCCAGGATCGCACTGCGCAAGTACAGTTGCAATACTAATTTTCAATTTAATAGAGAAATAACCGAGGCAGAGGTCCGACTGGCGATTCGCAAAGATAGGTTTAATTAACCCGCTGGTCATAGCCAGATTTCGAAACCGGCACTACGAAACGTCGACGACTTATCAATCACGAAATAACGGCTTTTCTCAACACATGTTGGCGAACAAGGCACATACCCCAATCGTGGAAACATGGCAAGGTAATCCTCTTTCCTAAGCCTGAATCAGTGCATAAATAAGTACCCTGTGATCTTAGATCTTACA
This sequence comes from Haemaphysalis longicornis, assembly GCA_013339765.2. NCBI lineage: Eukaryota > Metazoa > Arthropoda > Arachnida > Ixodida > Ixodidae > Haemaphysalis > Haemaphysalis longicornis. The sequence continues at coordinate 166,929,608 of CM023449.1, read as the reverse complement.
TACCTGTTTCAAAACATGGTTTTAAAAAACTATAAAAGCTCTCTTCCTTGCGGAAAAGTGATTTACTACCCTACAGTTTTGTTTGGTTTATATCGAATGAAAACCTCCTAACTGTGTGGTCACCTTATGGTCCTTTGTGATTTTGGTTGTGGTTGTCGGTTAGGTTTGGACTTGTTGCTTCCACTTACTTTGCTTTTACTGTAAAACAATCACTATTATGGTATATTATCTCCACTGTCCGAAACATAAACTCTTTATTGCGTGTTTGATTTCAAAAGAGATTTCTCGGTGTATGTTACAGTTGTATTGTATCGGCATGTTTTATGCGTAGTTGAGCACTTTGCTTTCGTTGTCAATATTTGTTATGCTCACAGTTAATGCACTGCGTGATGGCCTGTCTCCAGTTGCTGATTAGGTGCAGTGGCCCCATCAGGCGTTAATTCTACCTGTAGTCACGCCACCCAATACAAAGTTGTAATGATGATTGTCGTGAATAAATTGAATCGAATTGAAATTGAATTGAACCACTCACGATCGAACCCCTCCGCCCCATTTCCCTCACGTCGTGCTTAGGAAAACTCACCTAGAACGTCATCCTAGCTCGGCTCACAACGTATATGAACGACACTGAACAATTCCCCCAAAGTATGATTATATACAGAACTGGTCTGTCAACTCAAGATGTACTCACACGACTATCAGAGCAAATCAGCAACCCCCACCGCGGCCTACACACGACGGCGATACTGGTAATGAACCTGACAAACGCATTTCACAACTTCGCGCACGATGTCACAATGTCGGGTCCAAGTTCCGTCAATCCGGGCGAAAAAACGTACAATTATGCTCAGGACTTCTTGTCGAAGCGGACAGCCGCCATACATATTGTAGCGCCGCTATCATCTTCTTCAGCGCCACCATCATCATCAGCAGATTGATCAGCTGGCACGGAACACACTCGGCACCCGGCACACCTCGGGAACGGCACCCTCGTTCTACGCGCCTCGTCATGTCCATGGCGCAGCCAACTAAACCACAATAAACGTGGGCTCGGCCGCACCACCTTATCGGCTGCCTACAATTTGGTGACCCGACAAGCAACTTCGCCATGGCTTCGAGACGCTGCTTCCCCAGACACAACGCGGACGACGGCACGCGAAGAACGTTCCCCGCCCTACCCGACCTTCCCTTGCTGATTCCGTTTGACGCCATCTCAAACCACGCTGCATGGTTCGTCATCTTGGAGAGCCATCTTTACGTAAATGACATCTGCTCCCCGGAAATCAGGTACCTCTTGACACTACAGAAGCTACCTGCTGACCTCATTGAGCAGATCCAGCAGCCGACCCCAGGCCCCAGTGCGTATGACAACTTAAAAGACACTGTCCTCAACCACTACGGCAAGAAAACCCGGCAGACGACAATCCCGACAGAACCTGGTGACGTTACCACCATCAGTCCTCCTCCGACACCGCCCTCGGCCCATGTACCTGAACCCTCACTAGGCGACGGGTCTGCGATCATGGGCGCGTATCTCGAGCTCCCGGCAGCACCTTCCACAGGAGTACTGGAGGCCAACGACATCACGGGCGCCCACCAACCACCGCCTGCTTTGTCCACTACTACCACACCACAAGAAGGCGCCGATGATCCGCAGAGCACCGAGGCAGCGACCTCCCTCACTCCACGGTTGACGCCACCCCCATCTAAGCCCACTGCGAGCCCTTCCCTGACAACACTCCACAACGTGTGCTCCGCAACGCAGCCACCTGAATGGCATGCACGACAGGTACAGTGCGCCACCGACGAGACTCCCATCGACGCACCAACCATCTGCTGTGATGACATTACATCTTCCGTCTTGGTGAATGCGCAGGAGCAACGTGACTCCTCCAAGGAAGCACCTGGGCTAGTAGGCTCACAACGAGCAAAGATGGATACCCTCCAACTACCTGTGACCAAAACGATGACTGGGCAGTCAGACCAGAACAAAGAAGACCGCAGTCGGCTTCCGTACCACCCACCACATGCACTCTTGCCTGTTGTTTCGCTTGCAGAAGCCGCGTCTTGTGCTTCGAGCCGTCAACGCCGCATTAGACCACACAAACATCATGCACCTTGCGACCGACTTGTCGCTCCCGTCAACTCGCTCCTTTCATGACAGTGCGGGAGTCAGAAGATTAGCGGAGACAACTTTTTGCCCGCCCCCTTCGACAGCAACGCGTTCGAGTTCCCAGAGCATTCACCACCTCTTCTGGGTGCCTCATGGGCCTTCGCACATAAGCAACGTCGCTTCGAGCTATCACGACGGTCAATGGCCCGTGATTCGCTTATCCGTAGACGAACGCGGCGGCGACTGCGTCACTCCCTCCGCACATGCTGCCGTGGTCTGTGGAACAACAGAGCTGGCAGCAGAACGGAGCCGCCCTACACCCGCAAGCCATCTGCACCCGTTTGTCTGGACCACCTTGTAGCCCGGAGAGTGCACTCGAGTCTTGTGGGACATCACTCTCTCCTCTGGGCGCTGCTAGCAGAATACTTCAGCGATGGTTGTGATGACACGCCCACCTCGGTCACGCTCATGCCGACGCCATCCTCTACACCACCACACCTTCCAACGCCAACTGTGCATACAACTTCGCCGCAGTGTTCAGTCTCGCCTTGTCAGGAAACGCCAGCGCCGGCTACGGCTTGCAGCACTGCAGGGTCTGCCTTTAGTTTAGTGGAATCTGCGCAACACCATGCCGCAGCGCCACACGTTGTTGTGTCGGCTTCACCGACCCCAGCAAGTGTCGACTGCTATGCCGCTCGTGGCTGCGAAACTTCTCTGCACGGCACGAGTGAGAGCGATCTCCATGAGCGCTGTACTCCCGTTGTACGACAGCCATCTTCCTCGCCTCAGGTGGCACAGCTTCCAGCAGCCAACGACAGATTGACGACTCCGGGAGTCGAAGCTACCTTCGAAGCACATCAGCTTGCTCTTGACAATCTTTACACCCTGGCTGCGAGGGCGATACCGGAGCAAAGATTGCTCTACGCTTCTCCCAACAACCGACACCGAGAGAGGTATCCCATGACCAAATGCAGTCAAGAGACGCGTCAAAAGCTGGTCCCCAGACGTCGACTGATTCCATGCTCCGGGACATTGTTGGGTAGATGCAGAAACCGGAGCTCAGCCGTCTGTCTACAATTCAAACAGACGAAACCAGCTTGCAGGATGGGGATCCGACGTCATTGGAGTTCCAGCGCAGCTCATCAATGCAAGGCTCCGCTCTGCCGCCTCCCATCGCGGTTGCGAAAACAGCCAAGACAGCGACAAAGCCACAGAGCCCACACCGGGGCACAGTCAAGCCCGCACTCCGGTCGTCATTCTGATGCACCACGCTTCACCTTGTCGCTGTCCTTCCAGTTACGCCTGCCGCTCGCTCTACCACCAACGGCAGCAGCCACTTCGCACCCCGCAATGCGTCCGCGGCCGCACTCCCAGCCTCGACCACCAGAGGTTGCCCCTTACCCGAACCCTACCTCGCCGACGACCAGGACCGTGCCCTTTACTCAACCCCGGCCACTAGACCACTGACTGCCCACGGACTCTTCCTGACTACGGACAATTTGTACATACCTGTACATAGTACATCGTTTTCACACATTTCTCATAACGTGCTACGCGCTAGGGGGGGAGCCCTGTAGCGCTGCATCTTCTTCAGCGCCACCATCATCATCAGCAGATTGACCAGCTGGCACGGAACACACTCGGCTCCCGGCACACCTCGGGAACGGCACCCTCGTTCTACGCGCCTCATCATGTCCATGGCGCAGCCAACTCAACCACAATAAACGTGGGCTCGGCCGCACCACCTCATCGGCCGCCTACAATATAAATAGCCCAGTCCCAGATATTACCCCGCTAGGCAGTCGAGGCACTCCACAAGGAGTCGTCCTGTCACCAATATTTTTCAATATGGCAATAAGTCTTCCCCAAAAATTAGAACAGATTCTTTCCCACCCTCTACCATGCTCTCTACGCAGATGACACCGCCCTTTGCATTGACCGGGAGAGAGAGAGAGAGAGAATAAACTTTATTTAATGAGAGGAGTCAAGCGGGCGGTTTCCTCAGTTCAGGACCCCGTTGGAGCGTCCAGCCGCCTCAGCCCGGTGGATCAGCCGAAGCTGCTCTTCGAGGCTAGAGCTGGCCAGCACTTCCTCCCACTGCTCAATCGAGGGATTAGATATCGGAGAAAGTGAGGGGTTAAGCTGGCACTCCCACACCATGTGATACAAGGTGCAGGGCGCGTTGCAGAATTGGCACTGTGAGTAGTATATTGTTGGCCAGAATAAGTGGAGTTTGGTCGGGTGGGGGAACGTGTTGGTTTGGAGGAGACGCCAGGAGCGCTCCTCTGCCTTGCTGAGGGAGGGGTGGCCAGCGGGTAGCATAAGCCTGGTGAGCCTGTAGAATTGGGTCACCTCCTGGTATGAAGTTACAGGGATCGCTGTCTCAAGCCAACTTTCTCGCGGCGCTCGGCTGGTCAGACCTCGAGCAGTCTCATGAGCAAAGACATTACCGCAGAGGGAAGCGTGAGCTGGTGTCCAGACAATCGACACCCTTTTCTTCGGAGGGTTCTGGCCGAGGATCTTCATGGCGATGCACGAGATGCGGCCTTGGAGGTAGCTCCTACACGCTGACTGTGAATCTGTGATTATCACTTCCGCTGGGGTCTGCGTTATTGCCAGCGCAATAGTTACCTCTTCGGCCTGTAGCGTCGAGACTTTGTTGAGAGTGAGGCTCGTGGCGTGGCTATCTTTCTTCGTCACAGTCGCTACCATGGCTCCTCGTCTTGCATAATCTGCGGCATCCGTATAATAAACCATATCGTTTGAGCCGTAGTTTTTCTCCAGGGCTCTAACTCGCGCCTCTCTCCGACCCTCGTGGAACTGCGGGTGCATGTTTCTGGGCAGCGGGGCCACTCAGAGAGATGGACACATCGAAGAAAGGCTTCAAAGAGGCGTAGAAGTGGTGGTGGACGAGGCGAAAAGAGCGGGCTTGACCTGCTCCCCTGCCAAGTGTGAGCTACTTATTATTCCCCGAGCCACAAAAAACAACTTAGGTCAAATATCAAACTCAACTTCGAAAAACAGATTCCAGAAGTCACTGCCTTTAAAGTCCTTGGAATGGAGATACAATCCTCCAAACTTAATGGAAACTTTCTCAAGATGATACAACGGAATGTAAACAAAACTATTATTCTGCTGAAGAGAGTCACTAGTAAGCGCTCAGGCCTGAATGAGCAGGACAGGGTCCGCCTGCTCCAAGCCTTCGACGTGAGCCGAATAGTTTATTCCATTCCACAACTTAAGCTGACAACGCGAGAAACAGACACAATAGATGCCCTCATTAGACGCGCCTACAAGGCCGGGCTACGCCTTCCCCCTGACATGTCAACTGCCAGATTAAAAGGGATTGGTCTTCACAATAAGGCCAGCAAAGTTGTTGAAGCCCACCTGATGGGTCAATACGAACGCCTAGCTCGCAGCCCCACAGGAAGTCACATCCTCCAAAACGTAAGAATAGGATACCACACCCTCTATCAGGATGCAACAACTATTCCTCGTAATATCAACGCTCACATCATAGCTCACCCACTCCCCGCAGCATGGATTCCTGTACAACCCCGATCGGAGGGAACAACGAGCCCGCGGCCTAAACAAAAAGTACAAAAACACCCACAAGTCATGTAAGCAGATTCCGCGGAATACAGATATCAGGAGGCCTTCAGCGCAATCGCTGTTTGCAATTACCCCAACACTTACACCCTTGATTACATCACAGTCCGGCCACCCATTCCAGAACCGGCGGAAGAGGCGGCGATAGCGCTCGCTCTTTCACTCAACCCTACCTCCGCAACAATCATTACGTATTCTGAAACCGCTCTCCAAAATTTTTCCACTGGACGCACGTATCCAACGGTGCTAAAACTTTTACTCAGGAACTCCCCGCGATCCCCTGTACAACTCATCTGTACCCCCGCGCATTCCAGGCTCAAGGGAAACGAGGTTGCCTATGACCTAGCCCGAGGACCTACTATCTTGGCTGGTCCAAGCCCGTAACCCTACCACGGAGCCCGGCTCGCGTGGGATTGTCTGATCGGTTACCACGACATTACTACCTGTTACCTTCTTTCCCGCCGGCTCAACCCTCGGGCAGACAAATATATCACATTAGAGCAAAGTCACGTCGTGCGCTAACTCCAGATGGGAGTCTGCCCCAATCCGGCCATTATGTCGCATATCTACCCCAGCCATTACTCAACCTCGGCGTCCACCTTATGTAGCGCCCATGCCAACTTGGCCTACATGATCTTTCCATGCCCCCAGGAACCTTTCCCCGAAATCTCTTCTGAGGAGAGGTGGGAGGCCTCGGTCAAGAGGTGGAAGTCGTCGGCGAAAAGCACCGGCCTACCGACACCCCGACCTCGCCCGTCTAACTCAAGGAGAAGACGTCCTGGAGGGGTGTGCGTTCAGCCCTTCCCCGGCGTCAACTTAAGGACTTAAATTCTATTTGGCCATTTCCTCAGCAAAAAAGTTCTTTTCTTTTTTTCTCTCTCTCCTAACAACTCAAACTTGTATTTTGTCTTAAAGACCCCTTTCATCGCACAGATGCTGTCCCGACCAGTCAATCTTGTAATGGCAGGGCCCCTCGGGGTTATTTCCTAAATCGAGTCATTGTTGTTGGTGGGCGTGGACCTGCACGTGTCGGCATCCGCTTAAGATTGTGTGCGCATGTGCGCGCTCATGATGTAGTGGCAGGCAGCACTAAAGGGTGGCAAGCGCGGAGCCGTCCCACCAACAGACGGTTTGTTGTTTGTAGACAAAAAAAAAGAACTTGAAAAAGGCACTCCGACCATCTGGGTAGTATTGCACTCACTCGACATGGCTCCGACTGGATGGCGGGGTTGGTGAAAGTCTCGCCGGCAATTTCTGGGCCCTGCCCTCCTCTGACCTCATTTGCGATTGATGAAAACCAATAGTTAAAAGAAGTTGCAGAAGATATCGCTTCAATAAATGCTTGAGCTTCCGTTTTCTTTGCACTGAAACCGGAAGTAGCAGGTGATAATGCGTAAATTAGAGGGTTAGTTTGCACCGATAAAGAAGATTGACTTTTCCTTTTTCGAAGTTGCTTTTAATTGGTTTAGTTCAACGACGTCCTGAATTGCCGAGAAAAAATAACAGCATGAAAAAGTGATCAAGACTAAGATACCTATAGGCATACCCAAGCATACATTTGAAGAGACACTGAAGTGAATTTGTCAAGCTCCTGTTTTTGCTTGCACTGTGTAGACTGGCTCAAATTAGCCACAACTTTCATCGTTTATCCGGTTGACAAATCGGTAATTATTTTACAAAGCGCGAAGAGAAGAAAAACTACCATGCGCGGTATGCGGCGGCCGCACAAACTAAGCTGTGACGTTGGGAGGAGGGGGCGCTGTGATTGGACGATGCCCAAGGTTAGCAATCAAACAAGTTTCGGTTTCGGTTTCGGTCTGTAAAACAACGTTTGACATGCGATGGCGTCGTTGGATGGGCATTCTCAATATCCCAGTTATCGTAGTACTGCCACTTCTGCCATGTTGTCGGCTGTAAAATGCATAAGATAAGCCTCCCAGGCCGGCTTGGAATCGTAGCATTCACCTATTGAGGCCTACGGCAGTGCATGAACGCCCTCCGCGCTTCCCCGCAGACGCTCAAATGCATGCGCTTTTCCCCATATTTGGAGCTTGCCTCGCTCATGCCTGTATCGTAAAATGCGTGTTCGCACCAGGCCAAGGGTCTGTTGATTCTGGCCTGTGCCCACTGCCCGCAAGCAGTCGGTGCTTATGGCGACAGCACGCCAACGAGAACTCGCTAGCGTGGCAGGCCAGCCTGCGCGAGTTCTGTGGACTAGTTCGTGGAGCAATGAACATTGCGGCCCAAAAAAAGGTGAACTCAGTATAGGAAACATCGGCGAAATACCATAAAGTTAACACATAAAAAAAAGCATGTACCCGCGGCGATTCGTACTTGTGACTGGCAAAATACTTGCGGTAACATACCTATAGTCAGTGACAGCTTAACTCTGCAGCGGCATTCCTCACATCAAAGGGAAGTTGTGCTCTTCCGCAACCAATGGCGTCTCGCCGTTAGCGTGACGTCACCGACGAACGTTTGGAAGGAGAACTACTTCTAATATGGCCGCGCTCGCTTGCCGACCGCCGTTCCGCCGTCGCGGCGTCAAGCCAGTCAAGCGTCAACGACCTTGCCGGGACCAAAGCGCTGTACGCCGGTTGCGATTGTGCTGAGTGCATCAAGAACGCGTTTGTTTCGTGATCGTTGCTTGTTTCGTGTACGTCTTTGTAGTGATTTGTACATCAGGAAAATGTGGTGGTCTGTTTTTGTGCGCACCGTCGTCACCAATCAACCGAGAACGTCAAGGCTGCACTATTGCTGGAGTGATTGTGGAAAGTGTTTTTGCGTAACGCAAGCTCTCTGAGGGGATAATATGAGTGGCTTTCTTGTACGGCAGTAGCGGTGACCAGTTGCAAGGGTTATTTTTTCGTGCTGTGAACGTAAGCTGCGCCCGGTGTTGAGTGCTAGGCCTACGTAGTTTGTGCCCGTCTGGCCTGACGCCGTGCAGGGTTGTGCTCGCGTGTGCGGCGTGTTGTTTTTGTCGCGTACGGGCGGCTGGCCGTACAAGTATCGCGTTATACTTATAACAGCGGACGGTACCGTTCATTACTAATTAGCATCGGCAGCGCATGTTGCTCTGCCTGGTCGAGGTACAGCCGGAGCAACGATGTTTTTTTTTTTTTTCTTTTTTCTACCTGGCGTAAGCAAGCATGATTACAGCATTATTGGAGAGACGTGAGAAGAACGAAACGTTCGCGCACAGTCGTCTGAGACTGCGTAGCTTTAAGCAAAAAAACAATAGTATGAACGAACGCGAGTATTGAACACGTAATCAAATGCAGTAAATGGATTGTAGCTGCTTGTAAGAGGGTAACTGAACACTCGCAGTGTATGATTGCTTGATATTGAACTCAGTCATTGCAGAAAGCTGGAAGTGTGTGGCCCCGTGGCAGGACTTCACGTGTTTTCGATACATTGCGAAAACTGCTCTTGTGCGCTGCATTGTATATGGTGTTGGTAGCAAATCAAAGCGGCATGAAAGAAACTGAACGCGTGGACTGAGCTCAAATTGCCTTGTATTGTGTCTGCAGTGTTGATTTCTCAGAAGTGTAAGCTATTAAACTTGTTTTAATATAGCTCCATGTATTTCGGATTTCAGAGCTCTAAACCAACAGTTTATCTTGCCGTCGTCTTTCAGCAGAGTTTGTGTGATGGCCTTCACCAGTAATAAAAATTTAATTGCAGTTTTGTTTCATATTGGTGGCTGTGGTTTAATGCTTACATTCTTGTGCTCCTGCACTGAATATTTTATGGAGTTTTGCAACAGAGTTTACATTCAAGTTAAAAGGATTCACAATGTTTAGTGGCAGATAAACCATTGTTATTCTACAGGGTGGGGCAAATGTTTGAGAGACTTCCCATAGCACTTTAGCTCATTGATTCAACACCTCTTCCCCACGCTTACATATTTCTATATGCATGCATGATATCGGCTATCATGTTTCCACAACTGTCCTTTATTTCGTTCGACAAGGCTGTCTTGAACTCGAATGGTCGATTGATAAATCACAACTGCAAAAAAAGAGAGAGAAAAGAAAAGCACAGGGGATGTTGTTATTGCTGCAGAAATGGTGGCAAGAGTGAGATAGGTTTCATAAAGTGGCTGAAGGTTATTTAGGTTGAAGAGCTGTAGTGATAATTGCCAACACTTCTGTAGCAGATAGAAATGGTTTACATCAACCCTTAAGAGTACCATGTCACTGATTTCCAAACACACTGTTGCTTCTGGTTATACAGCTGTGGTAAGAATAGAAAACAACAATGCAGCATATCAAGATGGTTTAACTTCAAGCCTTCGCAGTGTCATGGTGCTGCTTTTCAAACACGCTCTTTTGTTCCTGGATATAAAAATTGGGAAAGTTTGCTTGCAGGTTGCAACGCTTAGATGTTACGACTTTAAGGTGCTTGCTGTGTCACTCCTTCGCAAGGGTGGATTGTTGCTTCTGGCTAGGAAGGTACGCAAGAATGAAAGGCTCTTATACGTCAAAATGAATTCAGGCCTTCATGCTCTGAAGTCGCCGCTTCTCATGCATACACTGTTGCTTCTGGCCGTGAAGCTGCGGTGAGAGTTGAAGACACTCGTGTAATACATTAAAATGAATTCAGGCCTTCATGCTGTTAAGTTGCTTCTTCTCATGCACACACTTTTGCTTCTGGCCAAGAAACAGTGGTAAGAGTTGAAGAAAGAGTAGCTGCATACTTTATTTCTGCTTATGGAATGCCTACTGAGAGATCAGCCCTCAGGCCTGGCATGCCCGCAAACTGCTCAGAACTATTTTGGACTGCGAAATGAGAGAGCGACTACTTTGCCCTCAGGCCTGGCATGCCCGCAAACTGCTCAGAACTATTTTGGACTGCCAAATGAGAGAGCGACTACTTTATTACACAATAATGTGAGAGTGGACCACTTGTTTCCTTGCAACTGCAGGCGATTTTGCTAACTCGAAGATGCATAGCCCACTGATACTGCAATTGATTGTCTTTCAAGGAGCACTACAGGCAAAATAAATTTGTTTTAAGCGAAATATCATACGTTTCATAGCTCTCTCAGATTTTCTTTGATGACTAACAATGACTTGTTTGCTGAGAATTGAACCTGGTGTTTCCGTCTACTATATACCGTCCATTTTTTCAATGTGATTGCACTCAGTTTTAATTTGCCCGTTTCTGTTGCATGTATGCACCAGTGGTAAGCAGGTACAGTAGGCTCTGATGTTGACCCGCATGCAGGCATCTTTTGGCTTTGCTTGTATGCAAGGCGAAATGTTTCAACAAAAAATTGAAACAGCACTAGCCGCTTGGACTGAGGCATCCTGCTTTATGTTTGGTAGCTGAGCTTTCCACCCTTAAAGCGCACGAGTAAGTTCCCACGTCCATTAATTTACGTTTTAATGTGCCTGACCCAGTGTTAGCTTCAGAAAAATGTTTCGGCAAGCTCCACCAATTTTGTGATTCACCATTCAAGACTTCTGATGTCACACAGTGTAGTGTGGGAAAGTGTATGGGGCAGTGATACCTGGTTTCATGCTTATTGCTTTTTATGTAATGAAAAGACTCCGCTGCTGCTGTGAGTGGTATGTTTGTATTCACGACACTCTGCTACTACTTATACAGGCCAACTTGCTTTTAGACTTCAGTACACCTTTACGGCATTGTGCTTACCACCATCAGTCAAAACCACTGGCGTCGCTGCTACTGGTGCAATGGTTAGATGTGCAGATAGTACAATCTTTTCTTCAGCTAGTGGTATAGTTATCTTTCTGTGTTGTTGAAACGTATCAAAGTACTCTGTTGCTATTTCATAAGACACTGCTTTTCCTGCCATTGTTTTAAGTCCTAGATCATACAGTTTTGAGAGCAGACAGGGATGGGTGTCACCAAGGCCCAATTCCGCCAAACAACATTTTGGTAGCCTTTAAAAAGGCTGTTTCATCATGGTGATGGTGGAGACGGTCGAGTGCTGATGGTGGCAAACACCAGAGACGTTGTCGACCCGCTGCAGTCCAAGGATGCGGAGTCAATCCCAGCCACAGTGGCTGCTTTTCTGATGGAGGCGAAAAGCGAAAACGTCCGTGTGTCAAGATTTCGGCGCATGTTAAAGATCCCCAGTCGGTCGAAATTAATCCAGAGCTCTCCACTACAGCGGGCCTCATACCCCAGGTGTAGGTTCGGCGTGTTTAACGCCTCCAACCAAAGCGGTTGGTGCTGTAGGAATCAGCTGTGCCACTGGAAGTGCTGTCGTCGTCGTTTTCAAAGCTCATCAACAGGCCAAACACCTGAGATGTCGCTGTCAGAAGCAGTGGCGTCGTCAGAAGTGCTTTCGTCGTCTTCCTCAAGCGTGATGACGATTGGGTCAATGTGGTCACTACTGCACGTCACTTGCTGAAACTTTTCCTCGAGCGTTTGCACATGCCTCACAGCCTCCCGCCAATGTTCGGCTGTGACTTCTGCGACCTTATCCTTGAGCAGCTGTTCAACATGTGTAATGTTGAATGTCGTGTTGGCTGCTGCACAGCGTTCTTCACTTGCGCCCCAGATCAGTTCAATAGGATTGAACTCGCAGTGGTAAGGTGGCAGCCTTACCACGATAAAGCCTGCCTTCTGTGCAGCCGTGTCCACTCGGTAGCTGATAAAGCGTGGCTTCACACGAGCAACTATTTCCAGCAGCTGCTTCTTGGTAAGCCCAGCGCCGTACTGGACTCCTTTGCTGTCCAACCACTCTGTGATAGTTCCCTTGAGGGAATTCGTCGTTGGCACTGCCTCGTTCCGCCGTGAGTGGTAGGAGGCATTGTCCATCACTATGACGCTACCACTCGGGAGCCTCTGCAGCACACCGTCAAACCAGCCTTCGAAGCGGGGGGCCGTCCATTTCTTCGTGGTAGTCCCCTGTCTTTTTTGCCACGGAACACGTCGAGACATCCATCAACGAAGCCATCTTTGCTGCCTATGTGGGTTACAATGACCCGCTGACCTTTACCTGACGGCTGCTTCAGTCCCGTCGTCAGGCCGCGCCTGAAGGCGTCTGCACTGGACTTCACAGTGGTGTCAGTCCACACAGTCGAGGTCGTGTGTCCTGCCGTCACCCAGGTCTCATCCAAGTAGAAAATCTGCCGATTTTCCGCTCGGTACCGCCGAATGTCACGCAGGTACTCGTGCCGCCATGCGAGGATTGTCTTCCCGAGCAAGCAGCAGAGAGTTCCGGCTTCTCTTCTCCCGCTTGAACCCGATCTCTCGAAGTAGACGACGAACAGTCCATGGCTTCAGCGACGGGTCACCTGTACGCTCCGAGAACTCCTTTGTTATCTTTGCCACCGTCGGTATTTCGTTGCGGCGAAAGAAGTCGTGCACGCAGGACCTCAGCGCGTTCAACGTGAAGCTGTCGTACAAGGCACTGCGTCGCTTCTTCTCGGAATTCCGCGGGGCGTTTGCGAGACGGCGTTGACAACACTCCACCAGTGGCTTGTGCCTCCTTCTTGACCGCGAACACGGTCCGCGCGCCAATTCCGAGCATATCGGCGACAAATGCGGCAGTATGTTCCACAGTGCATTCCGGCTCCCTGGCCCGCCAGAAGTTGTAGCAGTGAAAGATGATTTTCCGCGCAGTGCTGTTGAGCACATTGCCGCTCTTGTTCTTGCTTAGGGTCCTCGGTGTAGCGGTTGAAGCTCCACCAGACTCACCAGGCAAGGAAGAATCGCACGCCGATGTTACCACGTGGGGATCCATCACGGAAGAAAAGCCAGACAACGCAGAACGCACTCACAGAAACGCACTCGGAGAGCCGAAGAGGGGACGAGCGGTGCAAGTGGTGTTGGTGCCGCACTATCCAGACAACGCAGAACGCACTCACAGAAACGCACTCGGAGAGGCGAAGAGGAGACGAGCGGTGCAAGTGGCGTTGGTGCAAGTGGTGTTGGTGCCGCACTATGCATGCGCGAATGCGTCAAAACCTGACGTAGGAACTAATACGCGCGTAACTGGCGTAACTTACCTGGGACATTTTAAAAAGAAAACGGCTAAAAACATTCCGTTATGCAGAAATGTCTACTACAAAATGAAAACAATTACATACATTCTTTCTAACGCTAATTTCTTTTTTTGGCAGGTTCGCATTTCTATTTTTTTTTCTGCCGCACCACGTTTTCTATAATGTTTTTTTTTTAAGTTCTTAGTGCGTGCCTTCTAACTAAATTGTTCTTCGTGCCGTAAAAATAATTCGATATTGATGTAATTCCGTTCTTCGTAGTGATAATTTACATGCAAAACAACATTATCATCACGGAACTACATTCTGAATCGCGGAAGTCCCCCAAGGCGACCGCCTCACGCCCGCGGGCGGAGCTTCTCCTGCAGAGTTACCCTGTCAACAACTATAGTGCACCAGACGACTATTTTTTTTCTTTATTGCCTTCTTTGACAGGATGACAACACAAAGACACACGTAACTGATAATCTGTACACTCAGTACCAGGGTGTCGAACCGGAACCGGAACCGAACCGAAAACCGGAACCGAACCCGAATTTTTGCCTGGAACCGGAACTGAACCGGAACCGTATTTTTTCCGCCATTTTGGAACTGAACCCGAACCGGAACGAATCGAAGGAACCGTTCCGAACCGGTTCCGGGGCCTCAAAACTGTGATTTCTAGTTTTCCATTTCGGTACCCTACCTTGCGCCTGAGGATATTTTTACCATTCGCCAGACGGCACCACGAAATATTTTGCATATTCTGCAGTTCCCAATGCCCGTAAGGTTCTCATCAACGATTCTAGTAACCTTGGTTCTCATCTTATTATTACCGTGCTTAATATAATGTAAATATAATGTAAAGTCCGTATACACTATTAGTTTGCTTTAGGTATTGCCCATCTTTCTCCCATTATCTTTTTACATTTAAAATAACTTAAGTTAGAACGCATATTTCGTGGCAATATATCATGATGTATTCTTTACTGTTTCTATCTGCAGTGTGTTTAAAATCGCGTGAAGTTTTCATGCTGTTAATTCAAATGCATCCGTGTCCGCTTGTGAAGGCCTTCAGGGACACCATCAACAATAAATACACATCTTTCACTTATTTTAGTTTGAGTGGGCACTTATATCAAAACACCACTGAGACACAAACACTCACAGTTCTCTACGTCATCATCACTTTTTCTAGTACAGTGCCGTTGTGTCCTTTGGTTACTGCCCTAGGGGAACATGAGAATTGAAAAAAAAATTTGGGGCCTTCTCATTTGCACTTTTAAAGTAGATGCGATAGCATTTTGGTGCATGAATTTAAGTCGATTAACGCGGATTAGCGGGTAGACTGGGGTGGTTTATTGAGATGAGTGAATGAACTAATGTGAATTAGTGGGGCTGCGGTGTTGATTAATATTAATTAGAGGAATTAGCGGGTCAGTTAAGGCGAATTAGAGGGTCGGACCAAACATGATAGCATTGGGGTCCTTGGTATTTGTAAAGTTATCAGCGTTCTATTTCTCGACCAATCAGGAAATGTAGTTACGCACAAAATAGCCGGAAAGTTATGTGACGACCACCTGAATGCTATAAAAGGCCTTTTGTATGCAGGTATTACGCTCTTATGTTGTTCCTCGCGTAAGATTTACATATCGCACTGAAGTTAAAAACTAATTGTCTAATGCATGTCTTATATTCATCAAAAGGTTCTCAAAATGTGTATATATATGAGGTAAGACTAGGAAGCAACTAAACCGAAAAAAAGAGGAACGATGAACTGTTTTGATGCGAAAGACACCTGATAGCCAATACCTTCTCTCTCTTTGTGCTACCATTCTGCAGCCTTCCACCGGCGTAGCAACTCAACCCCCGAACACAGCACCCCCCAAGCTGAGGAAGCGGCGATCACGTGCGCTTAGCCAAAGCGGCGCCAAAAGTCTCATAACAGACTCTAATCAGGCGTGGAGCAACTTTGCCAACGGTCTATCGCATGTTACAACACTTCCACCAACGAGACCAGCCAGGATTGTATGGGCACCAGCTCATACTGCCATCGCCGGCAGACAAGATCACCAACGTCGTGGCTCGACATTTGACCCGCTTAGCTAGCGCTGATGAAGCCGAGCCCGAGCGCATGCATCCTGTATGCATACAAGGAAATTAATTAGCACTATAGGCTCTCCCGCTGAACGTATTCCTTCCCGCACAAATCGCTACCGAATAACAAGGAAAGCTTATTCCGCGCCCTGCGGATTAACACCTTCCCACATATCACCTCTTTGACCGGACACAATTCTCTCCATGTAGTCGCTTCTGTGGAGAGCCTGGGAACCTCATACACACAGTAGGCGGATGCGACAAGTCCAGCCTAGATCCACCCAGCCTAGACGTTTCCATAGAGATTTGGGAGAAAGCCTTGGCCAGCTCCGGCCTGGAAGATCAGTTTCTCTTGATGGAAAGGACATCGACTCGGTCCCTTGAATGAGAACGCCTCTCTGAAACTTTTTCTAGATTTATTTAAAGTTCATTTTCCATCTCTCTATGAGGGATAATTACTGCTGCTTGTGAGTTGTGACTCAACTATTATCTTTCCTAGAGCCCAACCTCTCTCGCCTGTCGCTGAAGTGCCATTTAGCAAGTTCCTATCTCCGGTGGTTCCGTATCCAATGCCGTCCTGTACACGGCGTCCAATGTGTTATTAAAGCCGTTTTTTTCTTTCTAACTGGTAGGTTAGTACATGAAAGATGAGCAGAAGGAAATCGCTTTAAACGCCACCAGCCATGCTCGAAAGTCGGAGGTTGACGCCGACGCCAGACTGTTTTCAACTTGTAGCAGTGTTAATGATTTTGTGTTAAATCTAAAGCGCCCTTGAAACAAGGGGTGCATGAAAAGCGTAGCAGACCAACCAATTTATTTACTATGCAAAATTTTTTGCCTCATTGTGCGAAAACAGGGGTGCATGCGCGCGTGCGTGCGTAGACATTTGGTGGAACCAAAAAAGATGTTGGGCGCTCAGGCTCTCCTGTCCGCCAAGAAGACTGCCAGCTTGCCAGTAAACTACCTGCCTGCCTGGCTGCCTGCCAGGCAGACGATTCCTGCGAGGATGCGTGATTTGGGGACGAGGAGTGACCAGCCACGAGACGCCCGGGCGGAGGGGGCAGAGACGCAAAATGCTGTACCCTGGCGGCACTCCAGGGTACTAAAAAAATTCTGGAGAAATTCAAAGAATTATCGACTTATGCGTATCATTCCTATGGCGCTTGTCCTCAGTGTGAGTTTCTACTTGCCAATTTTGTTTTGGTTTTTATATATCCTGTCCGACCAATTATCTCAATTGACGATGCTATAATTACAAATGGAATATTCGCGAAATCTCCATTATTGTAGAAAAGCAGGCAGTTATACGGTTTGCTATTTTTCTTAATTGCTTAATATTTTTCTTATTTTATAGTTTTTCAAAATTTCGTTGGACCAATTATTTCCATTCGCGGTATTATAACGATTACATTTGTAACTCGCGCAATCTGCCTTATTGTGGAAATTCAGGGTGTTACCCGGTTCGCCAGTTTCCGCAATTATTTTATACTTTTCTTATTTATTACATTTCTAAATTTTGCTCGACTAAATATCTCCATTTGCACTATCATAACGATTACAGGTGGAAATTTCCCGAAATCCTCATTTTTGTGGAAACGCAGGGTGTCACATGGTTCACCAGTTTCGGTAATTACTCTTTTAGATTTTCAGAAAATTCGTGCGACCAGTTATCTCGATTGACGCTATTATAGCGATTACAGGTGTAACTTCCGTATACCTGCATTTTTGTAGAAATGAAGGGTGTTACACGGTCCTGGCTGTGGACAAAGAATGCTACGCATTAAAACGATTGTAGACGGACGGGTCGTCTGCTTATAGTAGGGCGGTGTAATAGGCAGTCTGCAGGGAGGATGCCCAT
Organism: Haemaphysalis longicornis; assembly: GCA_013339765.2. Taxonomy (NCBI): domain Eukaryota; kingdom Metazoa; phylum Arthropoda; class Arachnida; order Ixodida; family Ixodidae; genus Haemaphysalis; species Haemaphysalis longicornis. Next base: position 166,911,970 of record CM023449.1, on the reverse strand, counting down.
TACCAGAAGATTCCGGCGAAGAAGCACCGAGGGGGAGGCGTCGGAGGCACCCGTGTGCTGCCCACTGGTCAGGAGGCTACGTGTTTGCCTTTAAGAAGACTGGCGAGAACGCATTATTTGGAGACGATGTGCGGCCCATCACTTGTCGGCGAAGGGAGTGGATCACATGGCTGCACAGCGGCTACGTAGAGCCATGCGTTAGAGCGCAGCCCTTAAGCAACCGCTCCTGTGGTTTCGCGTAGTCCCTCAGCGTTGGACTTGTTGTAACCGAGAGAACGAAGACGCCACCGAAGATAGAGCTAGCAGGAAGACGGAAGTTGAAAGTATGACGAAAGTGTAAGGGGGAGGGCGTAATTCCATGACCGCGTGAGACGTGCTTCACAGTGGCGACGCCTAACGAGATAACGACAGAGTATTGGCCTCGAGGACATACCGTGGCGCCACCTACGAGTGACGTCACTTGTAGGACGCCGAATCGTGTTGTCGTCTGCTACAGCAGATTTCCCGTGCGTATGCGGAAGCGTGTTGCCAAAATATTCCATGCCGTATAAAAAAACAGAGCCATCGCATAGACGCCGCTGCATAACGCGAGCGACCAAGGATCAATTACGGCCACAGGATGCGTTTTTCCTGTCACTTCACCCACTGTTATTCATCATCATCGTCAGAAGAATTTGGCTTTTCCACACCCCTCTTCGCATTAAAGGCGCCATCAGTGAGAACATCAAACCTCAGCTTTAAAAGCTGGGAATTCTTTTGCACAAAATAACTGCTAGAATTACGCCCAATTTGTTGAAAACTAAAAGCTAAAAACACTATATTTATTTGATATGAAGCTCGCCGTTATCGTCCAAGTTTATAAAGTCCTATGTGATCGCAAAAACGTAGAAGTACCTCCCGTCGTTAGCATTGATTTCGTTTTTGTTGTGTTGTTGGGGCCTCTTTTGCCTGGAATAATGAACCTGGAAAATGCCTGGCCGAAAGCAATACGGATGGCGCCCTGGACTTGAAGGCTTTATTGCGAATTTAAATGACTCCATGTTTTTATATGAAACCGCATCTGATGTTTTCGCCGAGGTACAGAATTTTTACCCCGACCTGGAATTCTGCTCTCTTAAAAAAATCATTCGATTACGGAGTTGTTTCCACGCTCGACGTCTATCTTCTCTGTCGACACTTCATGACGCACGTGCAATTGCAATCGGTAACCTTCGCCCGGGGGAGAGTCGACTGGGTGCGGATTACGGTGGTGGTGGAATTTGTGGTGTCCACCAAAAGCGGCTGAGTGCTGGTACTCGGCTTCGCGGGGAGGCGGCGGGACAGTGAGCCTCTCACCGTTTTCGGCAGTGGCCTGAAGAAGACGGTGAGGGAGAACCGCGTCGGACATCGTGTAAGAGACGCAGAACGAAATCACGGAGGCTGCTGTTAGAGCCAGAAAAAACAGCCATCCCCTTGTAGACGGTAACTGGAAGCGGCCAATCTTCCTGGTACCGCGTAAAGCGCTCGCGTTCGGCTGAATTAGTCGCGTCGTGCTGCAGGCGTGGTGCTCTGTAGACGTGTTTGGAGCGCGACGACCGCCATTAGTAGGCAAAGATGACAGAACGGGGACTCTGAGGGGCTGGTACACATTCGCGACGTGATTCCGCGACGAGAATCCCAAAGTCGGAGTCGTCGGCTGAGGCCCCTTAGAAACTGGGGCCCCTGAGAGCTCGTGAAGCGGCCACCAGTGCAGGCGCTCGTCAAACACGCCTGGCACGTGGTTCTTCCACACCTCGTGTCCTGAACGTCGACCGCCGTTCACCTCAAGGCGACAGCCATCCGTTGACAGTGGAATGCTCGCCAAGGCCGCTCGTCTACGTGATGTGGCAGTTACTGGCGGCGGCTTCAGGAACGGGACATTGATAGGGGCTCCGGAAAGCTGAACGGAAGGGGTACCTATGCTGGTAGCCTTGTCCAGAAACACGCCCAGCTGGGATTCGCTGGGTGGCGCAGGCATTGTTTCTTCGGAAGCCATGCGGGAGCCAGCGGCTTCACTTTTCGAAGCGGGAATTGCAGTTTCAGATCCGTGGCCGATGACGGCGTATGCACTGGCCTGACGAAAAAGCGCCGACGGGGCTGGCCATCCCGGTTCCAGGCCAGTTCGCGCTGCTGTAGCTCTTGTTGCGGCCGTCCTGGAGCCGACTGACATTTTACGGGCGCCGGTGGCGATGGCATCTCGTGGCCCCAGACGCCACTCGGCCCCGAGCTGCATGGGACGGCGGCCACGGCCGGCATCTTCTTTGCTGTCACCTGGGGACGATGATGGTGGTGGTGGAACACCGGTGTGCATGCAATAGGCATGTGAAAACTGGGCGTATCTTTGGTGAAGAAGAGGCATAGCCACTAATACGCATAAATGAATGAGTCAAGGAAAATGCAAATTAAAATTTCTGCAGAAAATCGGAGAATTTTTTGTTAATTGTAACAGTCTTACGCCACTTCCAAAGAGTCTGAGTTTTTAAAGAAATATATGGCTATGACTAGCAAACGTCATTGGATTGTAACATTTTTTAAAGTTTGTTTTTGCCTCTTCTGAAATTATGATAGAAATTTATGCCATTATACAGTCATGAAGTAATCTTAGGAAGTCGGGTTTACATTTTTTCAGAGATGCAAGGCGTACTGCTATGCTGGTTCACTTGCGCGATTTTTATTCGTGTTTTCAAGGTTGTTTTCGGGCTTTTTTTGTTTAGTTTCTTATTGTTTGGGGAGGTTAAAATTATGCATATTTGTGATTTTCTCTCGTCATTTTTTCACACTTTCATTTCTCTTTTTTTCTTCTTTTTGAGGTTTTCGAAGTATCGTCCCACTAAACGCCCCCATGCACAATATTGTAACAATAAAGATCCTACTACATGTGAATTTTTGTGAAAATGCTTCCGTTACATGGTCCTGACTGCGGCGATACTCGGCAAAGAATGCTACACATTAGTCAATACTGCGTAGTAGAGAATCACTTCGACATTGTAGTACTTGAGCAAACTGAAAAACTCAGAAGAGAACAAAGCGGGCGCTAAGAAATGGGTAAGCTATTAACACGGAAATAACAATAACAACAAACAACTCCGAAATAAACATTCCAAAATACCACCTCCACAATAACAAAATAACAGCAAAGCCAGCATTTCGTGGCAGCTCCGCATAGCTCACTCCGCACTGACCTACCAAGAAGTGTAGAGATTGGGAATACTTCATGAGGATACGCATTCTGACATTCGACAAAGACAACGTACGTACGGCAATCTCAAGCGTCGAAGGCTGACGGCACCGCACCTACGAACTGCTTCCTAATAAAACGCGATTTCGATAGCATCAAAAATAGATAGGGCATTTTGGCAAACTTTTCCGGGTGTTTTTCCCTGGTCGAGCGGTGCTGCCAACACAGTGAGGGACTGAAAGGGTAGAATAAGAGAGAACATCGTAGAGACAGCTGCCTTAGAAAATGAAGAAAGCTGCCTGCAAAATGCTGGCCGCATTAAGATAGAAACAACAATTAAAAGGCCAGTTTACCAGCTTCCGCTTCCTTGATAAGCCCCGTGAGTCGTGGCTCCGCTTGCAGGATTTGTACAATCCAGTCTGCAGTCCGTGGGGATGGCAAAACAAGAAGGAATGTGAATGAATGCAACCAAATGCCGACGCTTTTGGGGAACAAAAATGCAGGGATGATTACTATGCTCCTAAATTGCGAAATTTGGGCGCAGCACAAGCTGCAGTCTTTTCGGTCACGGCGCGTATCTGCTGCTTCTCAAGAAGTGAAAGCGTGGTCAGAAGAGCCACTGCGGCGCGAAATACGGCACTGTTATCTTGCAAGGGCGTCGCCGCCGTCTGCAAGCGTGTTGTTGCGAACCATGTTCGAACCTTTCGACGTGGTTTGAAAGTGTGACGTGTTTGAAAATGTGACGTGGTTCGAATTAGTCGCGCAAGTGAAGCAGAGAGCATGTTGCAAATCGGGCGTGAACCTCCCGCACAAATCTCACGTGGTTTGGATTAGCGGCTAACAAAACAGCGTTTGGGCGGTGGAGGGCGGTGGAGGGCGGTGAGGGTGCTCCCCGTGTTGGGACACATAAAACAAGAGTGTGGCGGAGAATGAATGAATGAATGAATGAATGAATGAATGAATGAATGAATGAATGAATGAATGAATGAATGAATGAAAGCTTAAGTTTTTATTGATAAGGAGGCGTTAGGCCGTGGTTGGAGATTTGGTACAGTGAGAAACGCATAACCACGAGTGTCGCCTTCTCGTCACAATTGGCTACACGCTCCTCTCCGTTTTCTTTCTGCCATCGCTGCACCGTTCGGTCACTCGGCTACGAGAATGGCTATGCCTAAAAGCCCAGGTAACGCTTGCCAGAGCACGGCGCCCTAAAAGCGCAACAGACAGCCAACGTGACAACTGAGATTGGTATAGCGCGATGAACGGTTGACATGGCGCACGTGGAACGTGCGAGAAACGCCGCATTGCGGCTTTCTGAAGGCGAAGCTCAAAATTCCCGAGAGAGGGAGGCGAGAGACGCTTATGAACTTCTAAAGATCTACCACTGGATCTTCAATCTATTGTTACTCATCACACCTATAAACGGGACCCGATTAAGGGGCGATACCTCCGGCTCGGTGCGCATAGAGAGGGCCTCACCTTGATCACTGACTCTACGTGGCCCACCCTCATAGGAAACAGCGTTAGTGGCGATACTACAATCGACCTCGCCTTCACGAAAAATACGCGCAAAGATGCCATTTGGTTCAACAGTCAAGAAAACGTCGGCAGTGACCACTACATTGTCGTGCTTGGGGTCGAATCCAGGGTCACTAAATACCCGTACGGTAAAAAAGTCCACCTTATCTATTGGGACGCCTTCCGCAAAATACAAGCCGCCGTACGTACCTCATCTGCAGTTTCGGGCAGCCCTTTCATCGAAGAGATATCTAACCTTCGGGAGTGGACAGAACAACTCTGCAGGGATGCTAAGCAGGCTAATAAAGGAGCCGTGAATACAAAATACAAGTGGGGTTTGTTAGAAAGACTGCTTAGTCCCGATAACAATGATACCAATATCATCGCAATCTTCGAACAAATAACGTAGATATTAAAGAAAACGTGTGAAGCACTCGCGACCCCCTTGCCAACTTCACGCAACTTTTCTATGACGTCACGAAGCTTGTTTGTGTGATTGGTGGCCGCCTAACTGACCTGTCGCGACGAGACATGACTGGACGTCTGTAATTGGGCCTCTAGTTCCATTTGACCGCATCACTTGAATGCTAACGTGCAGTTAATGCACTGAAAATTAATTTTATTGCTGGCCCGTATGGCGTCATTCTTGCTCATCATTTGTCATTGCGGCGCACAATTTGAAAGTTTTTAAATATTTCTTGCTTTTTTAAAAAAGAATATTTTGTTTTAATAGAGCTGAGTGAGATACTTAATCCTAGTTCTTTAAAATTAAACGAATTTTTATTTTCTCTTCATGGCTCCTTTAAAGAAATACCGGCAGATGAAGGCCTTTATCAAGCAGATGCAAAGCTCCTTCACATGTGGGAGGCCAAGCGCAGTTTGCACCAGAGACTTCCGAAATAAAAGGTAAATCGAAACCTGAGGCGGCACCTCGCTACTCTTAATCGCGACATTGAAGATTACACAAGTCAACTAAAACGTCAAAATTGGCACAGCACGGGTGATCGATTGGAAAATGAACTTGGACTGTCAAAGACCTGGAATATTCTACGCTGTCTCATCGACCCCTACAATAGTAAAACCACGCAGAGAAACAACCTCAACATACTTCTACACAACTTTAAGGGATCCGACACAGAGCTAACCAAGGCAATTAAGGATGGATACTTCGGAGATTCCGCACGTGAGGTCCTCCCTCACTACACTGGACAGAAAAATGACCTCCTTGATCGACCCATAACGGTAAGCGAAGCCCGAGGGGCCATCTTAACAATACAAATCCGCTCGTCACCAGGTCCAGAAGGCATCACGAATAAAATGCTCCGAAATCTAGACGATAAATCAATTCAAGCCCCCACCCACTATATGAACGTGTGCTGGGAGCGGGGCAAAATACCCGACATGTGAAAAACGGCAAAGGATATTATGATTCCCAAACCAGACAAGAAACTGCAGCTCGAAAACCTCAGACTGTATTCGCTCTCTTCTTGTGTAGGGAAATTAATGGAGCACGTCATAGTCAACAGGCTCAACGGCTACATGGAGGTCAACGCTCTTTTTCCGCACATGATAATCGGCTTTCGACCAAAAAAAAACCCTCTGCGCAAGACGTGATGCTTCGCCTCGAATACGACGTCATAGACGGGTTGCGCTGCTCACACTAGGGCAATTTTGGGTCTTGACCTTACAAATGCCATTGACAACGTAAAACACTCGGCTATCCTCAGGAACCTGAGCAAACTCGGTGTCGGGACAAGAGCATACAACTACATCAGCAACTTCCTTTCAGACCGCACAGCTACCCTCGCTGTAGGCGGAATCGAATCGGATGCGATAAAGCTATCGAACAGGGGGACGCGCCAAGGCTCTGTCCTGTCCCCTTTTTGCTTCAACGCCGCCATGATTGGTCTTCCCAAAATTTTAAACCGAATTGAAAGCCTTCAACATAGCCTTAAGCAAACGATGTTACTTACGCTCTCGGTCCTCGGAGGCAGTGACGGCCACATACAGGAAACGCTACAAGAGGCAATTGAAGCAGTCAAAGATTACGTCGGACCCCACGGTCTGAACTGCCCTCAGCGAAAATCGGCGCTTTTACTAAATCGACCAACCAGTCGAGGGCGGCGCACAGATAAGACCCCTCCAGAAGTCCATCTCTTCGCTGGTGGTTGAACCCAAGGCATCCCCGTAGTAACAAGCACACGGGTCCTTGGCCTTCGCATACAGGCAAACGGACACAATTTCGAAACCATCCTCGCTTTCAAAAAGAAGGTCTCTCAAATCACCGGTCTCATCTCGCGTATTGCAAACCGCCATCACGGCATGAAGGAACGACGAAACTCAATATAGTAAGATTAGTTGGAAGTTTTGTTCAAAGCAGGATAATGCTTGCCACTCCGTTCTTAGACATTAAAAAGGACGAAGAACACAAAATCAACGCTCTCATTAGCTGAGCTTACAAGCAAGGTATCGGGATACCGCTTACCGCACCTACCGAACGCTTCGATGCACTTGGGCTACATAATACGCTAAGCGAACTCATCGAAGCTCAGCGCTTAGCGCAACGAGAACGACTAACGTACAGCGCGACTGGAAGGCACATTCTCGACTATTTGCATCACCTATCCGAGTACTGCCCCAACCAAGGTCCCACTACCTTCAGCCATAGGAGGAGGCTTATCCATACCACCCAGTCCAGAAAACATGCATCCCGTGCACAATCTAGAGCGAAGACATGCACGGGCCAAAGCCCCACACAAACAGCAAGAAAAATCAGAGAACGTGGCATACATGAACGCAGCCTATTACGAAGGCCGCGACGCCATAGCGTTCCTGGTAGTCGATCGGCCGGGAAATTCCATGGCTTCTGGCTCTATTCGCATGAAGGAACCTGAAGTAAAAATTATTTCGAACAAAAACGTATGGTACAATATTTTTTTCATTTTTTGAATGGTGGGCTCTCATTTGGTCTGTGCAGTATATACAGTTATACTTTGCTATTGCAGTATATAGGCATACTTTGCAGTATATAGGTATACTTTGCTATTGTGTGCTTTTGAGGTGTTTCTGTATCGCCACTATTTTTTTTTACCGTTACGTGCTAATGGATTGCTGACTTCCAACTACGTCTTTTTATATGCTCGCTCTTTGTGGTGTAGAAGCATAGGAGGTCCCGCCCATGGTTTGTTACCTTGGGACCTTCTCTTGTATACTTACATTATGTAATCGCACATTATTGCATTTTTTGAAATAAACTTTGAAAATTTGAAGTGGGAAAACAGGCGGCCATAGCACTGGCAATCACGGCCTCCGCAAATATCAAATATGTCATCAGTGATTCCAAATCTGCCATTATACATTTTTTAAGAGGGCGAATCCCTGCAGAAGCGTCTGCAATCCTTACACCTGGCTTCCGTCGCGATGTGCGGACCTGCAAATCTACCTGATATCGGCACCTGCGCACTCCGGCCTGGCCGAGAACGAGTGCGCGCACGCTGCTGCTCCAGGATTCACTGATCGAGCTGACACCGACCCTGACACATGTTGCAACAGTGCGGGGGCCCCTGATCCGTATTCCGTGGCCTCCGACATACGAGTGGTAGCGCGTACAATACGAGCGGCCAGCCGCTGTTGCAGCCGTGAAGAAGTCCAGAGCAGTAGGATAACGTAACTGTTTACTTCATAGCGAGAGCTGAGCCGAAGCCAAAAAAAACATACAATGCCCTGACGGGCGAGGTTACAATACAGGACTCGAGCAGAGCGACCGCATGGATTCGCTGCTCAGACAGGAATTATTTTCATCGTTTGAGCTGCTTCTTTTTATACCCAAAAGCAACAATGGTCAAACGCGAACAAGTAGCCACACGCCACGAACATCACAGACACACACAATGCTATTTCCATAGTTCGGAGTCATTCATGGCTTCGGCGCACGTGGCGTCCGAGAGACGGAGAGAGTGTCCTTGAAAGGTGCCGGGGTCGCACTATCGAAGGTTGATTGAGGAGGTAGCGAAACGTCTGAGCCGGGTATGTCGAGGCGTGACTCACCACCACGCTGGTGCCTGAAGGGTGTGGCGCACGTCGTGGCTTCGCACGTGGAAGCTGATGCGGGAAAACACGTGGCGGCTGATGCGGGAAAACACGTGGCGTTGGCCGAGTCGTAACACACACCATTCGCTCATTCGCTGCGATGGTCGGATAAGGATCAGCTCATGTGCAAGAGGGACATAAAAAATCACTACCGTCTGGAACGGGCCCGTTTTCTCCCCGGTCTCCCGTCACTCAACAAGAGGCAGTCCGTCGTATGGCGGCTGCTTCAAACAAACTCATATCCAAACCCAGTTATGTATAGCTACTGCTATCAAGGCAACCTTTGGATAAATGCCATAAATGTAAAGAAAGGGCAGATCTAGCACATATGCTATGGGCCTGCCTGCACGCGTCTACACCCGCGCGCAGAATCACTCGGGCGGAGCAACGGGAGACCGTGTTGCTCAGCCACGACCCAGCGGATCAAGTCTGGGCCGTCCAGCTGGCCAAAGACGTTGCTAGAGACCAAGGGCTCTTGGCCGACGCCTAGGATCACCAGCCTCTCCCAATAAAGTTATTTCTCCCTCTCTCATTACTTAAGTAGCATTGGTTCTTTCGTCCCGTTCTTCTGTATTGTATTCTTGCTTTCTCTTATCACAGATATGTTGATTACATTTAGATCCAATTGCGGTACGAATAGACAAGCGTCGGCAAAAGAATTAAGGGAACTGATTTCGTACGAGTACTGGACAAACAGGGATTTCTATAAAGACCATCTTTGTTAAAAAAAACAGGAGGTTAGTGCAAGTCTATATGCGCTGGAACAATATTACACAGCATTTTGCTGTAGACTACGAATACTACAACAATACTCAACCCGCCACGCAAGAACTGGGACAAAGATTGTACGCCAGAGCGTGATTCCGTTTGACTGAGGGGTACGGCGCGGGTATTTTCTGGTGGCTGCCGAGCAAGCACAGATAAAATGGCCAGCTTTTGGCCTATTTCGGCTGATGCTTGGCCTGTTTAGGCATTGGCAAAGTTTGGACTGTCAAAGAACTTGTCCTTTTGCATGAATTTCGTGAGGGACTACTTGTTGTGTTTGGCCAGCTGAGGTCGTAACACCAAAGGCAAGTGTCTGGCCACGTACAACCCGTCATTTCTTTCGTCACGTTAGGTCCCAAGACGAATGGCAAGCGTCGTCCACAGATTACATGCTTCCTTTTAGACCAGCTGAAGCCGGAAAACGAACTGCAAGCGTCTGGCCACGGGGACCTCGTTGCCAGTTTGGCCAGCCTAGGTCTGCAGATGAAGAGCAAGCGTCTGCCCACGGATTAGACGTTTTCTCTTTGTCCCCCACACGTCTGATGAAAAAAAAGTGGACTTTGCGTTTTTTATTTGGCTAGCGGAAGCTTGGAGACGAACACCCAGCGTCTGGCCATGAATTACGCATTTTCTGTTTGGCCACCAAAGGTCCGAAGACGAACAACAAGCATCTGGCATGGGATTACTCAATTTCTCTGCGGCCACCAATGTAGAGAAAATCTCCTGACAGAGACCAGCCACAATGGTAAATAATTGCGCGTGTGTAAGTGATGACCTCTGGAAGCAGGTGTGGTGGTGGGCGGTGCAAGGTCCACCTATGAGATCAGCGGCCAGGCGCCCGGACTGCGCGTAAGAACCCGCCACTCTGTCTGGGGGCTCAACACTGTGAACTCTACGCCGCAGCCGTCACCAATTCGTCAAGGCGCGCAGAGGAGACGGATTCTCTGGCCCACCGAATACCACGAGGATAATCCCTCCATTGAGAACGCAACGGGCGCCAGCCGGGTTCCGAAATCGGCGACGTGACGCGCGGAAGGGGTGGAATTACCGGCGTCGAAGCGCGTGCCGCGCGAGACACCATTGTTAACGCGCCCCGGTCGGCACAGTGCACTCTCGTCGCCTTTCGCTCTCACCCCACGAGGTCGCGCGCACTTGCTCGTCCACGAGCGTGCCTTTGACCCAAAGGTGCCGGCGCCTCATTGAATATTCCGTAGCGCGCTGAGTGACCGCTGTCTACGTGAATTTTGGCACTCCCTTGCGCGTGTACGAACGCTACAGGGGCGTTCCCGAGAAAGTGTGATCTCGAGGTGTTATAAGGCCGAACTTGGCCGTTAGAAATCGTTCCTGTCTGAGCGCTGAGCTGGGCAGTTCCCGGCGGGACAAGGAGTCTCGACCGTTAAAGCTAGGTAGGGATTTGTGAGCCCCGTAGGCTAGAGGTTAAGATCGCGTCGAAAGTTTAGGGTACAGCGCCGTACCGGGCAACTAGACGGATCTTGCGAAGAGACAGAGTCTCGACCGCCGTTTCTCGAGCGGTGTGTGTACGCTCCGAGGCTAGGAGAGTTAGACGAAGTTGGGAAGCTCAAGTGATTTGTGCGCAGCTGGAGCTACTAGCGTCTAGCTGAAGTTTGAAGTTTTTCTCTTCATTACTCATGTACCCAGTTTTCCTACTGTAAATAGCTTTATATAAACTCTTTGTTTCACTTAAACAACCCCAACGCCTTGAGTTCGTCAATTCGACCGCCGTCTCCAAGAGCTTCAACACCATCGCCCTGCCAGCCTCCTGCCAAATCAACCGGAGCCCGGGCGATTGGGTTCCTGATCGACACCGGACTTCGGGGAAACGAATCACAACCATCTTTACTGGCGGGAAATACAATGGTTAGGGTAACCGAGACGTTTGTCTGCGGGGACTCAATGGCACGCAGTAATTTAGTAAGTAGGTTCGCGAGCGCCCGGCGGTGGCGTTGACCTTTACCGCGGAGCTCCATTTCTGTGAGGGAGCTAATGAAGGCCATCATAGCAAGAAGATCGTTCCTTTAGTTAAAGGGACAGTGAAATGACTTGTAAACATTGTGGGATTACCAGCGCAAATTATAGTCAGTAGCCCACAAGCCATGTTTCGACTACTCTGAGTGCGTTTACGTGAATTTATTTAGTTGAAAGATAAATTCGAAAATGCTGTCCCCCTCTCTGCAACCTGGACCATTTTCAGGGGCGTTTTCATGTGACGTCAGGAGGAGACGACTTGGCTTGACTGCGCTACTGCACGGCTCGCCGACCTTCCGACAAAGTCAGTCCGCCAAGAGTTTATGGTGCAGCTTTTAGTCCGCCGGCCACCGAAGGGTCGTCGCAATTCGTTCACTCAATTGAAACTAAGCCACAACGCGTTTGTGAATAGAAGTATGTGCGTTTCTTTAGTTTGTTAGTTTGTACACTGTATCAAGCTCCAAGTCCAGGACTCCACAGAAAGGCTGCACTAGCGCACATGCGACGCTTCGCTGACTGCTACGCTAGTAGGAAAATCTCAGGACACTTGAAGGCGGGAGAAGTCAGCGAAGCCAATATAGGTACTAAGAAAATAAAATCAAATGAAACTTTTACCGTACAGCGTGAAACTAGGGAGCAGGTAGCACTTTTTTTTTCGCTTGGTGAACCTGCGCGGCAGTGAGCAGCACGACTACGCATCTGCTAACGCTTTTACGTCTAAGAAATGCAATTGCTAGACATTGATTTCATTGATTGATTGTAGTTTTTAACGCGCCAACGCAACGCAGGCGATGAGGCGCACCGTAGTGGAGGGCTCTGGAATAATTTTGGCCACCTGGGGATCTTTAACGTGCGCCGAAAAATTGCTAGACATGAAATACTGTGGAAATTTAGGGGACGCTTACGGCACGAGCGCTATACAAGACTCGCCTAGGGTGCTTAAAACGCTAAAAGGAAATAAAATTGTAAACTGATCGTACAATATACCCCTCATATTTTCCTCTCTGGCAGCGCTGGCCCGTAGCTGACTGGTTTGTAGCGCTAGGTATATTATTTTGCAAGTCGCAAGTTCGAATCCCCGAGAGTACATTTTTTTGTAAGTTGATTTCTTCGTTTTCAGCCGATGTTTTCTATACTGAGTGTAAAAACTTTATTGGTGATCATCGCTGCACTGATTAGTTAATCATGATCCGTACCCGTATTCGCGCGCGAGCTGCTCCTGATCGAGCTGCCTCGTCTTTCTCCATACGCCGTCATCTTGTAAAATACAACCACCATCGCATCACCGGGACGTCGCGGCCCTTGGTCTCTCTTCTTATTTTATACTCAGTTCACCATTTTTGGGCGGCAACGTTCACTGCTCCACGAACGAGTTCGCAGAATGTGCGCAAACTGACACTGACGCGCTAGTGAGTTTTCGTTGGCGTGCGATTGCCATAAACACCGACTGCTTGCTGGCAGTGGGCGCAGGGCAGAATCTACAGATCGTTGGCCTGGTGCAAACACGCTTTTTACAATACAGGCATGAGTGAGGCAAGCTCCAAATTTGGGAAAAAGCGCATGGCATTTGAGCGTCTGTGGTGACGCGGAGGACATTCATCCACTGCGTAGGCCTCGGCTAGAGATTGCTACGATTCCAAGCAGTCCTGGGAGGCTTATCTTAGGCATTTTACCACCGACAACACGGCAGACGCGCGGTATGACAATTACTGAGATATCAAGAATACTCATCCCCACATAACGTCAGGTATTAAGCATGTTTTTTTACAGAACCGAAACCGAAACTTGTTTGAATGCTAATCGTGGGCGTCGTCGAATCATGGTGCACATCTTCCCGTCGTCACAGCGTTTATTTGGTGCGACCGCTGCAGAACGCGCATGGTAGTTTTAATCTTTCGATCTTTATCAAATAATTACCGATTTGTCAACTGGACAAACAATGAAAAGTGTGTTAATTTGAGCAAGTCTCCGCAGTGCAAGCAAAAAGGGGGCTTGACAAATTCACTTCAGTGTCCCTTTCTAAAGCTCTGATTAAAAGCAGGCCCGGCTACATACATCCCATTTGTTGTAACTGAGATATTGAAGTGTGCGGGATGCTAACTTAAACTTCTAACTCTTCCTTGCGCGCCGAAGCTTACCTCAACAAGGTACACATAAATTGTACATTTACATGATACGCGGTTATTAAGCGAGCGCCGCAAAAACGACGGAAGGGCATAACTGCTATTTCGCAAAAACGAAGAAAAACGGCCGCCAATACAAGAAATTTAACTAGAAATCGCGTCGAGTTAGGAAGCACCACGTCACTCTGGTGAGTGTTTACGGGATACCAAGTAATAAAACCAAGAACAGTCATTGAGCGCGTCGAAAAGTCCTCTATTTTCATTTTCCCAGCCTATCACGCAGCTAAGTACACGTGATGCACCAGGCGCAACTGATTCACATCAGCGTTTTATTTGAAACATGCGCTGTGTAAATAGATAAAATAAAGTTGCGTCATAATCGCAACATACCTTTTACCTCTTTCGTGCGCGAATGCATACTTGGCTGTGGCACAATGAAATGTGGCCCAACTGCTTCACCGAAAACACTATGTTGTGTAATTGGTGAGAAGAACATTTTTGTTACCTAATTTTGGCTATATTTCCTATAGATGCAATACCCGAAAAAGACCCCTTCAGGGATTCTAAATATGTATTTTACATTAGCTGCAGGCCGTGTTAAGCTTTTCTTGTCTAATATATATTTTTATCAAATGTGAACCCTGTTGAAACGAGATGAGTTATTCATCAAAAATGGTGGGAGCCACGGAAATTGCGACGCCCTACGTTTCGGACACCCAGGGCACAAGAACTCTTCTGAAATGCACAGAGAATGAAACAAGCGTTACGAGGTTGCGCGCAGGTTGTTGATACCGAGCTATACATACGACGATTATGAATACCCTCATAGTACAAAACCACGTTCTGTGCGGGTACTGACTTTCGCAAGAATGTATTCCGTGGGTGTGATGAACCGCGTATACGTGGTAGAACATGAAGATTTAAAATATTGTTGCGCGGTGTTTTCCTTGCATCGTCATGGCATGCTTCCAATTATCGCGCTTTAATAAGTTTGTCTATGTCGTTGCAACAAACACATTCCCACGCAGGCAACGTAAGCATCACTGCAATTTTTTTTTTCAATGTATAGAATCAAGTGTGTCCGTACGCTTCCTTCACGATTTTGATTGCCGCCTATTTTACGCAGCCTAGGTGGTCATTCCGATCATGCCTCCAGTTCCGTTTGATCAACTGGTTTAATGATGTGCTGTAAACACACGGATAACTTTGATTTCAGTATTTTTCCATGAAGTAACCACCGACGTGCTACGCGAAATTTTTTCAGTTTTTTGGTAGCTTTGAAGCACCTTTTTGGGCTGGAATAGTGTTGAATAGGTTACCAAGGTTTATTCGCTTCAAATTAGGCAATTGTAATTTATCTCATATCCTTTTTATGCGTACTCTTTCCATTCTCAATTTTATTTTCAGGCTTAGCCGTGACTTGTTTTTTGTCACCTTTTTCGATTGTTTGCCTTTTGTGTTTTAGCACTCCATACTGCAGACGATAGCACCTGTAAAGGAACGGTTAGACAGATAGTTACTTCGAGCCAGCTGTCTTCTGTTCCTAAGGATCTTATATGATAGGTAAGGCTTTATGCGAGACGTGCCTTTTTACTTTTTGTTTTTAGCACTGAGTGCAAAGTTTGTTTTTTTATCGCAAAACTGACTCCTATACTTCCTTCAAGTAGCCAAATAAATAAAGTAATACCAACTGTTAACACACAAAGACAAGCAGCTGATGAAGAGAAGAACCGCATTTAAGTATTACAGCTTTCACTCCTGTTAGAATAATGTGTATATTTTATTTGTGATGTGCGTTTTTTATGTCGTGCTTAGCCTCAGTCGACTTTCAACCTATGCCTTATAACTTGGCTGAATAAACAGGCGCTCCTCTAGCTTTTGTGGAACTCTTGCCTTTATCATCATTTCACAAGCGGTGAAATAAATTGTTTCCACGGGTAGCATACGGTGTTGGCTCAGACAAGGTGTTCTGACGTTTTCATATTTAGTGACACTCTAAGCTAAAACACTCATAATATCATAGCAGTTTTGAATTCACTGCTTTTCCCAAAATTTTGTTGCCTCTGACCTAAAATTCATGAATCTTATTAGTTCCCCGAGCATCCGAGGCAATATAGAAAGCATAAAAAAGTTTTATAGTGTGTGAAAACCTACCACTGCCAACTCTTAAATGGAAAGTAATACCCCGGTCCAGCTGGACGATTTGTTCGCACTATACTCCTAATGCACTCACCTTTAATGTCTCTTGGTCAATCACATGGGAGTATGGTTGACACTGCTAAGATCCATTTGGGTTCTGTGAGTTTTCATGGTGGGATAATAACAAATAGATTTTAGGGCACAACTGGTTATCCGTATGTTCAATTCACCAATTATTTGAATTTCACAGCCAGAAAACTAAAGTGATCCGTTACCATATCTTGTTAGCCGTTTCGTTGGAATCTGGATATTCAGATATCTGAATTTCTGTTTCATATACTAAATATATTTTTGAAAACCCGAGCAGGTATTTCGGCGTGTATTTTATGGCATCACCATTGCATCATAACTATTTCAAAGCCAATTTTTTTCTGGGGCTTACTTATTGCGGAATATGTTTTACACCCAACTGTTCAAATATTCGAAAATGTGTATCACTGGGTATTTAAACTGGATATATCTACTTGCAGTTAAAAAATTCGGATTTTCATATATTCGTCTTGCAATGCAGGAGGCTCTCTAAGCCTGTTAAACCGGATAACTGGTTGGATAGCTTTTGTAATCAGAAGTTTTCAAAGCACACTTTCCCTAGCTGATCAGAAGTGTTACTAATACTGAAAAACGAAAGTTTCGGTGTCTACTTAAAGTGGAACCTTTACTTAGAGTATTTTGTTTGCTTTATCAAAAAGAAAAGTAGCAGGGAAACAGTAGCTTCGTGCCCCGAAACCATATTCGTCACCCAGGTATGTTAGTCTTCTGCAGCCATTCTATTAAATGCTTGCTCTGCTTTTCTCATCTGGTTTTATGTTGTGCTCGTGCTTCTGACTTTCGGTTTCTAAACCACGTCCTGTTTTACTTTATGTGTTTGTCGTAATTCGCTTGTCAGCAAACGAGAGAGAGCTGATGACTAGCATTTTTGAGTAGTGCGTCACAACAGGTGTTGGCTCTCACGAGGCACCATTTGATAAGTGGTGCTCTTTTTTTCGTTTTGTCTTTTCTTGCACCAGGCAACAGCCTGTGAAGCATGCACTATGTAACGTAGCACACGTGGGCCTTGTGGATGCTCACACTTCTGAAATGACATCCAGTGCCAGATAGAAATTTGTGGAATAAGCAGGAGTGCACAACAGGTATTGATGATAAAACTTGGTTGTATTTACAGCCAAAATTATATAACAGTTGCAAGTTGGGCGAGTTGGTACATGTTCATACTTAATAACTTTCGGTCTGTTATTAAGTATGAACAAATTTATATACTGCTGTACGTGGGCGAGCAGAGTACAACATTCAGCCGCATGTACTTTTGCTATCCGATTTATTTATTTGGTGTAGGTTGGCAGTCGGACATCTGAGCAATATTTCTTTACAGGCAGCAGAACTGAAGTGGTTACTTATTAGGTATGTGTGTGAAGATGAATTTGCTCATGTTTATTAGCTTGAATTCCACACAGTGATCCTGCAAAACCTTAAAAGCTGAGCAAGATCAGAAAGCATATAGAAGAGCAAAAAACTGTGCGAAAAACTTTCTGGGTACTTCATTTGGCTGGGTAATGAGGCAGCTGTTTATTTCAATACCCACCTTGGAGTTATTTACGAACTGCTACATTAATTCAGAGTGAAGCCAAGCTCTACCTAAAAGATAAAATCCAATGTTCATTAAATATTATAGTAAAGCTAAAAGTAGGTGCATTGTGTGGTCGAAAAGCTATGATGAAACTTAAATTGGCAGAAAAAGAAACTTCTGCGATGACTCAAAAACATCATGGGGGCTTCTAACTATTTGGCAATTTCCGAGAGTGTGATTGGGCAAAAAATACTCATCCGATACCAGGTCGTCGTCAAATGTTTCTTGAAGTGCGTCTTATGCCGAAGATTTTGCACGGGTTGAGAGGATACAACAATTGGTGGCAAGATTTATAATGTATGACGTCCTATCCTCGTCACCTGTAACAAACATGTTGGCGTAGCTGGAATTGGAACCGCTCCACCTGCATCGACAGGTTGCACAGCTAAAATTTTTTTCCTTATGTATCTCAGTAAAATTGGTTTCTGCTGAGATGTGTATATACATCCCGCGCCGAACAGATAAACAACATTGAATCACTCCACAGTTGTATGCCTTTACTTTAGCCGAAGTAAGCGTTTTCAAATGTCATGTTTCCCCAGCGCAACTGAAGAATAGAACGCGCTACCTGAATGTATTATTTAGTGTTCTAATTTTAACTGTTTTGAAAAATATCTACTAACACAACCACAATACCCCTTTTTGCGAGGGCAGCACTACTGCGTGCAGTATTTTTAAGTAAACGAAAAGAAATGCATATTTTTGTCATGCGTGATAAATCATGGCAGTAATGCAGCTTCTTTCCTCTACAATGATTTAGCAAATTATCTCCATCTCGCTATTGCAAAGAGCATTGTAGCCGCATCTCCTTTATTTAGCCCAAAAACGTTATTGTGGATGCCTTATCTCAGCGACATTGCCAAGGTACTAAGAAGTGTAATGAGATGCAGCGCAAGAATGACAGTTGTCTTCCATAATGACATTTGAACAGAAATGGCTTAGTAGTATTTGTCTTAGGGCAGTCGGTTATCACTACTGAAAAAGGAATGCTAATAAAAATGTTCTCACGGATGTTTTCTGACAGTTTTAGTGCATACACTGGCCAAGTTTCTTTTTTTTTTGCGTCGTATTGCTGCTAGACCTCAACTATGCTGATCGCATGCACTATACTCAGTAAGTTTTTTTTCATATCAGGAAATACTACAAAAACAGCGGTAAACGCTGTTGTTACAGTTGTCACCCAGAGTGGTTGTGGTTGTGACCGTGTTCGGTTGAGCCACCAGAATTGAGTAGACTTCACTCGTTGCAATCTGATTTTCCTCAAGCGATATCTGAATTACAGTGCGTTTTGTTAGCTTGAGCAGGCAAGAGCCAAGTGTACGTCTTGAAATTTGAGGAGTTTTGAAAAGCTTCTAATGCCAGCCAGTACAGGCTTAGCACAAGAGAGCTCCCGCTAAGCTAAACATTTTATCCATCCTGACAAGCGAAAGAAATAGCAGGCCTGCACACGCATGCTCAGCGGTGTCACTGAATGGCTAACTCCAGCACAACGTCCAATGCTCTTGCACTGACTAATCTTCCCTAAAAATTCGCAACAAGGTTAACTGCGGTTTTTTGGGTTACTGTAGATGTTGGAATCTCTAATAAAGGTTATACAGAACAAAGCAAGTGCTGAACTACCACAGGCCTCCCACTCATCATGAAGTTTACAAATTTTATCATGCACATATTTGTAGGCATGGCCGTAGATCAGTGTTAGTGATGTGTCTGTCTTGTTTATTTTGAATGATTCCTTGATCAAGGGGGTTGTTGTCGTTAGCATTGTTGTAGAATTCTGTAATGCCTTGCAGTTTTATCTTTCAGGACCATTGGTCAGTCCAAGGCAGTGAAGGTGATTCGGCAGTGCAGAAAAAGACTGAAGTGGACCGCCAAGTTTAGCAGGTATTTCAGGGCGACCTTTTAAAAATATTGTGCATTTGTCATTTTTGCAATGTACGGGTGTGCTCTTTGAACGGCAGGGATGGTGCAAAGATTTCCCGTCTTTTGCATCCTTCCACAAAGCAACACAAAATTGTATTACAAGTAATGTTCATGACGAGGCAAAACAAATGACTCAAGAAGTTTCAGCAGCTTCGCTGTGTTTTAAAATTTCCGTAAAAAGAGTTAACTCTGGCGATGTCATGCATGATGCAAAACAAAAATCAGCTCAATGGCAGAACGAAAAAAGACGAGACATCACGTAGTACTAACGGCCAACTTTTAGTCTACTCAGGAAAATAACGACAAAAAAGAATAAAATGACGGGAGGAATTACAGAGCATGAAAGGTTTAGGTAGTGTTTGCCAAATTTTTCTAAGCCCCGCCAAAGGACACAAACTACAAAGAATTCAAAGTACAACTTACCCCTCAAGCAAAGCTAAAAAAGTGAATGCCAGAAATCTAGAGAAAGCACCTTTCTTTCTTATTGGCAACTGCCTGTGCCAGATCTTAAACGGCATGCATGTTCTTCAAAGGTCACTAATGCGCCATGTTGTTTTGCCATGTAAGGCCCCCATGGAAAAGTTTGATTCTGTACTCAATACCGACATTGCATATAAGGTAAAAGTGTATGTGATTTTTGCTGCACATAACATTGCTGTTTCGGTCATTCGCAGTGAAACGCACGTCCCCAAGCTTATCTGGTGCAGAAAAAATGAGACGCACGCCAACATGAGCAGCCTCTGATTCCTATGCGAAACTTGGTGAGGTTAGCATATGGAATATTTGCAGTTTCACAAAAGGGCTTCTTTGGTTTGGTAATTGCTCTGTAAACTATTGCGGGCATGCCAGAGCAGCCCTTATGCGAGATTATAGAGCTAGACCGTAGGGGTACTGAGCTGAATTGTAATCTCATGGGCCCACATGATTAGAAAACGTTCAAATCAAAATCAGAGGTTAGGTTCAGCTGCCTATCCAGACGGTGGGCTCTATAATCTTACATCAGTACCACTCTTTGAGATGCACGAGGGCCTAGTGAGCAAATTACAACCTAAAGACAGCATCGTGGAACTCCAATTATTTTTATGCTCATGAGGTCTTGCCGGTATTTAAAAATCGTGCTGGCCATGTTGGTGAGTGTCTGATTTTCTCTGCACCGAATGTGTTTTAAGGCTTTTACCACATTATGATGAATCAAAACTACAGTCATGTAGAGCAAGTACGAGAGTTGTTACAATAAACGCAATGTCAGGTGTTTTGTGCAAGATAAAATATTGCTACAGCTGTTACTTCATTGGCCAAATGGGACAGTGAATCAATGATCGTTTAGAGAACACGTATACTGCTTGTAATTTGACAATAGTAACCTCTCATTGCTTGTTTATTAGGCAGAAACGGTTGGCGACTTGTCACGAAATTGCCATTCTGAGAGTATACCAACGTGATGTGCACAAGAGATCCTTTCGGTTTTAGTCATTCCCTCAAAGGGAAAGAATGTGTCCAGTCACCATTGTCATCTTTATTGCAAAGACACATCACATGTCTAAACCAGCTATCCCTGGTTTTCGCATGGTATTCTTCGGCACTAAAGTTTACCTAGGATGCGTGCAGTTTATACGATTTTTCTGAACTCCACTTTCAGTTGGCAGTCAGGATTCCATGTTTTCTCCACTTTCTTCCTTTTCATGTACGGTTTCCTCTCTACAAAATCTGTACTGGTCACATAACACCCTATCATTTTTGTTTAAAATGAAATTTTCGGGCGAGATGTTGCATCAATAAACGAGATAACCAGTGTAAAACAATGGCACAGAGAAGAAGGTATTGAACCGATAAAGTGCTGAACTGAACTTGCAATTAAACCGTTCAGCCTAACACAGTGCCTTTTATGGCTCACATCCAGAAAGCACAGAAGCAAAAGAAAACATTCGTCACAGATTATTGTTTGCAATGTTAACAGAAGCACATAGGAGTATTACTGGTCAAAGGAAAAAAACAACAAACGAGCAGACAGCATTACATGCACCACCCTATAACACCAACACACAGACACACTAGAAACACTCGTATATATCTATATTAATATGAAATATTGTTTTCGGTGCACATTACACGCTCTTGGAGGGAGGCAATGGTAGTGGCTTTTGTGAACGACGGCAAGGACCCATCCTCCCTTCAAATTATCATGCCACAACCCTGACAAGCTGCCTGCGCAAGCTTCTCGAGAGGGATGGCCACTAGGAGACTCATGTACTTCTTAGAGCACAATGGCCTTCTCAAGAACTGCCAGGCTGGTTTCAGAGCGGGCCAGTGCGCTAGCGATCAACTGGTATCATTGGAATCGTACTTAAAAGATGTCTTCGTTCACAAACATTTTGTGTAATGGTGTTTTGTTTCTCAAGAAGGATGTGACACCACTTGGCGATACGGGATCGTCAGTGACCCGAAGTCTTTTGGTTTTTCAGGCAACATGATGAATAGACGTGCTAGTTATTTTTCGGAGACAACAATTCGTGTGCGAGTTAGATAATGCACTCTCAATATTTCGCCTGAAAAAAATTGCGGGCCTTACGGTGGAGCTTTAAGTTGAATACTTGCATTTCCGCCTACAATTTAGAAATCGGTGTATATAGGCGATGTGTAAATATCATTTCAATCACGTAACATGGCCATCTGTGAATAGCAAGTCCAGCTTAGTGTTGAAAAACTTGATAGCTCTGCAGATCAGAATGGTTTTAAATTTAATCCAGGCAAACCTCAATGAATTGTCTCCTCTAGGAGGCGTGGAATACATCCAGAGCCAGACATTACACACAATGGCCTATCAATTCCTGCGAAAAAGGAGCACAGAATTTTAGGTGCTGTGCTGAACAACAAACTCACATGTGTTCTCAAATCAAACAACTTAAACATCAATGCTTAAAAACAATGAATGTTCACAAGGTCCGCTCACACCAATCCTATGGAGCCGGCAAATAACTGTTCCTGCGCCTTTACTCAGCCTTGATAGGGTCTCGCTTGGACCATGGAAGCGCTATATATGCTGGATTCTGTGCTACTCTTGGGGCGTCGCTTCGCATAGGGCGCTTTTCGAACTACCCTGGTGCGAAGCCGGCATTTTGAGTGAAACAAATGGTGCCTAGAATACCAGCGTACATACATAAACTTGCTCTGTACTTTTAAATTTTCATCAGTGAATAACCATACTTTTAAACCTTTATTCCACGATGCGTGCACCGCTCTATTCAAATCGACCATCAGTTTCTCTACCCTTCTCTTTTAGGGTGAGAGAGGAAGATTCGTGTCCTACCTTCTCCTGTTTAGACATTTACACATCCGCTTTTACTGATCGTTTACCCATGGCAAGATCCGCCCTGTGTCCCGTGATTTGTCGTTTACACACTTTCAGAAAAAGCGGGGTAAAAAATGGCCTTTTCAATGCCTTTCTTGTCTCTGTAGGACAAATATAAGTGCACAGAACTCTACAGTGACGCTTCTAAAACTGCCAGAATAGTAGGCTGTGCTGCCCATGACCCTAACCTTTATAAATGTAGAACTATGAGTGCACACACGAGCATTTTTCACAGCTTAAGTGTCTGGTATCTTAATTATTGTAAATCATAAGAGATAGTTTGTGCCGTTCAAGATTTCCCGCGGCCTCGATCACCAAAAGACGTCTGTAGTTTAGTCGGCCTATGTTCAGACTTTGGGCGCTTCATACCACATTTTGCGACCATCACCCGTCCACTGACTCTCCAACAATAAATACTCATGTCCATTATTTACACTGACCCCCTGAGTGTTGCCTAGGCATTATCACCCAAAAAGCCAAGCCAAGATTATGTCATGAATCTTGTTTTTAAAGCGATCCTGGCCGCATACACTCGAAAACTCGAAATGGTTATATGTTGGGTTTCTGGGAACTCTGGCACCGCGGAAACGAGGTGGCTGGTGAAAGGGCTGGTGCTGCTGTGCTTAGCAACCCAGTAAATATAACACTACCCTGTACGTACGTCAATCCAGACCGTAGACAACACCGTCGTAAAGCATGGCAAGCGCAATTGAGCGAACAGGCAGACAAGCGATTGCATGTAATAAAACTACCACTTGGGACACCA
This sequence comes from Haemaphysalis longicornis, assembly GCA_013339765.2. Taxonomy (NCBI): domain Eukaryota; kingdom Metazoa; phylum Arthropoda; class Arachnida; order Ixodida; family Ixodidae; genus Haemaphysalis; species Haemaphysalis longicornis. The sequence goes on along the minus strand of CM023449.1, from coordinate 166,888,435 downwards.
CATAAGTCACTCACACAGCACACACACGGAGGCTGCCTCAGCTAGGCCACACACATGCCACACACTCCTACCTGCTCACTGGATCCTCAAGAATTCTCTGTTGCACGTTTGGGGAGGGCCAATTCGTGGTTCACATCCTCATTACATGTAAGGCGCTGAATACAACACGACGCCGACATTTCCCTGAAAACCACAGGCAATATATTAAAACACCCATCACATTTTTAGGCGGCGACCCAATTGTTTCTGTAAAACACAATTTTAAGTATTTGTCAGAAGTGAAACTTTTAAACATAGCTCATTTCATATCACGCTTAATCAAAACCTGGCCCTTAACACCAGCCATCTGCAATGATTTAAAGCATTTCAAACATTCCTGCTGAAAAGTTTATTTTTCCTTTCATACCACTTACACGAAATATAGTTATATTATCAATTCAATTCAATTCAATTCAACTTTATTTCCAACAAGAAGTTGGAGGTCCCCCAGGCGAGAAGTGGCCGTAAAGACCACTTGAAAGGTGCCTGAGGGCCCGCACTCGCAATGTAGACAGTTACAGTGTTCTGTTTCCCTTTTTGTCTCCATTATACAAAGTTATTCGACTTCAAGAGTAGGCTAGGAACTATATATACACTGTCATGCGCAGATGAACAATGAAGCATAGCAATTGCAGTGACACAGGAGCAAAAAAAAGAGAAACAGTCGCAAAAATCGCAATATTACTATACAAAGACTCCATAGACACGAAAAGGCAAAAAGAAAAAAAGAGAAAGAAAAGAAAAAGAGAAAACAAACGACAGTTTTGATCAACAAATATAAAAAAGAACGGTGTGTGTTAACAACTTTATAAAAACAATTCCCTCATTTTTTTTCGGGTGTAGCCACATAAATTTGTGTTAACAACATCCCATTTGTTTAGCAGGGAAGGGACAGTATATCTTAAGGACTGCAGAAGATAGTCAGTTCGTCGAAGCGGAACTAGCCACCTGTCACAACCTCGAGTGCGCGAATCACTCTGTTGCATTTTTTAAATCGCCCATGCGTTCCAAAAAACTCGGCACCTTTCATTTGAAAAGAAAAGCGGATACAATAGACGGAATTCATCAATGTTCTTGACAGACATGATTTTATATTGAGAGAAGAAAGCCAGAGTTGAGTGCGAGTAGGGTACATTGGCGATGTAGCGCAGGGCCCTTTTTTGTAAAAGAAAGAGTCTTTCAATATTTCCAATGGTAGTGGTGCCCCATATAAGAGTGCAGTAATGTAAATGTGCAGCGAACAGGGCATGGTAAATCTGAATTTTAGCTTTCACCGGAAAATAATGTCTACATCGCGCTAGTGCACCCGCCGCTGACGAGAGTGATCTAGTCAAGGCTTCTATGTGACCCGTTCATGTCAAATCAGAAGAAAATGTTACTCCCAGGATTTTGTGCTTGTTCACTATCTCTATAGGTACGCTGCCTAAAGTTATCATTTGATGCATCGTTGTGTCCTTGTTTTTAGCTTCAAATAAGATGGCTTTTATTGGCTGGCGTTAATTTTTAAGCTGTTGGAATGTGACCAGTGGTAAATAATCGACAGGGGCTCCTAAGCCTTTTCCGCAATTTCGTTTGTGTTTTGGCCTGAAATAAACAAACTAAAAACTGGTGTAGTCTGCATAAAGAAAGAACGTGACCTCTTTTGTGGTTGTAACGATATCATTAACGTAGATATAAACAGCAGCGGCCCTAATACGCTGCCTTGAGGTACTCCATGATGTATAGTTTTATGGGATGAAATAAAGCCTCCAACATCAACGCACTGTTTCCGTTCTGAAAGGTAGGACTGTAGAAGAGAATGCGCTATACCGCTGACGCCATGGCGTTGTAACTTTGTCAGCAGAATACCATGGTTCAGGTAGTCGAAAGCTTTGCTATAGTCTATGAATATACCGAGTGTAAGCTTCCTATCCTCAATATTTTTAATTATGAGTTCTTTTTGTGCCAGTAGTGCCGTTTCTGTTGATTTGCCTCGTTTAAAACCATGCTGGCAGTTTGTAATTATATCGTGCTTCAGGGAAAAAGTGGTAATGCGGGAAAATATAACTTTTTCTAATCCTTTAGAGAATATTGGGAGTATGGATATGGACCTGTAGTTGCTTGCGTCATTCTTATCACCGTTCTTGAATATAACAGACACTCTGGCTATCTTCATAGAATGAGGAAACTGACCAGATTCCAGAACAAGATTATATATGTAGGCTAGACACGGTGCTATGATGTCTATCACGTACTTAATTGGTTGAAGTTGAATGCCGTGAATATCTTTTTCTTTACTGTTTCTTAAACTATTGAACGTTCGACAAATTTCGCTTTCATCGGTTGGCTCCAGAAATATAGTATCAGAGTTTTGATATTCTATTGTGGACCCCTGCCCGGTGTGCCGTTGGCTGCACAATATTAATAAATGTGATCATTAAATGCTCTGCTAGAGATAACCCCTGAAATTTTCCTATTTTGCACCAGTTATCTCAGAATACTGTAGGTTTCGCACAATTACAGCTTAAGTATCATTTATTACTTTCCATACCGGATGAGGATCAGCATTTAGCTTATTTCTGTACTTCTTAAATACCACTAACTTGCAAGGATCCCGCGTTTTTACAAATTTTTTGAACAGCTGATTTTTCTTGTTAATCATTTTTACATGCTCAGGGCCAATCCAGGGCTTCCGTATTTTCTTTTTTCTTTCCCAGGGACATATGAAAGCAGCTCGTCATAATGACGGGAAAAAATTGACAGAAATTGTGAATAGCTCTCATTACGTCATTGTTACGTAAACTGCCGACCAGTCTTGGTTCAGAATACGCCCTCGGAAGGAGTCCATATTTATACTCGAAAACAGTCTATACTTTGTGCGAAGCGGACAATCGTTGCGTGTAATGGCATTCATGTACGCAATAAACATAGTGCAATAGTCACTTATATCATAGTTTATTGTGCCGGCGGAATGTATTTCAATGACTTAATTAATTTTGGCAAGCGCAATTTGGCCCTCTTCGCCCCAGTTGACCTTGCGTCAGGAAAATCCAAAATCATCATCATGTAGAGCCGAGTAAGGTAGCCAAGCTTAGCTATACACCAGCGCTAGAAACAGGACTGCAGAAAGGGCACACAGACGGGGCGCTGACTAACCGCTCTTCCTTATTAGGAGGAGTGGTTAGGAAGATAGCCACTCTTCAGAAACAGGACCTAAACCAACTCTTGGACTTTTTCTGCGACTGTGCAACACCTTCGTTAAGCATAAACGACTGGCACTGGTTCACTGTGAACAAAGAAGTAAAATTGTATTACAACTAAACGGAAGTTTATTAGCACTGGAAGTACAAGTAACCCTGAGCGTTAGTAGTCTCTATTTCAATGCATCTAACATCAACACTCCAGATATCTACACCACAATACAGAAAATGTAAACAAATAAAATCATATTCGAGCAAAACTGTATTACCAAAGAAACCACTAACGTCAGTGGCGCCTGCTAACAGAGTTTGTTGCCGCAACGTTGTCATCGCAGAAAGTATCACATTTTTCTATTTTGGCGGGGAGTGTCTGTTCGGCACGGATAAGCATATCAAGAAATATAGTTGGAATGGTTTAACGGTGCAACATCTTTCGGCGGAGCATTGTTACTTTGGACAAGAGAAGGAACGTTTGGCACTGAGTTCACCACCTCGATGTCATACGCGGCGGTAGCTGCCCCGGCGAGCGGCTTTACACGACGTTTGGCACTCCCGGCAGCTGGCGTGGTGCGGAGATTAGAAGAGACGTCAGCAAAATCCGTGTCCGTGGTAGGCGCAGCGATGGTCAAGTGGTCGCCCCCCATGCGGCCTTTCATCCAGATATCGCTAGCGTAGAATACAAATGCGAATACCATCAGCGAAGCCGCCAACACCGCAAGGACGAAAGTCGCGTCACTCGTCGGATTTTCATACTCCAACGTGGGTACCCGTGACTTAGGCCTATCGTCGAACCAAGGGGCCGGGTCGACACAGGGCGCATCGCTTGTTTTAGACATGCTGGACTCCAGGTTCGTGTTCTGAGAGCATATCCGCGCCGTTTCCGCGTCAAAGGTGGAATCCACGCTCGGGGGCCTTTGCCTGTTTTCACCTGCGCTGCTGCAGAGACACCCTCGCGGAGGGGTCGATTGATCCGGGGATGATGTCAGCAATCGGCATTGTTTTGGCCCGCGAAAAACACTGCGGTGCTTGCAGCTGGTGAGTTGCCTGGACCCATGCGAGTCGAATTCGCTGGGCGGCTGATCGTCGTTTAGACGGTCACTTCCCTTCTTCAAGAGATGCCTGGTGGGCAAGGTCTCGATCGTTGGAGAAGTGCGGCGCAATGTGGTGGTGGCTGCTCGTCGCCCTGTGGTTTCGGAAGCTGACCGCGGCTTGTTCAAGGGCCGAGCCGCCGTGGTGTCTCCCCTAGGACCAAGAGATATCGGAAGCCTCCGCTTGAAGGTTGTCTTGCGGGGGTGCTTCTTGCGGCGGGCAGTTACCAGGGCTGAACCGGGACTGGTGAGACGTGCACTAGAAGCGAGTGGGGCGTCTTGTGCACCAGCTGCATCTCCTGCATGCTGGGTGTCATCGCGCTCAAGTGACTGACCCGGATCAAGCGGCTGACGTTCTTCACGGTTGAAGGAACCCCTGGCCTCTCCTCCTCTACCTGGTGCAGTTGGCCTTGTTTCGGAGTTTCGCATATCTGGAATAATGAAAGACGAAAGGATTGCAGCGCTTGCTGTCTTCTAACTGCTCTTCTTCTTTGCCTTCTTCGTATGGCGGTAACAAAATTACACCTCCCATTTGCAGTTCGTTTAAATAATTTTTATTCTCTGCGAAAGGAGTGGTATGACCAATTATTTTCTTCCCAAATTCGGTGCCGCCTCTTGAGTATTAGTGTGGGATCCCTGTGAGCGTTTAGGGGCTTAGATAATAATTTCGCATAGTAGCAGCAGATTGGTTTCCGTTGAATTGGGAGGCACGTACAATTGCTGGAATGTGCTAAATGTCTTGTTTCGTAGCCGATGGAGGGCGCCGCTGTCCGTGACGTGATTAAACAATGTGGATAGCCAAGGGCTCCTTCGGTGAAAAGGAATCAAGGCTACAGGCAGCAGCCACATGCGTCGTAGAGTACGCCATTGAACGAGGCATCGAAATCACAAGAGAAAAAATCTGATATATTCCTCGTCTGGAGGCGCAAACTGAACAGAACGATCACCGCAGATCCCTATATCCGCCTCAAGGGATACCTCGAAGGCAGAAGATACCGGAAAAAATAATGGTGCAAATACTAAGGACGCGGATGCAATCAAACCAGCGGAGCATCCACACCCCAGCCTTGATCAAAAGCACGACGACGCATTTCTGCAGAATAATAAAGCGAGTCGCAAGCTGACGCACCAGAATATGAGAAGACACTTTGAAGCTTGTGCGCTTGGTAGTGAGCAGAGTGACGTACGGCCTGCCCTACCAGAGCATGAAACTTTCCAAAGAGCAAAAAGGAGAAATATTCTTAACAAAAGCGTACAAGACGGCACTAAAGCTGACGTAATTATATGCACGTCAACTGAAATGCTGCTGGCCTGAAATGTGCATAGCACATTTCAAAAACTTAGAGAATCGCAACTCAATGCCCAGACAAAGTGACTGTTGCAGACCCCGATGGGTGCATGCTCCTGCGCAGCTGGGTTCCATAGACCAAATCAGAAAAATTCCAAAGGCAGCAGACAATCATGACGAAATCCGCCGGAAGTTCCACGTGGCCGCCATGCCTGAAACCATGAACCCCAACCTCCATCAAGAAGACGCCGTGCATGACCGGGCTTCATCCGCCGCAGGTTCTCCTCAAAGGGTAACACAGTGTACGTGGATACAGCCACACAAGATCCAAAGAAAGGGCACAGGGTGGCTGTATTCTTACATTCAGACCTCTATATGATCTATATGATTACCTCTGAATCGACACATCATTGTATCGTAACAGACGCCGAGTCGGAGGGCTTCCGGACTGGCCGTTCACTTAAAATGATTTCTGTAGGGGCCGCTGGCGACTCTGACACGTGTGAGCGAGAGCACGAGAGCGCCTGACCCGGAGCGCGTGCTCCGGGGGTGCTGTCTGGAATAAAGAGTTCCATTCTTGCTGCTGAACGAGTCGGTCGTCTCTGTCGTGGGCTTCGAGCATGGTGTCAGAAGTGTTCAGCCATGCCTAGCGACCCAGATGTTCCCGTCGTCTGTGTCGGCGCCTCCGGACTACAAGCGCCGGCCCCATTTGTGTTCACAAATCCGGGCAAAAGGCCTACGTGGATGGCCACATTCGAAGATTATGTCTTCGCGTCTGGCCTCGACTGTGCGGGCGGCGAACGAAAAGTTCGAACGTTACTCTACGTCATGAGACCGCAGACGCGAACCTTGCTTACTTCGCTCGGACTATCGGCCCCGGAGTCGCAACCCTTCGCCACAGTCAAGCAGACATTGACCCGTCATTTTGTTGATCGCGTCAACGAGATCTACGAGAGTAGACGCTTCCACCGCCGAACGCAGCAGCCGGGTGAGTCAGTAAATGCTTTCTACGCGGAGCTTCAGTACCTGGTCAAGCGGTGCAGCTACAGCAACTCAGAGGTGGAAAGCCGCTTGGTTTGAGACAGATTTGTTGTTGGCCTGTTAGACGAACAACTTTCAGACCAGCTTTGCCGCAGCACGAAGCTGACAGCAGAAGAGGCGCTATATCAGGCTCGCTTGCACGAGGACGCCCAAAAGGAACGCGCTGCGTGGTCACTTAGCACGCCAGAAAACCTGAATGTCGACGCTGCTGGAACGGGACTAAACCTCTCACCCTCCAAATCTGAGCTTTTTCTCTACCGGTCCTCCCGAAAAGGCGGACGCGGCATGCCCCCGCCGGAGCACACGGACATCAACTTACATACAAAGAATGGCCAACCCATCCTAAAGTGGAATGTATTCGTATCCTTGGGCTCCTTATACAAGCACAGGGCAGCAATATGAAAAACCATCGAGAAGCTCAGCCACTAAAACAGAGAACATGATTAGACTCATCATTCATGTATCAACTGACGTGGAGGCCTTAACGGAAAGCAACCTGCTTAGATTATACCACGCTTTCCTCATGAGCCACATAAAACTATGTGGCAGCGGCACTTGACTGGTCCAAAGCGGAGGAAACAAAGATCAATACACTTATGCGCAAGAGCATTAAGAGAGTCCTGGATATCCCCATCACGGCAAGCACCGAAAGGTTGGAACTTCTCGGGGTGCACAATACCCTGGATGAAGTTATCGAAGCACAGAGCACTGCCCAGACACAACGTCTTCTCACAACGAGAGCGGGTCGCCAGATCCTGCGCACCCTGGGCTATAGAGCGGAAGACCTGGAGAAACATACCGTCCACCTCCCCCCACATATACGGGAAACCATACATGTTGAGCCTATCCCACGGAACGTGCATCCGCAGCATAATGAGGGAAGACGCGCAGCCAGAGCGCGAGCCCCTCCTACAACACGCGGCGAAGAACCCCACAAAAACTGGCGTTTGTAGACGTTGCCCAGCATGCAACCCCCGGACTTTTCACGACGGTAGTGGTGGACTTCGCAGGGACCATTCTATCCGCGGCGACCATCAAAGCACCGACTGCAGTCATAGCCGAGCAAGTGGCGATAGCTCAAGCAATGCAAGACTTGTCACGGCCCAACGTATATACGGATTCTTGCTCCGCGGCCAGGGCCTTCCTGTTGGGGAGGATTGCGACGGACGCAGCCAAAATTCTCACCGCACGCAGCGAAGAAGCCTTCCACAGCATTACATGGTTTCCCGCGCACATGGGACACAGCAGTACACCCAGAAATCCCCAACGTCAACGGGTTAGCTAACGACCGTGCGCGAGGTTTCACGTGCCCGCGCCGGTCCCCAACGCTATCCCGAGTGACAGGCTGGGCGAGTACAGACCCTTTACTCACTTTTCATGAAATCATTTCCCACTATCAGCTATCCCGGAGGACACTCCCATTACCTCACCCCAAGCTCACACGACCACAATCCATAGCTTTCCGAATGCTAAAGACGAATACGTTTCCGACTAGTAGCAGGTTCAGCCTTATCCTGCCTTCCATTGAACCTAATTGACTTAACTGCTCAGAGGCTTACTGCAATCTTAAACACATGCTCTGGCAATGTCCTGCGTTACGTACGGCCATGGACTACAGCACCGAGCACGAATGAACGAGCGCTCTCTCGAGCAACGATCCGCACAAGCAACTCATGGCTGTCTAGAGGGCCTGCGAGGGGGCGGAAGACCAAGGTCTCTCACCTCCTGCGCGGGTGTGGCCAGCGACTACCTGATGAAGACCCCTAGAGGCCATCCAGGATAGTCCCTCAGGACCTTTAATAAAGTTCTTTGTCTGTCTGTCTGCCTGTCGACGCAGCTAAGAAGGGCAAGCATCGTCCGCTCAACACCCTCCTCCTTACTCGCTCAGCACGAGGAACGCCGGCTTTCTGGGAGATGCGAATATTGCGGTCGGCAGCCTCACCCTCGAGAAAAGTGCCCAGCGCGGCGGGCCACGTGCAACTACTGCAAGAGTCAGAGTCACTTCGCCGATGCCTGCGAGCAAAGAAAGGAAAAGCCAAGCTGGGCTCGAGGGAACTCCACGCGGTCGGCACGCGCTGTGCAAGGTAAGCTGACGTGCGCGTGAATGGCATACCCGCCAAATTCAAAATAGGCTTCCGGCGCCGAAGTGACAGTTGTCCCTTCAACTTTTCTTGCCGTTCCGAAAGTTCTTGATCGAGCAGAAGGAGAGCTCAACCGGTCCAAGCAGCCACGCCCTGCAGTGCTCGGGACGTTTCTCCGTGACCCTCAACTGGAAAGACAAGCTCGACAACTCAACGACTTTACGTCATGCGAGGTGCCGAACACCCCTCTACTTGGGCTCCCCGCCATAGAAGACCTGGGTGTCGTGAAGTTCGTCGACGCGACATCGTCCACAATGCCTCCTCCGCAACCTCGAATCTTTCAAGGGTTAGGTGTAACTTCCAGAACCGTACAAGATCCGCCTTGTACCGGATGCACAGCCCTTCGCTTTGTGCACCCCCCCCCCCCCCCCGAGGATTCCAATTTCATTTACTGCCAGTGGTCAAAAACTCAACTCGACGAGATGGAGAGTCAAGGCATCGTCCGCAAGGTTACGCAAACCACGCCGTGGTGCGCCGGTCTTGTTGTCGTACCAAAGTCGACAGGTGGCTACAGGATTTGTAGTGACCTCACCAAGCTAAACCAGTATGTCCAACGGGAAAGCTACGTTCTTCCTACTGTGGACTCTGTGTTAGGTCAGCTGAAGGACGCACACGTCTTCTCCAAGTTAGACGCCACATCTGGATTCCATCAGGTGAAGCTTTCCCTGAAAGTGAAGAGCTGACTACCTTCATCACACCCTTCGGTCGATATTGCTATCATCGCCTTCCTTTCAGTATCGCTTCCACTCCGGAATTCTTCCAGCGCCTCATGTCTCAAATCCTGGAGGGTCTTCCGAGAGTTGTCAACATGATCGACGACATTTTGGTATTCGGGAAAGACCGTCAGGAACATCAAAAAAGACTTGAAGCCACCATAAAACGCCTAGACGAGGTCGGGATCTCGCTCAACAGGAAGAAATGTTAGTTCGAAGTCAATTCTCTCCGTTTCCTCGGGGTTGTCGTCAACGAGAACGGAGTGTCACCAGACCCAGACAAAGTCAAGGCAATCCAAAGTCTTCCGCCACATCGGATACTAGCGGAGTATGTATGAAAACCGCACTTCGGCTTTTAGTGGGGCGGAATGAAAGAGACGCAAAACCCGGCATCCGCAATATTCGCAGCTCCCAGAAAGCCGGCGTTCCTCGTGCTGAGCGAGTGAGGAGGAGGGTGTTGAGCGGCGATGCTTGCCCTTCTTAGCTGCGTCTACAGGCAGACAGACAGACAAAGAACTTTATTAAATGTCCTGAGGGACTATCCTGGATGGCCTCTAGGGTCTTCATCAGGTAGTCGCTGGCCACACCGCGCAGGAGGTGAGAGACCTTGGTCTTCCGCCCCTCGCAGGCCCTCTGGATAGCCATCAGTTGCTTGTGCGGATCGTTGTTAGAGAGAGCGCTCGTTCATTCGTGCTCAGTGCTGTAGTCCATAGCCTACCTCCCCAGTAGACTTTGCGGGAAGACGGTTTTGGCGCAGATTCGCGTTGGAGGACTTCCTGCTGCTGACCCGGGCGTGGCCACCACGCTACCATGCCCCGTTCAAACACCTGCCCCTTCTGCACGCTCGCCGCACAGCTGACGCGGACCATCTCATATGGCGTGTCCTTCACTGGCCTCAGCCAGAGCGACACCTGAGAGGCACAGGCCTCCATCTGGAAGACCCCCCGACCTTCAGCGGTGGCTCTGGGACCACCACCCGCCCTTCTTGACTTCCTTCGAGAGACGGGGCCCATGTATATTTAAACTAAGTATTTTTATGCCAACGGGCATTCTATCGCAAAAAAAGCGTCGTCGTGTTCTTTTTTCGAAGACAAAGCAAAAGCACAGCTCGCGCTGCATGCTGCACGTACAGCCTCTTCATCCTCGTCTTCCTTGCGCGGCTCTTTCTAACAAGGTCACAGTGTGGTAAGGTGAACGGAAAGCGTGTGTGGCCAACCCCTAGGACGGTCAGATGGCTGGATCAGGCTGTGGGAAGAGGAGGAAGACAAGGAAAAAAAGAGTGGACGGGCTATCCGAAGCTGCCCGATCAGTGGTTCGGGCCTGCGTCTTGGACCTCCAGGCTGGCGAGAAGACACGGCGTACCTCACGTCCTTGTTCCGGAGGAGCGCTCAAACAGCCCTGGTGCCCGCTTGCCTCGCGGCGTAGGCCCGAGGAACTCAACTCTCAGCAGTCTCGGCCAGTCACTGACGCTGACATCCGAGCCGGGACTTGGGTTTGGTGAGACGCCGCTAGGACATTCTCCAGAGACTTGTGTTTTGCGTAACTGCCCGTCTGTGTGTGTTGGGTCCTGGGAACTATTCGTTCGCCAGTCTTTCATTTCGTGGTCTTGTCTTTGTGTTGTAAATACAAGTGCTGGCAACGTGCAACGGGGCGAGTCGTAGGTCTGGTACGAGATACTAGTTGGACACTCCTGGTCATTACAAAAGTGGCGAGCCTGCCAGGAATCCATCTCGCATACTGACCGATACGCCTTCCGTACCGTACAGAAAGACCACCATGGACCTCGAGAAGCTTACAGCGCTAGGCGTCCAGTACGGCCTATCTGGGCATGAGCTCCGCGAGTGGGTTGAGAAGGAACGCGCCAAACCAGCGCGCTGAACGAGTCGCTTCAGCAGGAAGCAAATCGCGAGCGGACGAAACGGCAGAAGGCCGCGGACGAAAGGCGCAAAGAGCTTCTGTTGCTGGAGCTCCGACTTCGGGAAACGCCGGCAACCTGCAGGGACCCACGAGAACGGCGTTGGACCGGTCGGCACGACACCCCTGGGGCCGTGGTCAATCCTCAGAGATTCTCCCCATCTTTGACGAGCGCCGCGATGACCTACATGCATATCTACAGCGCTTTGAGCGGGTAGTACTGCACAAGAATGGCCACCAGAGCATGGGCCACGGCCATCAGCATGTGCCTCTCTGGGTAGCTTTTGATCCGTCATAGGCCGTTACTTACAGAGAAGAATCGCTGGATTACCCCGCAGTCAAAAGGACTCTATTGCAGCGCTTCCGCTTCACTGCCAGGGTACCAGGAGAAGTTCAGAGAAGTGCAAGCCATGGACGGCGAACTGGACGACAGCTGGCTGCCCGGCTCTCAGGATATTTTTGACTATTGGATCGAGATGTCAGGTTGTGAGCCGAAAACATTCGAAGGACTCAGGGACCTTATCGTCTCCGAGCAGTTTTTTTTTATGTTGCCACGCCAAGCTCATTGTATTCCTGAAGGAGCGAGACTGCAAGACGCTGAGTTCTCTCGCGGACCATACCCGACGCTTCCTGGAGGCCCAAAATATCACTAACCTTGGGAATGACAGTGAAGAAACACCCAGAAATGGAAGTGATGCCCGAAACAATTCGCTAAAATGCTACTTATCCAACCGCATCGGCCACACTGCCCCTGACTGTCACGTCCCTCTTAGGAACCCACCAAAATGCAAGAATTGCGGCAAGTCAGGGCACAGCGCTGAAGAGTGCAAAAACAAACCAACCCATCCGGAACATTTTGTCTCGTGCGCCTTCACACGGTTTTCTCTGGGTCATCGAAACCGGTTCTCCACTGCTTCCTCTAGGAACGCAGACAAAACCTCAGGCTTCCATAGCCGATGGGACTACAAGGCACCTCGATGTCCTAGCGGACGGCCTACCCGTTTGTTTGAAGGGCGTGTACTCGGGGAACCTGTACGCGTTCTAAAGGGACACGGGTAGCAACATCGTTATTGTTCGACGAGATAGCTCAACATCAGAGCAGCGATCCTTCATTGAAATAGTGACACCGGAATGTCGGCAAGCGAGTTTATTACCGCAAGGGCCACTACAGCAACTTCCTAAGGGAAGACAATACTCTGTACCGGCACTACCACCGAGTGATCGGTGAAGCGTACAGCCAGATTCTTGTGCCTAAGCCGCTCCGAGAATCGGTCATTAGAAGCTCACACGAAGGTACCCCGGCCGGTCATCTCGGGGTACGGCAAATGCTTAACCGAGTGCTAAGAGAGTTTTACTGGCCTGGCGTCAACGTTGATGTGCAGCGGTTCGTCGCATCTTGTACCACTTGTCAGCGAACATACTCACCTGAAGAATCACCGTATGGAGGTGGCGCAGGTGTCATGGAAACCGGCTGGACCCATAATCAATGAACCCTGTAAGAGGTTTTTTGGTGGAACTGAGAATAGTTGTTATAACAACTTTCCTAAAAGGGGGGGTAATTGTGGTAAGGGGAACGGAAAGCGTGTGTGGCCAACCCCTAGGACGGTCAGATGGCTGGATTAGGCTGTGGGAAGAGGAGGAAGACGAGGAAAAATGAGGAGACGGGCTATCCGAAGCTGCCCGATCAGTGGTTCGGGCCTGCGTCTTGGACCTCCAGGCCGGCGAGAAGACACGGCGTAACTCTAGACCTTGTTCCTGAGGAGTGCTCAAACAGCCGTGGTGCCCGCTTGCCTCGCGGCGTAGGCCTGAGGAACTCAACTTCTCAGCAGTCTCGGCCAGTCACTGACGTTGACATCCGAGCCGGGACTTGGGTTTGGTGAGACGCCACGAGGACATTCTCCAGAGACTTGTGTTTTGCGTAACTGCCCGTCTGTGTGTGTTGGGTCCTGGGAACTATTCGCCAGTCTTTCATTTCGTGGTCTTGTCTTTGTGTTGGAAATACAAGTGCTGGCAACGTGCAACGAGGCGAGTCGTAGGTCTGGTGCGAGATACTTAGTTGGACTCCTGATCATTACACACAGTTCATCGCGAAGTTCAAATACAATTAACAACATCCTCCGCTCCCGACAACGTTCACTCGCCCAACTCCAACGGGCACAACAGCTACTTGCCTCGTCATTTCTCTACCTCCTGGTAAACGACTTTGCATGCCCAAACATGATTATCGATCGAGAAGTGCACCGTGGTTATCTACAGTTTACAATATGCTCCGCGCCCGACAAAGTTCCTAGTTTCCTTCCCCAACTCCAACGGCACAACAGCTGTACCAGCACCCACTTTGATTTAGAAATGACACTTCCAACACATTGTCTGCCCAATAACCGAAAACTGTTCACGCAGTTCCGCAGGAGTGCCGTTGATATCACTATGGCATGGTCCGGTGCATGCTGTCGATGATGAGCTTCCGGCAATGATGATTGGGGGGTTGCAGGATCGGGTAGACAGCCTCTTTGAAGCCACCACGTTGTCAGAACGTGTATTCAATCTCAGGATTCCATGATTTTCCAAAAAAGGTTGCAGGTCATGAGTGCGGGTCCCCTGGGAAAAGTCACGTACAACATTCGACGACTCTCTGGAAATACCGTTGCCTGGCGGTGACGCTTCTTCGGCACCAGCTTGCCATTCAGGCCCATGTCGCCACATGTCAATCATAAACAGGCTCTGTGCAGACATGCCTTTGCTGCTAGGTCGTCCGGACTGATCATTTCGGAGGAATTCACCTGAGGACTTGGGTCTTGAGGTCCGGAACTCTTTGCAGTGCCGGTAAAATCTCGCCGCTAAAGTGGGAATTTGTTCGAAGAACGTACACTTGGCTGCTCGCTTTGTTGCGTGTACCTCCACCGCTAGGTAAAGGGCCTTGCAGATTCCAGCCCATCTTTGTGCTAGTTGCGATCAATGCAGGGTTGCTTCGTCCCACTTAGTTTCTCGACATCAACTTCCAGAGTTGATCTGAGCCAATGAGAACATCACGCCTGGCTCATGATTAATGCCGGGATATACGACTTCGTCCGCCAGATGTTTTCCATCGGCAGCCATGGCTTGTAGAAACGGTATATCACTAGGTGGCTCAGCAATCTCTTTGCATATAAAGGGCACGACGATAGCTTCAATGTCGACAGTCAGGCTGGCGTGCTGACTGCGGAGCACAAACTTTACTATTTTGTACCGACGGTTCGGGCCGCTGGTTCTACCAAAGGCACTGATGGCAAGTTCGGTTTCGGCGACAGCAGGAAGCTTCAGCTTAGAAACAACACTCTCTCTCACGAACGTTCTCTGGCTCCCATTGTCAAGTACTCCACGTATGTAACAACAACGTTCTCGGCGTCGTCATCCATGCTCGAAACGTCTGGAGTAGCACGTCATTTATTAGACGAGGAGCTGAAGAGCCTTGGGTGGCTACCCGCATCGTAGCATTGGAACCTTTGAGCACTGCTTGGATGACGATGTCTTCGCATAACGAGTGTTGCACATAGTTGAGGCGTGTCACCGTTTGCATGTCTGACATTGCACTCTTCGTCGGCAATCACGGACTAGATGACCTCTAGCCGTGCACCGGAAGCAACGACCATCGGACGCCAGTTGGCTTGCGCTTCTCTGCCAGGGTCATGTCGCTCGTGCAGTCCTCAGTCTTGTGCTGCGTGGTGGAGCAGAAAAGGCAAGACGAGGGAAGAGGGTTCGTCTTGTTTCCCTTTTCGTATCAGAGTACGCAGGTTACTCGGTATGGTCAATCACGTTGGACGCTTCCTTCCGCACCTCGCAAGCATGACTGCACCCATCCGAGCTTTGCTTAACAAAAACAGTCACTGGATGTGGGGTGTGGATCAAGATACCGCGTTTTAGAAGGTCAAGGAGATGCTCAGCTCAGACTGTTGCATAGCTCTATATGACCCAGTCGTTTCCAATCGTGGTCTCGGCGGATGCAAGTTCGTAAGGTATCGGCACCGTGCTTCTCCAAAGTCAACCCTGTGGTGCTCGACGCGCTGCCACCTTCGCTTCGAGATCTTTGACTCCAACAGAAGCCCGCTACAGCCATACAGAGAAGGAGACACTGGCGATAACATGGGCTATAACGCGGTTCGACCAGTATTTTCGTGGTCTCTTCTTCACGGTGGGGTCTGACCATCAACCTCTTTTATCTCTTCTCGGACATAAGGCCTCGATCAGCTGCCATCAAGGATTCAGCGCATGCGCATAAATTTGATGGGCTACCAATTTCAAGCAAAGTACGTGCCGGGGAAGTTGCTGGCAATAGCAGACACGCTGTCCAGAGCTCCCTGCGATACCGCTCCCCCCAAATTAGTAAATGCTGTTGAACTCTCTGTTGGGGATGTCTTCAAAGGCTTCTCAGCGCCAGTAGCAAGGCGCCTTGAAGAAATTCGAAAAGCCCAGCTCCACGACGAGGAATGCCTCTCAGTCAGTGGTTTCATAGAAAATGGCTGGCCAGAGAAGAGCACTGTTCCAGTTCACCTCGTGCCATTTTGGAAGGAAAGGGCAAGATTTAGCATTTCAATGGAATTATACTTTTGGACCGCCGCCTAGTTATCCCTCCGGCGTTTCGAGCCAATTTGCTGGCCCTCCTTTATGACGGACATCAAGGACCTCGCCGATGCAAGGAACGAGCAAAAGGAAGTGTCTGGTGGCTTGGGTGCAACATGCACATTGAACACATGGTTACAAGCTGCGAACAGTGCGCAACCAACAGAGTGGCGAACCCCGAACCACTCATGCCTACAGCGACACCGGATCGTCCGTGGAAACATCTTGCAATCGACCTATTCCACTGCAAAGGCCGAGAGCAAGTTGTCGTTGTATATTACTATTCGCGGTTTCCCGAAGTAGTGTCCCTCAATTCCACGACTAGCGTAGCAGGGATAAACGCGGTCAAGAGTTGCTTGGCGCGGCACGGGATCCCTGATGTCGTTCGGACGGACAATGAACCCCAATTTTCATCAAACCAGTGTACACCTTTGTTAGAGTCTAAGAGGGGAGATGTAGGGGCCGCTGGCCACTCTGACACGTGTGAGCGAGAGCGCGAGAGCGCCTGACGTGGAGCGCGTGCTCCGGGGCTGTCTGGAATAAAGAGTTCCATTCTTGCTGCTGAACGGGTCGGTCGTCTCTCTCGTGGGCCCCGAACAATTTCAATTCACAAGATGCCTGTAGACACATTCTGAATGGACGAGTAAGCCACCACGTACTCCCTGTACTCCTCCAGGCTAAAGGTCGCATACCCGAACAACCGGAGCACCCACCTAAGATCTAACACAGGATCCTGGGAATCCGGAGCATTGGGGAATACAGAGGAACCTTAGAGGCGGAGAGGGTAGCTCTAGGATATAGTACAAACCCTGCCCTCAAAGATTGCGACCTCTAAGAACCCCGGCCAGTCACCAAGCAATACTCGACTACACTGGAATATTACCGTGGTACCCGGAACAGATACCCTCCTGCCCCACGAAGCCCTGATGAGGGCAGACGCCACCGACTGCAGACAGCGGCAGACAGGCACGTTTGCAAACATTAACATGCTGAGAAAAATTTACCAGATTCGAAATGCAGATGCATGCCCATTGTGGAATCAGATACCCACACTATACCAGACCAAATGTGAATGCCGAAGCACAACGGTTGTCCTCAAAGTCGAAAACCCTAATATGAAGCAACGGAAGGCACTGCTGTCCAACGACTGCTGTAAAGATCAGGTCGGTCTTATTCAGTTGCCAGGCAAAGCAGGAGAGGTCGTTGCTAACCCCATTGGGAGTTCTAGAACATGCTACAAGTTCCCAGTTGAGGTGGAGCGCCAACCAGCCACTCAAAAAAGACGAACAAACGTTTTCCCAGCATACTCCATTCCATGTTGCCACAAGATATGAAAAACATCTACAACATGAAAAGAAGCCTGGGACATGAGGGTCTGGGAAGGAATGAGGCGGCTAATGAGGCGTCGTGTGTACTCACCTATCACGCAGCCTACACGACCACCACCCGTCCATACACGGCGCCAACCTATGCTGAATCCTTACACATATCCCGACAGCTCAGGGCCAATCACCAACACACATAAATACCCCACGAAATGGGAAGCGCTAGTCATGCGAAATATCCTGACGAATACCCCAGGTCATAGACGCATCTAGATGTTCCAAGGTGCCGCGACACCAACATCTAGACCATGACCAATACTTTAAGGAATGCGCTGAGACAGCCGCAGTGTTCCTCGCCACATTGTCCTGCGCAATATTGTGGGGAGCAGCTACTAGCAACGTTTTAAGGCAGCCGAACTGCGCACATGGGGGTGGCCCTGGCAAGCACAGATTTTCAGGGCCTGCTGGAGAGAGCGAAGATAGGAGCACTAGCAACTGGGGCCCCCGACCTAGGGTTGCACCTGGGAATTCCACTCAATTCCATCCCCTATATCCTTCCCCCTTCTTCCATTTGCAATTTTTTTATTAATGTACACAGTCATTCAGTGAGAAAGTACTATTGCGAATCGGTGCTCAACCCGATGAGTAAGTTTATCTTCTATTTCCAATCGACACATCAGTGTGATAACTTTGGCGTTGAACAAAATAAATACACAATAAAATTCGAGCCTCTTGCAAAGTGTGAACTTTACAACGAGGGAAAGCGTGAATAAAATCACTTTTATAGTGATCATACAATCATTCAGGGATGCTGTTTGGCCTCAAAAGCTTACGACGATAGATGGCTTACAGCAGCCCTGTTGGCAGTTGAGCAGACCTGAACCGACCCGGCCTACTGCCTTTTCCCGATTCGTCGCTCTGAGCACCCTGGAAAAGGTGGTACATTTTTTTGAAGAAGAAGAACCTTTTGTGACACGAATCCCAGTTAAGGTCGTCAGCAGACAGATCGCCAGTTTCGGTGCCGCCCGCCATTATAATCTTTTTCTTCTGCCTATCTTTTAAGTCGTCCTAGATCTTCACGCATAGGTGATGCCATGGCTGAGTTCATTATGATGCCTGTTAACACTTTTGGGGGGAATTTTTAGTCTTTGAAAGTGGTAAAGAAATTTTTAAAAAATTCCCGCGCCTTCCCGCGAGGGGAACACGAGTAGATGCAGAGCATTGGGGCCTCAGTACTGGTTGAAGGCAGTGTTGCTTCCATCGCTTCCTCCGTGATGCTGGAGTAGCAGACACGAGTAAACGTGGGAGCGAGCGTCAACCAAGGAAGGAAGGAGCAACGCAGTGACTGAAGCACGAGGGACCGCTAGCCGCTTTATATTTGCAGCGCGCGCAGTAGAGGGAGAGCAGTACGGGGGGGGGGGGGGGAGAGCGCGCATGCGCAAGCAGCGCGCGCCCTTCCACGCCCCACCGCGCTGCTATCACGCACCTGCTACGCCGAGACCGCGATGGAGCGAACGGGCTGACTACGACGCATGCGCGCGCCAGCTGCTGTTGAGAGAGAGGAGGAAAGGAGGAGAGGCGCACCTGCTGCGGACGCGGAGCTGTGGACGCCGTCCGACGCAGGAAGAGGCGAGGCTAAGAAATGCTCTGCATTTAAAAGTGCCGATAAGAAGGTCGAGGAACAACATCACACCGTCTGTCGTCAATGGTCTGAGCGTGAGACTAGCGTGCTGTCGTTCCGTGTGCCGTTTTTTACCGCTCTTTTGAATTCCGTTTGTATGCGCCAAGTCGCCCAATTAGCCTCTTAATTCAGGCCTAAGGTGCACGCTTTGGATATCTACGTGTCTTGGCACGCGCGGGGTACGAAACAAAATCAGAGAAGCTTGCTTTCACGCTTAATATTTAAATGGAGGAACTGTTGTACGGGAGCACTTCCGTACCCGCAGAAAGTCTTCACTATTTTATTCCCATAGTTGCACTGGTAGTAATTGTGGTCATAAGCATCGAAGAGATTGTCATCTTCGGGGCGAGTGGTGAATGCAAAGTATTTCTCCGCATACTAGACTTCCTCCAGCTCTTCCTCGTCGACTCGAGAAAGCTGCGGCGGGATCCGCAAGTCGTCTAGGGAAGCACTGGCGCACTCGTAGACATGTCTCCAATTGTCCATATTGGCTTATGGAAAATGCGGAGACCGCGGTGACCGCTCCCAAGAGGGCGTGTTGGGATATTTTGGATGATATGTTCGGCAGCGCTTGGCGACGGCGCTGTTTCTTTTTTTTTTTTGCTAACGCCACTGCGCGAGCCGGTGGTTCGGCGGTCACCGCGAGGCACGCGCTCACGAGTGCCGGCATTTTCTCGGTATTTTTTCCCACAATAGTAAATTCGCTGTTTTTGCAACAGCTCCGGCATTGCGATACACAACAAACGATAAGAATTGTGTGACTGATGTACTGTCATTCAATAAAAGAACAGAATAAAAAGAACAGGGAAGAAGAGATAAAGAAACTACCATTGTCAACAACTCAGGACGACGAAAGGTACGGGAGCGTGGATTAATCGGGTGTAGTATTTGTATTTTTGTGATTATTGGCGCAAGGGTATCTACCACGAAAGAGCACCGTGACTTCATTAGGTGGTCCTTGAATTGCAAGTGCAGGCTTAAAATATGTATGAGATGAGTGTAGTATTTCGTAAAAAACTGGTATTTATTGGTGTACAGGGCCCGTAGATTTACAAATGAAGGAACACACAGTAACGCTTAAGAGTTGAACGTAGCGAAGCTGTAAGGAACCTTCGGAACCATCAAGACACTTTAAGTGCACGATTACATCCCATTTGCTTGTTCTTCCCTGCAGCAGCGACGTTTACTACGTCATTGTTGCTGTGTGAGCTTCATTTTTTTTTGTTTGGAACTGATAATCATAGGACATGACCTTGCGGGGGCCTACGATATGACGTGTCTCTCTCGGTGCGAGCAAGTGTTTCCACGATTACGGCGAATGATACAGTCCTTGTTGTTCTGAGCAAGTATGGCCGGATTACGGCCCACGCTGCACTTGTTTTTGGCTAATCGTGGCCAATCTATAAGAAAGTATGCTGGGCTTGACAAACGTGAGCATCAAACACTGGGCGGTCACGCCGAGGTACGCACACACGAGCGGTAGGTATTTTCTTGGTTGTGTTAACTGCCGGGCGGTAGCCGCAAGGCCCGCGCTGACGTGCGCGCGCTCGGTAATTTCTTGGTATTTTCAACTGCGGACACTAAAATTTCCGATTTGGTAGACAGCACGCGAAAGAGACATCGGGGCGGTATTCTCGTAACTGTCCCTTTTGAAAACGTCCCTTTTGCGTCTTTTTCATCGTGACGTACTTCCGGTTAAGCAGTAATCCTTGGCAGTAGGTTTGCCGTGCTTGCATTACGTCACTACCGGTTGTTTGCTTTTAGCCAATCAGGGCTCGCCAAAAGGGGCACTTTTGAAAGGGACGCAAAAGGGACAAAACTCAAGAATACCGCCCCTGGGCCTCCTAAACATTAGACGGTCTGACGTCAAGCCCTGTACAATATTACTTTTAAGTAGGGTACAGCTACAAGATAATTTAAAAAAAACATTTGTAAGCGAACATCGGTTCATCTCCCAGAGAAAGAGAACTGGGGTAGTGGAATGGGGTATGTGTACATTCTAGGGAAATGGGATGTTCTCGCGGCATTGCAGGAAGTGAACTCAATTAACGCGCGCAGCACAGAGAGCCGTTCCCTACACTTCTCGCCTTCCGGTTAGAATGTGGCATTCAAAAGATATGCATGTGGCGTGCATGTGTGTGGCCTATTCACAATCTGCAAAAAGATGATTTTGTACAATTATCTTGTTTTTCAGTGACGTATTTACCTGTGTAAGGCCCATTGTGCGTAGTTTGTACATTCTTCGTTCCATTCCTGCCGCCATCGTTCCCGGAGTCTATGCCGCACAGCAGATTTCATCTCTAAATACGGCACCAGAGGTTCATCCACGCCTGTGCGAAGAGCGGCCGCCGCAGCATACTGGTCGGCAATGACGCTTCCCTAAATGCGTCTGTGCCCCGGCACCCAGCACACTATTACGGTCATATTTGAAGCATTACCCGACATTACTGTCAAAGGACTCGGTGTAAGATTGAAGTTTTGATTGTTTTTTTTAGATCAATGCCTTTACGACACTTAGAAAACCTGTAAGACAATAGACCTTTTCCATGCTCGTTTCCATAATGTATTCTGCCGTAATTATTATTTTGTGCGCTTCTACCATAAAAATAATGCAGTTGGTGTTGAGTATTTTTGTACCAGTAAAGCTGTGGGAATGTGCAGCGCCTGAACAGCAGAAACAAACTTCAATGCGTCAGTGTAAAAAGTGGTGTATGGGTACGTGTGTGGCAAGTGTAGAAAATGGTGTACAATAGGTTCTCATGGTGTCTTTTTTGTGAATTAGTTGACAAGATACATCACACGACCCTTGACACATATTTCGAGTAGCAAATGGGTCGGTGGGATCCGTTTTTTATTAGTCGTTCATTGTGACACTCAGTTCCTCTCCCTACGCCCCCATTCGCAAGGGGAATGGTATGGCCATGGATAGATGGTTAATAAACCCTTTGCTGGCCGACGTGCCCGTGATGATAGAGTTACATGAACGATTAGTAAATGATGCCGCCTTGAGAGCATACATTATAGCTGTATACGAGCGCTTGTGCTCTCAACAGCACTGGTCGCCTCAACGTATAGGTTGTATGGCATGGCGTGGAGCGCATGCCGGCAACCGTGTGTCGGCTTAGCAACGGGGACGAAATTTAAGGCCACCACTATGGCGCCGCACGCATCAGGCCGTTCCACCGAGATCAAAAGCATTACGTTGTGAAAAAGCATGGGTTTATTTCTTGCACTCTAAGCGACGTACCACAAGTGGTCCTCTTCGTGCCGGAATGCGCCCTCGAGCTCTCACGTGCTTCCGGCGTGCGTATTCGATAACGGAGCCAGCGGGTATCGTGTACCGTTTTCTTCGCCATCGTGAGCTCTCGCACGTACATCGTTTTGGCGGCCCGTTATCCACTTGGCCTTCAGCTATTGATTTGGATGCCACCCGGCTTTCACCCTGCTTCTGTGGGCCGTCCAATGCCAGCTGCCGCTCCCCGGCACCCGTCGGTGGGCCACATTCCATTCCAGCGTACTCCGAAGTGGTTGGAACCATCCCACATTTTGCTCCTCGTCATATCAAGCTCGCCTCTACGCTTTGCCATTGCCTTCGAGGCTTCTCACCTCCCGGACGCCGCATGACGCCAGCCAGAAGTGTTCGAGGCGTGTTTATGCGCAACGCGATCAAGCACAATGGAGCTAATCTTCTGTACCCTTTACTCGCCTTTGTAATCTTTATTTTTTCGCTATGCTATCCCAGCATCATTTCAAAATGTCGCTGCTATTATTCACATCTCTTGACGCCACGTCGGAGACAACGTATGCGAAGTGCTCGAGGGAACGTAGGGCGCCACCCGCCGCGGTGGCTCAGTGGCTAAGGCGTTGCGCTGCTGAGCACGAGGTCGCGGGTTCGATTCCCGGCCGCGGCGGGCGCTTTTCTGATGGAGGCGAAAAGCAAAAACGCCCGTGTGTACGAGATCTCGGCGCACGATAAAGATACCCAGGTGGTCAAAATTAATCCGGAGCCCTCCACTACGGCGCGCCTCATCGCCTGCGAAGCGTCGGCGCGTTAAACCCCACAATCAATCAAAGTAGGGCGCCACCACATAATATGAATGCAATTAATAATACGTATATCTTTTGAAGCCGCCGCCAATAATTGGGTTGAAATGCAGCATGCGATGCCCGCTGGTGTTTTTTTGGTATTACGTGGGAGCAAAGCACTTGCGCAGGTACAGTGGCCACGGTCATGGCGGTTATCAGTGTTGCCACGCAAAGAAATAGCCCGCGAAACTTTTCACTGTATACCACCTATAAGCTTTCGATGAGGCTCTTCCGAAAGGCTCCAAAGTCGTCGATGCTTTCACGAACGGAACAAAAATTTCACTTTGTGCAATTGGAAAGCATCGATGACTTTGGCCCTGTTGCCTATCAAGATTCTATTGGTTTTAATATTGACAATTTTATGGAATTACTAATATTTTACCTGTCCTCTACAGCAGTTGCTTTAATAATACACCCTTTCCTCAAAAGGACGGGATTTGTATTGGTTCATTTATTGCCCCAATTTTAAGTGACCTGTTTTAATCCTTTTGTGACAAGCGTATTCCCACGTGCCTTGACACAGTCTGCGGTGCTAGGATTCTAAACGTTTTTCGGTATGTAGATGACTACCTGCTTCTTTTGAAGGATGTGCGTGCTGAGGATTCGGCTGAACTCGTGATCCAAGTTCTAGGCGTTTTTAACTCATATGGCAAAGGGCTCAAATTAACCTTTGAGTTACCTAAAGAGGGATGCCTTCAGTTCCTCGATTTAAGCATCCTTTTTCATGGCGGTCCGGTGTGCTGGAGATACCATCCCCGGTCCAAAAAAACAGTCCTTAACTACGATTCGGCCCATTCCAAGATTGTGAAAAGAGGTATCGCCAAAAACTGCATGTGCTCTGCTCTCAAAAAGTTCTGCGACCCCAAAGGTGCATGTAGCCTTCAGCACCAAGCTCGAAGCCTCCGCAATGCGCGTTTTCCTGCAGGATTGCTGGCTTCCGTACCTGGAAGCTTGGTCAAAGATGCAATTTCAGGGAGCCAGCCTAGATTGAATCAACCTGAACGCCAAAAGGCGTGGCCTGTGGCCGTGTCGTACGTGCACAAGCTGTCCCACCGGCTCAAAAAAGTGGCGGGAAAGTGCGGCATCCAGGTTGTTTTTTCGGCGCCAGGCAAGCTTGCACGTATGTGCAAAGCCGGGAACAACAAAGGTGGGAAGGCTGGCTGTACAACTAAGCCCACCACACGCTTCGTGGAATGCAAAGTAAGTGTGGTGTACAAGATTTCACTTGATTGTGGAAAATTCTACGTCGGACAGACCGGACCCTGCATTAATGAAAAAGTGAGAGAGCATCGCGCAGCCGTAAATTCATTGGTTGGTGGAGGACCTTTGGCAGATCAGTACCGGCGCTGCTCTTGCACGCCTCACTTTCAGGGAACACGCGTCCTGCGAAGAGAAATCTTCGAGGCGTTCTATATTATCAAGGAAAATGACGAATGCGTCAGCACTCCGTCGCTGGCATTGCACACAAAAGAAAAAGCCTATCTAAATCATCAATCACATTCGCTCTGAAAGCTGCGCCCTACGTATCTTTTTAGTGATTCTGCGCATTTGTGTGTATGTAGCCTTTCTTGTCAATAAAGCCTCAGTTGATGGTTAGTGCTCGTCCCGTGTCACTGTCTTTTCTTCTGTCCCCATCTAGTGCGCTTTTAAAGCAAAGCTTTCTACCTCTACCCCCCAAGGGTTCTCTTCCGCGACCGTTGGTGTCAACAGAAAACTCCCGCGAACAAACAAAAGAAATTAGTGGCACCGCCAGGAATCGAACCTGGAACTAATACAGCAGCAAAGCAAGAGCCCGTTGTCTTACCGATTGAGCTACGATACCATGTTGAAGCGGTGATTACAGGTGGTGCCACTCACCAAGCACATCTACTGTTTTAACCTCTGCATTCTCGCTGAGTGCCACGGGATAGCTATTAAAGGAAGCTCACACCAACACATGGCATCTCACTTCTAGTACGACAAAGTTACTACAGGTATAGGTAATGCTGGAACACAGCAGCGTCAAATGAATACGTAGGCCAGACATCGCTTTGTGTAAACGTGCGATGGTGAAAGCACTTATATAACTTGAAAAGTTCAGCACAGCAATTTCAGCAGAGCACATTGCTGAAACTGTGCAGGTACGCCTTCTTTTCATGAGACTGTGATAACAGCAAATCATGAAACGATCTCACAATAGTAATTATAAACGCCTTATAAATGGCCCGCCACTTCACGCTCGTGTAAGAATGCCATGTGCCAAAATTTCTTCTACTGCTCCTTCTGCCACGTCAGCACTTTGTACACATTACGTTGACTGTATGCATGCTTTCACTTCCACGGTCACATGCATAAGGTATACAGCGTCTGCTGAGCCCAGACGGCGGTAGACGTCGTCTGCGCGCCTTCACAGTTTCCGAGGACCATGCCTGTAGAAATGTGTACGTTTATCGTTATTCTCATGTTTGCCTTGTCCGTGTGGGCTTCTACAGCCTTGGACGATCTGTGACACAGCTACGACGGCCTGAAGGTACCAACGAATACACAGGCTTCTGGGAGGATCAGAAGCCCCTACGCCCATTATGCTGTCACCTAATTCCAATGGCAGGTGCAGAGAGCCTCTTTTCCCCTTGGTAGTAGATGGAGAGGCTGCTGCGGCGGGAAACGAGACACGGCTGTATAACTCTTACGAGGGCCCACGTGGGATGCGGAGAATGGGACGGACGTGATTGCGGAAATTTCCAAAGACAAGGTGAATGAGACTGAAACTTTCGCTGGATGCGCCGTAGTTCAACGCTGATGTTAATACAAACGAGAAGTGATGATGTATTTCATCGCAATACAGATAATTGTAAGCACAAGATTGTCCTGCATTGGCTTATGTGGCGATATCGACAGGTGTTTCTATTGAAGGTGCATCCTGCATATGAGGGAAGCTGGGCCTGTCTAAAATGTTTATAATAGGTGTCTTATTCAAGCTCCCAGCGTCCCGATGAGCCCTGTATGCGGGTTAACTAAACGCTTCATTACTCTTTGTAAAGGTAATGTGTTTAAAGGCTTTGGAACACTGTTGTTTCTTTCGCAGGCGGGGAGAAAACCGCCATTGTTAGGATAATTCGAACGTAAGTAATTTTGTAGCACAAGAAATACAAAGCCGCATATAGTTACGCTTAAGATAGGTATAGTCAAGAAAACTTATCATATAGGGGATGGAATTGAGTGGAATTCACACGTGCAGTCCTACGTCGGGGGCCTCAGTGGCGAGTGCTCCTATCTTCCCTCTCCCCAGCAGGTTGAATCTTCGTTCTCTCCCAGCAGGCCCTGTAAATATGTGCACGCCAGGGCCGCCCCCCATGTACCTAGTTGGGCTGAGTTGAAATTTTTCTTGTAGCTGCTACCCATTTTGTTCATCATATGTTACCCATATGCTGCGCAATCATATTGTCACGAAGCCAAGGACGACGCAGTTGTCTTGCGGGAGAAACAAGCTTATTGGAGCGAACTTGTGCTCCCCTAACAACTCAAAAGAATACAGAGGCGGCGAAGCAGTGGTCAACAAAGGGACTTGCGCAGGCGAGTGTAGTCGAACCGAATGCCGCGGCGTCTGCTCTGCAGGCTTTTATCTTTCGGTGCGAGTGTTTCTAGAACCGTCGATTCACATCCAGAACATTGTATACCACAGAAGATTATTCTGGGCTAGCGACGTTAGGGCGAAACAGTCTGCTTATCTGAATGTGATAGCCCGTGTGGTATAAAAATAAAGAATGCAACACGCGCTCTGCTTGGAACGCAGATAACACAGCTGGGCGTGGTCCGGCAGTAAAAACAAACAATAAATAAACAAACCGATACATGGTTCGCGGCATTACCCCCCTCTAAGAGTGCATAGACCCGATGCTAAAATAAAAGATAGTCCGAACAAACAACAAAAAAAGACCGTCATCTTGCAAAGTAAGGTTTCAAGCGAACCACGTGGACGACTTCGGGCCGTGTGCGTCGTCGTGATGTTGCGGGATCACAATCGGGGGATCAGCTTGTAAATAAGTTGGCCGACACGTCGTAGAATATGGTAGGGTCCGAAATACCGTCGCAGAAGCTTCTCACTAAGTCCGCGTCGTCGAATGGGAGTCCAAACCCAAACACGGTCCCCTGGGTGGTACTCGAGATCTCGACATCGGAGGTTGTAGCGCCCGGCAACCACCAGCTGCTGGTCCGTTGTACGAACTCAAGCGAGCTGGCGGGCCTATCGCAAGCTGAAGGTATCCTTGGACGTCGGGGTTGAGGTCGTCGTATTCTACATGCGGAAGCATGCGTCAAGCATCGTAGTCGGATGTCTTCCGTAGACAAGCGCTTGCTGCACTTCTTTCCTAATCACATCGGTAAGGGAAGCGACTTGCGGCTGCGGCGGCGTGGGGAGAAGTATCCGCACCTCCTCCCACACTATTGCGCGGATAGTCTCACGTAGGCTGTCTGCCGGAATCCGCATGCTGTCGACGCAGTTCACATTGGCCGCACCACCAAAGTTGCGGTCATACTGCTTAGTACGCATTTCAAGAGCCTTCTCAATTGTGCTGGCTTCGGTCACAAATTCGGCGGCGGTTTTGGGTGGGTTGCGGACACGTCCAGCAAAACATTCCTCCTTCACACCGCGCATTAAGAAGCGTAACTTCTTTTCTTCCGCCATGCAAGGGTCAGCACGCCTGAAGAGCCTCTTGATTACTTCGACGAACACAACAACACTTTCGTTAGGGCATTGTGTCCGCGTCTGCAGCAAGACTTCGTCCCGCTCTTTTCGCACAACCGTGGTGAACGTCGTTAAAAATTGCGTTCGGAAATCGTTCCAAGACTCTAGGGAGCTCTCATGGTTTTCGAACCACATCCTTCTTAGTCCTCAAGGTAGAAGAACACTTGCTTCGGTGTCTCCGCGTCGTCCCATCGATTGAACAGCCTGACCCGTTCGACTTGCTTCAACCAGTCTTCGGGGTCTTCCGAAGGTGATCCATGGAATGATGGGGGCTCCCTTGGTTGCTGAAGAACGAGGGCGGGATGGTCATTGGCTGCGCCCCAAAGCAAAAGCGACCTAAAAGGTACCGAATCACCATTATTAACAAAAATCAACCCGTATATCTGAGTTCAGAAGTAAAAAGTTCAATTTAGAAAATGAAATTAGGCAATTAAAAAAAAACTAAGAGATAGACCTGCTGGGGCTCGAACCCAAGCCGTCAGCGCCAATACTCAGTACTCTTCAGCGAGCTACAAAGCCTTTTTTTTTTCTTTATTACATGGGAAAATACGCTCGGACGTTGCAGTACGACGAATACAAGCAACAAAATTATACCCCTGAATTTATGAGAAGCAAATATACATAAAAATTCAGGGCAAACACACACAAGCGTTCAAAAGAGGGAACCAGTCAGGGGGTTGATCAAGCGAACTATACACACTATGTACAAATGCCACAGTTTCTCGGAAATAAGACTTAGTTGATCTTGGTGGCTCAGCATGCCTATCACATAAGCGGCATCGCCACAGACTGTACAAACCAATCAACACGAACATGTCATAAGGTGGCTCACCAGGATAGTCGAATGGCAAAATCGGATAGAGAAAGGGCTTAATATCCATGTCTTTTTTGAGCCGTTCGCTGTAGAATGTCCCAGAAAAAGGCAGCATCTCTGCAGTCTACAAAGCAGTAGTAATCAATTGTCTCTGGTCGAGTACAGAGCCGAGTCTGTCGACCAAGCTATAAACCAGACCCCGATCTTTCATCCAGTTTTAACAGGGAGCATGCCAGTGTGTAATTTGAAGAAAAATGTTTATACACCTGGCGGAACACACATTTTACACACTCTATTGAGGACATCCTGGTACGGACACTGTAGGTACAGAACACGATATAGAGGTGTGGGGAAAAAGCCCAGAACCAGGGCATCAGAAATAGACTCGCGCGTAGCAGTAAATATGTCCAAGGCTAAACCGAGCCCTGTAGAAGCGAATTGTGTCAACCACTTCTTGAGGAAACCTCGCGGGCTTCGGGCTGCGTCCACAGACATGGGAGCGATGGTCATGATGCCTGCGTTGGTCGGTGGTGGTGGTGGCCCGAAAAATGGCGCATACCCACTTCGGGGGATTGGCCAAGAAGTGTTATGTTTTCATTACAATCAATCATGCGAGGCAAAATAATGGAGCAGAAGAAAGAATTTGGTCTAGGTTAATGAGAGAGAGAGAGAGAAAACACGAAAAAAAACAGAGAGAAGAGTAGGAAACCTATAGTAAACGTCAGCCTAATCGGAATGTTTTTAACACTGCAGACGAGCTGTCTCCGAAATGAAGGAGTGGATGGCGTTGCACACGTCCCTATGGCATCGGCCCAGCCTAGTCCCCCCAAACGACAAAAGCACCAGTACAGTTAAAGGCGGTCCAAGACGTAGCAGGGGAATCTCCAGCAGCCTTATCCGATGGTTAGAAAATCGGCGGCAAAAAAGAAAGAAATGCTCATAGTGGTTTTCACGACGTCTTCTTTTTTCACTTTATCAGGAAGCAGTCCAAACTCTGGCTGGAGACCTTGCTGTCGGCGGCTGACACGAGTCGGGCTTGCTTCTCGGCTTTACGAGGGCTTAGGGTGCATGTACCCAGCACCTCCACCAGATGTCACAAAGCCAAGGACGACGCAGTTGTCTTGCAGGACAAACAAGTTATTGGAGCGAACTTGTGCTCCCCTAACAACTCAAAAGAATACAGAGGCGGCGAAGCAGTGGTCAACAAAGTGACTTGCGCAGGCGAGTGTAGTCGAACCGAATTCCGCGGCGTCTGCTCTGCAGGCTTTTATGTTTCGGTGCGAGCGTTTCTAAAACCGTCTATTCACATCCAAAACATCGTAGATCACAGAAGATTATTCAGGGCTAGCGACGTTAGGGCGAAACAGTCTGCTTATCTAAATGTGATAGCCCGTGCGGTATAAAAATGAAGAATTCAAGACGCGCTTTGCTTGGAACGCAGATAAAACAGCCGGGTGTGGAGCCCGCAGTAAAAACAAACAATAATAAACAAACCCATACATTGTTCGCGGCAATACGTTACCCATATCATTGCGCAGGACACTGTGGCGTGGAACAGTGCGGCTGTCTCACGCATTTCTTGAAGTATTGGCCAAGGTGTAGACGTTGGTGTCGCAGCACCTTGGAATATATAGATGTGTCTATGCTCTGAGGTATTTGTCAGGATTTTTCGCAGGACAAGCACTTCCCATTCCGTGAGGTATTTATGTGTGTTGGTGATGAGACCCTCAGCTGTCAGGGATGTGTAAGGATTCAGCGTAGGTTAGCGCCTTGTATGGACGGGCGGCGGTCCTGTCGGCTGCGTGATAGGTGAGTGCACACGACGCCTCATTAGCCGCCTCATTCCCTTCCAGTCCTTCATGTCCCAGTTTCCTTTTGATGTAGAACTTTTTCAGTATCTTGTGGCAACATGGAATGGACTATGCTAGAAAAACGTTTGCCCGTTTTTTTTTAATGGCTGGGTGGCCCTCCACCTCCACTGGGAACTTGTACCACGTGCTGAAACTCCCAACGGGATCAGCAACGACCTCTGCTGCTTTGCGTGGCAACTGAATAAGACTGACCTGATCTTTGAAGCTGTCGTTGGACAGCAGTGGCTCCCATTGCTCCATATGAGGGTTTTCTATATTGAGGACAACCGTTGTGCTTTGTCATTCACATTTGGTGTGGTGGAGTGTGGGTGTGTGATTCCACAATGGACATGCATCTGCATATCGAGCCGGGTAAATTTTTCTCAGCATGTTAATGTTTGCAAACGCGCCTGTCTGCCGCTGTCTGCAGTCGGTGGCGTCTGCCCTCATCAGGGCTTCGTGGGGCGGAGGGTATCTGTTCCGGGTACCACGGTAATATTCCAGTGTAGCCGAGTATTCATTGGTGACTGGCCGGGGTCCTACGAGGTCGCAGTCTTTGAGGGCTCGGTTTGTACTATATCTTGAAGTTACACTGTTCGCCTCTAGGTTCCTCTGTATTACCGAATGCTCCGGGGTCCCAGGATCCTGTGTTAGATCTTAGGTGGGTGCTCCGGTTGTTGCGGCATGCGGCCCTTAGCCTGGAGGAATAGCACGGAGTGTGTGGTGGCTTACTCGTCCGTTCAGAAAGTGTCTACAGGCATCTTGTGAATTGGAAATGGTTGTAAGTGAACGGCTAGTCCTGAATTCCTCCGGCTGGGCGTCTATTACGGTACAATGACGTGGAGAGCCACAGGTGATCACCTGGAGGTCTGAATCTATGACTAAGTGCCACTCTGCGCCCTTTCTTTGGATTGTGTGTGGCTGCACCCACGTACACTGCCTTATCATTGGAGGAGAACGTGCGGCGTATGAAGTTCGCTCGTGCATGGCGTCGGCCGTGATGGAGGTTGGGGTTCATGGTTTTAGGCATGGGGGCCACAGTGGAACTTACGGAGGATTTCATCAGGATTGTCTGCTGCCTTGGGCATTTTCTTGATTCGCTCCATGGAACCCAGCTGCGCAGGAGCGTCCCACCCGTCGGGGTCTGCATCAGCCTCTTATTCTGGGCATAGAGTTGCGACTCTCCAAGTTTTTGAAATGTGCTATGCACATCTAAGGCCAGTAGCGTTTCAGTTGACGTGCATATAATCCCGTCAGCTTTAGTGCCGTCTGGTACACTTTTATTAAAAACTATTTCTGCCTTCTGCTGTTGGGAAAGTTTCATGCTCTGGTAGGGCAGGCCGTACGTCACCGTGTTCTCTACAAAGCGCAGAAGCTTCAAAGTGTCTTCTCACATTCTGGCGCGTCGGCTTGCGACTCGCTTTATTATTCTGCACTAATGCGTCGTCGTGCTTTTTACCAAGGCTAAGGTGTGGGTGCTCCGCTAGTTTGATTATATCCGCGTACTTGGTATTTGCACTGTTGTTTTTATCGGTATCCTCTGTCCTCGAGGTGTACCGTGAGGCGGATATGTGGATCTACGGTTATCGTTCAGTACAGTTTGCGCCTCCAGACCAGGAGTATATCAGATTCTTGTGTTACGCATTCAAGGCCTCGTTCATGGGCGTACTCAACGACGCATGTGGCTTCTGCCTGTAACCTTGTTTCTTTTCACCGAACGAACCCTTAGCTATCCACATCGTTTATTCATGTCACGGATCAGCGGCGCCCTCCATCGGCTACGAAACAAAACATTTAGCACATTCCAGCCCTTGTACGTACCTCCCAATTGAACAGAAACCAATCTCTCGATAGTATGCGAAAGTGTTATCTAAGCCCATAAACGCTGACAGGGAACCCACATTTATACTCAAAAGACTGAACCGAATTTGGAAAGAAAATAATTAGTGGTGCCACCCTTTGCAAAGAATAAACATTATTAAATCAACTACAAAAAATAGGTGGCTCTTGTTGCCGCCATACGAAGAAGGCAAAGAAGAAGAGCAGTTAGAAGACAGCAAGCGCTGCAATCCTTTCGTCTTTCGTTCATTCCAGATATGCGAAACTCCGAAACTAGGCCGACTGTACCAGGTAGAGGACGAGAGGCCAGGGGTTCCTTTAACCGTGAAGAACGTCAGCCGCTTGATCCGGGTCAGTCACCTGAGCGCGATGACACCCAACTTGCAGGAGATGCAGCTGGTGCACAAGACGCCCCACTCGCTTCCAGTGCACGACTCACCAGTCCCGGTTCAGGCCTGGTAACTGCCCGCCGCAAGAAACGCCCGCGCAAGACAATCTGCAAGCGGAAGCTTCCAATATCTCTCGGCCCCAAGGGAGACGCCGCGGCGCCTAGGCCCTTGAACACGCCGCCGTCAGCGTCCCATGGCATGCAGCGATTAGCAGCCACCCCCTCATTGCGACGCACTTCTCCAAAGATCGAAACCTTGCCCACAAGGCACCACTTGGAGAAGGGAAGCGACCGTCGAAGCGACGATCAGCCGCCCAGCGAATTCGACTCGCACGGGTCCAGGCAACTCACCAGCTGCAAGCACCGCAGTGTTTTTCGCGGGCCAAAGCAATCCCGATTGCTGACATCATCCTCGGATCAATCGGCCCCTCCGCGAGGGTGTCTCTGCAGCAGCGCAGGTGAAAACAGGCAAAGGCCCCCAAGCGCGGATTATACCTTTGACGCGGAACCTGCGCGGATATGCTCTCAGAACACGAACCTGGAGTCCAGCATGTCTAAAACAAGCGATGCGCCCTGCGTCGATCCGGCCCCTTCGTTCGACGATAGGCCTAAGCCACGGGTGCCCACTTTGGAGTATGAAAATCCGACGAGTGACGGGACTTTCGTCCTTGCGGTGTTGGCGGCTTCGCTGATGGTATTTGCATTTGTATTCTACGCTAGCGACATCTGGATGAAGGGCCGCATGGGGGGCGACCACTTGACCATCGCTGCGCCTACCACGGACACAGATTTTGCCGACGTCTCTTCTAATCTCCGCACCACGCCAGCTGCCGGGAGTGCCAAACGTCGTGTAAAGCCGCTCGCCGGGGCAGCTACCGCCGCGTATAACATCCAGGGGGCGAACTCAGTGTCAAATGTTCCTTCCCTTGTCCAAAGTAACAATTCCCCGCCAAACGATGTTGCACCTGTTAAACCATTCCAACTATATTTCTTGATATGCTTATCCATGCCGAACAGATATTCCCCGCCAAAATAGGAATATGTGATATTTCCTGCGATGACAACGTTGCGGCAACAAACTTTGTCAGCAGGCGGGACTGACGTTAGCGGTTTCTTTGGTAATACAGTTTTGCTCGAATATGATTTTATTTGTTTACATTTTATGTATGCCCGGGGGCACAGTAGATTGTGATGGAGATATTTGGAAAGTTGCAGTACCATACATTCAAATGAAGACTATGCTCAGGGCTACTCGTACTTCAAGTACTAATAAACTTCCCTTTAGTGGTAATGCAATCTTGCTATTTTGTTCACAGTGAACCAGTGCCAGTCGTTTGTACTGAACCAACGTGTTTCAGAGCTACAGAAAAAGGCCAAGAGTTGGTTTAGATTCTGATTCAGAGGAGGGGCTATCTCACGCTGCTCTACATGATGATGATGTTTGGATTTTTCCGCCGCAAGCGCAACTGGGGCCAACCGGGCCAAATAAGAATTTATTTCATCTAAGTGGTGTGAAAGAAAAAACAAACCTTTCAGCAAAAATCTATGAAATGATTAAAAGTCTTTGCAGATGGCTGGTGTAAAGGAGCAGGATTTGATTACGCGTGGTATGAAATGAGGTTTAAAAACTTCACTTCTGACGAATACTTACAATTGCTTTTTACAGAAACTGTGGGGTCGTCGCCTAAAAATGTGATGGGTGTTTTATTATGTTGCCTGTGGTGTTCGGGGAAATGTCGGCGTCGTGTTGTATCCAGCGCCTTACACGTAATAACGATGTGAACCACGCATAGGCCCTTCCCACTCCTGCTACATGGAAGTCTTGAGGATCCAGTGAGCAGGTATGAGTGTGTGGCATGTGTGTGGCCTAGCTGAGGCAACCTCCGTGTGTGTGATGTGTGAGTCACTTATGTAGTGTCCCAAGTGTGGTTTTATTACATGCAATCGCTTGTCTGCCTGTACACTCAATTGCGCTTGTCATGCTTTACGATGGTGTTGTCTACGGTCTGGATTGACGTAAGTACAGGGTAGTGTTCTTATATTTACTGGGTTCCTAAGCACAGCAGCACCAGCCCTTTCACCAGCCACCTCGTTTCCACGGAGCCAGGGTTCCCAGGAACCAAACATATACCCATTTAGAGTGTTCCAGATTAAGCGGCCAGGATTTCTTTAAAAACAAGATTCATGACATGGTCTTGGCTAGGCTTTTTGGGTTATAATGGCTGGGCAACACTCAGGGGGTAAGTGTAAATAATGGACATGAATATTTATTGTTGGACAGTCAGTGGACGGGTGATGCTCGCAAAATTTGGTATGAAGCGCCGAAAGTATGAACATAGGCCGACTTAACTACAGACGTCTTTTGCCGATTGAGGCTGCGGAAAATCTTGAACGGCACCAACCATCTCAAATGATTTACAATAATTAAGATATCAGACACTTCAGCTGTGAAAATGCTTGTGTGTGAATTCATAGTTCTACATGTATGAAGGCTAGGCCCATGGGCAGCACAGCCCACCATTCCGGCAGTTTTAGGAGAATTACTGTAGAGTTCTGTGAACTTGTATTTGTCCTACAGAGACAAGGAAGGCTTAGAAACGGCCATTATTGGTACCCCGATTTCTTGAAAGTTTGTAGGCGCAAATCATATTACACAGGGCGATCTTGCCATGAGGATAAATGATCAGTAAAAGCGGATGTGTACATGTTTAAAAAGGAGAAGGTAAGACGTGAAGCTTCTTCCCTCGCCCTAAAAGAGAAGGGTAGAGAAACAGATGGCGATTTGAATAGAGCGGTGCACGCATCGTGGAGTACAGGTTTAAAAGTATGGTTATTCATTGATGACATTTTAAAAGCATAGAGCAAGTGGATGTATGTGCGCTTGTATTTTAGGCACCATTTGTTTCACTCAAAATACAGTCTTCGCACCGGGCTAGTTCGAAAATCGCTCGATGCGAGGCGACGCCCCAGGTGTAGCACTGAGTCCAGCATTTACAGCGCTTCCGCAGTCCAAGCGAGACCCCATCAAGTGTGTGTAAAGACGCAGCAACAGTTGTTTCTTGGCACCATAGGATTGGTGCGAGCGGACCTTGTGAACATTCATTGTTTTGAAACATTGATGTTTAAGTTGTTTGATCTGAGAACAGATGTGAGTTTCTTGTTCAGCACAACACCTAAAATCCTGTGCTCTTTTTTCGCAGGGATTTATACGCCATTGTGTGTAATGTCCGGCTCTGGATGTATTCCACGCCTCCTAGAGGAGATAATGCATGTAGGTGTTTCTGGAATAAATTTAAAACCATTCTGATCTGCACAGCTATCAAGTTTTTCAACACTAAGCTAGACATGCTGTTCACAGATGGACATGTTACGTGATTGTAATGATATTTACACATCGCCTATATACACCGAGGTCGAAATTGCAGGCGGAAATGCCCGCCCAAGGGAGTTCGTCTTGACTATAAACAGTATTCAACTTAAAGCTCCACCATGAGGCCCGCTATTTTCTTTCAGGTGAATCATTGAGAGGTCATTATCTAACTCGCACATGAAATGTTGTCTCCGACAAATAAATAGCAAGGTTCTCCATTATGTTGCCTGAAACACCGAAAGAATTCGGGTGGTTGACGATCCTGTAGCGCCAAGCGGTGTCATAGGCCTTCTCGAGGGAAAACAAACACCATTACACAAAACTGTTTCTGAACGAAGAAATCTTTTATGTTCAATTCTGATTGATTGATTCTAGGGTTTAACGCGCCGACGCAACGCAGGCGATGAGGCGCGCCGTAGTGGAGGGCTCCGGATTAATTTTGACCACCTGGGGATCTTTAACGTGCGCCGAAATCTCGTACACACGGGCGTTTTTGCTTTTCGCCTCCATGAGAAAAGCGGCCGCCGCGGCCGGGAATCGAACCCGTTATGTTCAATTCTAATGGCACCAGTTGATCGCTAGCGGACCGGCTCTCTCTGAAACCAGCCTGGCAGTTCTCGAGAAGACCATTGTGCTCTAAGAAGTACATGAGTCTCCTATTGGCCATCTTCTCTGGAAGCTTGCACAGGCAGCTTGTCAGGGTTGTGGCATGATTATTTGAAGAGAAGGATGGGTCCTTCCCGTCGTTCAGAAAAGCCACTACCATGGCCTCCCTCCAAGAGCATGTAATGTGTCCCGAAAACAAAATTTCATTTCATTATATACATAGACGAGTATTTCTAGTGTGGCTGTCTGTAGGTGTTGTATGGGGGTGCATGTAACACTGTCTGCGCCAGGAGCTTAAGGCTGCATTTGGTAAAACAGCCTTCACCTGATGAATAAAAAGGGGAATTTAAAAAGTGTACGACGAATTGCTGTCCCCCGGGGACTTCTTTTTGCGACACATTTTGTCTTTCATAAAAGTGTTTGTGTAGTGTGCAGAGCTTCACACTTGGAAATGTTGTGCAAGTGTGTTAGACTGGCCTTAGGGTGTGTCTGCTTCTGTACTGACGAGGCGGAGGCTAAGTGTCTGGTGTCCTTTAAGTTTACGTATTCGTGTCCATACTTTGTGGGTGTCCGTTAAGGCATTTATGGATGTGAGGAAGGCATGTCAACTCCCTCTCTTTGCCTCACGGCGCACACGCTTATGCAAAATTATAATTAATATTATAATTAAAATTACAATTATTAATTAAAATAAATTATATTAAATAATTAAATCACAATAAATTAAATTAAATTAAATTATAAATTATACAAAATTATCGGATGAGGGATATCGACAAAGAATACCCCACACCTTGTGCTGGGACTCACGGGCGTGCCTACAGTTCTTGTTGTACCACGGCTTTCTTTCGGTGCGCGGGGCACCGGAGGCCGGTGGAATAGACTTTTCTGTGGGGTTGAGGATATGCACTGTGCCCTCCTCTACGTGCACGTGTGTTGTGCATGTGTAATGTAGTTTAGATGTTTGTGTGAATGTGTTCCCATTGGCTCTCGCTTCATTGAACCTTTTGTTGGAAGGTGAACTGTTTCGGCTAATACATGTTAATAAGGTAGGAACGAGAGCGGCGACGAGACAAAGTCCAACTCGCCGCACTAAGACCCTGCCGAAATCAGACGCCGCTCCACCCCAGCGAGCTGAGTCGGCGTACCTCCAAGGGTACAGGCAAAAACCTCTTTCGCGCCTCTGGAAATGAAATGTTCTCTGTGACGTTCACATTAAATATTTTCTGTTTATTTGGACGTTCTCACAGGTACGAGTGTATGCCGCGTTCGGTCCCCGGCAGTTAGCACAAGTAAGGGTGCTGGAGTCGCAGTAGTCGGTGGGGTTGTCCTGTGCAGCGCACTTCGCACAGGTAGTTTTGCCACGGCCATAGTTGGTGCCATGCCGAACCGGTGGCACTTGAAGCAGCGCCGTGGGTTCGGTATGTAAGAAGGAATGGAACACCGGATGAAGAGTGTGTTCAGATAATCTGGTAGCAATGAGCAGTTAAATCTCACAATATGTTTTATGGGTATTATCTTATCAGTTCAGCGCATCGTGATGTGGCGCACAGCTGTGACGCCCTTATGTTTCACCCCTTCGAGAAGTGCGTCGTCTGTTTCCGTTAGCAGATGTGGCTCAGAGGTTACGCCTTCGAGCTGTTGAGACTGCAGTGGGGTGTGATTCTAGTGTCCAGATCGAAAATTTTACTCTGAGAAAGAAGCGTTGTCGCCTGTTGCTAGTTCTTTACCTCAACAAAAACATCGCCTGTTCATGGCTTTTTGCATTTTATGTTTTCCCGATTATTCCTTCGAGGTACTTTGTGATCAAAAATGCTGGTTCTGAGGCGACAGGGCGGAATGCGTCAGGAGATTCCATGACCATTAAGCGAGACTAGGTGTCAGGCTTTGGAAAAGGTATGGTTTGGAGTTGAGAAAACAAGACTTCGGTGCGGCCCCTTTTCAGGGACCGATCACGGTTGTTCTGGGGGGCGGTGTTGATTTATCCATAGAGCTTAGGGAAAAAAGCAGGGGCCCTGATGCCAAAGAGGTCTCGAAGCTGCCTTCCTGTTTAACAGCGAGGGAATCCATTCGCCATAGCTTAACCATTTGTGATTTAGGAAACAGGGTAAGAAACAGACAGGGTAGAAAACAGTGTGAGTATCGGGGCTCGAGGTCCATGGTGTCGCAATACACTCACCATGAATACACAAAGTGACCCGGGTGGGGGGGGCTCTGCTCTACATCACCTGAGCTTTAATTCATTTCGTTTATATAGGAAAAGGGGTGACCCGAGTGGAGTGGTTTCTCTAAGCGTGTTTCTGTTAAGAAAAGTCTAACTTTACGCTAAGCGCACCGTTGTTATGAACTTGAACTATGAGACACGCCGTAGTGACAATCTGCAGAATTGGTCACCTGAGTTTTGTACTGTTTCATTTTTCTTTCAGCCCGAAACCAAGGTCTCCTCTGGAATACACGCGGGCAAGACGAGCATGGGCGGCCAATCTTTCCCAAAGAACTTTGGCCAATGTTTTTTTGCCTGCCAAAGTCTGTGGCCTGTACTCTAAAATGGTTCTCGGCCTTGTAAGGCTCGAGCTTGGCC
Source organism: Haemaphysalis longicornis (assembly GCA_013339765.2). Classification (NCBI taxonomy): domain Eukaryota; kingdom Metazoa; phylum Arthropoda; class Arachnida; order Ixodida; family Ixodidae; genus Haemaphysalis; species Haemaphysalis longicornis. Next base: position 166,849,173 of record CM023449.1, on the reverse strand, counting down.
GTCATCCATTAACTGATCTGTTTTGGCCGCTAATACCGTTTAAAGCGCTGAGCCGCACATTTACCGAGGACGCAGGGCCTACCCTTGGCCAAGCATGTATGGCCTACTTTTGGCCCAAGGTGCATTGTGTACCAGTGGCCAGACTCAGATTATTCTATGCAGAGGAAGCGTGCACATGGCTACGGCCATGCATGACCTACAGCAGGCCCTGTTGTAAATTGTATTTGAACCTCGCGCTGAACTGTCACGTGGTTCGAATGAGCCACGCAAGAAGAGGACGAGGAAGAAGAATGTGCCTGCAGCACGGAGCGCGTGCACTGCTTTTTACTTTATCTTTGGGAAAGAACACGACAATCGTTGAAATGGATGCCGGGTTTTGCGACTCATTTCTTCGGCGCCACTAAAAGCCGAGGGGCGGTTGTTCCACATCGATTTTTGGTGCTGAAACCCGCGAATCAAGCCAGCGGCATCAGCCTTTTATTCCCGGCGTGGGTGAGCTGCACTTAGAGCTGGACAGGCATGAAACGAACGAAGCACAAGCGGGCCTCATGACGAGCCATGAACACGAGAATTATCAATGAAGCCAACCAGGTGCTCCAGTCTAATCAGCTCGAGGTTTCGGGACTTCGAATCCTGCATGGGCGCCTGCGTGGCAGCAACTTGGAACTTCGAGCCCTGAACAAAAAAGTTGAAACACATCTGACCGACGACCTAGTGGCGACGACTACGATGTGGTCCTGCAGTACCACGACGCCGCGAACGGCATGTTGGCTTTGCTCGAGTACCACATTCACATACTGCAGACCGGTACAACGCCTTCGTTTTCTGTTCCACCTTTAGCCGCGGCCACTGCGCCTTTAGAGACGGCACTAAGCGGACACCAACTTCCTTCACGTGAGTTCGAAGCTAGGCTTCCGAAGTTAGAGCTTCTTCGGTTTGACGGAACAGTTACTAAATGGCAGCCATTTTGGGGCATGTTTCAGCATTCAGTCCCCGACAAGACGAAACTGTCCACCGCTGATCGCTTCCACTACTTGACCTCCCTTCTGGACGGATTTGCTGCGCAACGCGTTCCTAGAATTCAAAAGGTAGACTCCTGCTATAATGATGCGCTCGAAAATCTCAAGAGTCGTTTTGGGAACGTAAAATTATCGAGCACCAATACCTAGAGAATTTGCGAATGGTGAAACCTGTAAGCCAAGCTAGCAACGTGCCTGTTTTGCCGAAGCTTTTGGACACGGTGGAATTGAACAGGAGGGGACTCCATAGCCTGGGGATCACGGAGTCTTCGTACGCAGCTATGCTAAATGAGGTGCTGCCCAAAGTGATCACAGCCGACATTGTGGTAGAGTACTACAAAACAAAAGCACGGAGAATGCGACAGGAACCAGCCAGGCTTTGTCTGATGAACTCGACCAGCTACTCAAGTTTCTACGAATCGAGTTAGAGTGCAAAGAAAAGACTCTTCTGATCAACAATTGGTCGAATACATCAGAAAGCAATGTTCCAGTCTACAACCGAGCTCCCAAGAAGTAGACTCCGGCTCCTACCGCATGGGCTCTTCAAAACAATACGAACTCTTCCCTTCCGTCCTGTTTTTTCTGCTCCGCAACCCAGCACAAGACTAAGGACTGCACGAGCGACGTGACCTTGGCAGAGAAGCGCAAAAGTTGGCATCCGACAGTCAGTGCTTCAGGTGCACGGCAAACGATCATATCGTCCGTGACTGCCGACGAAGAGTCCAACGTCAGGCACGCAAACGACGACACCCTTTATCTGTGTGCGAGTGTCGTAATATGTACCTACCATACTCGACTAATGGTCAGCAGCTGAATCTTACGATGCGAGTCACCGCACAGAATGCTTCAGCTTCTGGGCTCATCAATGACGTGCTTCTCCAGACGTTTCGAGCGTGGATGATGGCGTCAGATCGTTGCGGCTACATGCGCGGAGTCACCGACAATGGGAGCCAGCGAACCTTCGTCAAAGAGAGTGTTACTTCCAAGCTGAAGCTCGCTACTTCCGCTGAGACGGAACTCTCGATCACTGCCTTCGGAAGAGCGAGCGGACCGAAACGACGATACAGAATATGGAAGTTTACGCTCCTCAAGTCAGCACGACAGTCTTACGGGGGATATCAAAGGCATAGTCGTGCCTTTCATATGCGAAGACATAGCTTAACCGCCTAGTGATATCCCGTTTCTCCAAGCCATGGCTGCTCAAGGAAAACCTCTGGCGGACGAAGTCGTTTATCCCGGCATTAATCATGAGCCAGCCGTGAGTGTCCTCATTGGGTCTGATCAACTCTGGAAGTTGATGCCGAGTACGAGAAAAACTAAGTTGGACGAAGACAACCCTGCATTGATCGCCACTCGAACAAAGGTGGGCTGGACTGTGCAAGGCCCTCTACCTAGCGGTGGAAGTACACGCAACAAAGCGAACCGCCAAGTGTGCGTTCATAGAACGAATTCCCACTTTAACGTAAAGATTTCTCGGCCACTGCAAAGAGTTTGGGACCTCCAAGACGCAAGTCCACAGACCCGTTCTTCTGAAAAGACCAATCCGGAAGACCTGGTTAGCAAAGGTATACCTGCACACAGCCTGTTTATAAATAACATGTGGAGAATAACATAGGCAAGCTGGTGCCGAAGAAGCGGCGCCAGAAGACAAAGGTATTTCCGGAGAGTCATCCGATGTGTTACGTGACTTCCCAAACGACCCAAACTTATGACTTCCTACCTTTTTGGGAACTCATGGGATCCTAAGATTCAATACACAATCTGAGGACTTAGCCGCTTCAAAAGAGGCTGTTTACCGATTTCAAACCGCCAATCACCATTGCCGGAACCTCCCCACCGACATGCACCGGACCCTGCCCCTAGTGATGTCAACGACACCCTTGCGGAACTGTGTGAACAGTTCGGGTTAATACGGGCAGACTGCAATCTGTTGGAAGTGCCATTTCTAAGTGCAAAGTGTGTGCCGGTACAGCTGCTGTGCCCGTTGGAGTTGGGGGAGAGAACTTTGTCCGGCGTGGAGGAAGGGAGATGTAAATTGTAGATACCCACAATGTACTTATCTATGGATAATCATGTTAAAGCATGTAGTCATTTTACCAGGAGGTTGAGAAGTGACTAGGCCAGTACAGCTGTTGTGCCCGTTGGAGATGGGTGAGTGGAACTTTCTCGGGCGCAGAGGATGTTGCAAATTGTATTTGAACCTCCCGTTTAACTGTCACGTGGTACAAACGAGCCACGCAAGGCAGAGGACGAGGAAGAAGGATGTGCGTGCAGCACGGAACGCGTGCAGTGCTTTTTACTTATTTATGCGCCTCCCGACAGCTTCCCCAGGACCCGATGGCATCTCGACTACAGCGATAAAGCTTCTCTTCGAGGAATCTCCTCACGATCTTATTTTGGCCAATCTGGTGCCCCACTGCCGTTTATGCAAACTTTGTGTACGCAAGCTCAAAACAAGAGGCTGGGTGAAGTGGCTACTGGAGACCCTATACGAATGCCAGATTTCTGCAAGAACAGGCTCCCTTCACTATTTTAAAAGGGAGTCCTTAAAGATAAACCTTAAGCAACTAAAAAACTCGGTATTCAAAACGGCGGCGTAATTTTGAAAGGAAACAGTACCATAACCGTCGATGCTATCCTCAATACAGCACAGCAGTTGGTCATGAGGCAGGTACTAATAACGATCCTTCACTTCAAAGGAAGATATTACTGGTTTACTTAGATCTAACTATTTTCTTTCAAAAACTGATACCTTGTTCATTTTTTCCTAGAAAACAACCAGCTAATTCCAAAATATTAGTCATTCACATTCCTTCTTGTTTTGCCGTCCCCACGGACTGCATACTTGGTTGTACAAATCCTGCAAGTGAGGCCACAACTCACGGGGCCTATCAAGGAAGCGGAAGCTGGCAAACTGCCCTTAGAATTGTTGTTTCCATTTTAATGCTGCCAGCGTTTTGCAGGCAGATTTCTTCATTTTCTAAGAAGCTGTCTCTACAGTTGTTCTCTGTTGTTCTCCCCTTTCTGTCCCTCACTGCGGTCGCAGACCCGCTCGACAAGGGAAAGACACCGGGAAAAATTTTGCCGACATGCCCTATCTATTTTTGATGCCATCAAAATCGCGTTTTAATAGGAAGCAGTTCGTAGTTGCGGTGCCGTCAGCCTTCGACGCTCAAGATCGCTGATGGTACATTGCTTTTGTACAAATGCCGGTATACGTAACCTCATGAAGTATTCCCAATTTCTACACATCTTGATATTTCAGTGCGGAGTGAGCAATGTGAGGCTGGGAGGAAATGCTGGCTTTGCTGTAATTTTGTTGTTGTGGAGGTGGCTATTTTGGAATGTTTAATTTGGAATTGTTTGTTGTAGTTGTTATTTCGGTGCTTATAGCTTACCCATTTCATAGCACCCGCTTTGTTCGCTTCTGAGCGCTTCAGTTTGCTCAAGTACTACCATGTCGTAGTGATTCTCTACTACCCAGTATTGACTAATGCGTAGCATTCTTTGCCGAGTATCCCCGCAGCCAGGGCCATGTAACGGAAGCATTTTAACAAAAATTAACATGTAATATGATCTTTATTGTTACAATATCCTACATGGGGGCATTTAGTCGAACAATATTTTGAAAAACCCAAAAAGTAGGAAAAAAGAAAAATGAAAGTGTCAGAAAATGACCAGAGAAAATCACAACTATGCATCGTTTTCACCTCCGTAAACAATGAGAAAATTAAACAAAAGAAAGCCAGGAAACTTTGGAAATACGAATAAAAATCGCGCAAGTGGACCAGCACAGCAATAAGCCTTGCATTTGGGAAAAAACTTAAACCCGACTTCCTAAGATTACTTCATGACTTTATAATGACATTGTGTTTACATCATAACTCCACAACAAGCACAAATAAACTTCAAAAATATAACAATCCAATGACTTTTGCTAGTCATAGCCATTTATTTCTTTAAAAAACTGACACTCTTGGCAAGTGGCTTAAGACTTTTACGCTTAGGAAAAATTGGCAACGTATTTGCTCCATTCGTTGCAAATGTCGACAAAAGACGATACTTGCATCACGCTCTTCCAAAGGTAACGACGCTGAAGGTTTGCTTAAATCGTTTGAAATTTACCGCGTTCTACTGCTGCAGGCCAGGTGCCTCGATGCCAGCGCTGTCGTACGGAGGAGACGCACGTGGATCGAGGCGCCCTACTTAAACGTTTATAGAACCGCGTTGCCCTGCTCCACTTGCGTTCCGGGAAGAACGAGGAACCTATCTAGTGGAACCTTTCGTAACTGTTGCCTTTTGATTTCTTAAAACGCCGCCAGAAGCTATAGTCCGGCGGGCGACAGAAGGCGACGGCCGGGTGAACTTTTTTCTGTAGTGAATGAGGTATTTAATTTCGGAAAAATCGAGCATCTATGATAGTTTTATAAAGGAACACTGCAATTATCACTTATGTAATTATTTGTTCTTATATTTGCGTAATGTCTTCTTCTTCAGCAATGTTGACAAGTATGAACATTACACCGGACTTAGACGGGTAGATTTGTGTGTGACTATATAAGACTATTGCGCAGGCCTTGTTTTACTATGGCCGGGTGGCTGAATCGAGTCACAGAGAAACAGACAGACAGACAAACAGACATACAGACAGACCAAAATTTCTGGGTTTAAGTAGCCCAAGAGAGACTATCGTCTTTAAAACATTCTCTGAAGTTCTTCATATATTTTTATTTCTTCCTTTCTTGACTCATTCATTCATGCGTATTTGTGACCATGCCTCTCTTTCATAAACCGTACCCCTAGTTTTCACTTGCGTATTGCATGCACTGCGGCGTTCCACCATCACCATCATCGGCCACAGTTGACGGCAAAGAAGATGCCGGCCGTGGGCGTCGTCCCATGCAGCTCGGGGCCGAGTGGCGTTTGGGGCCACGAGATGCCGTCGCCACCGACGCCCGTAAAATGTCAGTCGGCTCCAGGACGGCCGCAACAGGAACTACAGCGGCGCGAACTGGCTGGGAACCGGGATGGGCCAGCCCCGTCGGTGCTTTGTCGTCAGGCCATTGCATACACCGTCATCGGCCACGGATCTGAGACAGCAGTTGCCGCTTCGAAAAGTGAAGCCACTGGTTTCCGAATGGCTTCCGAAGAAACAATGCCTGCGCCACCCAGCGAATCCCAGCTGGGCGTGTTTCTGGACAAGCCTACCAGCAGAGGTACAACTTCCGTTCAGCTTTCTGGAGCCCCCATCAATGTCCGGCTCCTGAAGCCGCCGCCAGTAACTGCCACATCACGTAGACGAGCTGCCTTAGCGGGCATTCCACTAACAACGGATGGCTGTCGCCTCGAGGTGAACGGCAGTCGACGTTCAGGATACGAGGTGTGGCAGAACCACGCGGCAGGAGCGTTTGACGAATGCCTGCACTGGTGGCCGCTTCACGAGCTCTCAGGCGCACCAGTCTCTGAGGGGCCTCAGCCGACGACTCCGACTTTGGAATTCTCGTCGCGGAATCAAAGCGCGAATGTGTACCGGCCCCTCAGAGTCCCCGTTCTGTCATCTCTGCCTTCTAATGGTGGTCGTCGCGCTCCAAACACGTCCGCAGAGCACCACGCCCGCAGCACAACGCGACTGATTCAGCCGAACGCGAGCGCCTTACGCGGAACCAGGAAGATTGGCCGCTTCCAGTTACCGTCTACCAGGGGATGGCTGTTTATGCTGGCTCTAACAGCAGCCTCCGTGATTTCGTTCTGCGTCTCTTACACGGTGTCCGACGCGGTTCTCCCTCACCGTCTTCTTCAGGCCGCTGCCGAAAACGGTGAGCGGCTCACTGTCCCGCCGCCTCCCCGCGAAGCCGAGTACCAGCACTCAGCCGCTTTTGGCGGACACCACAAATTCCACCACCACCGTAATCCGCCCCCAGTCGACTCTCCCCCGGGCGAAGGTGACCGACTGCAATTGCACGTGCGTCATGAAGAGCCGACAGAGAAGATAGTCGTCGAGCGTGGAAACAACTCCGTCATCGAATGATTTCTTTAAGAGCGCAAAATCCCAGGTCGGGGTAAAAATTCTGTACCTCGGCGAAAACATCAGACGCTGTTTCGTATAAAAACATGGAGTCATTTAAATTTGCAATAAAGCCTTCAAGTCCAGGGCGCCATCCGTATCGCTCTCGGCCAGGGATTTTCCAGGTTCATTATTCCACGCATGAGCCCCCAACAACACAAGAAAAACGAAATAATGGTTTTGCGCTTTTGCGTTCAAATGGGACTTAACTAAGGTGGACGATAACGCGAGCTTCTTATCCAATAAATATAGTGTTCGAAGTTTCAGCTTTTTAGTTTTCAACAAATTGCGCGTAATTCCACCAGTTATTTTCTTTAAAGGATATTCCAGCTTTTAGAGCTAAGCTTCAGTGTTCTGACTGACGGCGCCTGTAATGCGCAGAGGTGCTGTAGAAAAGCCAACTTTTTCTGACGATGATGATGAATTACCGCGGGTGAAGTTAAAGAAAAAAGCGCCTCCTGTGGCTGTAATTCAACCTTGGTGCTCCTTTTTTCCTTTACGAAATGGAAATTTTCGCACACTCACGGGAACACGTAACGACCAAAAGGCTTACAGGCATCGATGGTGAGGCACATAAGTCCAACTGCGGTTTGCATCCTTCTAAAGTCAGTGAAGTAGGCACATCCATCCAAAAGATTCAACCAATAGGGTGGGTCATTCTTCGCCGCATAAAGACTCCTCACCAACGAAGCCAGCTCACGGAAAAAGGAGTTAGTGGGCCTGTTGGGTGTCGCATGCCGGTCAGTCATGCGGCACTGCCATAAGCTGTACACACCCAGCACTAAAATAACGTCATACGGTACCAAATTAACTTCTTGAAAAGGCAGTACCCGAATGGTGCAGGGAGTAATTGCAAAGTCTGTCTTGAGAGTCTGCTGCAAAACGTGTGAGAACAACACTGCACCACGGCACAGCAGAAAACACAGATAAATTGTTTCTGGTTGATTGCATAAGTGACAATTGCCCGACCAAGGAATAGGCAGTCCCTCTTTGTGCAGCCATATCTTAACTGGCACTGTGGAAAAATGAAGCTCGAAGAAAGATGCTGTGCTTTTGGCGGAACATATATGCTCATTACACATTTTGTTGTTGTGGTTGTAGTTCTTTATTAGGCGAGGGAAGGCCATGCGGCCAAAAGAGGGGTAGGGGAAGGAGGGGAAGGGAGAAGTAGCCCAGTTAAAAAGACGATGCGTGTATGAAGACGGCACAGGGGTTCCCTTCAGAAAGCGGAGGTCAGTCTAAGGTGTAGACCTACCATTAGGGGATTTTCACGACCGGAGTAGGCCCGATTCTACACTAATCTTGAAAGACCACTCTCTACGCCGAACAGCCCAAGGGCTCTGATAAAATTCGGATCTTCAAATGGAGGATCATCTTCCGAGGCATCGGGAGGCATAGCATGGGTGAGGATAGGCCGGTACAGCAAAAACGCGGAGCAGCGCCAGATTAGGTGGTCAAGGGCGGAGAATACGGTCATTCGGCAGTGGGGACAGTAAGGAAGTGGAGACCCCATTGGGTAAATCCATTTTCAAGTGATGTCGGGTGTGAGAGCTGCGTTGGCCCTAGCTTTGTTGACGAATACTTCCGCAGAGCGAGGCATCGGGCTAGCCAGAGCCAGGTAGCCAGGAGGGGTAACGGAAGAAAGACGGCACTTCCGTGACTGGCGTGCGTGATCAAGTTGAAGGCGAGGGCAAGGGGAGGAGGGCGACGCGTTGTCAACCACGGGAGGTGTACTATCAAGGCGCTCCCGTGCTGCATCATGTGCAGCCTGGTTGCCCCCATCCGGATCTGTGTGACCCGGAACCCATGCCAAACGGGTAGTGATCCCATTACGCGCCAGAATGGCGGTCATATGTTGGATTCAGTGCACTGTTGGATGATCGGTGAAGGGTTTGCGCAGCTCTTGGAGGGCTTGGTGAGAGTCTGTGAGAATGCGGATGCGTGGAGGTGGCGAGTTTGCAATGGTGAAGGCCAAATTATCTAGTGCGCTAAGGATGCTCTGGAGTTCCGCTTCCAGGGGGGACGAGTTACAAGCGTGACGTGTGAGGGAGCCGTCCAGGTCCGGTCGAGCTGGGCAGCGCCAGGCTAGACCCATATGGGAAGGGGAGAGGCACATTTTAAAACATTGCTTTATGGTAGCCTATGTAAGGCTGGCGATAAATAGTCACCGGGAACAAACTTTCGTTGCAGCGCTCATCATAGCTTTCCTTGACATACTAAACAAATATTTCAAACAATACCGCGTGATAAGAAAGTTAAAAGATTCCACAACCTACTTCAGGAATCCCCATGGCGGCTTCATGTTACTTTGCTCGTACATGTAAACAAAAAAGGCAAATGGAAATTTACGCGCTGCTGAAGTGCAGTTAGTAAAAGGGGGTGATCAACCAATTTGTACAAGATAAAAAAATGAAACACTAGTTGGTGCACAAACAAATGCATGAGCCCAAGAACCCAAGCCTTTAAAGGCAAGAAGTTGTCCCTGTGTATAGGTTCCCATTGAGAACCCCACCCAAATGTAGCAGAAATTCTATGTCGAGCCTGAACGTTTTCTTGCGTACAGGGAAGCACTTGAAGCACATAAACGAGCTTTGCAGCACGGAAGAAATTACACACTTATGCACGAACAAACACAGAGAGGTCTCGACCTTTCCATGCCCCCGATCCGCGCTTAACGTGCGTGAGTGCTAACGACAAATGAGGCTGTGTGCTCCGTATCTGATGCAAAGGGCCGTTTAGGTGCTTATGAGGAGCGCTATCCGAAATAATACCAGCGAATCTGGATGGGTTCATTCCCCAGTGCCCCATCAAAAATCCCTTAGTTATTTTCATTCTATTATCCGGTGCAGACACATCACAGAACTGCTTAGTCTCTATAAAGGCCTCCTGAACGCTCTTTTTGTCAGCGCAAAAATATGCTATGTCAACTACACAAGCAATCACCTCAACATCGCATGGTTGTAAGCGAAAACCTCTCACTTGTGGACTCTGATGAATGCTAAGACAAAGATGCTCGAGGTACAATGCGGACAGCAAAGGTCAGGCGGGTAGCTTGCATGCACACGGCTGGATCGCAATTGGCTTAGACACTATATGATTGACCATAAGCTGTGTACAGCATTGAATATAGCACAGCTCAATGCCCTTGTACAACACATCCCATAAGTTGACCGCTTCCAGAAGTGCGGTTAAGAAATCGTGACTGATCCGATAAAAATCTTTCGCAAGGTCAATTTGCGTTAGGGCTACCGGCTCCACCGAATCACACACGCACTCCAAAACGGAACGAGCAATATGAATATTGTCTCGAACCTAACCAGCGTAGAAAAAACGGAGACGGAGAGAAGAAACACACAGGACAGCCGCTGGTATAACCTGCCCGAATGTTGGAATACTCCTGCCCCGAATACCGCAAGTTTTGTGGAACCCCACTAAACCAATGATTGCAAGTTGAAGGCGCTTAGATAAAATTTTTGCAACTATTTTGCAGTCAACGTTGCAGAGGGAGACTAGTCGATTATCCTCAACAGAGCTTAGTTTTTCTGTATCTGCAGTTTCCCTAATTAGCACCGTATGTGCTGAGTAAAAAGTTTGCATCAAGGTGGTCTAGGTGGCCTTAAATACGTCCAAAGGAAGCTGGAGCAAGGTTGCCAGAAAATTCCTGATAGAACTCACCCCCCAAGGCCATCTGGCTGTGGGGTCTCGTCAGTCTTACGCGGGGAGACAGCATTCCTAACTTCTTCCAAAATAATAGGTCCTGACACCTCCACGCACTCATCGTCTGTAAACCTGGGATTAAGCCAACGAGAGAATGATAGTACAAGTCCTGAACATTAATACGGAACCTCACAAAAAACATGCTGTAATGAGCGTGGAAAGCACTAAAAACTACTTTTGCTTCAATATACCTAACACCGTTATAATAAATTGCAGTGGTGGTCGAAGCGGTTTGGGTTGGCAGAGGGGTGCATGGTGCTCAGACGACAACCAAAAAATACGCCACGACAAAGGTTCGCGTTCAACCATAGTAGTCGTCAGACGGAGGCCTGCGCGGACTTTAGGGCACTTGATTAATTCTAGGCTCGTTTATGCCTATAGGCATCGTAGTCTCGCTCGCTGTTTCATGCTGTTATTTTTTCTTAAAAAATCAGCACATCATTCAACTAAACCGTTTAAAAGCAAGTTGGAAAAAGGAAAAGTCATTCTTCTTTTTAACGGCGGTAACTAACCTTCTATTTTACGCATTATCACGTGATACTTTCAGTCACAGGGCAAAAAAAACGGAAGCTCAAGCGCTTAATGAAGCGAAATCTTCTGTTACTTCTTTTCATTATTTTTTTATCAACCGCAAATGACGTAAGAAGATCGCAGGGCCTAGAAATAGCCAGCGAGACTTTCACCAACCACGTCAACCACTCGGAGCGAAGTCGAGTGAGTGCAATACTACCCAGAAGGTCGGGGTGCCTTTTTCTAGTGCTTTTTTGTCCACAAACAACAAATGTCTGTTGGCAGGACGGCTCCGCGCTTGCCACCCATTACTGCTGCCTTCCACTACATCACAAGCGCGCACATGAGCACACAATGTTAAGCGGATCCGAACGTGAAGGTCCAGCCCCAACAACATGACTCGATTTAGGAAATAACCCCGAGGGCCCTGCCTTACAAGATTAAATGGTCGGGACAGCATCTATCGATGAAAGGGGCCTTTAAGACAAAATACAAGTTTGAGTTGTTAGAAGAGTGCAGAAGAGAAAAACACTTCATTGGCGGAGGAAATGGCCATGGAGAATTTAAGTCCTTAAGTTGACGGGGAGCAAGGGCTGAACGTCGATTCCTCCAGGACGTCTTCTCCTTGAGTTAGGTGGGCAAGCTCGGGGTGACGGTAGGCCGGTGCCTTTCGGCGACCTTTCCTGCTCTCTTGACCAAGGGTACCTGTACTTCCGGGTCGGGGCCTCAAAGGTAGACCTCCCACCTCTCTCAGAAGGGATTTCGGGGAAAGGTTCCTAGGGCATGGGAAGATCATGTGGGTCAGGTTGGCATGGGTCCTACACAAGGGGAACACCGAGGTTTTGTATTGGCTGGGGTGCATATTTGTCATAATGGCAGGAATGGGGAAGACTCCCGCCTGGAGTTGGCGCAAGACGTCACTTTGCTCTGATGTGAAGGATTTGTCTGCCCGAGGGTAGCTCCGGCGCGAGAGAAGGCAACAGGTAGTAATATCGTGGTAACCGATCAGACTATCCACGCTGGCCGGGCTCCGTGGTAGGGATACGGGCTCAGCCAGGCAAGGTAGTAGGTCCTCGGGCTAGGTCATAGGGCCCTCGTTTCCCTTCAGTCCGGGGTACAGGTGCCGCGCGGGTTCCCGGAAACGTTTAGCGCTGTTTGGGTTATGCGTCAAGTGGCAAAATTTTGGAGAGCGGTTTTAGAATCTGTAATGATTGTTGCGGAGGTGGGGTTGAGTGAAAGGGCAGCACTATCGCCGCCTCTTGGGCCCGGGCTGTGTGGAATCAAGGGTGTAAGTGTTGGAGTAATTGCAAACAGCGATTGCGGTGAAGTCCCCGTAATATCTGTATTCCGCTGCATCTGTGTACACGACTAGTGGGTCGTTATTGTACTTCTTGTGCAGGGCGCGGGCTTGTTGTTCCCCCTAACGGTGTTGTACGTGTGATTCATGTTGCGGGGAGTGGGTGAGCTATGATGCGAGCGTGGATATTACGGGGAATAGTTGTTGCATCGTAATATTGGGTGTGGTATCCTATTTTTTACGTTTTGGAGGATGTGCCTACCTGTGAGGCTGCCAGCGAGGCATTCGTATTGTCCCATCAGGTGCTACAACAACTTCACTGGCCTTACTGTGAAGACCTATCCCTTCTAATCTGGCAGTTGACGTTCCGGGAGGGAGGCGTAGCACCGCCTTGTAGGCGTGTCTAATGAGGGCGTCTATTTTGTCGGTTTCTGGTGTTGTGAGCTTAAGGTGTGGAATGGAATAAACAGTTCGGCTGACTGACGTCGAAGGCTTGGAGCAAGCAGACTCTGCCCTGCTTGGTCAGGCCTGAGTGCTTACTAATGACTCTCTTGAGCAGACTAATAGTTTGGTTTACATGCCGTTCTATCGTCTTGAGAAAGTTGTGATTAAGTTTGGAGGATTGCATCTGCATCCCAAGGACTTCAAGGCCAGTGACTTCTGGAATCTCTCTCCTTCGATGTGGAGTTTGATGTTGGACCTGAGTTGTTTTTGTGGCTTGGAGGAATAATGAGTACCTCAGACTTGGCACGGAGCAGGTCAAGCCCGCTGTCTTCACCTCGTCCACCACCACTTCTACGCCTTTTTGAAGTGTTTCTTGGATGTGGCCATCACTCCCCCGGTTAATCCAAAGGGTGATGTCGTTTGCGTAGAGGGCATGGTAGAGATGAGGAAAGAATGTGTTCTAATTTGGGGGAATACTTACGATTGCTTTATTGAGAAGTAATGTTGACAGGACGACTCCTTGTGGAGTGGCTCGACTGCCTAGCGGGATAGTGTCTGAGAGGAGGCTGTTTATATGTATGGCGGCTGTCCGGTTCGAAAAAAAGTCCTGAACATAATTGTTCGTTCTTTCAGCCGGAGTGACCGAATCTGTACCCGACATTATGGCCTCGTGAACGCCGTTGTAAAATGCTTTTGCGGGTCCAGGACCAGTGTCGCCGCCGCGTCTAGGCCGCTCTGGGGCATGATTATTTGCCTTGATAGTTGTATGAGTACATCTTGAGTTGACAGACCAGTTATGAATCGAATCATACTGTGGGGGAATTGCTAAGTGCCATTCATGTATGTTGTAAGTTGGGCTAGGATGACGTGCTCGGTGAGTTTTCCTAAGCACGACGTGAGGGAAAAGGGGCGCAGGAGTTCGATCATCAATGTTTTGCTTGGCTTAGGAATAGTTTGGAATAAGATCGAGGTATTTGTCTTGTTCTCTAACATGTGTTCATAAAAGCTGTTATGGCGTGATTGATAAGTCGTCGAGGTTTTCAAAGTGCCCTGGTTCGAAGATATGGCTAGGACCAGCGGGCGAGCTAACCTAACTTTGTGAATCGCCAAGTCGACATCTGCCTCGGTTATTTCTCTATCCAATCAGAATTAGGATGCCTACTTTAGGAGGCCAGCGCGATCTTGGGCCCTATGGTAGGTACATGTCTCGAATTTGTTCCGTAAGTTCGTCGTCGGAGGCCCGAGTGTTCGTGAAGGACTTTAGATGTGTAGTGTTTCTGTTCTGCCTTGTTCTGGTCTGGATCAAGCAGGCGTCTAGGCAGTGCCACGCCCTTATTCATTCTGAGGTTCCTTTCAGCTGGTCGCAAATCTGGCCCCACTGGTTGCGTGCGAGCGTGATGTTCCAATCTTCGCTTCCAGTGTGTCCAGTTTCAGCCGCAGTTTCGTGTTGCTCTTGTTCCTGTGCCATCGTTTTAAAATCCCCGGTATGACTCACAAAGGTGGTTGAGACGTTAGCCTGCGTATCGGAAGAGATTTAGCGGTGTATGCCTTACGTGGCCGCTTTTATATCTGCAATTGATTGTTGTGTCTATGTGTTTATGTCCTCAATGCCTTCCGGACGTTCGCCCTTCGATTTGCATGTTTGATGCTGATTTATAGGAGCTCTCTGAACTCATGCCAGTCGGTCAGAGTTTTCTGTCGGAGTTTTGAGTGAGTCTTTTTATTGAGGTCTTGATCATCACGATCTCAATTATTATTTGGTTCGCTGCCACGTGTTTGTTCAGTGAACCCCCCGCCCCCCCAATCTCCGTCTGTTTATTTGCAGGGTTAAGGTGAGATCCGAGGTGGTGTGGAGTTGTGCGCAGTTTCCGATACGTGCATGGTATGGATGGCTGTTTCTAGCGTCAAATGGTGTGTTCTGTATACGTTCCCAGAGGTCTCTGTCCTTTGGGTCAGCAGGTGGGTACATCCAGGCCGTGTGAGGAACATTAAAATCGGCAAGTATGAGCAGTGAGTGCAAGCTCACCTTCTCTTTCGGGAGCGCGAATAGGTGACTGAATCTGTCTGCTTATATATAGGGGCGTTATAGACGTTCATTATTTAGTAGACGTTTACGTATTCGCGCCCCCTTTTGGCGTGGAAGGACAGTATTTACGTCCTGGGGAATTGCAATGCTCTCTAATTGGCTCATATAGGCCGGTTTATGTCTCCATAATAGGACCGCCGTTTTGATGTCGTCGAACTTTGAAAGGCTTTATGACGGGCAATTTGACAACGGCATGTGTCTCTTGTAGTGCTATAATTTTCGGGGGGGGGGGGAGGAATCTAGGCTTTGAAGGTACATATGTAAATTATGTTTTTTTTATACCCTCGGCATTCAAGTGCCAGACCTTAATAGGGTTTGTCCTTTGCTATTGTTGCTGTGGGCCATCGAGTGTTTCAGGTTGGGTTATTAGATTGAAAGCGGATACCGAGCCGGTTTATTATATCTTTTATGAAGTTATGTAGTTCTGATCTGTACAGGTTCATTTCCGATCGTAAGGATTCTATGCTGTTCTGCATGGTGTTGATATGTCGTGCAGGCCACCATTGCTTTTACCGGAGAGCGACTATTTTACGTTTCTTTTTTTTCGTTTTTTTTTTCTATTTTACTATTTTTCTTGTTTTTTAGTAGCTTCTTCTACTCGGTCGGGGCTTCGTACGGAGGCTACCACAATCCCTAACTTTTTGGGTGTGGGGAGGTAGGTTCTTGATCTGTGGAAGGACTTCCTTGTCCCGATAATAATTGATAATAATTTACCAGTAAGCATCAAACAGATGATCCAGAAATCAAGGAAACGAATTGTATTCAGTGGTGGCTTTCCTGTGAGTTATCTATGACGTCACAGAATCTTGTTTTTGCAATTGGCTACCACCGCCCTCAGACGCCCACCACGAAACAGGATAAGGCAATTGTAGTGGGGCCTCTCGCTCGGTTAGACTGTATTCCTTGAATGCTAGGGTCAATTTAACAGAACGATAGCTATTTCTCAGTGTTGTCCCTATCTTACTTCACCCCTGCCCTTATCACACCACTCTAGTGGGAAATTTCAACGTCTATCAATATTCCTCACGTTTCTCGTTAAAAACAACCATTTTTCGAGACGAGTGTTGTACAAGTTCCTCTTAAATAGGAACGGAAGCTCGTTCCTCGTACTTTCGCAATTTTTGAAACGAATTCCCGTTACAAGTTTCCTTCTACTGAGAACAGGGAGTACAAGCTGAGCCTACCACAGTTGACGGACTAAAACGTATAAACAACAAATGGGCGGCACCCATGAACCATCGAAGGTAAACAAATGTCACGTAAAGTGAACTGACCCAATCATCATGGAGTCGACACGGAACAATAGGAGAAAAGAGTGCCGATACGCTTTAGTCTTATCTAGTGACACATGCCGAGCAGAAGTGACAAGCCCGCCGAGACGACGTGGAATATTTCATACCCTCCTCCATCACCATTTGTAGTGGTTTACAACAGTTTTGCTTGACATCTACTTTCGCAGGGCGGGATAGCGACCAAGTTTGTCCCTGCCAGTGGGTTATCGCAACAACCTGGAAGTTGCATTTATGTACAGCATACCAAAAGCGTCAACGTATTTTAGATGCGACGCATCTGATTCACTCGCCTTGTCCCCTCCCATACGGCGTCGTTGTCCGTCCGCACCCCTCCCCCTACACTATAAAAAAATAGTAGTTAGCGGCGCCCGGTTTCGAACCCACGACCCGTGGGCGGAAAGTGAGGACATGGTGCTCTTTCCCACTGCGCCACAAAACCGAGACAGAATGAAATGCTACGAACGCGCCTTATATCCTTGACTCATTCAAACTACGTCAAGAAGCTACTGCTACAACGCATGATGGGGCAATGATTAACACTTGCCAATAAAGAAAGAAGCTCCCACTTACAGCAACAATGATGGAGTAAGGTCGTTGCGCCAGCGAAGCCCCAAGCATACCACTTAGAGAGATTGACCAAGATTGGCCATAAAACATAATAATAATCATAAAACATAATAATCATACGCGTTCCCGACCACGTTTTACGCGATTTCAGAATCATACCAACGGAAACACCAAGTAAACCCACGATGCGTCGCATCTACACAGGGTTCCCCTCGCGGGAGGTGGGCGCAATTTTTTTCGGACAGAGTGTTGGGCTGTCACAGTCTGAAAATGAACCCATTTTCACAAAGATTGATTCGATTGATTATGGGTTTTAACACGCCTAAACTACACAGGTTATGAGGCGCGCCGTAGGGGAAGGCTCCGGATTAATTTTGAGCAACGGGAGATCTGCAACGTGCGCCCAAATCTCTAGCACACGGGCGTTTCTGCTTTTCGCCTCCATCAGAAAATCGGACGCCGTGGCTGGGGAATTGAACCCGCGTCCTATTTTGACAAAGGAACAGGGGTGCAGCGACAGATCATTGTTATTTGGGCTCCAACGCGTTCGCAAATTTTGGCTGTTGGCGAATCCTACCTCGCGCTCATCCGCCGTTCTTAAATGCTAGAGAATACAAGTGCATGCATGTAAATGAGAAACCATACCCGAACGTCCTCCGTATTTTCGCAGCATTCGGCGGTCATGGACTTCAATTGGAGAAAGTTGTTTAACAGTAATCAACCCAGACAACACACATACATCCTAGGTAGTGCTAGGGATGTCACACATGGGAGTTTAGGAAGCTCCCAGGGACATCCCACTTAAGTTCAAAAACATCACAAGTGATACAAAAGAGACCCCTCTGGGATGTCCCAGACTAGGGCTTTGCTGGGAGGTCTAATATCCCAAGTAGAACGAAGAAAGGAAATTTTTGGGATGTCCCAAAAAGGTGCTCGTAGGTCCTTTTGAGGACACGTTTGATTAATATATGTGGTTATAGCCTCAACATTCCATTGCAATGGAGTCTTTTCTTCCACTCAGGCGCACAATTAGAACTCTGTGCAAAACATGGCAAAACCATTTTATTGGACGGGTTCCATACATAACAGACTATAGTGGCAAAATCAAGCAGCACTCTAAAGGTACCCCATACACTTCGAATACCACCAATAAAAGTTCTTTATAGCTTCATGCACGACGTATGCATCTGTTCCTGACAATAAATTCCACTAGCTGTACCACAAGTGAAATTTCACATGAAAAATTTCAGGAAGTAGCACAAGTTATGTACAGAAAGATAAATATCATCTCTTCTCTTTTACATCAGAAATTCGCCATACATCTTAATGGCGAATTAAATTCGCCATGAATTTAAAAATAGGGGCAGCCTAATTTCTAAGCAACTTGTGGCATATAGAATAAGGTGTGAAAGTGCTGTACTTCCTAAAATACCGAAAGGTGAAACATTTTCACTACACAGGAAAAGCACATTAGTGCACAGAAAGTTACTGAAAATCATTAAAAGGGCCATGCAGACAAAAAACAAGTGTGGTTCATTGGAAAGATTGTTTCAATAAAATCATACTGACATGACTTAAAACGTAAACTTCGCTCAAATAAGCTACATAATTAGGAAAAAAGGAATGGCCATGCGACTCACTAGCTCATTTCTCGCACTAGAACATATGACATACGCACAGCCGAGCGATTGGCTGAGGGCAGCAAAAGTAAACGCAAGTTAGGCAGGGCTTATAAGCTTGCAGAATGAGCTATTTTCGCTTAAGTGTAATGAATATTCATTTTAGCAGTAAGAATAGTGGGGTGAAACAATGGAAGTTACGAAAGTAGAACCAGTGCGCACTGTTATTGGTACTGCGCGCACTATGCTTGTTATAGCAGCACAGCAGTGCAGCGTTTTGGGGTTGTCTCAGAAGAAGCACTGGCGGATCGGTGGAGCGACATTCATTGTCTTATGTGACCCTAGCTGTCGACGTTACACCATGTTTCACGAAACAATTGGTACCTACGGTTAACAACACTAAGCCAGGTGCAATACAATCAAAAGAAAGCAAAGGTGAAGGAGCAGTATGGTGGCGACACCTAGTAGGATTGATGGTACACAAGGCCCAGCAGTCCGCTGCACACGGGACGGCGCACTTGAATGTCGCTTGAAGATTGTTCCCTAGGTCATGGCAGACGCCACAAAACACTCAATTTGGCGGGAGAATAAAAATTCTAACTTAAATTGATTATTTTTGGCAAATAAAGCATCATTTACTGCCTGACAAGCGCTAAGGGCACTATAAAACACCAAATCTTTCAAATAAAACAACTTTTATTTTGTCTGCATGGCCCCTTTAATGTGGCAGTCACACTCCTTCATGGTGTGCAGCCACTTTTGAACAATACGGGGCTACCGCGAGGCATCGCTTTGCACCACACACACTAGTAATCATTGAAAGGCCAGATGACCTAGCTCGGATTGATATAAAATGCCATTTTTAAAATCCATTGCAAGGAAAAAAACAAGCTGAATTTTAAAATTGTAAATCAAATTTTGGATCACATGTACCTACATTCAAAAAGAATTATGTAAAACTATTCAACGTAAAGGGAGGACATTTGCTGGGTGCTTAGAAGACATGCCAATTGGCCACATGATGACAGCAAATTCTTTTTAAGCCAAACAATGTTTTCACTGTTTGCTAAAAGGTAAAGCTAACGGAAGAAAATTGATTAACGGGTAACATTGCACAGGTTAGAACACAAGAATAACAGTTTGCACGTGTTGGCTGTACGCGTATTTTTCTACCTTTGAGATTTACCTTCAAGATTTTGTTACCCTTTTACGTACTGAGGTGTCAATGGGGACATATACCTGCATGCATACTTATGAGTTAGTGGTGAAAATGTGGGACCATGTATGGATGTATATTGCGATATTTTATCCTTGGCAATTAAAAAATTCCGAAATGCAGCCAAATTTTGTGGACAAGAAAATCAGTCTACAGCCAACGTGCACAAAAACTATCACTCCTTTTTTGACTTGATGAAGAAATTTCGGAACCAATTCAATTCCGTCATGCAGCTACCAGTTGATATGTCTCATGAACGCACAGCAAACTCTCCAATTTCTGATGAATTGTTTTTCTACAACTCTTCGAAAATACAGAGGCAAGTGAAGCAAAATAAGATTTCTCGAGTTTGAAATTTGGGTTTGTCTCTCATGCAATAAGATAAATAATATTGACTATCACTCAAAACTAGACAGGCTGCACTTTGTAATGGTACATTAGTCATGTATGTGGTGCTAGCTGACGCACAGCAGTGACCGTACAAACGTCCAAAACGGACAAGCACACCCTGAGGGAGTACTGGCACCTTGCACCTTAATCTGGGATGAGGCACTGAATTCCGTAGTTTTTTTTACCACGTATTAGCTTAAACATTAACGCACAAAAATAAACATGGTTTATATCAGCATTAGGAAAATTTACATGAAGAGTCAAGAAAATGAGATTAAACGACTTTCATCATTCCTCGACAGTAACTCATTGCAGCTCCAAAGGCTCCGTGTGCCGCAGCTCTTTCCGCAGCACGTCAGAACTGTGTTGCTGTCTTCTTATCCTTTAGAGTTCCATGTGGCTCGGGAGGCTTTACGTGGTCCGTGAAGCTGCCTGCACATTATTTAGAAAACAATTTGTAATGAATTCGAAGTACAGGGCTGACATAGGCTGGCTTGAACACTGCCAGTAAGGAAACAGACCTCAAGCATTACCAAAGTGTACAGATAAACAAGACACGCTTAGCGAGGCTTTACTTCATAATGCTAAGGATATGTAGTAGGCACAGCAATAACAAACAATGTTAATGCAGTGATTTCACACCATGGGTAAAACGGCACGCTTACGAGTAATGTTAGTTTTATACGTGCTGAGCTTTTCTGATCTCTCTCACAATGCCCTTCCTGATACATGCTGTCGTGATTGCGCTAGTCAAAATGAACCTTGAAGCCAGAACTTTCACCACACTCCGACAGCCCCCTGCCACGCGAAACTTTGAGGAGCTTGCAGGTTGTTTACGCAGAAATTTGATGTATGATGGAAATTTGGTATTTCGATTTGTGAATGATCCCTTTAGTTCCGTTTCCTCGACATGACCTTTACATTCCGCGATTGCTCAAACATTTCACCTGCTTCAGATGTAAATAAGACAGCTTTACTAAATACTTTTCAGTCAATGAAATGAAGGTTTTAGATTTTGAACTGGCTCTTGCAAACAATCATGCTTGTGGGCACTACGCATCACACACACGCAAGCTACTGCAGCCATTTAAAATAAAAAGTTTTTCAAATGCTCCATTACATTAGTCTTCCCTGAGATCCAATGATGCAAAGCAAAATGAAATATAACAGAGTAACAATAACAAGGATGACACTAGACATGGGAGTCGCAGTTTTCCGGTCATGCCCACCAGGTTTAAAGCTGCCTGTAAAAACTGCTAACTGCATCTCCAAGCCTCTGCTTGCCGACAAGAGACTACAGGAAACTGTCAAAAAAAAGCTGCTTGGCCGGTAAAGGCTGACGTAAACCTATATTCAGAGTATACAGCGCAATTTGAGAAAGATTACAAACAAAATGCGTGAAAGGTTGTTTTTACTGCTCATGACAAATTGATAAGGTTTCTTAAGAGAAACTGCAGTGTGAAGACAGTCTTCGCAGCCCTTTTAAACATGATGCACAACTACTCCCCCACTGCCCAATTCTTTAAAACGGTCGTCAAATAGGTGAGGGTAAACGAGTGCGGAAAACCGACTATTCAAAGCGGCCCAGATTACGTTGACATTTGTGTGGAGGTTGCGTAGTCGCCAGCATGCCCATCCACAAATGGCCGCAAAGTTGCAGCAGCAAGCCCGATTTAGACTGCAGCACAGTCATTAGCACATACAAGGGCAGGCGATCACGCGAGATGAGTAAATTGAGGCCATCACACACTGAGATGTTACTCAGTAAAAATGTTAAATGCGTAAATTATAACGCATAACGCCTGCGCTATGCCGCTTTACTATTCCTAAAAAAGATACAATCAGTACCGAGGACTGTCACTGGACTGTCGCACGTGTTGACAAAACCTGAGACGCGACTTCCTCTAAATACATGCGAGAAATGAGTGATTGCGTCCCGAGTAGCGAGGGACTGGTAATTGAGGCCTAGAACCAAGAACTAAGCTACGCTAAAACCTTCAGTTAGTGACACTATTCAGCTCTTTGTCTAGAGTTGTTTTTGCTTGGCTTTCCGGCATCGGCGGCGTTTTTTTTTTTGCACTGTTGCGGTGATTCCCCAACTAAACTTGCTATATTATAAAGTCATGTAAAATAATCAACAGCTAGAGGTACAAAACAAGTTGAGCGACGCAAAATAGTGCAGCAAACGTCGCACTTCTCACCAACGTCTAAGAACGTTGCTTCTCCCAACACCCCACGAGAAGCCTTTCGACGGTTTCCTCAACGATCACCCACGTTGGACCACAGAGCAAGAAATCATGCATAAGACACAAGAAGGGCATCGGAAGGGTTTAACGCTGAGTGGTATATATAAACGACTTGGAAGAGTTACCTTGTGAAAGGACGTTCCAGCAGGACGGCGCGACATCTCCATCTGCGGGCGGCCATGTTTATGAAACTATATGAAACTGTGATGTCTGACCCATAGAGTTTCTTACTATATACACTTACTAAGAAGCTCTATGGTCTGAGCCGGCTGAATCACAGTTTCCGTAAAAAGTACACAGAAGTTCTAATGATAAAAAATAACAATCAAGCTTTACAAATGTATGGAGATATGAATAAAATAAAATAACAATTTTAGTTTTTCAAGTTAAAGTAATAAATATTTTACATAAATACCACATAAAATCGATAAAATGGCAACAACGCAGACAAGGTTCTTTCCTCCCTGAGAAAGTTGCCGTTCTCAAAAGCAGCGTTTTTAGTTAGTTTAATAGCCTTTCTCTGAAGCACTTCCTGTAACAATCAGGCGCTCCTTACGAGCGTTCTTTATTTCATAGGTCGACACGCAAGGCATTTCCTGTACGGCTGTACCTCCTTCAAGCGCATTATGCGCGCCTATGCGTTTTATTCTTTTATACACAAAAATTAAACATTGGGCTGACCGAATCAACATGAAAGCACGCACGCCCTTACGCATGCATCCCAATCACAGCCATTCTTGGACATTTTTAGGACTCTCCCAGTGCGGAAGTCCCAGGGATGCCCATAGGCCGTGCTGTTTGGGATATGGGATTTAGGTACCTTTTTGGGATGTCCTTAGGATGTTTGGGGTTGTCTGGGAACTACCGTTTCTCTTCTGCACTCATAAAATCGCCGTAGGCGGGCTTCACCACAACACTCCTGAACATCAATCATGGTGACCAATTGTGCCAGTTTGACGAATGACAATGCCCAGCATAAGATTACAGGAAAATATAATATCGGCGCTGTGACAACAGCGCCGATGACAGGGCGCCTTGCGCTGTTGTAACAGCGCAGGTACGATATTGGGCTCTACTCGCATGATTTACCTATTTGCTCTAATACATGCTCTAATCGCATTCCAATGAATAGAGCGCGGTAAGAAAATAAAAGTCTCCACAACCTCCTAAAAAATCGCCATGACTCCTTCGTGGAAACTTCGCCCGTACATACAATCGGAAGAGCCAAATGCACACTGATGCGTTGCTGAAGTTCGTTTACTTAAAGTGGGTGATCAGCCAGTTTGCAGAAGAAAAAAACGCGACAAAAATGGGTGTAAAAACTAATTCCTGAGCCCAATAGCCACAGATTCTAAAGGAAGAAACAAGGTATCCCTGAGCGATGGTTTCAATCGAGAACCCCCATAAAAAATAATTCAAGGAAGCTTGCGCTCACGCAGAATGCTCGTATGACGAAACTGTTTTACGTGAGCATTTCCAGACATATAGTCTGGTTTCACTATCATTTTGTATTTTTATCATCGTAATCGTTGTCATATGCATCAAAGAGGGCGTTGTCTTCGCGGGGAGAGGTGAATGCAAAGTCACCATCAGCATTTCAGACTTCCAGCAGCTGAACTGGCGAAGCTTGCATACACTAAGTTGCGCAAGGTTTGAACCATTACGAAGCTGCAGGATTTCGATATATCTGAGCACTTCATGACGCATCACCACGCAATTGTGCAAGTTTTAGACTGTTTATTTACATGTTCTGTAGTTGCTTTGCACCTAGCTAGTAGTATTCATCGCCATATACATCGATATTGACGTGTTTCTAATGCTCATACAGCCATTCTAGTGTCCCTTGCAGCTCTTGGACTTGGTGGGAGGCTGTATGCATGGATTTCCAGCTACTTGGAACGACGAGAGCTTTTTATGAGCACACCGAAAATTCCTACGTCATGTTACAGTATAAAGAAAGGGGTACCTCAAGGAGTGGTTTTTGACCCCTCTGTTATTCAACATTACACTAATCGACCTAAAGCGTGTGCTCCCTCCTGGCGTAAATTTCACAATTTACGCCAACGACATCTGCAATTGGAGTGCAGTAAGTGCACGTCTAACTACACAAAGCAGGCTCCAGAAAGCCCTAAAAATATCTCTGAATACCTTGCACCGAAGGGCCTCCGCCTCTCACCTCAGAAGAGCGTTGTCATGGCATTCACCCGCAAGCGGATGACTCAGTACCCATTAATCCTTGATGGTCGTTGCCTGCATTATGTGCGCACTCAAAGATACCTCGGGATAACCCTGAGGTTCGGAGACTACGTACTCGATTTTCCGCGGTGGCGTAAGTCATTGGATACCTTGCCGGAAGTCAATGGGGCAGCAACTGTCGATCGATGGTGCTTCTCTCCAAGGCTTATGTTGATGGCTTGCTGCGTTACAGCCTGCCTGTTTTGCAGTGGCTTTCAGCCAAAAGCAAAAAGCAGCTTGGTGGGGCGAGAAATAATCGTCTGCGCACCTGCCTTGGCCTTCCTAGGGGCTCTTCCTGCGCTGGTAGCGTTGCGGAGGTTGGCTGCTTGCCCTTAGATGTTCTTCGGATGCAGGAGACATTCCGATTATACCTACGGTGTCGATTGCACACAACAAGCAATCTTTGACCCGAGTTGTACAGCGCGATGAAAGCTCCATCTTCGCAGAGATGATAAACTCTATTAACATATCTGTACCATCCCAAGCGCGACCAACCATGCCGTCTGATTTCCCTCCCTGGACTCTCTCACCCGTATGCATAAAACTCAAAATACCTCGTGTGAACTCAAAGCACTCTCTCCGTGAATTCTGCCTCTTTCCACCCGCGCTTGCCCACATCAGTGGTCGTTATTCACTTATGGCCCACATTTTTACGTACGGTTCATCTACACCTCACAGTAG
Organism: Haemaphysalis longicornis; assembly: GCA_013339765.2. Classification (NCBI taxonomy): domain Eukaryota; kingdom Metazoa; phylum Arthropoda; class Arachnida; order Ixodida; family Ixodidae; genus Haemaphysalis; species Haemaphysalis longicornis. The sequence goes on along the minus strand of CM023449.1, from coordinate 166,823,790 downwards.
TGCATCGGGCATCTACGTTTCAACCGGCCAAGCGCTTTCCTACCGCCTTGAACGTGCAACGTCATCCACGCCGGCCGAGCTTCATGCAATTAAGCAAGCCCTCCGCTACATTCTTCGTCAGCCATCTTCAGAATGGGCTATATTCACGTATTCGAAGACAGCGCTACAAACCCTACGGCACGCCAGTTGCTTCAGCCTTCGCGAACATGTATCCCGCGACGTCACCTACCTGCACCATCTAGCCTACGTCGCTGGGCATCGTGTAACCTTGCAATGGATACCCGCACATTGTGGCATTCTCCGCAACGAGAAAGCATATGAGGTGGCTCGCAAAGGGCTACAACTGCACAATATAAGGAAAATTTTCTTTACAAAGCAAGAGGCTGCAGCGCTAGCGAAGCAGCTTGTCTTAGAGGAACGAAACCGCCTCTGGTCTTTCCCCGAAACTCATCACCCCTTTCTGTATTATATAGACTCGGACTTGAGAATGAGGATCCCAGAGCGGATCCCACGTCGACTTGAGACGCTCTACCATCGGTTGCGCCTCAACGCAGCACTTACGAACTCCTACCGACATCGCCTCGGTTCAAACACAACCCTTACTGTGATAACTGTGATTTGCCCAGAAACTGTTGAGCACATTTATTATGGTGTCCGGTGTACAACCAGGAAAGGAACCACCTCGCCAAGAAGATCGAGTGCCTTAACAACGGACTTTTATCATTGAAAGCTCTTCTTGTACCATGGTCATCTCCATCATCTCAGCGAAAAGTGTTAAATGCACTGTTTGATTATTTACATGACATCGGTGTCGCAGACACAATGTAGAACTATGCAGTCGTCATTCCTGTGAGACACCTGGACTTTTACGTGACCCACGGAAACACGCCATGTTACATTATTTTTTACCTCTTCCCTTTTTTCTCCTCTCTTTCTCCCTGCTTCCTTTAGGGCCTTTATTCCCTTCACCCCATCCCCGCAGGGTAGCATGTAGGCGAATACATGCTTGCAGACCTATCTGCTTTCTTCTAATAAAGAGCTCTCTCTCTCTCTCTCTCTCTCTCTCTCTCTCTCTCTCTCTCTCTCTCTCTCTCTCTCTCTACTGCCAACATTACATGCGCGGTAGCGCTTGGCGACAGTGCTACAGTGTTTATTTTGCAGAAGCCACTGCGCAGTCCGGGGACTCGGCGGTAACCCTGAGGCACACGCTCGCTATTTGTCGCGCTCCCCGTGGTTTTGTCAGTTTTTTTACTAAAGCCACTGCGCGCGCCGGGAGCGCTCGGTTGTCGCCGCGAGGAACGCGCTCACGTGTGCTCCGCATTTTCTTGCTATAATGTCCAGCAACACCAAACTTACGGCTTGTACAACACCTCCGCTGTTAAAAATAAGCAAAAACTCTATGTAGAGCCTGAACTTGTGATCGGGCACACTGGACACTGGAAGCACACGAAGAGAAAGATATTGCACTATTTCTCACGCACAAAGACAGAGTTCTCGCCCATTACATGCCTTCGATGCGCGCTTAACTTGCGTGTGCGCTGATGAGCAGTGAGGCTGATGCAAAGGCACGCCTATGTGCTCAAGTGGGGTGTATATCCCAAGTAATCCCCGCAGCGCTTCAAGCACCATTGCGGGCACGCAATGCAGAAACCTGGAAGGGCGCGTGACGCCAAGAAGAGGGGGTGTGCCGACGCAACCCGACGAAGCCCCAAGAGAACATGTGTAGAATCTGCATCAACCCAATCCGCGACGAGTGCGCGTCCCTAGAGCACCCCGAACCTACGCCTTCAATAGTGGCGGAAACGCAGGCCGACAGCTTATCGTGCGCGTCGCGCATATCGAACCAGCGTTTTCGCGATACCTGACGGACTCTGGCGATACCCACGGCTCGCTCGGCAGCAAAGAGCTCCAACTACGCGAGCAGCACAAACCGTCAGAGGAGCAGGTAGCGAAAATATTTACATTTAGCATCAGCACACTAGTGGAGTGCCACGAAAAGATTCTGATAGACCGTAAGTCTTCGTGCAGAGTTAGGATTGCCCGCTATCAAAGTTGATCTAAAGGTGCGCGGTTTCGCTAATCACGTCGATCGAATCAGTGCCTCCGTGGAGCCGCCGACTGGTCGCTCGAGCAGAACCGAGGTCCTAGTGCTAAAACAGCGGCTGGAGTGGATGGCGGTACAACTGAAGCGTTTCCTGCCTGAAGTTGGGCGCCGCTGCAAGGGGCTCGACTTCAAGTTTAGCCACAACGCCACGCTGGAAGGCATCCGCAGTTTCTTTGGCGTGGCAAAAAGAGAGCAACATGAAACAGGGAATTCTGGGGACGTACTCAACTATCATTCCGCCACCCTTCCCGCCAACGTACCAGATGGCGGACGTGCGCGTGCTTCGTCAGCATGGCGTCAAACCACTGAGCGCAACCTTCCCATTCGACCCGGGCCGGCTGCCCGTAGGATTGATATATATCCGCGGCCTAGTGAGCACTACACCGAGCAAGTTGGGCGGAGGTGGCGACGACGCACACAAGGGCCCTTCAACGGCTACCGTTTAGCTTCCTCGAGTCACGCCTCCCACATTCCGGATTAAGATAAGAAGGTGGCCTGCTACCACATGTTTTGTTCTTTAGCGTCATGGAGGGAAAGTTCGGCGAGCCTTCTGGTGTATGAACTCGCAGAACGACATTGTCGTAATACTAAAGTAAGATGGCAAGTTGGGCTAGTTGGTGCAGATTAAGATTCATGGTGAAAAACAGCGCAAGGAACACATGGACAAAAGGAGAGTGGACGACGCACAGCGCTGAACTCGCAACTGAAAGTTTATTAGAAAGAAAGCACATATTTATACACAATAACCATACTATCGCGTGAACGATAACTCTGACAAAGCGTGTGAGCGACAACAGAGTAACATCTTTAAAACACTGTGGCACGCGACAAAATTCAGCATCCAAGAAGTTACACAATCTGCTAGCGGATAAGAAACTGAATTCCTTGTCAAGTAATGACAGAGAAGGAACACTAACGCACTTGCCCTCGTTCCTTCTAATATGGAAGGCCTCTATTATCTCTCGGACCTGCTGGGTTTTTTTGTTTTCTAATACTTTTGTTTCCCTAAAAACAGGGTAACATTCTTACATTTTTACATTTTTGCAGTGTTGTGCGGCGTGGGAATAGTCATCGCCCTTCAAAGAACGTCTATGCTCCATTAGTCGAATGTTAAGGCATCGGCCCGTTTGCCGATATAAACTACATCCAGATCTCCCTCTACTACATCCAGATCTCCCTCCACGAGCACGCTTAGAGTGCCAGATCAAAGAGGTCAGAAGTGCGTGCCGGAATAGACAGCTAGCTCTTCATCCAAGGCTGAATGGCAAATGTAATCGGCACAAGAGACCGGGACAACATAGGCATGATCGCCCACCCACCAGGCAAAGGTTTACATCAAGCGCGGGGAATTGTATGCAAGTTGGGATTGCTCTAACTTCAACACCCTGGTGGCGTGGCAGCGGACCGATGGTGGTGCTTGGTGTGTGCCAGGGCGCGCGCACGTTCATATGCGACGTTACCTGTACGTTCGCCAAAACGGGCCTTTTTGCGTGTTTCAGAAGCTTCGACTATCCTGGATATCATATATTTCTCAAAGCTAAACTGCGGCATTATGAGTGCCTTACTATGATTGTCTGCATCAATAAAATATATTATTGATGTAAAAATGTATTAATAATGTATTCTTAAAGTATTATTAAAAATAAAAGCTGTACTGGCAAGCCAGGTTATGAATTAACAACGCGTCTCCCGGGACTTTAAGTAATCTCTTTTGGTATTCAGGTGTGAAATTAATCGAAAGCACCTGCAAAAAAACCTTTGAAAAAAAATTAGGGGTGTGCGAATATTCGAAAAATTCGAATATTACTCGAATAATAAATATGTCATATTCGTATTCGCTTTAAAAACTATGTATTCGAAACATTTCGAATATTCAAAAGGGTTCGAATAATCGGTTATTACCGAATATTTCGAGATTTGAATGGGGAAAAGCGGCTTTCAACTCCAGAAAAAATGACAAAACATTTTTTTCGGAAAGCAGCATATTCAGTTTTTATGTTTTCTATCCTGTGCGTTTGCAAAGTTTTTCCCGCCAAAACCATCGCAAAGTGGCATAAAAAAATACTTTTGCTAGCTGTAGTGACAAACTGTCAGCGCAAAATGGCGAAAAAACGGCAATTTTCGGAGCGCTGTATCTCCGCAATGGTGCACCGGGCGCGGCCATTTTGGTACTATTGGATCGGCCAATCGATCTTCTTTCCGATCCCGGCCATCCCTTTTATCTTCGTTTATTCACAAACACACGAACGGAAGAAAAATACAGACGCACAAACGAAGGCAGAAAGATTCTGATGCGCGAATGACCTTCCAGTCGGCGCGCGATGAAACGGCCCTCCTGATTGGGCGTCGCCGCAGCAATACGGAAGAAAAATACAGACGCACAAACGAAGCAGAAAGATTCTGATGCGCGAATGACCTTCCAGTCGGCGCGCGCTGAAACGGCCCTCCTGATTGGGCGTCGCCGCGGCAATACAAGATGGCGGCCGCCTTCCAGAGTTCATTTCGCTGCTTCGCTCGGCCACGCTTGTGTTCAGTCATTTTAGCTGCTGTGGTATTCAACACGGACATTATCGCGATGGGAATGCCTGAGATTACAAGCCAGATTACGGGAAGTTGCGTGGCTCGAAAGGCGGAGGTCATCGAACGCTTCGTGGTGCGCGTGACTTTACCCCGGAGGGTGAAACGCGGTGTGCGCGCTAGTGATAGCGGTTCGCAAAGTGAACTTTTTATGATTTGTGAGCTTTCACGCTAAACCGGCCGACGCGTCAAAAGCTGCGGCGCGCACGGCGTAGCCGCTGAGTGTTGCAGCATCGCCTGACTGCGAAACCGGGTACGATTGAACGCCTTAATTCCTGTGACGTTAGATTTAATCTTAAAAGCGACCTGAAGGGCCATTTCAGGGATAACCAAAGTATGACATGTTGCGGTATACGAGCGCCGCGATGCGGGCGAGCCATATTGCTTTCTTGCGCAACGTTTCCCGTGCACTTCGAGTAATCATGCAAACAGGTCTGAGTCAGGAATAAAAACGTGTTGAAGGCATTAAAAATGTACACTTTCTTTCGTAGCATTTAGCAAATTGAAAATTTTTATGGAAATTATTAATACTATTACGTTAAAAGTTTAGTTTACTGTCGTAGCATTTAACAAATTGAAGTTTGGGGGAAACTATTATAACCAATGCATACATCTATAGTTTAGTGCATATTGGTTGTGCTGCGAGGAATATTGGATGCCCTGAATGTCAAGAGTACTAAAAAATGTGCATGCATTGAAGTTGGGGTTACGCAGAATATTATACCAAGCTTCAAAGTAGCTCGTTTGTGTCCTTGTGGTATGTAAACTTTTGGCAATGAACACCTGCGCGTACGAGTACGAAGTTGCTGCTCCAGGAAAGGTTATAATTAAAACATAAAAGACGTGAAAACTCAGTTTTCAAATTTAAGTAAACAAAATAGTGCTTCACTTGTTGCCATGGTCACAACACTGCAGAGGGAAGTTGTCCAGTGCAATACAAGCAACAAGCTAACCTACTCTGCATTGAAAGCTATCTCCCCCGTTTGTTCCGCAAACTGGGCTATGCACTCTTCACAAAGGAGCTGAAAATGATGTTTTATGGAAAGAAAAAGGCTGCAAAAGGCACTCCAATTTCAAGGCAAGGCATCCCATAAGCCCCGTGTTCAAAAGCACACGAAAGGCTACAACCCTAGCGACTTTTCATGAATGATATCTATGTTGAACCTCGGAAGCCGTTTTCTCAAAACAATTTTTTTTTGCCTCATACGTCGTTTGTTCCAGTGATTTCTTTGTGACCGCTAGGTGTATTTTGATTCCGTTCTTTGCGTTACATTCCTTGAAGTGGTCGTCACACCCTTGGTTTTTCAGGTTTATTTTTGTGATTTTTTATTGAAATAGTCTTTCATGGTCTATATGCCTTTTGTACATTCACCTCTTAAAAACTGAGAACTAAAACATTGTTTTAATAAAACACAAATCCGACTGTAACGACCTTGTCCATTCATTTGGGAATGCAAAGCAGTTCGAACAAGTTTTCTATCATGTTTTATAGGCCGCTCAAGCTCGATACAAAGTGAACAGAAATAAAATTTTGTAAATAAAAAGTTTTCAAAATATTACTTTGATATTTTTATGGTGTTATCACACAGCATTACAGTTGCTGTGCCAATTGTCATCCAAATCTACAAAGACATAAGAAAGTTGGTTTTAAAACCTACGTTCCACTTAATTATTCGATATTCGATCCGATATTCGATGGTAGATATTCGTATTCGAAAAATTTGATATTCGCACACCCCTAAAAAAATACCGGGCCATCTCCGCTAACGTGAAACCTGCATATGGGCGAAGCATGCCGCGTATACGTGTATTCTTGGCGCCTTAACGTTTTTGCCAACGGAGAGGAAACCGGTTGGAGGTGGAGGTATAGACAGACCGACAGAAATTGAACTTTATTTATTCCTGACTGTCTATCCTAGCGGCCCAGAGAAGACGAGGGCCGCACCTACGCGGATACTGGCAGGTTTAGGACCTCCGCCCTAACGCAGGCCTACTGGAAAGGCCGGAGTCGAGTGTAGTAGCAAAGCTTTGCTGTAAAAGTTTCTTGTCTTCGAAGCACGAAGCTCTCTAGCGCGAGGCGCAAACGAGTTTCTCGGTGTTTTATTACCGTGACTACATGAGACGATCATTACGACGACAACAGGAGACGCCAACAGCCCAGCGCTCAAGCAGCTTCGCCCCTAAAACTTTTTCTCGGCAAATTTCCCTTACTTGTATTCCCGGCCTCAACGTCAGTTCGGCGCATACGCACGTCTCCCCTCCCGGCTTTCCGTCGCCAGCCCGGCGAGCTCGGTGACGACGTTGCACATGACGTTCCAGGTATAACGGCTGGTCATCGTACCCCTCCGTTTACCACTCCTTCTGCTCCGCCGACATCTTGGATGGCATTTTTTCAAGGTGGCGTTATTGCTAGGATGTACATGACGCATCGCAGCTAAGGGGTGCGTTCGGTCGCAGCGTGACCACATTCGCAACTATATTTGTAGCCACCGGCGCGATTTTGCAAACGAAATTTTACTAATCTCGTCGAGCGGCTTCGCCGTGACTGAAGAGTTGACCTTCCTTTGACCGCCGCTGCGCCGTAGTCTTGGCAACACATCACGTGGCTCGCCGCGCCGAGCTCCGTGCCTATAGGGCTACGTTCGCCGCTGTTACCGTCGCTGCTTTGGCTTGGCGCATGGGCTCTCCGCAGCTGGTTCGCGCCTGAACACGTGACTAGCCGCATGCATGCGAGCTTGGCCATGGATGAGAGCGGGACCGGGCAGTCTCCTCTTAGCTTTGCGCGGGAGCTGGAGGCTTTGAACCGTTGTCGGCAAGCGGCGTGCGACCATACCGCGGAAATCGCCCGCCGAGCCGTTCGAATCGCAAAACGCCGAAGACAAACGGAGGTTGTGGACGAATAGTTTAATAATTAAACCTAAATCAAAAGTTCACGAAATGAAACCAGACGTTTCCAGGCTAAGCCCAGCTTTAGCTTTGCATATCCTAGGTTAGATGGGATAAGCCTGTTTTTTTGCCGTATTTATCATTTTGGGTTGCGCACAATGAATATGCACAATTTTTTTTTCAATGTTGCACGCAACTACAACGTTTGTCTATCTGTACAAACGTAAGGCATCCAGTCAGCGACGTAGACGGTGACCTAATACGGCGGATGTGGAAATGTGCTGCCACAGCTTCTACGTCTATTGTCACGCAGAAAAAGACAACGACTAGATCAAGTTTCGCCATCATCTTCGTTGGAACAATATCCCGAGACCAGAGACCACGCTCTTGGCCTTTCTTGCGTTAGAATGCATGAAAAAACGGGGAAAATTAGATTGGTATATTTCCAAACCATGACTGTTTCAAGTTCTGTTCTAAGCATTAAATATACACCCACGACATTTTAACTAAATGGCTATAACCTTGCCGAAACGGGGTATAAAAATTGTCGACGAGTCGACTGCGCGTACACCGTATAATCCAAGCAGTGCTGCGAAAGTTGGTGTCATTGATAGGAACCTTTAAACAATCAGCGCAGTCTCCTCAGTTTCTTCCTACTGGCATCGAAGCTGGAGATAAGAACTGTACGTTTCTCGGTGTCCGGAGCAGTGGTGACTACGTCGAATAGCGGCTCGCTGCGATTGTCATCGGCAACGGCGCGAGTAGCAGCGGCCCCAGCGCGGGTGGCTGGTACAGAAGCATCCAAGGGTTGCGGCGCGATGGTGAGTTTCTCCCCGACGCCTCCTAGGTCCTCGGCGCTTTTGAGCCAAGCCTCGATTGCCACGAAGGTCATAGCGAATGCAAACAAGGAAGCGGCCAGTACGGCAAGAACGTAGGATGCGCAGCACACCTCCTTCGTACTGTTACTTTTGTCCGGCCGCAGCAGCTGCCTTACGGACGTTCCGCCGGTGAACGGTGTAGGTGATGCGACGGCTCGTCTTACCGCAGTGGACAGCGACACACTCGTGAGACGAGACTCGCTCGCCTTGGGCGCCCCACCGTGCTGTGGGATTCTCCGTGACGGCTTCCCACCGCCCGCTTTCGAAGCATCGGCACGTGGAGCGACTCGACGACGCCCGCAAGCGCTGCTTACCTTGCAGCTCTGTTGCTTTCTCAGTTCGGGCGGCCGAAAGCCGGGGTCGCTTCGTCAGATGTGTACGACTACAGTGCTTGTCGTCCTCGCGTTGTCTTGAAAGGTGCGATGTGAAATCGTTGGGAACATAACAGAGTTTCTTGGTTCTGGTGCTGTGAACGCCAGTCGTGCCCACGGGCGTTACTATGGCTGGTGACAGTCTAGTAAAGCGTGGTCGCTTCGCCGGTGAGTGTCCCAGTATTTGTGGACTTACTTCCAGCGACACATGCTTCGAAGGCTTTCTGCGTGGGCCAGAGGTCGTTCCAAAGGTTCGGCTGCTGGAGGCGTTACGTTTTCTCGAACCGTGTTTCAATATCGAAGTCGCTTCTGAAAATTCCGGGCCGTAGTAGCGGTCGTAATAGCGGTGATGCAGCGGGGGTAGAGGCCTTCCAAACTTGTCACGGTTGGTGAGGCTGCTTGACTCTTCTCTTTCTGTGCCAACCAGCTCTGATTTGAACCGCTTCATTCTAGCGGCACGAAGCGTAGGTCGCTTTTTTGGCTCCCTTGAAGGCATCCTGTACATGAACTCGGGATTCCAACTTCTTCTACTTCATTCTCGTCTCATATAATTAAAGCTGGCAGAAAAGCTTAAATCCAGCGTTACTTAAGGAGGTCATTTGCAAGGCGCCCGAAAATATGACAAACTTATCCAGAAGGCCTAATAGCAAGAGGGAGGTTTATTCAATCAACATTTGTTTCCACGATAGATAGGGCCGCGGCCGCCAGGAGCGTGGTGAGAAAGGCACTGATGATGATAATGCGGGCTTACAATGTTCACTTCTGAGAAAGGGTAACCCTGAAACTTTCTCTATACAGCGAGTTCCACGTAATTGTTCCCTTTGAAAACGTTTGCCATCTTCTAGAGCAGTTACTTAAAGGAGCCTGCCTTCGTGCAGTCGCTGGCTCTAAAGCTGACGGCTTCGGTTCGAGCTTCAGAAATTTGAGCAACTTTCTGTCAAGTGTTGCGATTGGTTATTGTAAAATAAAATCTTCTGAAAAAAATTCTACGCATTGTTTCTGTAAACAAGAGTGGTTTAGTACCTTTTCGACCTGTTCAGGCGTGGGAACCAGTAAATCACCACGTTTATTTTACTTTCTGTTCGCGAAGGAGGTGGCAGGTTTGTACCTATCACAGAACAGAAATTCGCTGAATCTTCGGGCCGTCTGCGGTGCTTGGCTGCTCTGCGGTGATGTTACGCGCTCATGCGTACTGACACGTTCTACAGCTCTGTGGCTGAGGAGATTTGAGTTGTGTGTGAATAGAAGACTGGAGCACAGCCGGATCTTCGGGGAGGTGTGGATTAGTGCAATGGATGTCGTTACGTATGGCGATGAGAGGGGGATGAGATGCACTGTGGGCTTGTAGGGATAACTCTAGAGCCAGTAGCCCGCCACCTGAATTTTCCACTGATGCACGACTCAGAAGGACCAGGTTGTGTTCCTGATCACGGGTATCTTCATCAAAGCGGGCATGTTGTCTTGGGCTCTACGGTTCCTTCTGTTCCCTCTTTTCGTCGTAGTATCTTCATTACTTCGTGGTGTACGCACTAAGTCCATTCGGCTGTTGACGGTTACAAAAAGAGTTCCCCCTCACCACCTACTACTTAGTCGTCTCTTGACCCACGCTATTAACCACATCCTCCTGCAAACCCTACCATTTATAATGGGAGACCACGCTGACCCAATCATGAGAAAGAGCAAGCCCTCGTTACTAGAGCCCTGGAAGCAGCTAGGGCTCAGGGCCTCCTGAACTCTCCCTCTACTTTTACAATGTTTCAATAATTGTTTATTACTACTACCACAGCGCTGTAGGTACGGAGCTTCCTCTAGATAGTGTGCATTGTCAAATCGGGCTTTTTGCCGTCAACCTAAGGGTCGGGTATCTTATAGCCCGAGATTGCCGGGTAAATGGGTTAGGTAGCTATATATAGGTTGCGCATTGGGTGTTTTGTGATGTTGGTTGTTGCCTGTCGTACCTGCATCAACCCGTTGTTCATTTTATGCCCAAGCGAACGGCATTTTCCGGCAGCACGGAGACATTTACTTTTATTGAACTGTTCAGTTGATTAGGCAGTGTCTTGATCTTACACCGTGACCTGAAGTTAGCCCAAATCACCATCCCACATCACTGAACTAGTACAGATCACACGCCTAACGCAGTTCGTTCCTTGTCTTATGATTGTTTTGACGGCTTTTACAGAGACGGTAGAGTTTTTTATTATTTCTGTTTAGTGATTGTGGGGTTGAACTGCGACGGCATTTTGACCAGCCGCATGAGTTGAAGGTACTATTCCGCTCTAGATGTGTACGCTACATTTCAGGCTGGCTTGAGTATTTATTCGTAGTAATGCAAATGTTTCATTGCATGAACTGCAGCGTTCTGTGGGGCTTTTATTGCGAGGGCGTCTATTTTCAGTTACGCGTGTTACTGAAAATAGACGCCAATGAAAATAGACGCTTCGCAAATGATTAGCAAAGCAGGATCTCCCTGTTAACCCACTTCACATTCAAGTTTGACATTATCGTTAGTATCATTGGCAGAGACGTTTTACGCCTTTCCTGTGTCCTCTTGATATCATTTTGTATGCAGGAGTTCTAAAAATATGCTATCTTCCCATGGTACATCTCAGTGTTACCAGAAGCATGTTAACGTCTGTGCTTTGTATAAACTATGAATTTGAAGTTGACAGGAATCCTATAGCATCTTCCGAGTAATTCACTTGTGGTTTGGTGACCACTCCCTATTTAGCGTGGTGAAATATCTGAATGAAGAATTTGGTTTAATGAAGTCAAAAGAAACTCCGCGGCGTGTACGTGACTTCCAAGATGAATTTAACTTTGTCCACAAACATTATAACCTATCGGGCTGCTTCCAAGAATATCGGTACAAGCTTTTTTTGTCTTTTCATGTGTCCGGGTGATTTCTTCTAGATTGCTACGAACAGCGTGATACACTCCGAGGCAACTACTTTCTGCCTGACAGGTCCCTAAAGGAGTACTGACACCAAATTTTGACGCCTAAAAAATGATATAATTGGCTTCAGTAGTTTGTACAGATGCCTCACAGAAATTTTTGCAGCGATCCGAGGCCGGAATCACATCTAAAATCGATTTCGATTGTCCCGGCCGCGAGCTTCCACAAATCGGCAGCACTAGCGAAATCGCTTTCGGCGTGACGAAACATCGGCCTGCGTGTCTGGCCGGTTCAGGGTGACGTCATATAGTCGTTTTCGGAACCGGAAACGATATCCTGCGCTGCGCGCTGCTGTTGTCGGTGGTATTCGTTTGGGCAGGAGACGTACGGGTGTAGCTGTGTGAGCAATGCTTGTAGACTTTGCGCACTTTGCGTGTTAGACGTCTTTGCTCTTCAGTTCGTGGCCGGCGCATGGTGTTCCCTTGCACTGGTGCTGAAAACTGCGCCATGCCGGCACCGCGCGGTGCGCGATGTCGACGCGCACCGCGGCGACGCGGCGGTGCGCGTCGCCGAGCTCGACCAAGCTGTGCTATGGCAAGCTCGCGGAATGCGAAGTACTGCTCGTGGAAGCCTGTCCGAGCAAATCGACGACGACGCCAAGATGCATTTTTTGCCACGCGACGACATGCAGCGCTAAACGTGGACTGAGTTCGTGCGCGGCGGCGGCCGCAAGAACTGTCGCCCAAGCCAGCGGGCTCGGCGTTGCTCGCGTCAGCTTGGGTGTTGGGAACTTCAGGCTTAGTATCGTGGCGAATATTTGATCGCCGGTATCTGTACAACTGCGAATGACCATCCCTTACACAACTTTTCACCACACTATCATCCCCTTTTTCGCATACTGAGCTTTATTTTGGCGATAATTTCCGTTTCAGCGATCGGTGACCAAGACATCTGCCGTGGCCTGTTTTGATTCTAGCGTGCAGGTGGCGCCGTCTTTCGGCCGCTCGCCGCACCGCGGTGCCGGCAGTGCCAGAGGCTCTGGGCAGTGCTAGGTCGGAGCGCCGAACCTCCGCTTCCGGTCAGCGTAGGCTTACCATCGCGGCAAATATCTGAACGCCGCTTTTAAATTCAGCGCTGATAACAACCCCTAGCACAATTTTTCAACACACTAACATCTACTTTCTCGCATGTGGAACTTGTTTTTCGCGATCAGATTGATTAGAAGGAGTGGCGACAAGCTGTTGTTGTCACGGTCTGCGCCGGTTCGAGCCGCAGTGATATTAAAAACGGACGACGGCGAAGACATCGCCGGCCTAATCGCCTGACCAAATAAAGTTGTTCTGTCAGTCGGGTGGCAGCATCGAGTCTGACGATTCAGACGACAAGTCGACTGCGCGGGCGAGTGCGGACCATGTGCAATCGTAGCAGACGATGCGGCGAACGTCCCTGACGTCACGGGTCATAGAGTTTCATACAAATAAGTTAAATTGTAAGAAACTCTATGGTCACGGGTGAGATCGTGACGTAAGGCTGGCCCGCTTGCAGGCTGGCCTTCGAATGGCCATTTTCCCGCGCGGAACCAAATTTGAAACTGGTTGCAATAAACGTGCTATAATTAATTCTGTGTTGGCGGCTGACGGCTTTCGGTTCGATTTTCGTGATTACTGGGCCAATAGGTATTCTTTACAGCATAAAAACTGAAAGCGAGAAATTTCGTGTCAGTACTCCTTAAATACCTAATGCCGATGTAGTACAATCATGTTTCAATGAACTTTTGGCAACCACGGAAAAATATTCGTTAACCTGAAACATTCCTACTGTCAAAACAGGGGAAATATAAAAACCGGTGAAAAACAAGCTCGAATATTCGGCGCCCCAGAAGGGGAAAGTCATACTAAAACAACATGGATGCCACGTACGAAAAGCGCGCTTCACATTAACACCAAGTCGAAACCAGAACCACTCCAATTTGCGGCTACGACCCGGCTTCGTTTTTGGAAGTAGCCATGCCGTTAGAGGCAAGATGCGACGGCGGCCAACCGTCTCAACTCCAACAACACTGAGTGCGTTTTCTCTATTTCCGTTTGGTCGATTAACACAGATGACGTGCCTTGCTGTTTTCGCGTGTAAACAACGCAGGTTTGAGAGGTGAACCGTCGTGAAGCCGGCGACGTAGCGTCTCAGCCGTGAGCCCAGACGAGGCGGAGTTTACCGCTGATACTGGAACCTCGCTGTGTCCCCGAGTGCGTGCGGCCATGAAGTGGTTCGAAGGTTCCATCCCGGAGGCGATCGCCCTGGCCAAGTCGAAGCAGCAGCTCTTCTTGGTGTTCATTGAAGGTAATCAACGTCTCCGCTGATGTAACATTTACAGCTCACTACTGCTTTCTCATTCCGCTATAATCGCACGGCTGCGCGAAGGTGACGGCGTTTTTTTTATCGCCGCGGCTTTGCGCAAAACTGGCCTTTCGTGTGCTAGTCTTCGAAAACGCGGTAAAAACCCGATTCTGTCCATTTAGAGTTGATTTTCCCATGTCATTCTTTTCCCCATGTAATGATAGACCTCCCTGATGACAGCGTGTCGCTCGTGTGATGCCGCTGTGTTTGTTTTCTTCGCGATCGTGGACACTTGACTGCGAAGGTACAGTGAACATGGCGGCGCCCGCAGTTGTGCCTGCTAGTGGCGTTCTGATTTTTAATGATCCACTTAATCTGGATAATTAGGCGGGGAACGGCCGATAGGGAAAACCCTTGTTCTAAGCATCGCGCTTGTTGGCACCGGCCTGTCTTTTATGGACACGTGTCGTAGCTGCAATCGCAGGCCCGAAGGACCCTTGCTTGAGAAAGGACAGTGAACGAAAACGCAGAGAAGGACGGATAAAAGCAGCCTATTTTTTTTTTTACTCGTTTACAGACGAGCGCGTTAGTTGTCTGACGTGCTTATGCGGTATTGAGTTATTTTTGTCGTACTAGCTGCTACTGTGGAGGCATTGGGCGAAGTGTTTTATTTCTGCCCCGTATTTTCAAAATGAATACGTGTTCCTGAATCTCCTTGCCAGATGGGTTAATCGGTATTGTGAAAGCTGTTTTTGAGGGCTGTAACCTGGTTTGAAGTTCGCCCACGGCTGTAGCTTTCCGTGGTTGGACCGAAACATGTTCGGTATCCTAAAGGAACTGTATGAATGTTCGCCTGAACGCGTTCGTAGGTCGCTATTCCAAATCAACAATAACACGTTATAGCATTCTCTACCAGAGCGCGGAGGTAATTGAGGATCTGTGTAGAGCTGGTCACGTGGAGTCCGGCAGTGGCAGAAAACAGTGGCCACTGGTACCGAAATCATAGGATTTTGAAATGACTCGGAGGTGCTTTTCGAGGTTGTGGTGCTCAATTCTAACGCAGCATCACGAATTGAACTTTGTCTTGCTCACACACAGCAGGACATCACTGTCCTGATCACTCAGCAACTCAACACATTTTACACACTAAGATGTAAAAAACATTGAATACACAGTGGCTGGCCTGGCACCCACCCTTTTTTATTGCATGTCTCGACGGCTCAGAATCGCTCTTTGGCATGATGTTGCCGCATTCAGTTTGCGTATTTGCTTTTAAGTCTCGGCACTTGCTCTTTTTTTGCAAATGCGTTACAAATACCTCCCATTTTCGTGTTTAACACGATAACAATACCATCTGTCATGAGGGAGTTGGGCGTTCCAGTTCCTCCACTTATCTTATACCCGTGCTACACGAGCGTTTCGAAGGCCTTCGAGTCGAATGTCATTTGCCTCAAATGACACCTTTGAGCTGCTACACGACGTTTTTCAATGGCATTTGGTTAAAATGGCATTTGAGTCAAAGGAGCACTACAACTGACCTCTGAGAGTCTCAAAGGCCTTTGAAACGAACGGTCGTACCCTGGGGCTCAGTTCCTGCAAGCTGTAATAACAAAAACAATTATTTACGAGTAAAACTTTGTATTTGAAGTGCAAGATCTTCATAGTTTTCACTTGTTCACTTGTTTTCGTTCTCTGTCACTCGCTCTACGATTACGAGGTAACTTGGTACTCAACACCGGTGGTGCGAAAAAAGATAAAAAAAAACACTGGCTGCCTTGTGCATGTTTTGTGCGCGCTTGTAGATAGTTATCAATTTGGTCTCTAATAATTGCTTTTTGCCCGTTTTAACTGTACAGTTAACGTAACTGTACAGTGGCGACACCAAAACATGGCGGGCGAACGCGGAAACTTTCAACTGCCTTTGAGAATGGTCGTGTAGATCGACAGAACTCCTTCCAGTTCGAATGACATTCGAAATTTCGAAGGTCATTTCGGCTGAAATGTCCTTCCAAACGCTCGTGTAGCACAGGTATTACTTAGTTCAATGATTGCTACGGTTGTCAGTACAGCTCTTTATCTCTGAAGGGAGATTCGGAGATACGCAGGGTTGCCACCTTCCCCCGAAAAAAAGAAAAAAACAGCCGCTTTAGTAAGGGGAGGGGCGGGGCATATAGAATGCCGAATTCGTGCTGAAAGAAAACTGCCATGTGTTTTTCTTTACATGTAATGCCATTTATTGTAGCATTTTCTTAGAGAGAACTCAACGTAATGTTTCGACTGAAAGTGACTGAGGTCTTCGTTATTGTTCTGAGTGTGCTGCATTCGAAAGTAGCCGCTCATACTTTTCCATCAAAAGGTCTTCTTTGCATCTGAACCGTGGCGGCAACATTTCGTTGTGTTGTTCCTCCCCTTGGTCCCTCCTCCAGCTCATGGATCACGCTCACCTTTGTATTTTTTCTGCTCACGTGTCTTTGGAAGCTTGCTGAGACATATTTATCGTTGTAGTTGCTTAGTTATCGCTTATAGTATGCACAAAAAAAAACTTAATTATGGCATGATGGTCAAAAAACCGGCCAATGACGACCGGTTTTAAGTACGGACTGGAAACCAACCCGGTGTGCGAAAAAACAGTCTGGCTGGTCAGAAACCGGGCAAGGTGGCAACCCTAAGGATGCATCTTAATCATTTTTCAAGTTTTGCCCAAGTGCAGCTCTCACATCAAAACCACACAAAAGCCCTATCGATTATTTGAAAGGAAAACCGGGCTAGTTGGCTGTCAGTGCTGAGGAACATGCTTTGAGCGCAAGAGGAACAAGGACAAAGAGCGATAAAACACAGAGGACAACTCGGCTCGAAGAGCGGAATTTCTGGAATTAGAATATTTGTAGACGCTGTGCTTTCCGGATAATCACAGTTGGTAAAAATATTACTGCCATCTTTCAAGGTACTTTGAGGGCACACTATACCTGGACTACAAAAATCTTAACTACGTCGTAGCCACCGTGGGGGCTCAGTGGCTATGGCATTGTGCTGTTGAGCCGGGGTTCGACTTCCGGCCGCCGCGGCCACTTTTCAAATGGAGGGGAAAAGTGAAAACACCCGTGTTACAAGATTTCGGCGCACATTAAAGATCGCCAGGTGGTCAAAATTAATCCGGAGCCCTCCACTACGGCGCGCCTCGTCGCCTGTGTTGCGTCGGCAAGTTAAGCCCATGATCAATCAATCTTAACTACGTCGTTGTGCTGCTGGGCACTATATTAATGCCTAGATCTTTTTCTGTTTGAAGTTAAATACAGCACCGTGGGTGAGGTATTTGCCTGGAATGCGGGCCCCCATATGGTCTACACTAAGCCCACCATGACTGCAGCCTGTTGACAATATAGAGTGGGTAGCACCGGGCTGGACTTTAAAATTTAAAGGTTGGACACACATAGAAACAGGTCGTTTTGAAGTACACTAAAATATAAACGCAGGTCGGCCAATATCGGTAGTTTAAGGTGTCACGAATACAAACATACCACTTGCAGCAGGAGCAGCAGCAGGTGCTTTTTAATGCATAAAATACCGGAGGCCTAAAAACAGGTACCGCCAGCTCACACGCATTCATACACTTTGATTGATGACATCACAAATCGGGAATATTCCAGTGACATTGGTGGTGCTTCCCTAATCATGTTTTTTTACCCGAAACGAAGTTTGAGGCGTGAGCATGTAATTGCAAAATAAGTTGGGTATCTGGGTACTTCTGCTGAAGACATGCTTTATAAAGCACAAACTTTAGCTCCAATAAAATAAGATGCTTCGCTGCACATAAGTGGCCTTGTTTCAGTTTCCTGTTTTAAGCGTTTCACCTTGTGCTACAAGCACAGTCAAAAGATGCATGCGGGTGAGCAGGAGAGCCTACCTTACCAGCATACCTCTATACTCGGTTACAACTCAAGAACGGCACCACCTCATGTAGTGTATCACTCCGCCAAAGCGCCGACCCGTGACGTCAGTGCGCGCGCGTTTTAAAGGGGTTTGCTATGAATGCGTGATATCGTCTGCCTTGTCTCACGCAGTTTGTTTGTCGTCACTGGAGCCGCTTATAAGCATATTAAGTCCAGAAAATCACGGGAACGGCTCACGCCATGTTCAAAATATTCCCAGTAATGCCCTGCTTGCGCCGCACGGAGAAACATCCGGCTACAGGGATAAGGCACAGCGGCAACTTCCAGTGCTGTTCTTAAGTTGTCACCGAGTATAGTGCGTGTGTATACGCCTCGAGCTTTGCGATCGCTACGCCGCCTGTCGCCGCTTCTCCGCGGAGTTGACGCGATTAGCGCTGCGCGGCCCATAGGGCCTCATGCAGTGTTTTGGTTCTCTTTCGCTTCTTTTTGCCCTTCCAAGTGCTAAAAAACTTGTTATGGTGACGTCTGTAAGTAAACAGTACGTTTAGGTCACTTCAAAAGCCGCTACGTCTTGGTAGGGTGCTCAAACACCAACAATAGCTATACGGGAACGCGGCTCTGCGTCCTTCTCGGCCGCTGTTACGGGCGTCGGCGGCGGCAGCAGCATACACCGCTGTCACCTCCGAATACATCCGGCACAAGTGAATTTTATTGTCGCCTCGTTTAAACCTGATACTGGCACAGTGAGAGGTGTGTTTTATTTTGTAGCGCGGACAAGGAATGCGGCGTCATTACGAATGTATGCTTCGTAGAAAAATATATTTTGGGGATGCGATTACCCAATACCTGATAATAACTTGTGCCTTTTATAAGAATATAAGCCACGCGAAAATGTTAAGTATATTCCAAGGTTCTGCGTCGTGAAAGATGTGCACTCATGCCTTATAGCAAGAACCAAGAAAAGTGAATTAAACCACTGAAAAATTAATGGTCTGCAAGTCCGGAAGAAACAAAATAGCTCGTACAGAAATGAAAAACAAAAAAAAAACTCAGTGCAGCTTCTGAAATGTAAAAACGTTCGTATAAACTTAAGCCGGGTAGGACTTACGAGACCAACTAGTGTGCGAAATGCACTGCTATTTCGCGAGATATGGGGAGGGGGACGCTTACGTATTGTTGTGTACGATTGCGGAAAGAAATCAAGGAAAGAACGTTTTAGTAATCACACACAAACTACTCGTTCACGTCACTCTAGTTTTTAGACTTCAACTAACTGCTGATCCCTCGGCGAATGCATTTTTTGAGGTATACAAGTTCAAAACTGATAAAAGGTGTCGTTAGAAGAGTGGGATATCTGATAAGGCCTTCTGATTTCCGTTTGTGCTAGATTCTGCAGCCTCCCTGCGTCATTTTGACTATACTTCGAAGAAACGTTTAGTCGCGAATGGGCATTACTGTAGAAGCCCTCTCCGGCCTGCTCGCGGCGGATATATGTAACATATATGAATGTTTGCGGGCGCTCAGCTCACGACAAGACGCCCCAGCATTATTTTTTTTTTGTCATGCGCTCATCCCGGGTATAATTTTGGATTATCCATCGTACTTAACTCGTAGAATGTTCAAGAAATTTATGTCCAGGGTAGCGATCAATATCTGAGGTATGATATTGGCAAGCATAACTGGCGTGCTGTCAGGTATAAACGCTCCACTAGGTTATATAAGCGCACAAAACTGATTTATATCATAATGTATAGCCATGGCATGACCATCTGGGGAAATTATGCTTACGGAGACACTGTTAGTAAATTTCAGGGCAGTGGAATCACAATCATCTCCATGTTTCGCGACGCCGACCTGTGACGCACACCTGGCGCTTATACAGACCGAATGTACCAGACTAAGATCGCGTCACACACACTTACACTCTCGTAAACACACCACATTTGCGAACAGAGTGACTGCTCCATATAAACACGGATTTCAAATGCCCGCAAACGGTAAATGTCCGTCGTGAACTGGCCCCGAAAGCAACGGTGACAGTGGGGGGCGGGCCGGCGACTCCCGCGGCTGCTTTCGAAACGGGCCACTAGGGGGATTTCAGTGGCGCCCCTACAGGCCGCGCTCGAGGCGTATACTGCCGCCAGTGGCAAAAGCAAGAGATAATTAGCTGGGGTGGCTGTCAACTTTACTTATCCCTTTGCGACACACGCATTAGGATGTTGCCATCAGAAAAAATTGAAGCTGCGTGTGTCTGTTTTTGATAACCAAAACTTCACTTAAAAACCATAAACAACTTCATCTCTTAAGTAGTTGATAAATTAGGTCGTGTCCTAATCACAAACACGCTATCGTAAACGAGACCACCGTTTCCTAACCATTGCTACAATAGAAAACGTATACACATTATTGTGATCTATAGCCCTTATGTATTAAGGTAACAGCTTCAGTTTTGCTTTAATAAATGTTTTAACTAGATAGAAAACGTAAAAGCAAAAACACCTACTTGACGAACCGAGCATTTCGCGTGTCATGTAGGTGTTCTTGAAACCCACTTGAACCGCTCAGACAGCATTCGCATTTCCCGCCATAGGGCAGGAAATGGTTATGGCAAGGGGTGTGCGTATACTCTACATGCTCTTCTAGATGGCAACACCGCATGAGAACACTTGGCTAGGGGCAAGGCTTGATGGCCGCCCTGTCTCGGCCCTCATTCTCCATTGTGTGTGCGTGCAGCCGCAACAAGGGCGCACTAGGAAGACCTTTTTTGAAGAGGGTCTGGCTGGCACTGGGTGCTTTGTGGCGGGCTATTGAGCACCGGGGGAAAATAAAAGGGAGACAGCAGGGAGAAATGCCAGCTTGAATGATTTATTTTGCGGCAGGTAGGGTGTTGGCGGCTGTCGAATGAAAGCCAAGAGAGCTGCGAAGTGTGTGATCGTTCACGTAATTCGAAAAGTTATCCAGCATTTAGTGTCCCATTATGGAAGTGGGAAGGCTTGGTGCTTTACATTGCTTTGCATGGAGAGAAAGAAGGGGGGGGGGTTGCATTATCACTTGTGCGTTTGTGGCGGGTGCAGCTCTGTTGCGGAAGTGACCCGTTGCTTAATGTCAGTTTTACGGCTCCAGAAACATTTAATCGATTGACTATTTTGGTTGCCCGTGGCATGAGTGCGTTCTGCTCCAGTCACTACTTTGTTACGTCTGGCACTGGTGTAGCATTTTCGCGAGTGTTGTGTCCCCACCCAAGACGCTTCTTGTGCCCCGACCGCGCAGGCAGTGACGAGCTGTCCAAGTCCATGGGGAACACGTACGAGGACGCGGTCGTCTCCTCCAAGCTGCACAGCTCCCAGTGCGTCGCCATCAAACTGCAGGCCGGCAGGCAAGTGCTCTGCTGTTTTTTGAATGTGGTAGCTCCTGGGTGGCCATTATCATCCACCACCCCCCTTCTCCTCTCGCCTGCCCAAGTGCCCTGTGACTGCAGGATGAAGGTTTGATACGAATCGCACGACGGGTAAAATTTAGGCACGGCAGCTAATGGGAGAGCGCGAGCCAAGGAGGATTGAAGTGCGTGAAAGGGGTTTGTCGGTGCACCCGTCAACATGAGGCTACTTTCTGTTTAGCTGTTTGTGTATTGCGCCACTTTTGAGGGGATGGAGGCGTGCAGAGGTCAGAATCCATCCCCCCGTCTCGCCTGTAACACGGCACAGCCCCACTAGCAGCCCCCTCGCCACTTTTCGTTGGACTGTGGAAGACTGTGTGTAGCATAACAGGTTTTGAGTTGTCGCGAGCTCGGCTATCCATAATAGTGGTTTCCCTTTCCTGCTCTCGTTTTACTTGTGCCACAGTGTGGAGGCAGGACAGTGCACCTGGGATCGACCTCGGTGGGGCCCTCCTCGCTCTTATATTATTTCGTGAGAATAGACGGAGCAAGCCGGTGAAGATTTCCACCGCTGATCTGTCAACAGAACGGCAGAGGACAAGCGAGCGTGTGGCTGTGGTGGCGCTGCTTCCGCACCACTGCCAGTGTTGCCAGTGAGACGTCAAGGCAAAGTGCACTGCCACCGCCGTGTCGACATCTGGTTACACTTGCCGCCACTTCTACACAATGTAGTATCGAGCCTGTAGCCAGTGCATGGCGGCAAAATAAGATGTGGAATGGATGGCGATAAAAGGCCAAATTTGGTCGGCCACCGGCAGTGAATTCCGCTGCTAAAGTGGGCACACATGGCCAATTGGATGGAATGCTAAGCACTGTTGGCACGGTGTATGAGAGGTGTGCGACAAACGCTGCATCGCAGACTTTTTCAGTCGGAGCGAAGTGCCCCAAGTTCACGATAGAGAGGGATGAGGTGCTCTCGTATTCTCAAATCCCCACTGACGGATCTTGCATTAATTTTTTTTTATCGTACTCCTGGTTCCTTCCTGTACCTCCCTCTGCTGCCCCAGGTTTCTACTCTCTTCCACAACCTCTGGAGCAGTTCACCGTACCCAAAATGCTATTGGGTTAACCACTGCGTCAACACTGCAGAACAAAAGATCCAACTCAGGAATTTGATTGCGTGCACGGGTCAGCCATGCAGTTTGCTCACCCTAATCGGAATAACTTTCTATTCAGTTTTCACAAGGTCACGGGTTCGATTCCCGACCGTGGCGGCTGCTTTTCTAATGGAGGCGAAAAGCAAAAACGCCCGTGTGTACAAGATTTCGGCGCACGTTGAAGGTCCCCAGGTGGTCAAAATTAATCCAGAGCCCTCCACAACGGCGCGCCTCATCATCTGCGTTGCTTCGGGGCGTTAAACCGTACAATCAATAAATCAATCAATCTATCCTTTTATTCGGTTTTCGACTTACCAGCAGCCTGGGGTTGGGTGCATTTGTACTGGCAATATGAGTAGGGACACCCATGGCAAATCAAGCTCGTGCATTGGGTTGAAGGGTTAAATGGGACAGGGGCATATTATGTTTGCTCCGTAATGTTGGGGCTGCCGTGCAAGCTTGCCAGCACGTGACGAAAGTTAAACTCGGCGAAGTTGCACTGGTAGCTTCAATTTGTGGGGCTGTGCGCACAGGTGGCGTCACATAGATTGTTATCAGCCTCCTATGACTACTGTCAGCATCAGTTGGCGTCTATGTCAGGAGGCTTCCATTATCCAGACCGGAGTTCATGGGGGCCCACTGTGGTTATGTGAATTAGTGGCTTTACTTTGTTGTGAGAGTGAGTGCGCTGAGACTATACGCGAAACCAAATTGAGAGGCTCAGAACATGGCAGCTATAAATGCTTCTCTACTAAAGGACGAACAGTCTCGCAGCAGGGGAAACTGTGATGCCCTCCGCAATACAAAATAGAGCCAGAAATGGCTTCAAGCTAGAAAAAATTCTAAAAAACATGGTAGTTTCTTAAATACTTTGTCAAGCTAGTGGTCTTCCATGTGAAGGTATCAGTTTTACAATGTCAACATCAGTGTCACCTGTATCAAGGCTGAGTGCCGATCGTGACTTGTCGAACTGTCTTTGAAAAATTGGAAAGAAAAAAAAATGCCTGGGATGGCTGTTACAGTATAGTCCACTTATAACCTGGTTTTAACTAAATCCCGGCTATAACGAACAAATCTCATTTTCCGTTGCCATTTGTATCACAGTATTTCATGTCCAGATATAGCGAAGTGATTTCCGAATGAATAGCGAAGTGATTTCCATTTCTCAATGTGTTCATTATGATTGGGCTGGACTGTATCAGTGTTGCTGTCTGCCTAGCCTTCTTGGTATACATAGCTTCACTGGATGAAGCAACGTAGTTGTGAACCTGATGTCACTGCAGTGGATTTACTTAACATTGAGCTGAGGTTGTGAAATAGCACTGGAGATGCCGTTTGGTGTGTCTTGAACGGCATCGGGTTGTCTAAACTGATTTGTCAGGCATTCACTAAGAAGCCCTGTCGTGTGGCTTTGATGGTTGACATGGAAATCTGAGTTTGAGTTTTTATTGTACCAAATTTTCCTTGCTGCCTTCTGACCTTTTTGTTGTTCTTTTTTTGCAGTGAGCCCTGCCAACAGTTCTCACAGATCTGTATCCTTGCTGTCATGGTACCGCTTGTACAAGTATTGGAACCATTCACACTTAGGGTCCCGTGTGCAGTCCTTGTTCTCAGTGCTGTAATGCGTGAAATTGTGAAGGTAGTGTCACGTTTGGGTGTTTGCACTCCAGGTCTGTACTTTTTCTATTTTACTGTCCCCCACTTTATCAATAAATGGGCAGGGACTCTGTGACAAGTATGTGGTCCCCCCCCCCCGTTCTAGTCTTCGTTGGCCGCTAAGCTTGGAGGCCCCGCCAGGCTTGGTGGGCAACATTGTGTTTGGCTGGCCAATAACCACTGAGCCTGGCGGGGCCATCAAACTTAGCGGCCAACGAAGACTAGGGTCGAGGGGGTGCCACATATTTGTCACAGATTTTAAGAGCTGGCGCTTTTCAGTGGTTACAACAATTGTGTGGAGCTGGGAAACAGCAACACAGGTCCTGCCACGTGTCCTTTCAGCTAACTGAATATGCTTTGAATGCTGGTGATTATGGCAAACCGACTTGCGTTAAAGGGACACTGAAGTGAATTTGTCAAGCTCCCGTTTTTGCTTGCACTGCGTAGACTGGCTCAAATTAGCGCACTTTTCATCGTTTATCCGGTTGACAAATCGGTAATTATTTTACAAAGCGCGAAAGAAGAAAAAATACCATGCGCGGTTTGCGGCGGCCGCACCAACTAAGGCTGTGACGTTGGGAGGAGGGGCGCCGTGATTGGACGATGCCAAGGTTAGCAATCACACAAGTTTCGGTTTCGGTTCTGTAAAACATAACCAATGGCTTTGTTGGATGGGCATTCTCAATATCTCAGTAATCATCGTACCGCGCTTCTGCCATGTTGTCGGCTGTAAAATGCACAAGATAAGCCTCCCAGGACGGCTTGTGGTCATAGCATTCACTAGCCGAGACCTACGCAGTGCATGAACGCCCTCCGCGTACCCGCAGACACCCAAATGTCGTGCGCTTTTCCCCCATATTTGGAGCTTGCCTCCCTCATGCCTGTATCGTAAAAAGCGTGTTCGCACCAGGCCAAGGGTCTGTTCATTCTGGCCTGTGCCCACTGCCTGCAAGCAGTCGGTGCTTATGGCAACAGCACGCCAACGAGAACTCGCTAGCGCGCCAGTGCCAGCCTGCGCGCGTTTTGTGAACTAGTTCGTGTAGCCATGAACGTTGCGGCCCAAAAAAAGGTGAACTCAATATAGAAAACATCGGCGGAAAACAAAAAAGTTAACTTACAAAAAAAAAAAAAGCACGTACCCGCGGGGATTCGAACTCGTGACTCGCAAAACATTTGCGGTGAATTCCTACCGCCCCAGACCGCTAGGCCACAGAGCGGGACGCGATTGCCTTGCTAATATAGGGTATATATTGTACAACCGGTTTACACTTTTATTTAGTTTTGGCATTTCAAGCCGCTTAGGTGACTATTTGTTGTACTGCGATCGTGCAGTAAGCATCGCCCGAGTTTCCACAGTAGCTCACGTCTAGCAATTGCATTTCGTAGACGGAAAAGCGTTCGCAGATGCGTAGTGCTGCTGACCGCTGTGCTTGTTCGCCCAGCGCAAAAAAGTGCTTCCCGCGCCCTAGTTTTACGCTGTACGGTAAAAATATCAGTTGATTTTATTTGCTTAGTACCTATATTGACTTCGCTGACTCTTCTCCCGCCTTCAAGAGGCCTTATATTTTCCTACTGGCGTACCAGTCAGCGAAGCGTCGCATGTGCAGCGCTTGTGTGAAGCGACCTTGACTTGGAGCTAGATACAGTGTACAAACAAACCAAGTAAAGAAAGGCACATTCTTCCATTCACAAACGTGTCCTGGCTTCGTTTCAACTAAGCGAACGAATTGCGACCAAGCAATTTTTTTTTAACCTCCTTGATTGCGACGACCCGCCGGCGGCCGGCGGACGAAACGCTGGGCCGACTGACTCTGTCGGCCGGGGAGCCGTGCAGTAGCGCAGCCGTGGCGCAGCCAATTGCCAGCTCATCCCCTCCTGACGTCACACGAAAACGCCACAGAAAATGGGCGAGCGTAAAGAGAGGAGGACAGCGTTTTCGAATTAGTTTTTCTACTAAATAAAATCGCGTAAACGCGCCTAGAGTGGTCGAAACATGGCCTGGGGACTCCGGACTACAATTTGCGCTAGTAATCCCGCAATGTTTACATATCACTTCAGTGTCCCTTTAAAGGAGCCATGAAGAGAAAATACAACTTCGTTTAATTTGAAAGAACTAGGATTCAGTATCTCACTCAGCTTCATTACAGCCACAAAAGATGGTTTTAAACGAAAAAAAAAGCAAGAAGTATTTAAAAACTTTCAAATTTTGCACCACAGTGACGTGTTACGAGCAAGAATGACGTCATACGGGCCAACAGTAAAACATAATTTTTCAGCGTGTTAACTGCACGTTAGCATTCAAGTGATGTGGTCAAATGGAACTAGAGGCTCCATTACAGACGTCCAGTCATGTGTCGTCGCGACAGGTCAGTTATCGCACAAACAAGGTTCCGTGACGTCATGGAAAAGTTGCGGAAAATTGGCTAGGTCGTTGCGACTGCTTCACACGTTTTCTTTAATATCTCCATTATTTGTTCGAAAATTGTGATGATATTGGTATCATTGTTATCGGGACTAAGCACTCGTTCTAGTAAACCCAACTTGTATTTTGTCTTCATGGCTCCTTTAAGTAGAAGCGATTTTGGGATGTTGTCTAGTCTAGATGTCAAGTGGCCTCACTAGGTCGTGGCTTTCTTTTTTTCGCTAAGGTTAGGGCAAAAATAGAAGAAAAGGAAAATTTTGCTCTGTCAGAATCAGGAATGCTATTAGTGGGTCTTCAGGCTAGTGGGTTACTGACTCGCTGGCATTTGGCGGGACAGGGGCTTGCCTCCAGTGCTGTCCTATCAGTGACAGGAGGGTAATGTGACCCTTGGGTGAGTCACCAATCAGTAACAAGTCAGCACGAATTACTAGCCACGCACTGATGAATCTGGGTGAGGGAGCTGCATACAAAGAGGGAGAGTGGGATCTAGGGAGGGGAATTGCGAGTGGGATGAGTGGGGAGAAATGATTGAGTAGAAGGATGGGAGGGGAGGGGGAAGTGAGTAAGGAGAGTGGGGGAGAGGGTGATGCAAGTTGGAGGGGTTGTTGACGAGGAGCGGGTAGGGAGAAGGAAGAGGAGAACAGATACAAGAGAGCAAAGAGCGGGAGGATGGAGAAGGGAAATGAGGGGAGAGGTAGAGGCAGGGAAAACAAGATTGGGCGGGCGGAAACTTCTACGAAATCTCCCGTAACCTTTTACACGTTCACACTATCAGGCGATGGTGTTGTGAGGGGACAGAACTGGCTTATTTGGCGGTACGCAGTTGTTGCGTTCCTTACACTATGCTACCCTCGTCATGTTTTATTTCATCCCACTTGTCGCACACTCGAATGCTCTTGTTTCTTTTGTGTTCGCCTTGACTGAGAACGTTTTGACCCAGACCCCGTGGTGGTGGTCCCATCGAGCTTCTTCATTGGCTGCAACGGCATTCCGCTGGAGGTGATTGCCGGCAGCCTCGAGCCTGCTGAGTTGCTCAACCGCATCGACAAGCTCTTCCCGGTGAGTGTTCGTATCGCCAGGAACATGCCTCGTTTATGTTCCACTACCAGCACCCAGCCACACCTGGCTGTCTTGTCCTTTCCGAGCTTAGCGCAGGCTTGCGGTTTTGTCAAATGCCACACTGAGTAATCTTGTTTGATAGGGCGAGAGTTTCACATTCAAATTTTGGGGGTTTAACGCACTGGAGCTACACACTTGGGCTATGAAGCGCACCATAGTGGAGGGCTCTGGATTAATTTCAATCACCCTGGGATCTTTTAACGTGCGCCGAAATCACGAACATACAGCCATTTTTGTTTTTCGTTTCCATAAGAAAGGAGGCACCACTGCTGGGATGGCGTCTTAAAAAGGCGTCTTAGCCACTGAACCACCAAGGTGGATCGCGCACTTATGTTTGAGACGTCAGAAGGGTTCAGCTTTGTAGTGAGGAATTCTGCCTCATAGGAACTGTGCACGAACGATTATGAAACAGTGATGATGACGATGAAATGCTGAGAGAGAGATTAGTCTTTAACGGCACTAATAGGCAGTCTTGGGCAGTAACTAGTTACCGTATAAACCGGAATATAGGTTGACCCCCTACCTTGAGGTGGGAAAAGTTGACAAAAAAAATTATTTCGCACAGAAGTGCACGCACAATGTCTCTACAGTTAAACCTCGTTATAACGAGACGGGCTATAACGAAATAATGGATATAACGAGCAAACCGTAATTCCCCTTGAAAGTCCCCATAGAAACCAATGTATTTAAAACCTCGTTTTAACGAGGTAAAATTTCCCTGTTACGGGATATAACGAACAAATTTAGTTGAGAAATCAAATTTTGAGCTAATTTTACAACAGTGCGCAACGCGGATTTGAGACAGTGCGCGACGCGGCAACGGTATTAGCAGTTCAAAACTCGCGCCACGCGCGCGAAGCAGGAAGGCGCGCCATGCGGACGCTCCGCACGCGAAGCCCCCACCCTCCTCTCGCTGCGCACGCGGACTCACCGCGGGCTCCCCGAGAAGCAGTCCTACGTTCGATTTTCCAACGTATCCCTATGGCTTCGGGGAATCCGCGGACTATCCGCGGTGAGTCCGAGACAAACCCCAATGCACACGGCGCGCGCGGTTGCGTCGCCTTCCTCTCCCCCCTCCCCTCCCCTACCCTGTTCGTATCGCCGACTTCGCTGCGTAGTTTTTTGTGCGTGGGTTTTGGCAGTCTTCAGCCTTATCTTTTAACGTACTGCCCGCGTGATTCCAAAAACGCGAGTGCGACAGGCGGGAAGCGAATCGAAAGACTACCACGCTTGACAGAAGACGGCTATGATAAGAGCCGTCGCATCGGGCGCGAAGGAAGGTAAGGTGCACTCCGTGGTAAGGTGGCAAGAGACTTTGACGTGTGGACGAGTACGCTGTCGACCATCGTGAGCAACCGAGAGTCCATCGTCAGCGCTGTTGCAAGTGGCTTGAAAAGAAGCGCTAAGGACGGCGTCGGAGGCACTAGATGCGGTGGACGTGCTGCGCCGCTACTTCGGCGCGCACGAGGGCGGCGAAGATGGCGTGAACATAGCGGCCGCAGCTGAGGGAGCCATCGCTCGCATCAGGAAGGTGCATCAACGTCCAATTATGGACTTCTTCGTAGCCAAGTCTGTTTTAAATACGAGTTTTGAACTGCAATAAAGTAGGTTCGTGACTTTTCCGCTTTACCTCCGGAATGTGTTTATTTTACTTACTACCGCCGTGCAGCAAGATGCTATTTCGCCCGCTTTTTGTTTTAGGTAACTACAATGCATAATATTTGCAGTAAATGTCGGCTACGGCTATAACGAAATATTGGCTATAACGAGCAAATCGCGGCGCCCCTTCAATTTCGTTATAACGAGGTTTAACTGTATTTATTTTCGACGCCCGTCCGTCACTGCCACCCACTATGCCTGCCGAGGTCACTCGTCCGAGCTGTCGGAGTCGTCCGAGGATTACTGCTTTTCACTTCAGTGCCGTCGAGCGCGTTGCTGATGGAGCACTTGCTAAACGCTCGTGCAACCATGTCGTCGGGCAGCGACTGCCAAGAGAAGGACACCCGGCTTGACACAGTTGCGAGGGATGGTTTCCGGAGTCGGTGCCTTTTCGTTGTCGCTGGCTATCCCCTCATTGTACAGTTTGTGGAGACAGTCCGCAAATGACCTTCGCTGTAACCAGTAGCGATCATGAGCGAAGTTCCCTAACGAAGTCTGCCACTTTGTTCTCCAACTCGGGGTGCACCGCTTGACGTCCACGGAACGATCTGTTCCGGGGGTTGCACGCGCACAGCTTAGCTTTCTGGCTTTGCCAGTACCGCACACTTTTTCAAAAATGCCAAAGTGGCGTTGCGGCGGCATATTCCCATTCTGCTCGGCGACATTTAAGCTGAAGGTGATTACCTTCAGCTTAAATGCAACGGTGAACTGGCTTCGACTTTCGCCACTCATCTTGGAACAGACACGTACAGAAATGTGTGCATGCACTCACACAAGACGAGTAAAAGACGAAAAACTAGAGAAAAGCGAAAAGAAAATAAAGGCCTGATAGAGCGAGAGAACAGTCTGACACAATGGGCGATGGCGACGGACTATGCTTGCACATTGTTGCCAGACAAGAATTTACATTCTCCCAGTGACCGCTATATAAGACGAGGAACAACTTTAGAGCGGATTTTTTTTTTTTTTTTAACTCGACCAATTTTCCGGTTTATATGGTACTAGTAACACGTTACCGGTAACTAGTTACTTTTTTCAGTAAGTTGTAACTGTAATTAGTTACTTTTAAGTAGAGTAACTTGTAACTCTAACACTGTTACTTTTTTACGCAGCAACTGTAACAGGGAATACCGTTACAGTCACGCCCCTTTTTTATGAAAAAATACCCATCAGCAACACTCGTTGAAGGCCGACGTAGAGTTCTCGCTTTGCACTTTTCAGGACTTTCTTCTTACCCGCCGCGGTGGCTCAGTGGCTAAGGCGTTGCCCTGCTGAGCACGAGGTCGCGGGTTCAATTCCCGGCCGCGGCGGCCGCTTTTCTGGTGGAGGCAAAAAGCAAAAACGCCCGTGTGTACGAGATTTCGGCGCACGATGAAGATCCCCAGGTGGTCAAAATTAATCCGGAGTCCTCCACTACGGCGCGCCTCATCGCCTGCGTTGCGTCGGCGTGTTTAACCCCCACAATCAATCAATCAAGGACGTTCTTCTTCGCCATATTCCCCTTCAGTTTTCACCTTCCCACGACACGTCTTCCCTCGCAGTTTATTTATTTATTTATTTTTTGAAAATACTTTTAAGGCCCATAGGGCATAACAGAAAGGAGTGGTAAGATAAATACATAAGGTGAAGTTGTTTTACACAAACGGCATAGAAACAGAAATCAAGAACAAAAGAGTGATTCAACAAGAAGTGTTGTGAATGGCTGCTTTAAAGAGAGTGGCATCAATAATGGCTGCGATAGTGGGAGGGAGGCGGTTCCACTCTATGCTGGTTTTGGGGATAGATGATTCATGATACATATCAGTACGACAATATGGTACACCAACTTTAATGAAATGGTCAATTCGAGATGACACGTAACAGGGGGGAGTGATAAGTTGATCCTTTAAAGTAGGGTTGTGATGATAAATTTTGTGAAACAAACAAAGACGAGAGCATTTGTGACGGTGTGAAAGGCTGGTGAGATTAAGCGTATTTTTCATAGATGAGACACTGGCAAGACGTGAATAAGATGATAATATGATAGTTTAAGAGAGATGGTCAATAAGTGGACTATCTTCCTTGCAGAAGACCGAGAGTGGAGGTCGGTCTTTAAGGAAATTTCTTTAAAATTTTCCTTCGACCTGAGTCGAGCGGAAACAAGAGAAAAAAGAAAATGGCAATTAGACCACAGCCGAGGAGGAAGCTGGCCTACCCTTGTAAAGAAAGACCACTGTAGAGGGGCACACTGAGGACACCAAGGGTGAATCAACAAAAAAACGTTGATGTAACAAAATGAGGCTTAAACAGCGATTGTGGACATTGGGCTTGAGTGTGCCCCTATTTAGGTTCTCTTCGACTGGAGTTTTACCACGTGCAATTTTGACCACCCACCTAGCTTCGTACGTTTCTATTAAATAGTCTCAGGCATTGGGTTTGTACTATTACTTTTGTACAGTAACGGGAAAGTAACGACGTTACTTTTTTGTAGTAACTGTAACTGTAACAAGTTACTTTTGGAAACTCTGTAACTGTAACTGTAACAGAGTTACTGCTTCGGCTTGGGTACCTGTGACTGTAATACTGTTACTTTTTACTGGTAACATTTAGCCTGGCAAAGGCGTCTAGCAAGTTGCTAGACCAGCTGTATGAAAAGGAGTGAAATTGATGAAGTTATGATGATGACTGCGATGACGATGATGCACTCACTAACGAAGCTTAACGCTGAAATATTTCCTGCGGTGTGGGCGGGTTTGTTCTTTTTGTCAACTCCGTGACAGCCCCAGGCCTGTTCTGCCAATGACAATGGCAGCGTGGGGGCCAGCATTGTCCTTGAGCCAGTGGCACCCAGCCCGACTGCTGCAGTTGCTGCGGCGGCAGCGGCATCATCGACCGAGGCCGAAGCTACCGCGAAGACCGCAGATGCGTCAACACCCGCAGTGCCCTCTTTGGAAGAGAGGGTTGACAGGTACGATGCGCGGGCACAGGAACGGCTGTAATTCATCATCGTAACGGGCGAGGCGGTATGATACTAGGGCATGCTGGAATGACTGACAGTTTAGCCACATCTTGGGGCAAAGCGGTTTGCACTGCAACCAAGTTACAGCACAAAGGCGGCAGCAGTGAGAGAACAAGGCTGACGGGACAAGCGCTCACTTGCAACTGGATTTATTTGAAGCATTGGTTTATATTGTTACGGGACTAAGGTGGGCAATGCCGCACAGCTCTTTGAACCAACAACGATGACGACGACGATGTGCCTTGCGCGCACCTTGCGCGAGCTCGGCCATGGCCGCAATGTAAATGATGTAAATAGATTGCTCCACCTCATCACATCGTTCGTCTCATCTTTGTCCTACCGCCGCATAACAATATAAATGCATGTCTTATCAGTGGTGGCATCCGCAGTTGAAAAAATATAAACAAAGATGGGAGGTCGGGTACATTTGAAGGGAAGCGTTAAAAAAATCAATTTTGCTGACCTGCGGAAACACGGATGTGTCCGCTGACACACCATTCGCCCATTTTCCAAGTATGAAAATGCTTCTAGAGCTCCATAGCCACTGTGCTGTCCTTGCTCGTGCCTAAAAAGGTTCGCATTTTCACTGTCATACAGAGTGGCTAGGGCACTTTTAAAAGCATATTACACGTGGGTGAAAAAGGAAACAGTGTGTCAGTGGACACATCTGTGTTTCTGAACGTCGCTGAAATGGATTTTTCGGAACCTTCACTTCGAATGCACCTATCTCACATCTTTGTGTGTATTCATATGAGACGATGCTTCTAACAAGCCCAGCTGCAAGTGAGTGCTTGTGACGTCGTGTCGTGTTCTTCGCGGCATAATTTCATTACAGAATTACAATCACGGCTTTTTATGATTCCTCTCCCAAATTTCTTTGATTCTGCAGTCAAATGGTGTATGTGGCATCAACAGACTGTAATTTGATCAGGAGCAAATGATAGTCTCTCTCTCTCTCTTTAGTAGTGTGAAAGGTTTTGCAATTTCGAACAGTTGAAGCTTTCACCATAGCCAGAATCTAAAGCAAAGTTGGAGTTGCCAAAACGGGCAACAGTTGCTTGAGGCAGACCTTTCTATGCTTGGAACTAATTTCACAGCTCATTAACTCTTTCAGGACCGCCGGAAAAAGTAATGAAAAAGGGAGGTCGCGGTACAAATTTTTTATTACATAAAGCAAAGGCACCACCCTCCTTAGCATATACCAAAATGCAGCTAATTATATGTTCTTTGACATACAATACCAAGTTTTACTTCAACACTGACGATAGAACCATGAAAAAATCTGAAAGTAAGAACTTCGTAAAAAAACTACAGAAAAAGATATAAAAAAGCGTAAATATAAAAATATTAAGAAATAATAAAATTATTTCAGGATATACAAAATCTAACACAATGCTTTGTTTCTTCATCGCAAAAGTTTGATGCAGCTAGGTGTAACTGGTTTTTTGTTTTGTGTGTGATCTCTTTGGCACTAGGTCCATGGCTACGTCGTCGCCCAGGTACACGCCGGGCTCTTGTCTCGGCGAAAACTTGATCCGTTTCTGCGCTGGTGGCAGCGGATCACCACCATCGGTAGTTAACACCCTAGCGAACAAATATAAACCAACCAGAACATATTTCGAGCGCACATACTTACTCCAGAGCCAATTGAAACCGAAACCAACACCCACCTTTGAGCGCGATTTGATATTCCAGGCTGATCGACACCCGAATCCTCACTCGAGCTGAAATCCGATCTCTAAAGCCACATTCCGACTCTTCACTGCCTCTCTCATCGTTAAAATCAACAGTAGAAGGCGAAGATATGCGAGACGAGACGAGGCGAGGCGGGTTTCTTATCGCGCTCGCGCGAGTATGACGCCATGTTTGTTTACATTTGAAACCACTGCCCGTCAGAATAAAATATCTGATACGTTGCCGCCTGGCGATAAAACAAGAAACTTCACAAAAGAGAAAACTCCAGTTTTCAAACTAGCTCCTAGATTTCGCTAGGTGTTCCATCGAGCGAAAATTTGTATTCTGCAGGCTCGCAAAACCATCGATCATATGTGATCGATGGCCTATGGAGCGGTCCCGAAAGAGTTAAACTGTGGTGGCACCAGGGGCAAGAAACCATTTTGAATGCCCATTTCAAACATCAAAGCTTAATAAGCTGTGAAATTAGTTCCAAGCTGTGCATCAAGGAACCGATTCTCCTATTGCACTCACCAGGGTTCATAGTATTGGAAAATATAAAGATGACAGTTTTATCACCAACACTGTTTTGTCCATTGTTCCTCCAAAATGACTAATTATCTTTAATTATCTTGGTAACTAATTGACTTGCTCAAGAAATAATGCCATATTTGAAATCGGTGCGAAAAAAAAGCAGCAAGACTGTCAACTTTCTAAGAGCTTGCTGAAAAATTAAAAGAAATTGTTTTAAGAGCCATCCCCCTGAAGCATTTGTGGGACGAAAAGAATTTTTTAAAACTGAAGTCCAGCTAAAACAATAATAAAATGCGGTGTTTCCTGTTCCTCTTGTGGTTTTTGAATCACGCATTGAAACCGAAACGGAGCCCATTGTATACGTATGGTAGTGTCACAGTTAGACACTGCTTGGGGCCAACATTTCGACTTCAGAAAGTTCAGTGCCAAATTGAAATTATTTCCCCCAATTTACGTAGAAGTTTGGTTGCGGTTACCCTACTACTATATATAAAATACTGGCTTGCATATGAGATAGAAGACGTGCACTCCACAGAAATTGATTGTCGGTCGCTTTAAAATATGTAAGCACTTTTGGTGCCCGTCAGTAAAGTGATGCTTTCCTTGCCTACCATTTTTATCATCCCAGGGCCAAGCGACTGTTGGAGGAACGGCGACTTCAAAAGCTGAAGGAAGAACAAGAGGTAAGGTTGTGGTGCTTCCTTTTTCCTTTTCTTTTTTCATTGACCCCATTAGCTGCCAGTTTGTTTCATAATAAGTTTATTTTTGCTTGTCCTAATGTGTTTTATTTGCAGATATTGCTTTACACATCTCAATTCCCTTGTTCAACACTTTTTGCCTGACACATAGATGCGGAGTGCTTATTATCACTTTATTGGTTGTATTCACTGGTGAGGCTTGCATACGGGCAACCGTGTGAGTGTGCCGCCACTGGTTACGTCGGGCTCCGTGGGATGGCTGTACTTGTGCGCGCTAAGCACATGACGTGTGTTGGACGCTCCAAACTCTACCCTACCGAATGCAAAGTAATGCCTCGACTCCAGTGTGAGGGCGATTAATAACATGTCTGTTGACACCACCATCGAGAATCGGGTTGAAACGAAGCAGATGACGCCCGCCGGTGTTTGTTTTTGTTGTTGTTTTTTTTTTTTTCCTGCGGCTTGCGGGCAGAGTGGCACAAGGCGTGCCATGTCCGCGGCGCTTCAGCCATATCCGTGGCTATGTCCAGTGTTGCCAAGTGAAGAAATTGACAGCTGAACTTCCCAGTGAATACCATCTAGAATTTTATCGTGTGATGGCATGTTTCTGTAAAAAAAAAACACGTGTTCCAAATCAAGTTGTGTGATCTTATCCTTCTATCGAGTTATCAATGGAAGGATGAAATAAGGGCATTTGGTGACAAAAGAGGGATTCTGGCAGCACAGCGTAGGAGCAGTGGGAAGTCATTTGGCGAGGCCTTCATTGTGCTATGGACCCAAAGCAGGCGTTTGTTGAGGATGGTGGTGAAGTTGTGTGGGGAAAAGGAGCTTACTAAGCTTGAGGCTTAACAAGAGCAGGTGACACGGCATTGTTTCTCCTGGAGGAGCGGCCTTGATTTCTCTCTTTTTAGGGAGGACATGAATGGGGATGGTAAGGAACGAAATCAGTGTCGCTTATTCTTATTTGAATTGTGATTCTGGGATTAAATGATGGTTGCCGCGCCTGCGCTGTCAGTTGATGATGGGTCGGGGCAAAAGAGTTAACAGCGGAGCTGTTGTTGCTGGCCGTAACGTGTGTGGCGTCATCAGAAAAACTTTTGTCGAAGTTACTCTCACAATTTACCACGCTTGTGAGCACACGCCTCACGAGGAGCGTCCGGTAGCGTCCAGGCTTGCGC
The DNA here is from genome assembly GCA_013339765.2 of Haemaphysalis longicornis. NCBI lineage: Eukaryota > Metazoa > Arthropoda > Arachnida > Ixodida > Ixodidae > Haemaphysalis > Haemaphysalis longicornis. The sequence continues at coordinate 166,787,383 of CM023449.1, read as the reverse complement.
GTGGTGCTCGCAAAGAAAAACAAACAAGACAACAGTTCTCTTGTGTACACGCATCTCAAGGGAAGTACAAGCCAGCTGGCAGCTACAGACGCCCAGTTCACGGAAGCCGGTTGCCACCGGTTCTCTAGCGTGTGCTGATGCGTTACCACTTTGGGAAAGCCGCGGACGAAATGAATGATCAGGCCTGCAGTCATGCATGAGGAAGGCGACAAACTAGATAAATACAACAGTGACTAGTGCCTCCCAGATTGAAAAGCGACGGTGGGATATGTAAGTAAGCAATTTCAAACCCAATGAAAGCGTGGTGGTGTGTCCTTCAGTCTTACAGGACGAAATCCTCCAGCTCCACCATGGTTCACGCCTTGCATGACTCAGCGCCACGCTCCGCCAATTTTCCTGCCCCCCCCCCCCGGGTTGTTGTCTTGCAGGCGGTGCGTCAGAGTGAGGTGGAGCGCGGCGGTGGCCCGGGAGATGCAGATGGCGCAGCAGGCGCGGGAGGACCGGGAGCGCCAGGAGCTGGTGCGCAAGCGGGCCCAGGAGAGGAAGAGGAGAGGCGGCACCGGGAGCGCATCCAGGCCCAGATTGCGCAGGACCGGTCAGCCTAGCCTTCTGTCTCTTCCACTGTATAAGGGGTTGGGGGAGGGGGGGTTCTTACACCAGGGGCGTTGTTTTTTGTTCTTTTTTCCCATAAATGTTATGGCGCCCCTCGTTCTCCCTTGTGTTTTTTAGCCATTGCACTGGGTGCGTGGTGTGATCGGTGTGCATGTGTTTCGGGTCAGTGAAGCTTGTTGATAAGAAAGCGGTTCTGGCTTTAAAGGGGCCATGCAACCCGCTGGGGTGGCTCAGTGGCTAAGGCAGTTGCGCTGCTGAGCACGAGGGCGCGGGTTCGTTTCCGGTCGTGGTGGCTGCTTTCGATGGAGGCGAAAGCAAAAAGGCCCGTGTGTACGAGATTTCGGCGCACGTTAGAGATCCCCAGGTGGTCAAAATTATTCCGGAGCCCTCCACTACGGCGCGCCTTATCGCCAGCGTTGCGTCGGCGCGTTAAACCCTAATCAATCAATAAGGGCCATGCAGACAAAACACAAGTTTGGTTCATTCGAAAGGTTGCCTCGTTAGAGTCATACTGACACCACTTTTAACGTACGCTTCGCTCGGATAAGCTATATAATGAGGAAAAAAGGGAAAGGCCATGCGACCAACTAGCTCATTTCCCTGCAACGGTACCCATGATGTCATACGTGCCAGCTCTGTGACTGACTGAGGCCGGCAAAAGCAAACGCAAATTAGGCAGGGCACAGAAGCTTGCCGAACGAGCTTTTTGGGCTTGAATGTAATGCATATTCATTTTACAGCAATAAGAATGGTGCGGTAAACAGTGGAAGTTACAAAAATACATATAAACATAGAAGTACTGATGTGCACTGCTGTTGGTACTAAGTGCACTACGCTTGTTTTTGCTGCACAGCACTCCGCCGCTTTGGGGTTGTCTCAGACAACACTGGCTGATTGGCATAGGCGATGTTGTCTTACGTGACCCTGTTTGTCAAGGGTACCCTATGTTTCACAGAACGATTACTTTCTACCGTAACAAAGCAAAACGACGGACAATGCTCCGCGGCTCCGTATGGTAGCGTCATCTGGGACAACTGATGGTAAGCAAGGCTGCAGAGCCTAATGATGCACTGGAAGTTCGTTTGAATACCTGCCCTCGTGACTTCATGGCAGGCGTAACGAAAACACACAATTTGGTGGGAGAATCAAACTTTTAATCTGAATTGATTAATTTCTCAGTGAATACAGCATCGTTTGCTGCTGGACAAGCACGGGGGCAGTGTAAAATGCAAAATCTTTCCAATAAAACAAACTTAAATTTTGTCTGCATGGCCCTTTAAAGAGCCCCAGCACAGTGCTGCGAAGCAGTCTTAACCCAATCTTCGACGAGGCCACCACTCATCCACCTATTCTCGTGGGGTCGTACGGCAACGTTTTTAAGGAAAACTTCCCCGGCTGGAAGAGTCTTCCATTTAAAAACAATGTACAGCGGCAGCTTTCGCCCATCGGTCGTGCAACACAACATCGCGGTGGCGCACTGCTTCTCGTTGCCTGCAGTTTTGACCTGCACTTCTTTTGTGGCCTTCTGATCCACGCTGTAGGCCGCAGGCATGTCAGGATACGCGGGATCTGATTGGCGTTACCAATCTAACCCAGTCTGTACTCCTTTTCCAACCACTTCTTGATGACAAAGTGCTGGAATGCGACTAGGTTCTCCTCGAAGTCAGGGGGGGTAGCTTTTGGCACGCAGACGTCCATCATAGCAAGGCTGAACCTGAACCGCTTCGTAAAACGAGGGACCCAGCCCCTGCCGGCCTTGATCTGAGTCCGCGCGGCACCTCGGATGTTTGCGATCTCTCTTGCCTTCACCTGTAATAACTTCGTCGTCACCGGCATTACGCGCTCTCTTTGCTGCTGGATAAAGTCGGCGACTTCCTTCTCCACCTTGTGGTGTCGACCTTTCTTGGGTCCTGTGAAGACCATTTGCTTGGCAGCACAGTTGAAAAGTTCGTTCCACTGCTTCCGCCATTGGCGTACATTCTTCTCATTGATGCCAAAGTCACACTGTGCTTGGAGTTGTGAAGTTCTCACAGCTTCCAAGTCTACCTTCCACTTGAAAGAGACGGTGTAGTGGCACCGCTTGGTGGGCGCCATTGCGCCGCGAACATGGGCACTTCTCAAGGTCACCCGGCCATGTAAGCAAACAAGCACGGGACACTGAGAGCTGTGTTCACAACATTCGAACAAGCAAAATGAAGCCTGAAAATCTGAAGCGGCAAGCCTGTGGCCACGAGATGGTGTTGTGTGTATGGCAGTGACAGGAAAGCTGCATCCTTGAATCTAAGCAGACCCCCCGAGTTTCGTAAACAACTTTTCTTGAAGAAGGTACCGGCGTAGATTCGAGTGAATACCGTATTTTCGAGCGTGTAACCCGCACCAGAAATACGAAAATTTTGGTGGCAAAGTAGGGGTGTGGATAATACACGGGAGTGTTTTTCTTTAGTGCAGCTTCACGGCAGTGCGCGTTGTCAGGAAGCTCCTATGCAGTAGCACACTGACTAAGCCTTCCATGGCAGCGATTGCAAAAAAAAAAAAAAAAAAAAACGGACAAGGACAAGGAAGAAAAAAAAAAGGGCGAGCGTACTCTAACGACTGAATTTTATTTGTGAATTTTGAGTTTCGCCTTGCAGTCAGTGTATTCTACCTGCTAAATATACGCTTTTTCTGTCTACATAATATGTGATGTGTTGCTTAAGCATTAGCTTTGGTGCAGCCTTTCCTGTATCAATTGTGCAAGCAATACACGAGGATTTTTTTTTTTTCTTCTCCGGCGTGCTGAAAGTGGGGCTGCGGTTTGTATGCACAGGCGGGTTATTCGCGCAAAAATACAGTATGGCGTCACCAGTCTGCTTGTCAAAGTAATACGCACCAAGTGACAGAGGAAGGAAAGCAGAAAAAGACGAACAAACACAGTGTAGGAGACAAGAAGTTGTTATTAGATACTCCCACGCTTCCACCTTCAAAGCGCATAAGAGCTGACATAAATGCCCTGAGAAATCTTTTCTTCTGTCCTACATGTTATGTCACCCCTCCTCCCCCCAGCCTCTTCCCTGTGTGGCCCATCCGATTGTTTCCATGGTGGGCTCATTGCACACTCATTCTGGATTGATGACTGTTGTCAGGAAAGCTGCCCTCATTTATTGCTTTGGTCAAACCTAGTTTGGGAGCGAACCATGAAGTGGTGGCTCGCTTAGAGATGGGAGCGGTCGATCCTCGAACTCCCATTGTAGCTACAACAGCACCAACCTAATGCTACTGCAGTAATGACCATAGAGTCAGGCACAGTCCGCACCTAACTGTTCACGGACGTGAAAGCCAGTCAGCAATTAGATTGGTGTGTCTGAACTGAACTTTGATTTGTAAAGTTTTGTTAGGAACGCGTCTGAAAGCACGGAGGTTCAAGGAGAGAATGGGTTAGCTGGAACGAAGAGCTAGAGTGCACGGTGCAGGCTTGTTGGGAAAGAAAACACTATAAAGAGGTCACACACAGGCTGTCACAATGCAGGCAGTTTCAGTGTGGAAACAAAAAAAAAAAGAGTAGGATACTGGTTCTCTTTAGGGGTGTGCAAATGCCGAATAGTAGCTCTAGAATCGAATTAGGAAAAAAAAAAACTCGAATGTCGAATATTGCCAAATTTCCTTAAATATGCTTGAATATACAGTAGAATCTCGATGATACGATTCTGGGTGATACGAATTTCGGGATGATACGAATTTCTGAAAAGTCCCGGCGAAATTGCATTGTTTGCAATGGGAAAAATTTCGGCTGTTACGAACGGACCTGCGCGGCCCGGCGGATGATACGAACGAGCCGGCGAGGCGCCCGACTGCCGAACAAGCAAGTGACGGCTCTCTCTCCCCATTTGTCACTCTTCTTTCCCCAGAAACGGCTGGGCTGTTGTTTTTCTGCTCGCGAAAACGCGCCCCGCACGCCCCATGCGCGCCACGAAACCTCTCGCACGCTGCGCGCGCCGCGGCACCGTGGCTGCGGCCGGCGGCGGCTTCGGCCGCGATGTGGCACGGCCGCTTGAGCGACTGCTTCTAGCCGCTCTTTAAAATGCCACTCAGGGCAGACACGAAGTTTCTTTCTTGTGCAGTAAAGGAGCTGATAGCGTTGGCGAAAACGGTACTATAAAACACCATCCGCGTCGCTAGTGAAAGCGCCCATAAAATATCTGCCGGAGTGCTAAGCCTAACATCTCGGGCGGAGCCAGCGGGCTGTCTCGAGCGTTCGCAAGTCGTCAGCGTCTTTTTCTGACCGAGGTAGGAGATACCGCGGGCGCGAAATCGTCAATGCGGCCTTGAAAATACAGCGCGCGCAAAGCCGAGGCATGCGAATCACGTGCAAAAACGCACCACGCTCACGCTTGACTGTTGCGGCGTGTAGCGAGCTTGGCCACTGGGAGTGAGGAGACAAGCGCAAAGCTAGGCGAAGCGTTACGCGCTTTAGAAAGGACTGCTTTGTGACGTGGGGGTTTAAAAAAAGCAGAAAAAATCATGGATTTGTTCACGCGAAAGTAAGAAAAGAAATAAACAAATTTTTTTTCAGCACTCAATTTTTTGGTCTGTGTTGGTTCATACGAATTTCGGATGACACGAATATTTTTCGCGGTCCCGCGAGATTCGTATCATCGAGATTCTACTGTACTTGAATACGCTCAACCAGGTGGGAGCAATGACTGGGAGCCCACACCAGGGAGGTCACTGCACCATATACAGCCATGGAATAAGAGGGCAAATATCTGGTAGTCATGCATGTTTATTTGTGCCGCTGCTCACAAGTTCTCATGGAGAAAAAGGAGCTGCTGCACGTGCTTCTAGGGCCAGACTCTCTTGCTGAGCTCTGACGATTCTCGCTTGGAACTTGCGTGGCAGGAATGCCCAAGTATTTCATGGCCAGGGTGCCAACGCTGGGGTACTTCTTCTTCCCACTTGTTTGCCAATATGCCAGCGGATCGTCGTTCCTGCCGCAGGTTGGTTCGCGAAGGTACTGCCAGAACTCTTCGATCCCACTGGACGCATGAAGCTGCTTCTGTCCAGACATGGCCAGCTTTTCAATCTGGTCCCATATACCAGTGGCGCGCTCGGTTGTTGACGGCACAAGTGTTGAGGGACCTGGGCGATCACAAGGTGCTGGTGGTGCTGGAGCTGACCTCTCCAGCTCACTCTGTGCAAACTCCATGAGCACCATCTCTTGGGCAGCTTCTCTGAAAAAAATGTTCTTGAACCTTGGGTCGCAAGCTGTGGCCATGACATACTCTTTTTGCTCGCTGTAGCCAACAAATCTTGTTTTCATGGCTTTGAGCATGTTTTTTGCGAACAGTGATGTGACGTCATCTGCCGCTATGCAGTCTTTGAGCACCATTTCGGTTCCATACAGGAACGGGATAACTGCAGACAAAGTGGCATACTTTTGCCCACTGAGGTCCTTGGTCGCCGACGCCACTGGTGCAAGGGCCTTCACGAGCCCCTCTACAGTCCTTCGCTCCTGTGGTGTCAGGCTGGCAATCGTGGTGTCTGAAGTCGCGAGCTCCAGGCAGACAGCTGCTCTGAGTTGCAGGAGGCGGGGCAGCATATCGTGCTCGCTGTTCCACCTCGTCTCTACATCTTGAATAAGCTTGAGTGTGGGTAGTTCCTGACAATCCTGGAGGCTTGCTGTGGCTTTGGCGCTGTGCTTGTAATGGCCCACAATTGCCTGGCATTTCTTCAAAGTTTCAGGGACTCCAGGAGTGACTTCCCTGGAATCCTTAATGGCCAGTTGCAGTGTGTGGCCCAAACACTGCAGGGGTGTACACAGGAGGCATCTAAGGGCAGCACGGAAATTCCGTGCGTTGTCACTTGCGAAGTATATTGGCAGCTGGTCCAGTGGCAGCTCCCATGCTGCCATCATTTCCTGCAGGTGGGCCAGGATGTTGCAGGCGGTGTGGCTCTCAGTCATGAGCGTGTTGCTCAGGGCAAATGCTCGCAACTCGAAGTTGGCGGTCAAATAATGGCAGGTGAGGCTAGTGTAGCTCTCATTCGACCTCGACGTCCACATGTCCTAGTGAATGAGAGGGATTGTATCCCGTCTTGAATGTCCGAACAAATGATCCCTTTGATGGACCTCACAGTATCCCTGTACAGCTCGGGAGCAACTGTTCTCGAAAAGGTTGTCCGGCAGGGTATTTTATACAGGGGCCCCATTTCGTGCATGAGCTCTTCGAAACCTCGAATTTCTACGAAGTCGTGCGGCTGCAGGTCAAGCGCCAGCATGCGGGCAATTTTAGCCGTTCTTTCTTCCCTCCGGCGCAACGGCAGCTCCTTAGGCTGCTCAAATTTGTTTTGATGGTGGGCTGCGTTGCGCTCGCAAAACTTTTTTGTTTCCCACTTTCCGCCAAAAACAAACTGTGCAAACCATAGTGCTTGCTCTTCAAGTGGTTTGCAAGTGGGGTCGTTGTGCTTGAAGGCGTCCGAAGCTTGGCATTGCAGCTGGTGCAAGTAGCTTCTTGTGGGCTCACCTTTAGGAAGTGCTTCCAGATGGCACTTTTCTTTTTTTCTGCCGTGTCGCCGACTCAAAAAATCTATGCAAGATTTTAGGAAACGGACGTGGGGCAGTGCCGACGCCTGGCTGATGGCGGCGCTTGAAAGTCCGACGGCGTACGGTATACAGTCTCGCAGGTCGCGCGGGCCCAGTATATCACAAAGTACGCGTTCCGTACCACACACACGGTGTATGCATAAAAACCAATCCCTTATTCCACTGCTGCTTGCTGCTGCTCCTTAACGTCCCAGCGAATGAAGGCCTAGCACAGGCCTAACGTACACGGAGTACAGTGGATCGCGGCGCTTGCAAGCCCGACGGCGTATCCAGTCACGCGGTCTCGCTGTCCCGTATGCACAGTGTACACCACGTACGTACGTGGTGCGTATCACGCACACGACGCAGGAAATCTTCTAAAAGCAACCTCTGCACGCTCACTGAACAATGAGGATTGCGAACACAGCGGATGCCTAACCAACGAACCCGAACCAGCCCGAGCGGCCATATTGGAAAAAAAAAGCCTCCCTTTGCATTTCACGCATACAATATCATCATCATCAAGTATTCAGGTTTACCGAATATCTGATATTCGGTTCGCGAATCGAATTATTCGAGCACTTGCTTTTCGATTCGTATTCGAGTATTCGCACACCCCTAGTTCTCTCATGTCCAGGTGTTTGTGCCTGCTTTGTTTTAGCCCATTGTTTCTTCATTTTGCCTGAGGGATTGTTGTAGAACTTAATGCATGCTTGGTATATGAAAATTCACTGTTTGTGGTACAGCCTGGTAGCCTTGTTTATTGGCTGAAGCTTCTTTGCTGTGACTTCAGCTATGCCTGTGTGCTTCGGTTGAAGACTTCTCTGCTATTATCATTTCCACTTTTTTGTACCGCGCAAACCATGCTTCCAGAGTTTCGCGTGGCATCGCTAAGTGCTTGATACCAGCAGTGTTGCAGAAACACCCCATCTGTGTTTGTCCAGCCCAAAAACATGCTGAAGTTCACAAGAGGATAAAGCGGCCCTCCACATCCTATGATGCACATGCACTGGATGCTTTTTGTTGGTGGCAGTTGGAGCATGCTTCGTACACCTCTTTGCCCGCTAGACGCAGCCGTATCAGTTCCGTGCCGTGTCTAGTCTATACCAGCCTAGATGAACTTGTTGTTGCTGTCATTATTGTCTTGTGAAGCATGGGGGGTTTAGTAGCAAACGGCTAAAAGAAATTGACCAATTCTTGGAATTGAAAATTGTGCTTTCATTGTGTTTGGGTGTTGTTTGGGAGAGCTGGGCCGTGGGCGTTCTTTCCACCAGACCACAGGGTTGTCTCCAAGCTGGATGCCTGGTGAAGGCTTCCCTCTCCCCCCGTGCACTTGCAGGGCAGATCGTGCGGAGCGCTACCAGCACGAGAAGGCCCAGGAGGAACAGCAGAGGCGGGAGCGCGAGGCACAGCGTCTCCTGGAGCAGCAGCAGAGGGCAGCGCACGAGGCGGCCGCCAGGAGGTAAGGAACGCACGTCCGCGTTTTCCCGTCTTCCATGCAACATCGCATGCCCTGCCTGCCACTACAGGACTGGCTTTCATTGCACCAAGCTTGGGGAAGCATTGAAATGGCTCTAGCACCTTTTGATGCATGTGGTGGAAGGTTTGGCGGCCAGTCAGCTGTGCACCATTTGGAATTCTGCAGGGGGCTGTTTGTAGTCTGTGCTACTCCAATCTAGGCTCCACATCTCGGAAATTGTAGTTCACCTGGATGTATTTAATGACACGGAGTTATTTCGCCAATTCAGTCTTGCGGTCCGAGAACTTTTAGTGCGCAGGCACTTCGGCAGCCGCTACTAGGGTTTCGTGGCGGCATTGTAACTGAGCGAACGATGGAAGAAGAACACTGAAAGAAAACGTAAGAGAGAGAGAGAGCGTCGCGAAATGTGAGGGGGACGGCCGTTTGCCGAAGCGGTTGGACAGCGCTTGGATTAATTAATTAGATGTCACTTATATTAAACTGAGCAGCAAAACCTGTAGTATTGCACATGCTGTAGCCATCGCGTAGTTGCAACTCGTAATACTGACACGATCAGGACAGAAACAGGGGTTAGGATCGAGGCTAGGGGCTGCTGAAAGAGCATGTTGTCAGAACTGTGATGGGATCACTTGTGTAGTGTTAAAGGAGCTTTGTTCAAGGCTCACTTCGTTGTGCCGGAGATGTAGTCTTGGACTTTTCTTGTTCGTTGAACATGGCGGACGTCATTCATTCACTGTATGCCATTGTCACCCACCCACACTGCTATATGTTGCAGTTTCGATGATAATGAATAATCCCTGTGCCTTGTGGTCTTGAGTTGATAAAACTAGAACGTATAGCAGCGTGAATGGTTGACCTTTTCACCGGCTATTCTAAGATGCCAATGCACGCTCCAAATGAATGACGTCCTACACGTTCAGCAAAGAAGAAAAGTGTGCAAGTTCAAACTGCATTCGCACTGTTGTGCAGTACAGGAGTGAGTGCAGAGCTGTCAGATTAGCAAGCTTGTCCTAGCGCACCAAACCATATGGCAACCCTTGTTTGTTGCATGATGATGAGGCCTTCAGTGTCTGCTGGCTATTGAAAAGGGCATCGAAGGCCCCTTGAGTAACTTGAACACACTTGACAGAACGTAACATGCGGTCTACTGTTGGAGATCATTGGCCGGATAAGGGAAACCATTCGTTCCTCTGCACAAATCACGCACATTCCTTCTGTTGTGCCAGCGGTGTTATCGTAGCAGTGGGAGTAGAAAGGCTTACCAGCTTTTAATAGCGGAGCTATCACTACTGGCCATAAGTTCGCCATTGAATAAAAAGAACTAAGAAAATGCCGAGTGCTGGGTGAGCACATGCCGCCAAGTCTGCATCTCGCGCAGTGGCTTTAGCAAAAAAAAAATAATAATAAAGGAAAGCCTCCAGCGTTTGTCCTCATCGCCGCAACACTTGCTCACGCCCCTCATTTTTTTTTTCCATCCTTGGTCATCGTGGGCATGCGTTCGGTGCCGTTAAAGAGCTCTTGCATGCCGGCAGCGTCGGAAGGGTACCCTGCTTGGGGGAGGGCACTGCGGCGACCGCAGTATGTAGGAAGCCATTGTGGATAATTGAACGAGTGTGTAACTCCGTCCGAGACTCCGTCCTCCGAGACTCCGACGGAGTGTGTAACTCCGTCCTCTAAGGGATGGACGAAGAGATGGTGGAAGTATACAATGCTGAGGATGGCTTTGCGTCCACCACTTGCCATGAAAACGACGACGACCTCCTTGATGCATATGACGATTACTAGCACTGCAACTGTGCAAATGAACAACGATGCTGAAACTTAACTATGTGTCCGCAAGTGCTTACCTACAACAGCTTAGCCATTCAAGTGTTGCGCGTGAGGGCAAGCTTCCCTGAATATTTTGTAAACAATGGAGCAGTGGCTAGGGGAGTTTGTTATTATTGCCAGAAACATCTGTTCCATGCCAGGAACAGAGGGGATTCCTAGAGAGGGCAAACGTTGCAGGGGGCGGCAGAAAGTTAGATGGGCAGATGAGATCAAGAAGTTTTACGGGGATACATTGGGTCGCAGTTAGAACAGGACAGGGGTAATTGGAGAATAATGGGAGAGGCCTTTGCCCTGAAGTGGGCGTAGATAGGCAGGTGATGATGCTTTTAGTTTTCTTTACTTGTGTGTTTGCTGCCAGTGTCTGGCCGTGCCCAACGGTCTTATCTGTGCTTAAAGGGAAGTGCACGTTTCCCTCTCTTTCTTTTGTATGCTGCGCAGGCGATCCCATGCCATAGAGAGAGTGCTTCACCCTGTCGTCGGTAGACTAGAATGTTCTTCTTTGGTTGCCAGTGGTCTCGATCTAATTTGACGGTTCTGTAAACAATACGTAAAAAGATAAAATGCTTGCAGGGTAACGCTGCAAGCATTCGATTCGCTGACGCCCGTCTGCGCACGTCACTTTCGTGACTGCTTCTTTGCCGCTTGTGTTTCGTTGAAGTTTATTGCGGAGCACAATTTCGCTCCAATAAACGTCCATTTCTGCGAGAACCTAGATTCTTTCTACACTGCATGACAATATCTCCGCTGAGCCAAGCATGCAAATCAGTGATGGAAATCGCGGAATGTGGCTAGTGAATGTAAGGCATATACAAATCTTATCGCCCCCCTCCCCCCTTTTATTTTGTTGCCGCGGGCACCAAGTGGCGAGGATCCAGTTCCGTCTTCCCGATGGCACCTCAACTCCGCACACCTTCGACGCAGGCGCCACGCTCCAAGAGGTGCACAACTACGTGGTTGAGGTGAGTGCACATGCGCTCTTTGCGCATTACAGCGCACACTTCTGCACGACTCTTGAGGGGGGACGCTGCTCTTAAAACAGCGTCCTTTAATTTTTAAAGGGACAGACAACCGATTTTTGTCGCGTATATGTTCTCTAGCTCATATGAAAGCCAGCGTTTTATATAGCCCGGTAACCACAAGCAATTTCTAAACAAACTGGCGGAAATAATTTTAATTTGGCAGCAAACTTCCTGAAAACGGAAGGGTGGCGGTTCGTAGTGTCGAAACATGGAACTACAATATGTGTCCCTGTCACGTGACCTGCAAACCTAGCAGCTACTGTAACTGCTGAAGCGTTTATTTACGTATTTAAAACCTTTTAACACAAGTATTTGTATACGGTTAAATTGTATATGTATTTTTAGCATCATTTTGAAAATTTTTTTAGACACGCCGCCCGCCGCCGCTGGGTTGCTCTCAGTGTGGCTAACTGAGCCTCCATGCCCAGAATCAACGGCAGCGTTCAGTAAACAGACCCAGTGAAGGAGCTTTGACGATTCTGCCTGAGGCAGAGACGTTTGTTCTGCCAAAATATTTGATTTCAGTTTCCAAATACGCCAACGGCAGCTTAAAAAAAAAAAAAAACGTCGCGCCCGGGGAGAATCGAACTTCCCACCTCCACAACGTGAAGCCAGATTCTACCTATCGTCTATCCCAACAGATGGCGCATTCGTGAAAAATAGACTGTTGCATTAAAAAAACACACACAGGAACAAGAAAGCCTGCGATTCAAACTTTTTTAGCTGGGAACAAGTTTTTAAATATTGTTTTTTATTTCGCATACAGACAAAAGTATGTTGCCGAGCTACTCTATGTCATGGTTGCCAGCATTAGTTTTAGGAGGGACACATACGGTTCGTAGATAAAAAAAATTCGATTTAAAAAGTTCTAGGGCGTTATCAGCAAAACCGTTTCTCGTCAAGGTGCTTTAAATGATACCCTTTTCATTTGGGATAGAGAATATATACTCGACAAAAATCGGTTGTCTGTCCCTTTAAGGGGGGAGGTGGGTCTTTAGACAATTTTTTTTATTATTAGTGCCAGCTAGATGAAAATTGGCAGTCTTAAGCAGTTTTTTACACTGATTTCAAATATGCAATTGGTTTTGACATAGCTTCATTTGTTCAAGAAATACAACACTTTGAAATTTATTTATTGAGGCATTTCTTACGGGGGTTTAGAGCAATTTCGCTTTAGCAAACTCAATGATGATTTATACGGACATAATGCCAAAGGTCTACTCTGGGGGGCTATGCTATTTTTATTAATTTTGAAGACTTTTGCAAAGCATGAAAGAGGTGAACATTTGATATCAGCAATTCGTATAAAATTGCCTAATTTTTATTAATTTCTGCAAATAGGTAAACAATGACAGAGCAATAAAAATAGCATCACCCCCTAGATCAATTCAGTACGAATACAATGGTACCAGTCTTGTCATCCTAGCCCAAGAGCAACATTACAAAAACCCCCGTAAGGCAGAGCTTGGTCTTGCAAAAAAAGAAACCGAGAAAAATGCATTTGAAGATTCAGATCACGATAACTTTTGCTACAGCATAGCTACAACAATATAAATAGCATCATTTTGTAGCTCTATTCTTCACGAAGAAAAGCATACCAAGTATGTGACTGTAACACAAAAATAACTCTGAAAAGATTGACGTAAATTCACACGAATACCATACAAATTGCAAAGGAAAATTAAATTTTCTACTGTTACACCTCAGAAACTGTATATCCTCATCTGTGTCTTTACAGAATACAGAAAGGCACAATTACCATGTGCTGTTGTTATTTTTGCGGTACCAATGAGACTGAAGCACAGCAGCCACCCAGAACTAGATTGTCCTGCAATGCATCTCAAACCTACAGCAAGGCTGTAGGTGAAATGCACTTTGGTCATCAATGCTTCAGTGATGCAAATAGCATCAGCTGCTAGACCAATTCAATACAAATGAAACTATACCAGTCTTGTTATCCTGGCTCAAGAGTAAGATAAGGAAACACCCCGCAAGGAAAAGCGTGACCTCACAAAATAAACTAGAGCTGCAAGTGGACTTCAATTTGGCGATGGATACCAGAGTGATAAAAACAGCATCACCTGCTAGACAATTTGGCGATAGATACCAGAGTGATAAAAACAGCATCACCTGCTAGATCTAATAATTAAATGATACCAGTCTTATCACCCTAGGTCAAAAGCCTGATAGTGAAACACTCAGGCAGAGCATGACATCGCAAAATAAGAGAGAAATGCATCTTTAGTTTCTAACTCTTGCTACAGCATGGCCCAATATAAAAAGCGCCGTGTCACTCTGTTCCTCAAGAAAAACAAAAAACAAATATGCGACCGTACCACAAAAATAATCAGGAAGGCTCTATGCAAGTAATGAAAAACTTTTGTAAACAGCGCTGGAAAACTGCACTTCTTGCTGAACTTCAAGTACGGTAGTTCCTACTTTGCACTTCCTTCAATGTCTATGCAAACTAAAGAAAAGCACAAACATATTGTGCTGCCAACTTTGTTTTTCACAAATGAGACCAAAGCACAACAGCTAACTAAATCCGGACGTTTTCACGCGGCGCTTCTCGGACCAGATTCGTACGTGACAGGCGATCTCGGCACCGCCGTCTACGGCGTCTTCCATCGTGTTTCCGTACGCTTGCAGCGCGTAGTTCCTTGAGGTAAAAGTCTCCAGGCATTGCGGCACGAGACGTAAAGACGTTGTGACAGAATTGCAGTCACTAACGGCAAAGAAAACACACCTGAATTGAAAATACTGCGGCGCCGAACGCGCGCCTGCAAAAACAAAACGAAAAAAAAAATGGCGGCTCAACGGCGCCGGCCAATCAGAGACGCGGAACGGGGGGCTCGACTCGAGCGCGCCTGCTCCTGCCAATCAGCGGCTCCGAAACGACCTTCGGTAAATCGGCGGTACCGCTCGTTCTCCTCATGCGACGCCATTTTGAGTTGGCGCAAAATACGCACAAAGAAATCAGCTACAAAGCGAGCCCAAGATGGCCGCCGCCGGCAGTCTGCTTCGAGTGTGGCGCGCGCGCGAAGTTCAAGCTTTTTTAGCCCGTTTTTCGGCGTTTTGCGGCTCCCGCTGCGTTTTCAAAGTCGTTTTTGAGATTATTCCCGATCAAATTCAGCGGTGAAACTTTTAGAGTAGGTGCTTGAAGGTACAAAGACTTCAAAAATGTGTTTTTCCCAAAATGCGTATTTTCGCGATTTTGGACCATTCTAAGACCCGCGTCCCCCCTTAAGGAAACTCCGTGATGAAACTTGCCAGCCTTGCGACTTTTTTTGCCACTGACTTCAAATGTCGCAGTATACCAAGATAATTAGCGATACAGTTAAACCTCGTTATAACGAAATTGCAGGGGCGCCGCGATTTGCTCGTTATAGCCAATATTTGTTATAGCCGTAGCCGATATTTACTGCAAATATTATGCATGTAGTTACCTAAAACAAAAGCCGGCCGGACATAGCATCTTGCTGCACGGCGATAGTCAGTAAATAAACACATTCCGGAGGTAAAAAGGAAAAGTCATGAACCTACTTCATTGCAGTTCAAGCTCGTATTTCAAATAGACTTGGCTACGAAGAAGTCCGTAATTGGACACTGATGCACCTTCCTGATGCGAGCGATGGCTCCCTCAGCTGCGGCCGCTACGTTCACGCCATCTTCGCCGCCCTCGTGCCGCCGAAGTAGCGAGCAGCACGTCCACCGCAATCTAGTGCCTCCGACGCCGTCCTTAGCGCTCTTTTCAAGCCATGTGCAACAGCGCTGACGATGGACTCTCGGTTTGCTCACGATGGTGGACAGCATACTCGTCCACACGTCAAAGTCTCTTGCCACCTTACCACGGAGTGCACCTTACCTTCCTTCGCACCCGATTGCAACGGCTTTTATCATAGCCGTCTTCTGTTCAAGCGTGACATTTCGCTTTCGCTTCCCGCCTGTCGCACTCGCGTTGTTGGAATCACGCCGCCAGTACGATAAAAGATAAGACTGAAGACTGCCAAAACCCCACGCACACACAACTACGCAGCGACGTCGGCGATACGAACAGGGGAGTGAGAAGGGGAGTGGGGAAGAGAGGAAGGCGACGCAACCGCGCACGCCGTGTGCATTGGGGTTTTTCTCGGGCTCACCGCGGATAGTCCGCGGATTCCCCGAAGCCATAGGAATACGTGGGAAAATCGAACATCGGACTGCTCCTCGGGGAGCCCGCGGAAAGTCCGACACTGTAAATCGAAGGGCCCCATATTGTCTGCATGCCATGGTGCAGGAGAGGAGGGTGGGGGCTTCGCGGGCGCAGACGTCCGCATGGCGCGCCAGCCAGCTTCGCGCGTGGCAGGGAGTTTTGAACTGCTAATACAGTTGCAGCGTCACGCAACTGTCTCAAATCCGCGTTGCGCACTGTTGTAAATTAGCTCAAAATTTGATTCTCCATGAAATTGTCCGTTATATCCCGTAACGGGGAAATTTACCTCATTTAAACGAGGTTTTAAAACATTGGTTTTCTATGGGGACTTTCAAGGGGAATTACGATTTGCCTCGTTATATCATTATTTCGTTATAGCCGTCTCGTTATAACGAGGTTTAACGTATTAGCCATTTTTGGACAACAATAGACCAAACAGTGTTTGTCATAAAACTGTAATCATATATTATATGAACCCTGGTGAGCCTCACGGACTTATGCCCAATGGGGAGGCGTTCTGTTTTGTTGCCTCATGGCGGCAATTTCGAAGCCGCTCGCAGCAGCTGGCTGGACCACCTCCGCGGGGGGATATTTTGCACGGATGACATTTTATAGTGCAGTTTTCTCCCACACTGTCTGCTCCTTTCCCGCATGAGCAATTTAGTTTACACATTGAGCTGCGTTTTAACAAAGGTTAGAAGCTATCGCTGACAGCTACTTCCACCTCTTCATGGGAAGAGCCGCTGCCATGTTGCCGCCACCTGTCGCATGCACGGCACGGTTTCCCATTTTTTGCCGTTTTCTGATGATACGAATGTTTTTCCTGCCCCCTGAGATTCGTGTGACCGAGATTCCACTGTAGTAGCTTAGCTCACCTGTCGCATGAGACTATCTACTAGGCCGGCATTTACCCACACCCTTGTCATACGCCAGTTTTGCGTGCTGCCTTCACTGTACTGCAACACACCCTGTCTGGTACGGGATGTGGGGTTGACTACGTGCTGAAAGCATTTAGGATTTAGAAAAAAGTTAAACGAGGTGTTGCAGGGACTCTAAAGGGGCCCTGCAGCACTTACCATCGACTACTTGGAATGTATTTTGCGGTAAAGTCTATTCTCCCAGCGATCTCTCCCGCCAAGAAATATGAAATCCGTTCACTATCACCGAAACTACGCGTGATGAGAAACGCGCATAATTGTTCCCCCCTCAACTCGAGACCGTGGACAACGTGACGAAAGCTGAGCACTCCCGGAGAGGGGGCAGCCGCGGCGGAGCGTGGAGTTTTCGCTTTTCTCCGCAACGTGCAGGGGTCTATTTCTGGTGTGGTACCGCAAAAAAGCAGGCATGGCTTGCCTGCTCGCAAGTGCGCGCTCGGGCTGGTAGGGTGTTTTTGAAGCAATAAACGTTTGTTTGTCGAAGGGTCTGGTTGAAATTGAAATATTGAGCTCATCACTCAAGCTCTGTGGCGAGAAATGGGAAAACTGTGTGTACAGGTCAGCCATAGAAGAGGTTGTTACACAGCGCTGTGATGGCGGATTGGTCACAGGAAATGCGAGAAATAAGCCGCCAAGTTGGCCAATGACAGCCGATCGAACAGCCATGGCTCAGTGACGTCGTTTTAGGCCATGCCAGGTGCGCATAATGAGGAGAACTGAAGAGAGTGCGGTTGGTTTTTCAAGTCTTTCACAGCAATTTGCATGCTCACTGCTCATGTGCACATGTAGTATTTGGCCTCAGGTATTCCTGGCAGTCTAAGCTAACATCGTGCAGGTTTACTTGCACTGCTCAAAGAGTGTTGCAGGGTCCCTTTAAGGGGGCACATGGGTCTTTGATCAAAAAGTTTATTTTTGCAGTTATGATGATAAAAATTTGGGGGCACATGTAGTTTCTCATTCTGATTGTAGATATAAAATTTGTTTTTGAGTAAAATGATTATATTCAGATTTATTTGAATTTTTTATTCAATTTTTTGACAGCCTTTGTAAAAAAACTGCTGGAGGGATGCAGCTAAACAGGGAACCAGTGAATTGTGCACAAATCAAAGAGTGCAATAAGACTAACATTATCGTTCTATCTGGTCTGTAGCAGAAGTTACGACCATTTGAAGTTTGGGCCTGGAAGGCAAAACCGGTTTTTCTGGTTGCCACCTTTCAAGCCCAAACTTCAAATGGTCGTAACTTCTGCTACAGACCAGATAGAACAATAATGTTAGTCTTATTGCACTCTTTGATTTATGCACAGTTCACTGCTTCCCTGTTTAGCTGCATCCCTCCAGCAGTTTTTTTACATAGGCTGTCAAAAAATTGAAAATAAAAATTCAAATAAATTTGAATATAATCACTTTACTCAAAAACAAATTTTATATCTACAATCAGAATGTGAAACTACACGTGCCCCTAAATTTTCATCATCATAACTGCAAAAATAAACTTTTTTGGTCTAAGACCAGTGAGCCCCCTTAAGCTGAATAACTTCCTGACGCCTCTCCCCTGTTCTTCCTCCTCCTTTGACAACAACAGACGATCCAGCCGAGCTTCTCGAACTTCACCCTGTCGACGACCTTCCCCCGACGGGAGTTCACCCCGGAGCACTACCAGAGCACCCTGCGGGAGCTGGAGCTGGCACCCTCGGCCGTCATCCTTGTGGTCCCCGTCACGGTGAGTCCGGTGGTGGGTGGGGTACTGCCTGCGTGCTTACTGTTAGAAAATTTACTGCCAGTCCACTCCACTCCGATAGCATGCAGGAGCGCCATTGCGCATGTGTGGCAGGCTCCGGAGCAAGCAGCGTTACCGGACTGGGGCGCTGCTCTGCTCACCGTGGCAGCATACCCTATTTCAAGCTTGCGGAATTTCACGATGGCTGCCCCTAGCGAGGCGAGCGCGCTACTGCGAACTCCGTTTCTTCAGTTAGAACGTCAGCAACAAAACTGCCAGAAGCGCTTCTGAATAAGCAAAGGTGTCCCACACCTCAACGAGATTAACAACGGAAACGAAAAAAACGAAATGCGAGCCTACTTCAATGCAGCGCCCAGAAAGGCAGCCTTGTCTTGACTATTTGTAAGTCGGAATATAGGTCGAGCCGGAATATAGGTCGACCCCCTTACCTTGTGGCCGAAAAATAGAAAAAACGTTAGGTCCACGACATCGTTTTATGAAGCTATAGCGTTGGTTTGTCTAAGGTTGTTCATTAGAGCCGCCTGGTGTCTTGTCGGACAACCGCTTCTGTATGGCTGTCTCCCACGCAGCAATTCGTTGACGGTGCAGTCCGGTGGAGTTGCTTATCCCGAAGCAAGCGCTAAGCATGGGACACCCACGTGTCGAACGTCGCAAGAGCCGGTCTGGGAAGGTGGCCAGGCCTCTTGGGGCATTCGCCACCCTTCCGTTGCATAGAGACTCCACGCAATGCTCGCAAAGAAAAGTCACCCTCTTGTCCTTCAGTTCCAATTGCACAGCTGGCGCCCACGAAGCGAGGTCTTCCAGGTGTTGCATACCGAGAGCTGCCCCTTCAGCTTGCACCAGTAGAGTTAACTCTTTTTGGTGGCATTGAACTGTGGGTAGTCGGGTGTTGGTTTGGGCATACTATTGACGTTTCTTTTAAATGCTGTGATTAACTGGCACCAAGTGCCTGAACGTATCTGTAGCTAGAAAAAATTATCACACTTACTGACAGCGAGGGAAGCAAAATAAATATATGGCGGTGCATCGGATTGACGTCGGGGGCGATGGTGCCTTCGCATTTTCAATTGGCTCTACGGGCTTGCCTACTGTTTAAAACTGGAATATAGGTCGACCCCCTACCTCGAGGTGGGAAAAGTTGACAAAAAAAATAATTTGAGAGAAGCGCACACACAATGTCTATATTTATTTTCGACGCCCGTCCGTCACTGCCACTCACTATGCCTGCCGAAGTCAATCGTCCGAGCTCTCAGAGTCGTCCGAGGATGACTGCTTCTCACTGTCATCTTCAGTGCTGTCGAGCGCGTTGGTGATGGAGCACTTCCTAAACGCTCATGCAACCATGTCGTCGGTCGCGAGGGATGGTCTTCGCAGCCGCCGTAGGTGTCTTTTCATTGTCACCAGCTATCTACTCATTGTACAGTTTGCGGAGTGCAGATGGCCTCCGCTGTAACCAGCAGCGATCATGAGCGAAGTTCCCGAACGAAGTCCGCCATTTTGTTCTCCTACTCAGGGTGCACCGCTTGACGTCCACGGAACGATCTGTTCCGGGGTTGCACGCGCACAGCTTAGCTTTATGGCTCCGCCAGTACCGCACACTTTTCTTCGAAATGCCAAACTAGCGTTGCATCGCCATATTTCCATTCTGCTCGATGACTCATCTCGGAGCAGACACGTACAGAAATGCACGCACGCACACACACAAGACGAGTAAAAGACGAAAAACTAGAGAAAAGCGAAAAGCAAATACAGGCCTTATAGAGCGAGAGAGCAGTCCGACACAAAGGGCGATGGCGACGGACTACGCTCGCTACGCAAATTCGCAAACACTTGCACGGCAGCTTGCACATTGTTGCCAGACAGATCGCTATATAAGACGAGGGGGACTTTTGTGCAGATTTTTTCGGAAAAAAGCTCGACCTATATACCGGTCTATACGGTAGTTGTCAGTTGACAAATATCATGCCAATGACCAGTATATAGGTCGGGGTGGGACCTTTCAGCAAATAGTTTTGAAGAAAATCTCAGCCTATATTCAAAATTATGCGGTATTTTAAAATATTTAAGACCATTATATGGTGTCATTGACTAATTTATACAGAAAAGGCGAAAGAATGCAATGAACATGGTATTTTGCTTTATTTGAGTCACCAGAATAACAATTGTTATATTTTCTTTTGTATGAAGTTTTGGTATACACACGCCCTGGGCAGAAACGGTGACACGAATGATTCTGCGGCCAGGGAGATATGGTTATCGGTTAGCTTAAACTGGCCTTCCGGTTGTGCATAGCAGGCCTTTGGGACCAGAGCGGACCGTCAACAACAGTCAGCTAAGACTCTCTATTACAGTTTACGCCCGTTACAACGGATGTGGCAACAACGGACTATTTCTGTTTGTTTGTTTGGTGCCCATTCATTTTCAATGAAGCACACTCCGCTCATAACGGACCCAGCTAGAGCAGGCTTTCGGCTACAACAGACTCAATTTAGTTGAATTTGCTTGCCCCGAGTGCAAAACCGGACTTAAGCTGCGCCAACACAAATATGCTCTTCGTTTGCTTACTTTTACAAGAAGACAATTACTATATCTGGCAACATTGTTGGCGCGGAACCAGCCGCTGGCGTAGCCGAGCCAAATCAGGGCCTGTGCACAGTAGCCTTTTTTTTTTTTTTTTTGCCGCCAGCGACCAGGTTAGCCGAAATGGCGAGTTGTAAGAGAAAGTAGATTTCGCTCTCAGACAAGTTAAGCATCATTAACGCAGTTGATAATGGCGAAAAACAGGCTGACACCACGAGAAGAATGCGCCTGTCAAAGCAAACGGTGAATTCAGTTGTGAAAAACAAGGACGTTGCCGAAAAATGTGACTCCAGTGAGTTACACGAAAAATGGCTTTCAAATGCGGAATGCGGCGCACCCGGAGGTCGAGTAGGCTCTGTTGATGTGGCTGTGGGACGCTTGTGCTCGTGGAATTTCTGCGAACGGACTTTAGCTCAGGAGCAGAGATGAACAGCTTGCTCTGATTTTGGGACAGGGTGACGTCACCCTTTAGT